>CP137676.1:12439696-13109696 GCA_037976565.1 Mesocentrotus franciscanus
TTCAAAAATAAAAAACAATAAAAAAACAAAACAAAAATTCAAATCTAAGACCCAACAATCCTCAAACTAAGACCCTGTAATAAAGCATGGGTTTAGAGCGTTGTCTTTACTCCACACCCGGTTATTTCAAAAATAAAATAAAACAAAACAAAACAAAACATTAACTTTAAAACTAAGGCTCCACCATCTTCCAAACTATAAGACCCTGTGATAAAGCATGAGTTTAGAGCGTAGTCTTTACTCCAGACCGGTTTAATTAAAAAAAAAATCTTCAAAACTAAGACCCCATCTTCTTATTCCTGTGGAATAACATGAGTATTGAACGTAGTATTTCCTCTAGACTCGGTTATTTCAAAAAACGAAACAAAACAAAAATAAAAACAAAAACTTTAAAATTAAGACCCACCATCTTCCAAACTAAGATCCTGTAATAAAGCATGGGTTTAGAGCATAGTTGTTCTTTCAGACCCGGTTATTTCAAAAATAAAAACAATAAAAAACAAAACAAAACATTAACTTTAAAACTAAGGCTCCACCATCTTCCAAACTATAAGACCCTTTGATAAAGCATGGGTTTAGAGCGTAGTCTTTACTCCAGACCCGTTTAATTAAAAAAATCTTCAAAACTAAGACCCATCATCTTATTCATGTGGAATAACATGAGTATTGAACGTAGTCTTTCCTCTAGACTCGGTTATTTCAAAAAACAAAACAAAACAAAAACAAAAACAAAAACTTTAAAATTAAGACCCAACAATCCTCCAAACTAAGACCCTGTAATAAAGCATGGGTTTAGAGCGTTGTCTTTACTCCACACCCGGTTATTTCAAAAATAAAACAAAACAAAACAAAACAATACATTAACTTTAAAACTAAGGCCCCACCATCTTCCAAACTATAAGACCCTGTGATAAAGCATGGGTTTAGAGCGTAGTCTTTACTCCAGACCCGTTTAATTAAAAAAAATCTTCAAAACTAAGACCCCATCATCTTATTCCTGTGGAATAACATGAGTATTGAGCGTAGTCTTTCCTCCAGACCCGAAAGAAATGTCAGACATAATCCCTAATCGAGAATCTAGGACACCTACCCCCCTGCCAACTACCCCGGACAACTACCCCCGAATAACCACCCTCTAGGACTACTACCCCCTAGGACATCCACCCTCTAGGACAACCACCCAGCTAACTACCCCCTAGAATGATAACCCCCAGCTAAATACCCCTCGACATCTACCCCGGACAATACCCCGGACATCTACCCCAAGTCAAGTATCCCCCGGACATCTATCCCCGGGCAATTACCCCCAAACATCTACCCCCGTCAAATACCCCCAGACATCTACCCCCAGCCAACTACCCCCCTGGACATCTACCCCCTATCCAACTATCCCTTCCAACTACCCCAGCCAACTACCCCCACCCTGAAAACTACCCCGGACATCTACCCCATCCAACTACCCCGGGCAACTACCCCAACTACCTTAATTTGCTTGGGGTAGATGTCCGGGGTAGTTGGAGGAGTAAGTGTCCAGGGGGTAGTTGGATGGGGTTAGATGTCCGGGGTAGATGTCCGGCGGTAGATGCCCGGGGAGGTAGTTGACTGGGGTAGATGTCCGGGGGGTAGTTAGCTAGGTGGTAGTTAACTATACCCATGCTTTATTACAGGGTTTTAGTTTTTAACAAATTCGACAAAATATCACTTCAAATTTATTACATTTGTGGGTAAAGTCATTATTACATTTGTGGGTGATTCAAAATTATTACATTTGTGGGTAAAGTCAAAGGGTTCTGCAATCGTTCATTCAAAACATGCAAATATGTTTCGCGTGATCTCGTTATACAGCTATCTATGATTTGTTATATGAAAGTATGCGTTGTTATTTGCTTGTTAACCGATTATCATTTCAGACTTGTTCTTGTTTATATAGCTGCTTGAGTGTTTCAGAAGTAGGGAAAACTGTAATATAAATGTGTTTTGTTTGTATTTGCCTTTGAATAAATTTCGTTCTCATGAATTCACACCGTGTACCGCGTACGAATTGGTAGTCTTCAGTATAAGTAAATGATACGTTCATCACATGAAGAAAGGTAATTCATTCACGCACTCATGAAAATATAACATCGTAATCCAACGTTTCAATGTCACTAATAGCGTACATATATATATATATATATATGTTACATATCGTGAACATATTTCATAATTACATGCATAAAACAATTAGCGTCAACATTTAAATACTTTTAAGGTCACTTATTGGATTACTTTTTTTTCTACGACCATTGAATTCCAGGATATTTGTGGGCGTTAGAATATTTACATGATTAAAAATCGTCGACGGTCAACGAACCATCGAATCGGTCCCTCCTCTGTGTGTTATATATATGGACCATTTTGACTGATTCGTCAGTTCGTGTGACCGCCGACCAATCATTTATTTGAGACGTGTTGTATCCACATATGTAATAATGTAAAGCGATGCCATGCATCGCAAAGAAATAATGATGATAATGATGAGTACTTATAACGCGCTATATCCACCTTATGTAGATGCTCAAAGTACTTAATTTTTTTAATTTTTAATTTTTTTTAATTTTAAATGAAAAAAACAGGAATAAGATGGTGGGTCTTAGTTTCGAAGATTTGTTTAAATTTCTATTTATTTTGAAATAACCGGAGGAAAGACTACGCTCTATACCCATGTTATTCCACAGGAATGAGATGGTGAGGTCTTAGTTTGAAGATTTTTTATTTTTTCTAAATAACCGAGTCTGAAGTAAAGACTAGGCTCTAATCCCATGCTTTATTACCGGGTCTTAGTTTGGAAGATGGTGGGGTCTTAGTTTAAAAGGTTTTTTTATGTTTTGTTTTGTTTTGTTTGGTTTTTTTGTTGTTTTTTTGAATAACCGGGTCTGGAGGAGAGACTACGCTCAATACTCATGTTCTTCCACAGGAATAAGATGATGGGGTCTTAGTTTTGAAGATTTTTATTTTTTGTTGAAATAACCGGGTCTGGAAGAAAAACTACGCTCTAAACCCATGCTTTATTAACGGGTCTTAGTTTGGAAGATGGTGGGGTCTTAGTTTAAAAGTTTTGTTTGTTTTTTTTTACTTTTGAATAACCGGGTCTGGAGGAAAGACTACGCTCAATACTCATGTTATTCCACAGGAATAAGATGATGGGGTCTTAGTTTTGAAGATTTTTTTAAATTTAAACGGGTCTGGAGTAAAGACTACGCTCTAAACCCATGCTTTATCACAGGGTCTTATAGTTTGGAAGATGGTGGAGCCTTAGTTTTAAAGTTAATGTTTTGTTTTGTTTTGTTTTATTTTATTTTTGAAATAACCGGGTGTGGAGTAAAGACAACGCTCTAAACCCATGCTTTATTACAGGGTCTTAGTTTGGAGGATTGTTGGGTCTTAGATTTGAATTTTTGTTTTGTTTTTTATTGTTTTTATTTTTGAAATGACCGGGTCTGGAGGAAAGACTACGCTCGATTCTCATGTTATTCCACAGGAAAAGGATTATGGGGTCTTAGTTTTGAAGATTTTTGAAATTTTGAAATAACCGGGTCTGGAGTAAAGACTGCGCGCTATACCCATGCTTTATTACAGGGTTTTAGTTTTGAACAAATTCGACAAAATATCCCTTCAAATTTATTACATTTGTGGGTGATTCAAAATTATTACATTTGTGGGTAAAGTGGTTATTACATTTGTGGATGAAATTATTACATTTGTGGGTAAAGTGTTATTACATTTGTGGGTGTTATTACATTTGTGGGTAAAGTGTTATTACATTTGTGGGCGTTATTACATTTGTGGGCGTTATTACATTTGTGGGTGTAACATGGAGTCTATAGCTTGAATGAGAAAGATTCTCTCTGACTGATTTATATCTTCAGAATGAATTTGACATAATATCAATAGAATCATATTTTGAAGTCATTCATAGTTCCGTATAATCTTTGGTAACAGGCTGGTGCCATGCTGGAGCGAAAATACTGAATAATAGTTCTAAGAAATGGCGCATATATAATAACGAAAATGATGAATAAATACATATGGGGCTGCTACATAAGTATTACTCAGTCCATTGCATTGCATGCAGCGCAAGTTGAGGATGCGGATGACGTTCATTACGTCATAGATCATGTTTATTCATGACCGCCATATACATATGGAACGCGGCATACGTATGCATCTATGGAAGGCCATCGCCGCCATAAACTTAACTAGTAACGTAATCACTAAGAAAAGAATAACGTACACTTAGTATCCAATGATTTTGCAGAGTAGTGTTTGCGTTAGTGAACAGTTACGGTACTAAAATGATGTAAAGCTAACGTATACTCATTTTTAACATTATTTTATCTACGTAAGCTCTTTAATTTTCATTAACGCAATTGTCTATCTAATTTAGTACCGTAAGTAAAACACACTAACGTTAGTTTAATGTTGACCAATCATACCCCTCGTTGCATGTCATAAACCCCATAGAAATTACATGCAGCGCGCGCAAACCGATCTTTATTTGATACTCTATAGCTAGGCTAGATCATGATACAGTCGTGATCGCAGATATGCATAATATTTATCGATATCCACCACGTATTCGTCTACAAATTTTTAATCGCTCGGCAATATTTGTTTTTTTTAACTTACTAGTAAGTTATATATCACGAGTATGCCCATTTGGTTCCAGGCATACTCGTGATATAGTTGCGGGGCCTGTATCACGAGTACACTATACGAGTCTCCTATACAGGCCCCGCCCAACGGCGTTGCATGTTCTACAGCACGGACATGGGGGCTGGGGCCTGTATCACGACTATACTGTATACTCGTGAACAAGGCCCCATCCTATGCATTTTCATGACGGACAGCACGGTAGTGGTGCTTCTTTCACCGAAGTATTTAGGGGCGTTTCGAGGTTTAATAGAGGGAATGATTAAAAGGAGTTAAAGTGAGTTAAAAGGGGTTGAAAGTGACCTATTTTTGTAAGTAAAAATCAGGAGGGGGAGCAACTTGAAAAGATATTAAAGAAAGAAAAATATTGAAATAAAAGATAAATTTAAAGAGAGGGGGCCAACATTCGAGTAGAATCCGATTTCCGCCCCCATAGTATTTATTTTAATTGTCGGTATCCTCCTTTAGAATGCAAGGGGTTCCTGTTCCCCTAACCTCATACCTGATCACCCCCCCTCCTCCAAGTTGACACCCCTATGCAAATTTCGGGAAATAGAAAGGGATGTATTGAGTGGCGTTTCAAGGTTTAATAATGGAGTAGGGAAAAGAGTTAAAAGGAAATTAAAAGGGGATTGAAAGGGACTAATTTTATAATTAAAAATTCGGGGAGGGGGCAACTTGATTAGATATTTCATTAGGAAAAATATTAAAATAAAAGATAAATCTAAAGAGGGGGCAACTCAATAGACGTTTGAGTATTAAAAAAAGGGTTAAAAAGGATTTATTTTTATATCAAAAATTAGAAGGGGGAACTTGAAAAGATATCAAAAAATAAAACAATATTAAAATACCAGTTAAATTTAAAGAGAGGGAGCAACAAATTTTTAATTTTAGTGTAAATTTGATATTAACAACATTATTCAAAGGGAGGGCACAAATGAAAAATACACCTTATAAACAAATTTAAAAAATAAAAACAATGCGAATTTCAGGAAATAGAAAGGGATGTATTTAGGGGCGAATTAACACAATTATTTAAAAGGAGGGATCAATGACACCGAACAAATTAAAAACAATAACAATAAATAAAGACCCGTAAGTAGGATGGGGGTACAGACATTACATGAGGTGAACCCTTTCGAGGGCACGAAATGCCCAAGCGGGGGACGGTCTCCCTCCGATGGTTGGGAAAATTTTAGCATTTTACTCTCTGAAAATCAATTTTTAGGTACAATTTTGAACACCAACATACATGTAGCAAAACAGATGCGGCGCGGGACGGACCTAGAAGTGTATGGGGGTGTTTCTTATATAGCCTGACTTGGCCCGTCAATTCACTTTTTTTAGTACGTCTTGTCCCTAGCGGGGGCCCTCCCCCCTCCCCGTCAAAAGAGAGAGAGAGAGAGAGAGAGAAGGAAAAGAAGTGAAAGGGAAAGAGGAGAGAAAGGGAAAGAAAGAAGAGGAAGAAGAAAAGAAGGAGATCGGGGAGGGCCGAAAGGCCTTGCCTCCCAGGCTCTTACCTCCCCCACCAAAAAGGGATAAGGAAGGGAAAAGGAAAGAGAAGAGCTAAAAGGGAACAAAAAGAGGAAGAAAAGAAAAGGGTGAAACGTAGGGAGATCAGTTGCGATTAATCCCGCCCAAAAAACTGTAGATCGGGGGGACCAAAACGCCCTTGCCCCCTCCCAGCAAACTTAACAGAGACAGAGAGAAGGAAGGAAAGGGAAATGGAAATGGAAAGAGGAGAGAAAGGGAAACAAGGGAAAAAAGAGGAAGAAGAAAGGTAGGGAAGATCAGTTGCGATTTTTCCAGCCAACATGGTGTGGATCGGGGGGACAAAAGGCTCTTCCTCCCCCCCTCCCCACTCAGCAGAGAGAGAGAGAGAGAGAGAGAGAGGGAAGGGAAGGGACAGGGAAATAGGAGAGAAAGTCCGGGAAAAAATATAGAGGAAGAAAAATAGAAAAGAGGGAAAAGAAGACATTTTAATTGAATAAAATACGTATATACACATCCTTTTGTTTAAATTTTAAGCTGTCCTCCAAATGACCTGTGCCCCTATCCTTGTACCCTGATTCCCCCTCCCTTCAAGTTGACACCCCTATGCAAATTTCAGGAAATATACTGGATGTATTTAGGGGCGTTTCAAGATTTAATAAAGGAATAGGAAAAAAAAGAGTTAAAAGTGAGTTAAAAGGGGCTTGAAAGGGGTGTTAATTGAAAATTAGGGGGGGGGGATCTTGAGATAACATTTTAAAAAGGGGGCAACTCAAATTGAAATTTGAGTTTAATTTAAAAATATGATATTAACAAAATTATTCAAAGGGAGGGCACAACTGATAATAGACACGGAACAAATTTAAAAATAAAATAAATAAATAAAAGGGAACGCAAAGAGAGGGCACCAAGTTAAAGATATAGACCGGTAGAGATAAAATTGCGGTTTAAGGGTTTTGGGTGCAAAATATCCATTCAATATTGTTTAAATATTGCCTTCAGAGGTTTAGATGGCAATACTTCAACCTAAATTTGCAAAAAGCAAAAATATATGCCCAAATGTTCAATGTTGAAGTGCATTCGCGATATCTATCCAGGCCGGATCGATATGATAATTTTCCAAATATATCAATTAGTAGGCGGTTTCCCGGCAAAATTTGTATCATCACGTATCAGTCAAAAACATATTCTTTCACATGATTGATAATAAGAGCTTCCATTTCATTTTTTGAGAGGGGGGCGTTTCCAAAACTGGTCTATACCAGTTTTTTTAAATAATGTTAAGTTGTCCTCCAAATTGTTGCATTTTACCCCTTCCCATGACAATATTTTGTGCGCCTTTGCTAGCTAGGAAATATATTCCCCCCCCCCCTCCTCCCCCACTTGTTATTTATTTTAAATTTCGACATCCTCCCTTAGAATGCAAAGGTTTCATGTGCCTCCTAACCTTATACCCTGATAACCCCCTCCAAGTTGACACCCCTATGTAAATTTCGGGAAATAGAAAAGAATGTTAATATTGTCAGTTGCACAGAAAGAGAGAATGAGAGAAGGACGGGAGTAATTTCTTTCAAAGTCTTTCTCTTTGTCTTCGTCCGTGTCCTTGTGCTTGTCCCTGACCTCGTCTTGACTTTCGTCATCGTGTTCAATTTTCTATGAAAATATGCAACTACTAAATGTATTAATTTATGGAATCTTCGACCGCTTTTGGGTGTTGTAGGATTGACACATGTACACAGTCATGTACTCCTCGACTGTGTTTTTTATTATGTACATGAAAGCTCATCATTTCGAGCAGTGCATGTGTTCTTTTCTTTTAAATTTTTTTTTTTTCTTCCTTTTTAAATTTTTCTCGAATAATCCATCATCAATACAAGCACTGCTTTTTAACGTATTTTTCAATTTCCTTTAAAATACGACACAATATATAAAAATATCATGCTTATTATGCTTGCGTTCATTACTTATCGACATTTGATATTGTGTAATTGCAAAAAGTTCAATTTTTTATGGTATATTTTAAATGTCATTTGATATTAATTGTATGTAAGCATTCTTTCATGTTTTGATTGAGTTTTGAACTTAAAATTATTTGAATTGAGTTGAAATTGAATGAAAGTTGGCGGCAGATGACGCTATGCCAATTTTGTTGTGTATCAACAGATAATTGATCATTGATTAATATTCATAGTTCACAAATAGAGGAAATTAGTTTTCAACCAACTTTTAACAACACTGTGACGTGGCGGCCCCGACCTCTATGTCAGAATCGTTCCCATTCCCAGCAAGGGAATTTAATTCTTTACAATTCTTCATTTCTAAGTCATAAACTCTGTCAGGATTTTCGTAAGATGCCACTTTATATCAACGATTTCCGAGCAGTCAAAGAAATTAGGTCTTAACTCTATTTGCAAAAGGGCGGGGCACCTATAATTAATTTTACTGTTTGTTTCTTCAAAATAATTGACTCTGATGGAGGTAAGTTCAACAAGACACAAGTGTTTATTGGACCATATTTAAGTTTCAAGAGAAAAAGGAAAACGGTCAACTTTCATTGGCGACTATTTACAATATTAATATCGCCACTGTTACAATCTCTAATAGGCCTACTTATTAGTTCTTTAACTCATATGATTTTATTTATTTGGATTCTTTATATCTATCTCAATACATGAAACTAGTAAAATTCAAGGGCAATGGTTCATTAATCAATAAACACGGACTTTGTAAGAACTATGGAAGTTTCTCATTTAAGTTTAATTCAATTTCTTCTAATATGGCATCATGGGATGGGGTGGTAGTAGCCTTCGAGTCGGTCACAAATGCCATTACGAACTGCTACGAACGCCGTACGAACGATTTTCAGACAATGGAAATTCGGGAAGACCATGGAAAAACAGGGAGATTCGTACGAAATTATCGTTCGTACGGACCTTTGTGACCGTAGCATAAAGATCCCGAAACATGAGGTTGTGCTAGTCCGTAATCTGCTTTATTTCTCTTTTATAAACTTCAGAACCAAAAGTAAATCATCAAATTCCAAAAGGGTATATGTCTTGTGTTATCGACAGATCACAGTCAATTATATTCATCAACAAATCACAAAACACATGCAGGCACGGATCCAGGATTTCTTGGGGGTTTAAAATCATGCAAGCCAAATATTGGCACGTAATGGTTTCCAGCAGTGGCGTAATCATCAAAAACGTTTGGGGGCAGAAATAAAATCCGCATCACCACCACTTTTACCTGCAGGCCTCGCTGAACGTTTTTTAAAGTGGGTGGGGAGGCTAAAGTATTTACGATTAGGTAGAGCGTAGCGTAAATTGGCGAGGGACCAGGGCAAAACCCCGATTAGGGTTAGGGGCGGAACCCCGGAAGCTCAGGGGTATGGGCATTTGATTACGGTCAGATGAGCCTATTTTTATACCTTATTCATGACACTGGCAGGTCACTGATTAGCGTGGGGTCCAGGGACGGAGCCCCAGAAGCTCAGGGGTTTAAGGGATTAAATTACCGTCAGATGAGCATCCAGAGGCCCGCCTTAGGGCCCTAAGTGGAGACCAGGGGTTTTAGGCATTTAATTACGGTCAGATAAGCATATTTTGATACTTTATTTGTGACACTTGCAGGTCACTATTTTTTTCTTTCTTTCTATCTTTCTTTCTATTTCTCTTCAATATACTTTTTCAACAAAGTGGGGGAGGGAGCCCCGTCGTTCCGCGGACCCTGGCATATTGGCCTCTAAATAAGCATATTTCTTGCCTGACTGTAAATTTGGGAATTTGTAATTTAGATCCGCGCCTGGCTTACGCTGGGTTCGTGTGCATTCCATGGCTCACCATAATTTAGGGCAAAAAAAATTTAAGTTTAAATCTCCTTTTTTACAATTAATTATATGAAATAGAATATTTGTTGAATTAAAGATTAACTAATGACATTTCATAAACAATTTCCCATTGGATTTAATGCGATAAACTGAGAAATAATGAAAGTTTAACATTTTCAAGCATCTCAATAAAGGATTCAAAATTTCAAGGGCTCATATGCAATTAATTGGTAAACGGTAATCTGTTCTTGTCAAGCAATATTAAAAAATAAAGGATTATAATTTTGGGATTCCAAATTATCAAGTATGTTTTATTATCTCACAAAAAAGTATTTTGTTTAGCGCCCTCTATACTAAAACTCAAGTATCCATGTAAACCCCATTTTAGCTCATTTTCAATTCCTGTTTAACTCCTTTTAACTTTGTTACCCACCCTGAGTTACAAGATTACTCACACACTGAAATTCGATCTCATTATTTAGCTTTATATTTACTAGGTAAGAACTGTTATATAAATGAAAATCCTCTTTTCTTTTCTTCTTTTTCCGTTAACCATAATGTCAGACCCTGTTTATTAACAAGGTATATTCTATTTTTGAGTAAGCCTATATTATTGTTGTCGAACCCCCCTTTGAATTGTCCCTTTATTCTTTAAACCATGCTTATGTATTAGACCACCTCTGGTATATGCCACTGGTGAAACAAAGACGGGAACAAAGAGACCCCATCCTATAGGCCTTGCTTATGTCAAAAGCCAGACCACTTCCTTAATTCGGAGTACATACATAAACCATGTACATTTACTGGTACTCCTTTGTCTTTGGGATAGGGAATAGTGGGGTTGTTTGCCTGGTTTGGGAGGAAGATTGGCTCCCCTTGAGAGCTAATTTGGACACCAGCGAGACAAGACATATTTTTAGGAGAGTACAAGAACCATATTCTTGTACTGTTAATTATTCTACTGTTAAATATTGTATTCTTCGCCTGGTTGTCACCCTCCCTGAACAGGTAAGACTCACTGTTTTCTAACTCCTTTTAATTCATTGCTAAGGCTGTATTCGAATATTGCCTTTTTAATATAGTTATTCATATTCACTATCATAAGTCTTTAGTAGTATTCTTATTTGATAGAAGAAGTGAACGATGTATATTCAGTCAGAATAGAATAGGATATGTTCTATTTCAGTATGTTATACTGCCCTGATAATTATTCTTGGTTTACACTAAGAAAGATGTGATGTATTTTTATTTCATCAACATAATAATTTTGCCAAACTCAATTTGCCAAAGTTAAGTTATGTTCTGAACTTTTCAATTCTATTCCAGTCGAGATGGGACTAGGAATATAATTAATAGCTTAGGTTTTACTATATCATTTCATGACAATGTTGTACAGTTGAGCTCATGTTTTGTAGCATAGTTATGTTGTGTTCTATACTACTCTGTATATATTTTATTCTTAGTTGCTGTTGTGAATAAGTTTATTAAGTTAGTTGTTATCAACTCATTCTTTTCTCTCTCTCTCTCTCTCTCTCTCTTTCTCTCTCTCTCTTTCTCTCTATCTCTCTCTCTCTTTCTCTTTCTCTTTCTCTCTCTCTTTCTATTCATTCTATTCAAGTCGGGTTATAGAAATACATTTATTAAAATCTCATTTTTTATTAATAATGAAGAGAGCTAATTTGGACACCAGCGAGACAAGACATATTTTTAGGAGAGTACAAGAACCATATTCTTGTACTGTTAAT
Source organism: Mesocentrotus franciscanus (assembly GCA_037976565.1). Classification (NCBI taxonomy): domain Eukaryota; kingdom Metazoa; phylum Echinodermata; class Echinoidea; order Camarodonta; family Strongylocentrotidae; genus Mesocentrotus; species Mesocentrotus franciscanus. The sequence continues at coordinate 12,451,454 of CP137676.1, forward strand.
TATTCTACTGTTAAATATTGTATTCTTCGCCTGGTTGTCACCCTCCCTGAACAGATATTGGTCGCCCTGTTCAGCCCCTTAAAAGTCCTACTGTATTAGACGAACAGAACTGGTTTAGACTGTCCCCCCTGTTACCAAGGCAACGCTCTCCACCCTGGCCAAGAAGAACAGAGGGATTTATAGTTTATTGACATTGTGAAGTTACCCCAAGATAATTATAGTCCCTTTCTTTCAAACCTTGTAAAGTTATTTTACCTGTATATGTTAAGAGTTTTCACTGTAAGTTTGTGAAGCCTTGCATGTCGGCTAAAGATTCCACATATATATATAACTATTATATTTTTATCAATACATGTTTTTATGTATTATACTTATTGTTTGGATGAGTGATATTTTGTAGCTTAACCTACCTTTAAGGTTAAGTTCTAATAAATCCTTTCTTTCGGATCTTTCACTCAAAACTACTCTGTGGAGATATCCTTATTTGTTTTTTCTTGTTTCTTAACTAAAATCTCCTGTATAAAATAAACCCCGAACTGGGTGCAGGTGAACAAGGATTTACCTGTGACACAAATAAGGCCAGGGGGGCTATTATAGCCCCCCTCCGCGATTTTTCTGATTGTTCGGGAATTACGCATACGGATGCGCCCCGCCGCTCGCTGACTTCTTTCTTTCGAGTCTTGCGCATCTTTTAAAACAATTTTTTTGAAAATCGGACGTACAGTTACAAAGTCACGTGACCTTTTGTCTGTGCATGTCAGCCCGAAAATCGCTCATTTTCGTGATTTGTGTACAAAACATATTGAAATGTCATTTTTCCTATAAAGAGATAAAACATTGGTTATTGGGTCTTGTTTAAAGTTTAGGTGTTTGTTTTGGGATTCAAAATAGTTGAATCGTAGTTAAAAAATTAAATAAAACAATAAAATACATAAGTTAAAAAACAATGAAATCATAAGAAAGTATCAAAACAAGAGATAACATAAGGAATAACCTAGTTTTTCCAATTTTTTCGTATTATTGTTTCAAATGGTCTAACGAATACATGTAGTGAAAAAGAATGCTTAAATATAAAGAATATATGATTTATGGGTAAAAGGTGAATTTTATGACCTTATTTGCATAAATTACCATAAATATGCAAATGAGTGAATTTTTCAAAAAATTCAATTTACCATAGTATTCTATACACTTCACTTGACATGCGTGTAAATTTTCGCGGCGATCGGCCGTTTCACGGCCGAGATCTTAGGGGGGGGGCCATAATCCCCCCGGCCGTATTAAGACCTCAAATAGCCCGGCCTTTTTAGGGTTAAAAAGTATAACTATAAGGCTTCTGGATGTCAATAATTATTATTATTGCTATTCCCTTATATGTACTAGATTTGGTCAATTTGCGTTCACTAGCTAGCCCACAAAGATAACTTCTCGACAGAATTCACGAATGCTTTTTAGGCCATCCTCAGGCGTTTACTCTTTATTTTTCCTTTATATCGTACTTTGATTCTAGTACGTAATATCTTCAATCAATCATTTCTTAGTGTCTGTTATTATTTCTTGCCTGGGACTAAACATATTAAACAAAAAGGCCTAAATAAAATTTAAAAAATATTGAAAAAAAACCTACTACTCCCAATCAACTCCCTTGAGTTCCCTTTCAGCCCACGCCCTTAAAATGCAAAAAGGCCTGAAGCCCGTAACTAAGGGGGGGGGCTGCGGGGGTGCATCCGCGGCCCCCCTCCCTCCCCCGCTTGCGACAAGACGTATTTAAAAAATATTATAATGAATTGACAGGCCAAGTCGGGATATCTAAGAAATGCCTCAACATACTTATAGCTCCGGCCGTCCCGCGCCACATCTGTTTTCCTTTTTTGGTGTTCAAATTGTACCTAAACTTGATTTTCAGAGAGTAAAATACCAGAATTTTCCCCATTTGAGAAGTGTTAAAGGATGATTAAAAGATACAGACCAGTCTTATACAAATACTATAAATAGTACGAACTATATTGTAACACTAACACATAGTATACTCGCCTCGATCATGTACCTTTGCATAACAAAATTCGCGACACGACGCGCGGCGACAAGGCTACCCGGCGGCCCGATATAACAAGTGCTCTGATTTGCCGGAGTTAAATATACGTACACACGTTTAACATGCGGTACTGTCTATCTCGTTTTGTGTACGTAAACGATAATCCTGCACAGCAATTGGCCGATCAATTTCCGTAAGCACTACCACTAACTACGCAAGCTACCACTCAGTTCCGCAAGCACTACAACTAACTACCGCAAGCTACTTCTCAGTACCGTAAGCTCGCGTGCGATATATGGCGGCGATGGCGTTCCATATATGTATGCCCCAAACGAATAATGGCACGAACGGCCTTCCATACCCAGCCTGGCACCAGCATACGCTACCTTACACAAATCGCCTTCTCGCTGCACGTTTTAGCTTCCGTACTCACAATGATATTGTTCTTGCAGGATAAGGATGCGTCCGGGAATATATTAATCTAGGAAACGGAGATGAGCTGTGGAAATTAGTAATGGCGCAAGTTTATCATATAATGTCTCATTGTATTAATGATGAGTAGAGCTCTACTTTTCTTGAAGGCATGATTTGTGCTTTAGTAGGTCGCGGTCTCTCTCTCTCTGTTATTAACATGTTCAGTGTCATCCATTACTTATCAGTGTGGGGCCGGTCACGACGTAACAAAATTCAAGTCTACCTATTTAACTTGGTTTGAATTCATCTAGATTTCACGATCTGAGCTCATAGCAAGCTCAGGCTACGGAACAAAGGGTGGTAGACGATGCTCCATTAATGATAAAGGGTTGGTGAATTATGTAAGAAATATCTCGTCTGAATAGATTGTACACGATCTTGTAATATTAAACCTCTGTGATAAAAAGGATTATTCATGAACATAGCATGAACGGTTTATTTTGCATTCTCTTGATTAATGGAGTATTTTTGTGGCATCCTGTGCTGTCATGTGTCTGTTGTTTTATTTTTTTTTTTTGGGGGGGGGATCTTTTTTCCCTTTCATCTTATTGTCTTCTGTCCATCTATACTACGACAATGTCGAACTTACCGTTAGTGAGTAAATTTCGTCTACAGTTCTTCATACTGTTTATATCGTCACTCGTTGTCCGTGTTTGCTTCTTAATTTCAGAATGGACACCGTAGAGGAAATTAGCGAGGCCAGATACATAGCGACTGAACCAATCAGTTTTCTTATTTTGGGAATTCAAGGGATGCTGACTACCCTCCGCACGCTCTACATCCAAGAGACTCTCGCTAGTGACTATGAGTACAACTTGCTTCCTCAACAAGTTGGCAATTGTTCACTTCTGAATGTGTCCAAGCCTCTTGAAGTCCAGATCAACTCTGAGACAGCACTGTGGGTCATGTGGTTAGCAAGCATCTCGACCTTCTTACCCATCCTCACTGCATCCGTTCTGGTTGCTTCTTCGGATTTCATCGGTCGGAAACCCATTCTGATATTCTCAGCGACCGGTCACCTTATTGCGTCTCTGATCTATCTTCTAGTTTCTGCGATTAGGCTGCCCCTTGCCGTTACTTTCCTTGCGGCCATAACGTTGGGAATGTGTGGTGACACAACGGCAGCAACTACAGTCTGTACTGCCTACATTGCGGACTCTACAAGTGGTAATTCCCGCACACAGAGACTAGTTTTACAATCACTCGCCTTGTATGCAGGATGGGGTTGCGGCCAGGCTGTTGGTGGTGTGCTTATACAGTACCTCGGTAACTTCACTGTGTGTTTCGCAGTGCCAGTAGCATTATCAGTCATCAATCTAGCGTACGCAATATGTCCAGGGGTACTCCTTGAGACGATAACCCCTCGAGAGTATTTCAGTGCCAAGAAAGTCCTCCGCAAAAGTTTCAAGAACCTCCGAGGCGTGTTCGGCAGGAGGATGTCGGAGGTAAGATGGAGGGTGTGGTGTCTGATCACCATTGTTTGCCTAACAAATCTCGTAGTTGAGAGTCTTTACGATGTCATCGTCATCTATGGTCTTGGAAGCCCATTCTGTTGGACAGCCGATGTCGTAGGCTACTATTCTGCTGCCGTCTGTCTCTTTCCTGCAGGAGGTAGGTCCTCATAACTTTTGTAACAAACAAGGATTCGGACGTAGACACCGGTCTTTCGTAGTAGGGCGCCATAAGTGATTATGGTTTTGGTTAGCTACGTGAGACTATTTGGAAGAAAAGGGGAGGTTTGAAAATCCAGACGTCAAAATTAAAATGTTAGAACAGTAAATGTTCGAACTATTGGGGCCAATCTATTGACCCAACTGATTCAAGTTTGCTACAAGCTATCTCTCTATTTTAATTAAAAAGAATGGCGTGCCGTTAGAAATGTCGGACCGCCATTTGAGCTGAATGGCAAGTTTTGCTTTATTTTGTTATATTTTTAAGGTCACATTTTGTCGGGTTTTAAAAGTGTTTATTTGTATATTTATCTTCTTTATTTTCTACATCCGTTGGTGATATATACAATTTTTCTAAATAAAAGATTGACCCTAACTATTAAGATTTTTTTTAAATTACATTTTGGACTTTTCCATGAACCACCCCACTATGATTGAATTTATTTGTAGCAATCAAACTTGTCCATAGTAAATTTCGTTTAAAACCATTTTCATGAGGATCAAGTTAAAAATACTAAAACCATGCAATCTAATTTACATCTTAAATTCATAATAGCAGCTCATGTATATTTTGAAGTGTATAAATGTCTTCATTATCAAATTTTCACAACTTTTGGCTTTTGATCAGAATATTTTGTTGTTGTTTTGGTTATAATAGTCATTATTATTATTTGTATCATTATTATTAGTAGTAGTGTTATCATCAGCATCATTATTATTAATACTATTATTATTATCAGTATCATTACTGTTATTATTATTACTCTAATCATCATTATTTTCATTACTACTAGTATTCTTATTCTTATTGTCATTATCATCATCATCATCATCATCACCGTCATCATCATCATCATCATCATCAACATTATATTTATATATTTATTTGTTGGTTTATTTGTTTGTTTTATGTTTTTTCTTCTCTCTTTCACAGTTGCAGCGCTTATTGTGAGGCCGCTACTGCGGTGCTTTTCGGAATACTGGCTCATCCATTTTTCGCTCATTTCTTTCATGGCCCAAATAGTGACGTCAGCATTGGCACAGAATACTGTTCAGCTAGCCATCATTGGTAGTGTAAACTTCTTAACATGTACAACTCGCCAAATTTTGCGATATAACAACACACTCTATATATCACGAGCTCTGAAAGTGTATGAAAGCAGAAAATAAGAGAAACAGAGTGGAGAAAGTTTAAAATAAATCCGACCAATAATAAGAAAGTTATGAATGTTTGAAATATGAGATCACTAAGTCTATGTGAATCTCAAATTGGCAGTTTGGTCAGTGGATTGTGACGTAGTCGCGGATAACTCTCCCGTTTGGCGTGTGCAACATTATCATTAATTCAATTTAATTTAACCAAACTTTCACCAGTCTACTGCTTTGATTTTCTGCTTTCCTCTAGATTCGTTTGCAATCAAGGTTAGATTATTTTCCCTTGAAGCTCTTATCCAGTCTCCTGTTTGGAATTGGTATTACCTGTCCCCAATAAAACCGAGTTGAATAGAGTCTGGAGAAGGTATACTAATCCAAAGGAAGACGAGGATAACTTGAGATTAGTCTATGTTCTCTAAACTGAATAAAAGTGCTACCGTTTTATTAAGAATTCGGGGAACCCACTCCACATGGAAGCATGGGAGGTCAGAACTTCGTAGCTCGATCGTGCTACATGACGTTGTAACATTACCAAAGTAGACGAGTGGATTTATACAATCCCCCTTTTTGTTTTAAAGGCACCGTTCGGCATTATTCATTCTCTCTCTATCTATCGATCTCTCTCATTCTCTCTCTCTCTCTCTCTCTCTCGTATCCCTATTTCTCTTGAATACATGTTCATCTTGATCTTACCAAATACGGTCCAAGAAATTTGCTTTGAATGGAAGTAGGCCAATAAGAGAAACAGCGTTATATAAACATGTTTGAGGAAATCACAAGACTCAAGAAAAAGCTAGGACTACTTCTACGATATGAAAATCGCCACCCGATCATTACACCAGGAAATTGATTTCAACATGTCTTCACTCAAGTTACATTGCTCTACCACAATGACAGAGATCCAGGTGGTGGAGTTTAAAGCCCCTCCAAAGTGTTGGGAGCCCCAAATTCGCCCCAAATTTGATATAAAAATTGCACTTATTTTGTATCATAATGTGAAAGAGGATGTCATTTAAGACACACTTTTGCAAAGATTCCACCAACAAATGTGTTTGAATACAAATATTGATAAAAGAATATATAATTTGGATTTTCTGCTGTACGCAGAAAACCTTAAAAAATGTATCCTTTCATCAATATTCGACTTCAAGCACATTTGTTTTTAAAATCCTTGCAGAAATGACTTGTGTCTTAAATGACATCGTCTTTCACATTATGATACAATTTAAGTAAAATTTTCTCATCAAATTTGTGGGGCTCCCAACACTTAAGAGGGGCTTTAAAGTCATACTGTACTAGAAGCACTACATGGAAATCCCATCTAGCGCCATCGCAGGTCAGCTATATCAGTATCGTCCCGTAACTCGCTGCTTCCCTATAGCTGCGCTGTTGGTTCTCGCATAGAGTCCTCTGTCTGCGAATTAGGTGTTGGTTTACGCACTGTTGACAAATTGACCATAAGGTGGCGCTGTGTAATAAACAGTACGCTAGGGCGGAAAGTTTATCAGTTCAGTATCGCTTTAAATTTACCTGAATTCACCTTTTGCTATCCATTTTTAGCAACTGTCGTCAGCTTCATGAGAACCACCGCTTCACCTGTTTGCAAGGATCTCATCTCCAGAGCGGTTACAAAGAGAGAGCATGGTAAGAACTCAGTTCGTTGACACATGATCAGTGTTTATTTGCTTGTGTGTGTGTGTTTTTTTTTTGTCGTTGCATATTTATATATAGATGTTTTTTTTTTTAATGTAAGGATATTCCGAGAGACCGTATGTAGTTTATTCGGTAATTCGCTTCATCACGTCGTTTTTACGAAGACAAACTGAAAACATAAATCTTTGTAAAGAAAGAAATGAATAAAATGTGTGCTTTGATATACAGTGTTTTAATTCCCCATAGGCCTACATATAATATACATAATAATTGATTTCTATACATATTACAGGAAAATACATATCATGTTCGAAAATGTATGTATCATGCGGTAGTAACGAAGTTTCATGCCACAATCATTCGCAGATAGCTAGAATTATTTTTGGTATTATCTTCCCAGGAATGTATTTCGCCTTGTTATCCCTTGCTACAAGTCTAATGGCCGTCTGTTCGCCTTTCCTCATCAATGGACTCTTCGCGTACACGAATACGATTGGCTTCCCTCGAATCACATTTTATGTGACTTCAGTTATTCTAATTATCCCTATGTCATTGAATGGGTAAGACTCAATTATATACTTACTTTATACATCGACGATGTCTCTTAAACACTATTTTTTTATTTAGAAAAAATAAACTAAAACAAAATTTAAATACACTATTGTATTATGTCCCATAGAAATCATGTTCACATCACGTAACACGTCATTGTCAAGGTAGCACATTTCAATAGGTGACGCACAAGGCTATTGAAATTGCCTGAGGTTTATTTTTCGAAAATATTTGCTTTCGTGTTCTACGCGCTTTACAGCTATATTATTACCCCGGTCACATGATTCAGGCGTTCGCGTATACAATGTATTCAAAGTTTCCACTCCTGGGGAGCATTCCAGCCAGGCGCCATTTAATGGACACTCACATTGCTGGGCAAACTAAAATGACTTTCGCATCCTACCGGCAAATGACCGGGTACACAATTAACACTGGGGTGAAGAGTGGGAAATATGGATTAAAGTATAGATCGATGAAATACTAAAGTATTTTAATTCATGTATCATAATTACTTGATTTAGTTCGAAGTATGAAGGATTATTATCCTTGCTGCTAGTCCAATGTTCTAATTTCTGCTGCGAGAAAAATGAACGAAAATATAAATAATCAAATCTATTGGTAATTTGGCGATAGACGATGTAATCAACATAATCTGCATGGATGCATATTTATATTTCTGCTTTATTTATGACTAAAGAAATCGTCAAAAAATCATTATAAAAATAATTCACATGTTTCTGACTCCTTTACTACTTTGTATTTTACATCTATTTTGTAATTTTAGAATATTGCAGTACTACGTTCAGAAGACACGGAGGGAAAAGGAGTCGTCAAAACACGACGACCAACCCGATGGATCTCTTAACCAAACTGTACGTCTTGAACCCAGTGAAGATGAAAATTAACTTTTGCCTCGAAGCAATCCCAATCAACATTCAGCGAATAAATACCAGTAGTATCAATGCTTGATTATGAAGTATCTTCAAAAATAGTGACTAATATAGTTACGATATAACATATTTGTTAGGAGTGCTCTCCTTCACCCCCGACATATTGTGAGTTCTAACGATATGACCTTTATAATTAATGACTAATACACGACATACCATAATAAGTATATGTATTTACTTGGGTAACCCAGTACGCCCCCTCCCCTCCCCCACGTTGTAAGATTTATGTAAGACATAACGTTAGAAAAGCAGGGCCGTTCAAAAATTGGAGTTTTAGCCCCCCCCCCGGCCCCCCTCCAAAGAAAAATATGATCGAACAGAATTTGAGGCAAATTGAAGCTGAAGGTTTTTTTGTTCAGTCTTGAAAGGTAAAGGACCTATACAGAATCTTAGCCTCATCGGTGGAATGTGGCATCCAAAAACCAGGGACCCCCGCAAGAAAAGTTTGATCGGGTGCGGGATAGGTATACAACCTGGTAGGGTAAGCTGAGGTAATGTAAGGCGACCACGTTTAAATGTGACATTAAAGTGAGAGTAGTCATCGGTCAAAATGTTTATTATCCAATGTTTATTATCCTGTTTATAGCAAGGCAGGCAGTGGACGTTCGTTTTTATTTACATTGTATTGGTATATACAGAAACAGCATATCCTATAACATGAACAAATTTTAAAGCATATCGAATGAAATCAAAATAATATTATAATTTTATTGGCAACCATGTTTCAAATGATGTGCAAGGAAAATATGCATTTCCGATTAATTAATGAACTAAAATTATCATTATCCTTCTCCATTATACCCTGATTTTTGTTATTTATAGTATTATACCATAATATCCCAGATATATTTTCCTATTAATATACTGTACTAGTACTATACTCTACTGCAGGTAGTACAACTACCGACTTTGAGGTAATGATTGTTCATTGTTGTAAATAAAGTTAATTGTGTGTACAGTAAGAAGTGGAGGGAACGTTTCCATATAATTATTTACACTGCTGTTTTTTTATACTCGGACCATAACACAGCATTAACTATGAAAACGTGAATAAGAAGTATGCATTTATATTTCTATAGGAAATCATAGGTATGTATCGTTCTTTACTACATGTTTGTATTTCTTATGTAATATTTCGAAATTTTTTTTCTGCATTGTTTTACACATTTTACTTTTTATATGAGTTTTGTGGAAATTAATGAATTTCATTTTGAATTGAAAGCATGGGTATGATAATGACAAATGAAATATTGAAAAAAATGGGGGGTGGCACCAGTCTTTAGGATTTGAGTTGAGGGTGCAGATTGACCAGGCCGGGAGGGGATATCTTCCTTGCCCCTTAAGAGTTGGACAATTTTGCATTTTAAAGTGAAACGGACACCCATACATGTACATACTCTCTGTCTCTTTTCCCGTATATGCATTCTATCTTTCACTCCTGACTCCTATCTCCATTTCTTTTTCTTCTCTGCTGTACACTACGTCAAGGATGCAGATCGGATCACCCCAAAGCAGTTTTTATAAACGTGTTCATTGTTCGTAATTTTCTCTGTTACAGTGGCTATAATCTCGTCATCTTTACCATATTCAAAATTTTGAACGTTGCGTGTGTCGATTTATTATTAGTTGCCACGATATGTAGTGAACGCCGGGTATATTTTAGAAGCTGTTTTTGTTCTTTCAACTTATATTAAAAGGCAGGGGGGAAAGGGCAAGCCCTCATTATCAAGAGACACTAAACAAGAAAAAGGGTAGGAGTCATGAGAGAATGCCCCTCATCGCTTGTGAATCTCATTGTTTAACATGTCGTGCCTCATCAAATAAAATGTTTCATTGAACACTTATCACGTTGTCCCCACGTTACTGATTTACATAATAGTATAATCTTTGAAGAGTATTACAATCTATCTCCATATATTATCTCACGTTCTTTATCCTTTTTCTTCATCTCTCCCCTCACTCTCACCTCTTTATCCCCAACCATTTTTGCCCCCGTGCCCCCCCCCCCCCTTCATAGCTACGCCACTGCTTGGATTCAAACATATTGGTTAGATTATAAAGTCTACATCTACCTTATTCTTCCCTGAAGTTATGCCATTACCAACTTCCAAATCAATCAATTATCAACATGCTAGGTTTGTATTATAATTTCTTTTGGGGGAATTCAGTTAAGTGATATGTATGCTTCATAAATCATTACAGTTTGTGTCCAGTAGTACCATTAAATGGTCTTATTGTCATAATTGTTGGTTCTCGTCAATGGTTTTATTTTGCAAATAAAAACAAGATGACTGAGAAATTTGACTGGAATGAAAGAAATAATCGATGAGATCTATAGGCACCCTTTAAACAACGGGATTTAATTTTAGAACGTCTTCTTCTCCTGTCGTACGCAATAGAACACCTTCTGAAGTAATCGCGTTATCTTTGCTGAAAACAAGAGACAAATAAAAAAAAAAGAACATAAGAATGTTACTTTTGACAAAAGAGAAATACAGCTATGCAACAACAAATATAATCGCGAGATCGTGACTTAAAGGTTGTGATAATGCGGATGGTGATAATGATAATAATTAAGATGATAATGAAGACGACGGTGACGACGATGAGGACAATGAAGGTGGAGGTAATGATGATAGTGTTGAAGTTACAAAGTTGAAATTATTTGTTTATGATGTACAAACCAAATGATTATATAAATTTACCGGCTCGTGGATCAAATAAACATTTATACATGTATTACTGTCCCTCGAAATTCTCTGAAGATGCGTTGACGATTTTGTTTAAACCAATGATGGTCAAAACACATATCTCTCTTGAGGCAGATTTTTTTAATGTGTCCACGTAGGTTAAAAACTTGTATTAACATGATTAAAACATCTTAATAATACAGACAACTTGTATTTTTCGTCACTTCTGAAGTTTTAATGTTATTGTTTTCTGTTTTCCATAAACTGAACGGCTGGATAAGGCGAGGATGTTGTTCAAGTGAAGGACGCAGAGACATGAAAGCGAGAAATTGATAGATGAAGAAACGAAAAGCTAAGAGAGATAGATTAGGGACATGCAGGATGAGTGTGTGGGCGTCTGTGCGCGTGTGTGTTGTGAATGTGTATTTTTAATTGGGATTTTACAGACGTGTATCAATTACATAGGATTATGTACGTCTGGGGACCGCCATGTTTAGAAAACTGCGCGTAACTATGTACATAAGAGATAGGAGACTGTAAACTCGCGATTAATTGGAGGACTTGCGATTGATTCGGATCAATCGAAACTCTTTATAGACGGGACCCTGGTAAAGATTAAAACCATGTGAGAACTCTCTACTAATGATACTTTCAGCAAAATGATGTCACAAAGAAATGTCCACACAATAAATAACTCTACAAACGCCCTCATTTTCGTAATTTGACGAAAAATAGGCAAAATGGTGAAGCATAATTTTCATGTCACATGTACATTATGTCTTGTCCCATACACACATTTCTATGTGGACTGCATGTAATTTTAAGGAAGATTGAGAGCCAAATTCTTTAATGCTTAATGTGTTTAATGATACAAATCCTCATTGTATAAACCAATACTCATTATTCAAATGTCCCCAGTCGCTTCCAGACTGCTTCTTTAACAATGTAATCGCTTGACTAAAATCCAACTTTATCTTTCATGACGAAGACTTACCCGAAACTGGTCTGAGACACTTGATCCTGTATTTTGGGTGTACCAGGGCGTAATAGATTGGAATTCCAATCAATCCAATACATAGACCGGCACCTTTCTTGACAGGATCAGCGTAGAGAGACATGCCACCGATGAAAATCAACGTAGCTAGATACAGGAAGGCCAGAACAAGTGGAACCTATTTGAACAAGATAATGTTTATCACAATTGACTAAAAGAATGTGGGGCTGAGATGAATACAATATTCTGTTAATAGAAAGTAGGGCTATTGAAGTCACCGAGACCCCATAGATTTAACAAGTGTCTCGAATAAAGACAGTGTGCATGTTATTGATATTATTCATCATCAAAGATAATTTAACACAAGAAATAGATCAAGGTTTTAGTATCATCATGATCTTACAGATCTTTCTTTTACTATTGCGTTAAAGCCCAAGTCCACTCCGATTTTCAAAAATTATAACATGTTGTAAATAAATCAAAGGTTAAAACTGCCAAATATCACGGGCGTACTTCAATCAGGTGATTTTTAAGAGCGAATTTTGTTTCGGGTATTTCGAGCAAAACATTTATATTGCTGTACGGATGTGACGTATGCTCCTCACAACGAAAGTGCCAGCGGTATACATTCTGACAATATATAGGCTATTTTCGTAATGTAACCAAATTTAATGCATACGTCTTTGTGAAGTGCCTCTATACAAACTATTTCATTCACCTGATAAGAATAATAGTGTTTCATTATTCTTATCAGGTGAATGAAATAGTTTGTATCGAGGCACTTCACAAAGACGTATGCATTAAATTTGGTTACATTACGAATCTGTGTTGTGAGGACCTACGTCACAACCGACTCGCTCATTAACTTGTTTTTTGCTCATTAAAAAAAATTATTAAAAATAAATCTGAGCACCATTTTCTCTCTTTTATTTTATTAGTTGATGAAGAGAGACATCCCTGTCATGTTTTTTTTTTAATGATTATGTATAGACCAGTCAAAACCTTAGGTTGCCAGTTATTCGACAAATTTACTTTCCGACATGCCCGCGCTAAAGACAGTTTGCCAGCGGCGCGATGTTTACCTTGTAAGGCCGGGGAAGATCCGGGTATTTCCATCGGTAATAAGGCACAATGGCCACGCTGATTGTTTCGAATACGACATCGGCGAAACCCAGATACTCTACCAACGCGATGATGTCGTTTTCGATCAAGTAAATGAGACTTATAACGGAAAACAAGATGGCGGGGAGCGGGGTCCGTCGAGTGATGGAAACCATGGAGAAGATCTCGGGGAAGTGTCCCTCTCTCGCAGCCGCAAATCTTATCCTGAATTGATGGAAAATAACGTTGTAAACAAGGGGGAATTAAATATATTACTCCATGTACTTTGCTTCATTGGAGAATCATATGAGAAAATTATTACATTAAGCATTATAATACGCCGTGGGGGGTGAAACTCAAATTCGCGGACAGATCTTTGGGGAGGGACACTCAAGAGAGAAACTCAATTTGCCGACAGATATACCCTAATCTTCCACCCCTCCTCCTCCTCCACATTTACACAATGACTATTACGACAAAATGACAAAATTATGACAAAATTCGAACTGTACCTTTAAACCCCATGGAAGCTTAAAGCATAAAAGGTGGCTGGTGGGCTTATGAGACGAATGTCTATTATAATGGAGGACAGACACCAAGAAAATTAAGCCATTTAGAACTTATTAAAGACGTTCTTCTGTAATCATAGAATACTATTTTTTTAAATTTTCTAACTTTATAGAGAACACTGACTTTACTTATTTAAATAGACCCCGAAAAACGAAACATGTGTCTTGTATACGATCGGTTTGGCGTGACTATAAGTTCTAAAATTGAACAAAATTGTTGTTTGACTATCTTGATAGAACCAATCATTATGGTACAATTACAAAAGTTCTACTACTTTTCGCTAATGTCTTCACCAAAAGTGCAATCATGTCTGTTATTCTTTTATCACTATAACTGATTTTCAAGGAACAAATCAGAGATCCAGACTTTAAAATATCCACCCCCTGACCATTGTTTAAATTATTGGTGATTTAAGTTAATATTACAGAAAAGGGTTTGATGAGAGTGTTCAAAGTTCCAACTAAAAAGACTACTAGTTAGTATACCTTGCCGATTTGAAAAGACCGCTGTTTTGACTTCCAAAGGCGGAGAGGGCGACAAACAACCAAATGATCCATGACCACTTGATTCCAAGAGCTAGCACGCTGTAGTCCTAAATAAATTGAAGTGAAGTATTACCAATACTACTGGTCTTGTACTACCACTTTCATTTTTTACTTCAACATCCACTTCAAGTGCCGCTTCTACTCCCACTTCTTACACAACTTTTACTTCTACTTCAACTCCCAATTCTTAATACCACTTTTACTTCTACTTCTAACTTTTACTTCTACTTCTTTTCCCACTTCTTATACCACTTTTACTTCTACTTCTACTCACACTTCTTAATACCACTTTTACTTCTACTTCTTTTCCCACTTCTTATACCACTTTTACTTCTACTTCTACTCCCACTTCTTAATACCAGTTTTACTTCTACTTCTAATCCCACTTCTTAATACCACTTTTACTTCTACTTCTTCTCCCACTTCTTATACCACTTTCACTTCTACTTCAACTCCCACTTTCACTTATTATACCACTTTTACTTCTACTTCTTCTCCCACTTCTTATACCACTTTTACTTCTACTTCAACTCCCACTTCTTATACCACTTTTACTTCTACTTCAACTCCCACTTCTTATACCACTTTTACTTCTACTTCTTCTCCCACTTCTTATACCACTTTTACTTCTACTTCTTTTCCCACTTCTTATACCACTTTTACTTCTACTTCTTCTACCACTTCTTATACCACTTTTACTTCTACTTCTTTTCCCACTTCTTATACCACTTTTACTTCTACTTCAACTCCCACTTCTTATACCACTTCCACTTCTTACACCACTTTTACTTCTACTTCTTTTCCTACTTCTTATACCACTTTTACTTCTTCTTCAACTCCCACTTCTTATACCACTTTCACTTCTTATACCACTTTTACTTCTACTTCTTCTCCCACTTCTTAATACCACTTTTACTGCTACTTCTACTCCCACTTCTTATACCACTTTCACTTCTACTTCTTCTCCCACTCCTTAATACCGCTTTTACTTCTAATACCCACTTTCACTTCTTATACCACTTTTACTTCTACTTCTTCTCCCACTTCTTAATACTTTAAATTTTACTTCTACTCCCACTTCTCACACCACTTTTACTTCTACTTCTACTCCCACTTCTTAATACCAGTTTTACTTCTACTTCTAATCCCACTTCTTAATACCACTTTTACTTCTACTTCTTCTCCCACTTCTTATACCACTTTCACTTCTACTTCAACTCCCACTTTCACTTATTATACCACTTTTACTTCTACTTCTTCTCCCACTTCTTAATACTTTAAATTTTACTTCTACTCCCACTTCTCACACCACTTTCACTTCTACTTCTACTCCCACTTTTTTAATACCACTTTTACTTCTAAAACCATTTTCACTTCTTATTCCACTTTCACCCTCTTATACAACTTCTACTTCAACTTAAACTTTAACTACTACTGCTACTACTACTGTAATACTATTACTACTACTACTACTATTGCTAGTTGCTGGTGTTACTACATGTACTATTCCATTACTAAGACTTTCATGACTTACTACTTTAATCGTACGACTACTACTACTACAACTACTATTACTACTACTATTACTAGTACAAATGCTACGTCAACACAATAGAATAGTTGTTACCGCTGCAACAGCTTCGGAGTTGAGAATCTGATTCGGTGAGAGGAGGGTAAGGTATGCGACGTTGGTCATGAGGTATACCATCGTGATTAATGACATCGAGATGACGATACTAAGGGGGATGTTCCTGAATAAAAACAAAAACAAAAATCAGTTCTTATGTCATTTGCTCCTGTTCATGGAATTTTGACGAATCCCTTGACGTACATTTCTCCACGATTCCTACTCTGCGTCCATTCGATTGTAGATGCGATACACCCGACATCGTAGAGGTAGAGGTGTGGTAGTCCAGTGGATAAGTCTCCGGACTATGAACCGCAAGGTACGGAGTTCGAATCCCTGCCACAACACCAACGTCCTTTGGCAAGACGTTAATCTACATTTGTCACCCAGGTGAGGTAAATGGGTACCTGGTAGGATTATTCCTTGAAATGCACTGTGCGCTGATAACAGCTGCCGGAGCTATTAAAGCTAGGGTGATAATTTCCAAAGCTCTTTGGAATCGCATAGGGACGTTATATCATCATATATTGTCTCTTATTATACAAGAACGGATTATTATTATTATCTTCTACCAAAACGTAAATCCACCTTTTCAAGGAGTCATATTAACGATCCCTTCCTCTGGAGTTGAATTCACTCCACATTAATGTAAAATCCACCAAAATTAGTAACTGAATAATTTGATATAGTGACATACTCATTTGATGGTTTATTTTTGGAAGCATGAATTCGCCTTTCTCTCTCATTTGATATTTCATGGCTACGTATTATTTAATCTATTTTGTCAAATGCAAAATACACTGTGTATTCTTGTCTTCCTTCAATTTTACCTTTGAGGGTTCTTTACTTCTTCGGTTATGCTGATGATAACACTCCTGTAAAACAATGAAGCAAATAAACTATTTTAGAGTTATGAATATAATACTGTAACGTCGATTTATTAATTAATTTACTTCTTCATTTTTTTTCTTCTTTTTTTGGCAAAATATTTCTGCCTGCATAAATATGTGAGGCGTCAAAATATTTTTATGTACCAATAATGTTCTCTTGTTGCCACATTATGAACTTCTGTCGACTGTCTTATAGGTTAACAATAGTTTATTTAAATTATTGTTTCAAAGCACTAAGAAGGATTTTAATGTATTTGCACGAGGACGCATGAATTCGATATTTTCAGATGATGATGTAGAAAATTATATGCACGTGATTAGTTATGAAATGAAACGAGACAGGGCTTTACATTTCATATCACTTAGCAGTGATGTATCTGGATTAGGTGGGGGCATCGGGTATTTACCCCTCCCTCTGAATAGTTTTGTTGGAAAAGAGGGGCAAACGGCGAAAGGTTGGAGAGTTTTGAAATGTGACTGTTGAGGAAGATGGCAAAGATCAGTTGGGTGGATAGAGTGACAAATGAGGAAGTCTCACAGAGAAGTGGGTAAGAGCGGAAGTTAGTACAGTACCAACCTGGAAGGAGAGACAGAAATGGATTGGGCATATTCTACGGCATGATGGACTCCAGAGAGATATCATTGAGGGAAGGGTGGAATGAAAAGGACATAGGGGAAGGAAAAGAAGTTATGATGTTGGATGGTATCAAAGCAAATGATACATACCAAAATATAAAGGAAAGAGCTGAAGACAGAGAAGGATTGAGTATTTTTCATGCTCAAAACCTTCTGTACAGGAGAGCACCATAGAGATAGAGAGAGAAAGGGAATGGAAAGAGAAAAAGATTATCTTGGTATTATACTCGTGCAACCCAACGACACCTATGCCCCCCCCCCCCCTTCGTTGACTGAACATGCGCTACTGTTTTTAATGGAACAAAAATATAGAAACGAAGAAACAAACCATCCGCTATACGCCCAGATGCCGGAGAGTAGACCGATGGGGAGAAGAGTGACGTCATAGGAGCCAGTGTCGAACGCGTGCTGGAAATGTTCAGTGTGACCTAAAAAGGGATGAAAAGCATGAATGTTCATTTTAATATATTTTAAAAATATATTTAATGTACACTTCATCTTTGAGTGCATGCAGTAGCAGTTCTAGAGGAGATCGGGGAGCTGACTAAACTCCTCCCCCCCCCCCCACATAAAAATTCTAGCTCCCACCCCCACCCTGAAAAAACACATGCGTGGCGTGTATGTAGAAAATTGATGCTAGAAACCCCAAGCCAAACCACAAAGCCCCTCTGAAAAAAGGGAAAAGACAAACAAAGAGGCTACAGTGTATACAACCATATCATGAAAAGCATGTAAGGTTCATTTTCATATATTTAAAAAATGTATTTAATGTACACTTCATCACCGTGTATGCTGTCCTTGAAAGTTGTTCTTCACTCTCATGTACAACGGATAGAACAGGTAAGGAAAGAGATGTGTAAAGGCTTATGGGGCGGACTGGAACTGAAGATCCACCTCCCAATTATTCTAGAACCGCTCTGCTTGATTGGAGGAATGATATCGAACGCATCCCGTACAAACATACGTAAAAGACACTTGTACCCATTCAGAAGTACAGAAGTATAGGCCTATATAAGTATTAAAACCCCGGGATGGGGGTACCTTTGTGTCCCACAGGCTAAAAATGGAAGACTGTATTTGTCGCTCATTTATTATTTGGCGTCACCTGTGCCTGGAGGCGAAAAGCGAACCGAATCACTGTAACCCTCGGGTCTCTCCTCCCGGTATAACTGGGGGTGTGCATTTATCAGTAACGCTGATGAAAGGCGAACATAGCATGAAGCTAGTTATATAGTCTCGATAGGTATAGGAGGGAGAGGGTGAAGGGCCTGCAGGAGGGATTGTTAGATATTCCTTTTTCTAAGGTTAATGTACCTCCCCCTCTCCCCCTTCTCTCTCCATTTCTCTCTATCTCCCCCCCCCCTCTTTCTCTGTCTCTGTCTCTGTCTCTCTTTCTCTTTTTCTCTTTCTCTCTTTCTGTCTTTTGTGCACCAGATTACTCTTTCTCTCTTCCTTTCTTGTCATTGAAGGGACGCCCTCTGGCTACTTTATATCACTGACCATAATGAATAACATGAATAATAAATGTATATACCTAGTGTCAGGTTATGTAGCCCAGTTACGATGATGATGACCAGACCGACAACCTTCGTGATACTCAGCACACCAGCCAACTTGGATGCTAAACGAACACTGAAACAGTTTACGGCCTGGACAAACACTGCGGGACAAAAATTACGTGATAATCATACAAAACACGTAGAACATATATTTATCCTAAAGATATGTGTTTCAGAAATTGTGCTAAAATAGCAAATAAGAGAAAGTTATAACGTGATTGACAATGATGGGACATGCTATGAAGCAAAACTCTTATGGATTGATTTATCGAATTTTAGTTTAGGTCAATCTACTGATCGGTCATGGAACAATACAAAGTAAAAATAATAGTATATACAATTAATATACAAAAATGTTTTTTTTTTCTTCTTCTTCTAACCCCCTCCCCCAAGTGTTATTCTCTTCACAACTCACAAAGGCAGATGACGCTTACGATGCGTAGCGATGCGACAGGTGCTTCCACGCACTGAAAAAAGGGAGTCAGCAAGTATCTTGAGATTGTCATTACTCCGATAGCTGCACCACTCGGAGCAATCATAAACTGAATCACCCATAGTCGGATAAAGGCCATCAGGGGTCCCCACGCCTGCAAGATGAAGGTGAAGTCCCCTCCTGACTTCTTCATGATGACGGACAGTTCAGCCAGCGTGAGGGCGCCACACGCATTGATCATGGCGCATACTATCCACAGGATGAAGGAAACACCCACGGAACCTCCTGCACCTCGAAGGACACCAGTCGGAGAGATGAAAATGCCTGTGCCAATAATCGACCCAATCTGCGTATAAAAGAAAAAGTTTGATAAGAGCCTCAGTAGGGCTATGATCCGGTGACCCGGGTTCGAAACCAAGTCGATGCGCTAGTGTCCTTTGGTAAGGCATTAATCCTCACTACCAGGTCCCTCGGAGAGGACCTAACGCCGTCGTCCGTCTGGTTGCCTACTTACAAGCATTTATGCTTTCTTAGCAGTCAGGTAAAAAATAACCATCACATCACATCACATCACATACTGTAGACATCACCTAGCTCTACAAAATGTAAAGAACATGACGAAAAATGTCGATCATTTCACTCTCCTGACAGCCTTTCCACTGGCCTGCTATTGTAGGGCGACATGTTTCAGAATTCAGATCCTGGTTTTTTGTTCACTTTTTAAACTCCTGAAACTGTCTACTGCAACGTCATGTAAGAAAAGATCATGCCTTCTACGATTGCAAAGACTTTCGAAAATGTCAATACCTCCACTGTATCACCTATGTACATTATTTTCGGATTACGTAATTTTTTTGTCGCTGTAATGTTCGCACATTTTAAAAGGTTTCGGACAAGGATTTTGAATGTCTTAGTAAAAAGTGCTTTGACATATGACCTATTATCATTTTAATATTGAGTTAATTCTTTTTGTAACTTAGTTCCATTGTAGGGCATGGTTTCGATTCAATTTTAGATATGATTGATACCCGATTTCCGACGTTGCCAATCGGATAACTGTGACTTTATAGGCTTGTAACGAATATACTCACCAAGTGCCAAATGCAGTCAAAAAGTCCAAGATGTCGAGGAATGGCAACTTTGTATTTTGCGTCAGCGTCATCATTTTCATCCAAAGGCGCTTGTCGATTTTCCGTCTTCCTCATTTTGCCTTTATTGACGTGATCAGTTATAAAAAAGCTGTAAAAGGCAAAGACATATAATCTAGAATTAAATTCTTCTACCGTCTAATACTTGCTTTCAACATTTCTCAAACCTTGGTCAAAATTTGCTTCAGGAAAAATCATACTGAATTTTGGAATATCTCAGACATAAAAGAAAGTCCATAAAGAGCAAGCTGTGTGGGTTTGTGTGTATGTGGAAATGCGTGAGCCTGTGTATGTACATTCGTGAGTGTTTTGTGTATATATGGTTATGATAGTACTGACAATAAAAAGTACTGGATGAAATCATAATTGAAGGTATAAATGGTAACATAATCATAATCTCTTGCAGGTCTCAAAAGCAAAGTGTTTATAACCCATGGGACATAAATACAGTGATTCAGATTAATTATCCAAGTATATCGAGTTTTTTTAAATAAAAATAATTATAATATCATTACTTGTGTACATAGAAATTTGAATTTAACATAGAAGTTTAGAAACAAAGCGCAATTTAATTAATGCGCACTTGAAATAATGCAAATATTATTTATGTTTTTACATAACCTCATGTGACGTAATATGTCAAGCTTTTCAAATAAGATTGAATCAGATGCTAAACTAATCCAAAATAAAGGTGTACTTTGCACTCGTGATTAGTGCAACACAAAAAATGAGATACAAACAAATTACAATGGCAAGAGTCAGAGGACGAGCAGCTGATATACACGAGCCAGATTCTTCCTTTTTGCATTAAGAATAGATAAATGCACGCAAACAAATAAACAATATTTCACACGCATGGATAACTTGATTTTAGTTAGCCGTTCGATTAATTATGTAGGTGATAATGGCAGTGCTTGAATAAATAGTGATGTTATAATAAATGAAGGCGCTCGTTGGGTAACGTCACATTTTCTTGCTCGTCTCGAAAAGCCACGAAATTTTATTTAAAGTTTGGGACTTTGGAAATATGCAACTGCAATTCTGATTTACCATTTAGCAATTTCCGGACCCGAAGGTGATCTCAAATACATGAACTTGAGGCAGGACACGCCGGGTAACACCAAAGTTCAGATTGAAAAGTGTGGAAGTTATGTAAATAAGAATGAGCGTTTCCCAAGGCGAAATAACATTCGCCTGGTAGGAATCCCTGAACCTCCGGAAGGTCATCATGATGATTGTATCCAGATAGCGGACAACATCATCCGCACCCATTTCAACATAGAACATAGAAAATAGAGCAGAGCGCGCCCACAGAGATGGGAATAGGGTAAAGGATAGGCCACGTCTTACCTTGATAAAACTGGTATACTATCGCGATAAAGTAAACATAATGCGCAAAAGTATAAAGGCCTGAAGGATAAGAATTTCTTCATCATAGATGACCTCACGCCCGTCGACCTGCAAGAAAAGCAAAAATGGAGCAAACAAGTCCAAGATCTTTACCAAGCAGGCACCAAACTCCGATTTTTTTATGCCGGAAAAAAGGGCCAAGCGGGTGGTACGCCGTTTAAATTTTAGTAAGTTTACATCATTGTTGAAAAATGATTATAAATTATACTTGAAGATGCTGTATAAGCTCATTATATTCGACATACCCGAAAGGAGTATGATGCTATTCGTTTGCATTGAAACGATAACTTCTTGATATACTATCAATACAGATTATTTCCGTATATTCAATAACTAGCTTTGAATTAGATATTAATGCAGTAATTTAATTTAGAACGGAAGTGTGTTTTTCAATACATTGTTTTCTAGTATATACATCGATAACTTACGAATGTAAATTACACTTTTGGTTTTTCTTGGTATAATGATAATATGAAATATATTTATACATACAAGCTTATATGAGGTTATGTTGAAATGGTTCTAGGACACTACCCCCTGGACAACCACCCCCGGATAACTACCCCCTGGACATCCACCCCCGGATAACCACCCCTAGGATAACCACCCTCCAGGACAACCACCCCCTAGGACAACTACCCCTAGGGCAACCACCCTCTAGGACGACTACCCCTAGGACAACTACCCCGGACAACTACCCCGGACAACTACCCTAGGACAACTACCCCCGGACAACTACCCCCTAAGACAACCATCCTCTAGGACAACTACCCCCGTACAACTATCCTAGGGGGTAGTTGTCCGGGGGTAGTTGTCCGGGGGTAGTAGTTGTCCTAGGGGGTAGTTTTCCGGGGGTAGTTGTCCTAGGGGGTAGTCGTCCTAGAGGGTGGTTGCCCTAGGGGTAGTTGTCCTAGGGGGTGGTTGTCCTAGAGGGGGGTTATCCTAGGGGTGGTTATCCGGGGGTGGATGTCCAGGGGGTAGGTGTCCGGATACGAAATCTATTATGATACTTCATATTTTCGTGATACAAAATGTATACTTAAAGTGATCACTGCTTTTAAATCCATTTAAAGATTACTCAGTTGATTTACATGCCTTTAGGCGTCTACATAATCGTCTACAATAAAGATTTCATTAAGGAGATGCATACTTCACATGCGTATGTGACACTGTTGAGCGTTTAGTACCTGTTAATTAATTATAAATCGCGAGCCATAAACTTAATAACTTATTATGAGATTTTTAAATTATATATTGGGTGTAATAGATAATGTACTACACAAACACCAATTGTAGTGCACCGATTATACTTTATCATAATCAATATCCATTGCATTTAAATATGATTTGCAAAGCATCTTGCTCAATAAATTAAGCATAATGTTAAAACAATGAAATAAACGATTTAGTCAGATTGAACACCCAAGATGCTGGTGATAATATCATATGCTTTTGCGTGAGACAATGTATACATGTTGCATATATGTAATGATATTTTGATGTTTTTGCAATGTATCTTCATTCACTGCAATATTTCACAGCAATAATTCGGGGGGGGGCTGACACCGAAATTTGTCGACAGATAATCTACGCCGCCCCCAGACATTTACACAATGACTATATTTCGACCACGTCGAAATATTCGAATTATACCTTTAAAAGCCAACAGCATACCATAATTGGTTCGACTGCGATCCGAATTGGTAGATATTGCAATTATCATAAGATACGAAAATATTTTAAGAGACACATAATTATGAATAGTACATGGAAATTGTTAAATTATGTCTTTCACACAGGGACTCTGGAGAAAAGAACGATTTGTGTTGTTTGTCTGTTTTTTGTTTTTTTCGCAATCTCACGGTAACTCTAGATTATGAGTTGTATCTAATATCGTGAGGTCGCAAAAACCGAGCTAATTTTGTTAACCGTTTTGCAGTTTGGAACGGTGCATTTTAGAGCAGTTTTCATCACAGATCTGAACTTCATATTTACCCCCTTTCTTCTATTAAACATCAGCATTAAACAAAAGGTCAATGATGTATCTCAAGATAATTTATTTCGATGACACAACACCACACCTTTACGGCAATATGTAAATTTCTCCCTTTGTAACCGGCATGCCATTTCATCAAAGAATCTGATTACCCATACCAAAGCTGCTTCCAGATTGGATCATAAGCTGTATCAGATCTTCCGATCCTTACTTATGATTTACAATAGACCTGTTTACTAACTTTATGCATACATATTGAACGCAAATTTCTCTTGATAACTAACAAAAATATTGTCACAGGCTTTCCCTCTATCGGACGAGACCTGATGTGTGCTACGTGGATTTCATCCATAGAGATGTATTGATAGCAGGTGAATGAGATGGCTGGTAACCGGCACGGGTTAGGGAGAGAAACATACATAGGCCTACATAGGAATACATTGTCTAACAGGTCTATTATTAGATGATAATGTTGTGTCTTCACCCATGTGGCCTATATTATATTACGGTTCAGGATTTTAAACACAAATGAACCCTTACAAATTCTGTCCTGATAGCAGCACCTTTGGGGCGCAATATTGAACCAAAGGGCCGTTACCCGAAACCGTCATAAAGTCATAGAATTAACACGCGTTTCTATGGGATGTCCACGAACTTAGACTTACGACGGTTTCGAGTAACGGCCCCCGGTAAGGTTCATTCCCAAGTCACTTTGCAACCTTTAAACCTTAGCGGATCCTCTAGCTATTATACCTACTATGTTGTCACTTAACGATATAGCCATCGGTATCATTGAGATCATAATATTATTGTGTGAACGGGCTGATGATTGTCATTCGACATGAACCTTTGATCTAAAACAAATCCATAGGAAAAAGCCTTGGCAGCTATTACGTATCTGGTAAAAGGGAAAGTGTAAGGGAAAGGGAAGTTAAGTATCCGTACTTTGGTTGAAAATATTTACTTTTTTTACATTTTAAAGTTGTACTCAAAATCCCATAAAATGCTTAGATTATACACGAAATCAGATGCTGCAGCGTAAGACATAATTTTGCCCAATCCCGACTACAGAATTCTCCAATCGACAGTTCCCCTTCTGAGTTGAATACAGTGGCGTAGGTAGATGGGGGCATAAGGGCACTTCCCCATCAAGTAGTAGGGAAAATAAATAAGAAAAACTGAGAAAAAGAAAGGGAAAGGGATAATGGGAAGGGAATGGGCGTAAATATTCATAATTGAATGAAACACGCCAATAAAACTAAAACAACAACGGAAACGGACGAGAAAATAAGACCCGTTGACCACATCCCGCACCCTCCCCTTAATCAGAAGCCTTGTATAGCATTTCATTTTCCGCGTAAGACCGCCCCGCCCCCTTGATATATGGACTCACGCTACGCCATTGGCTGAAAATGGGGCATTCCTAATATCTGTTGTTCTTTAAACATGCATTGTTCATCAAATTTCTCTCCTAAGTGGCATTGGCAGTCTGTGGTTGCATTATCCTTTCCTAGACGAAATGTGTTTTTTCTGTTTTCTTTTCCTTTTTTCCCCCTCCCATGACATACCCAGGGGGCATAGCAGGTTCTTGAGACATTGAATGTTGTAAAAGGTTATCAACGTGTTCAGGGAAAGTCCCTGCACAATTTCTAGGTGGATTCCTTTGACAATATGCTGCTGGAAAAAAATGGCGGCCATTTTTCAAAATGGCCGCCATGTACTACTGTTGAACTATTTTGGAGATTACTTCTTTTTAAACATCATTTTACCGGTTCTAGGACACCTACCCCTTGGACATCCACCCCCGGATAACCACCCCCAGTGAACTACCCCCTTGGACAACTACCCCCTAGGGCAACCACCCTCAGACAACTACCCCAGGACAACTACCCCGGACAACTACCCCGGACAACTATCCTAGGACAACTATCCTAGGGGGTAGTTGTCCTAGGGGTAGTTGTCCGGGGTAGTCGTCCTAGAGGGTGGTTGCCCTAGGGGGTAGTTGTTCTAGGGGTTTTTGACTGGGGGTGGTTATCCGGGGGTGGATGTCCAGGGAGTAGGTGGCCGGATACGCATTTTACTTTGTATGAGGTGCCATATGAAAGAAAAAATAATTCTACAAGATGATACCACATTCAAAAGGTTTGGGGATGATTTGCATAACAATTTTGTGCCAAAAATGTGATATTCTACAATTTTTTTGCAAAAATATGAATTGCGCCAAAATATTTCTACATATCTAATAGAATATGATGAATACTTGCTGAACTGTTCAGAAACATGGTTAATATGATATCCAAATTTCAAGTCCATTGCTTTTAATAACAAAAAAGTTAGAGCGTTCTAAAGTTGGCACTTTGTTATGAGCCAAAATGGCAAATTTGGTTGTTAAGGGCTGTCTTCTCCTTAGCAACAGTAACATAGTGCCGTGAAAAATACAATATATCGCGAGAAGATGCTATCACCAAGTAGATGACTACTTTGATAGGAAGTATGATGTCAGATGATGGAGTTGCATCATATTTTAATGTTATATCTCTTAGTTCCCGCTGCTATGGTGGTAATTTGCCTAGCAACCGATACATAATGTGTTCTAAGAAATCAAATTAGGATATAGGTCAAATAATACATAAAATAAGACCTGTTCCAAGTGTCAGACATAATTTGCCGTCTTAAAAATGTTCATAGTGCATGGTGTGGTTCAAAAATTTCACCCCACCCCCTCCCTCCATTGAAATGCCCCCTATTAAAATCAAGAGTAATTTTGGGATGGGGTAGTTTAGTGATGAAGGCTATCTGTCAAGTGATACATAAAACCAAGATAATGGACTTAGAAATCTGTATTGAGGCCCAGTCAGCCGAAATATTAAATCTTCGCAAATCTATTGACCAGGAGCGTGATTTTGTAAAAGGTCTTCAGAGGGGTCTTAGCTCTCAAGAACATTATTCTAGGCTGAATTGTCTGAGATTCTATGGCGTTGATGAGTCTCTTAATTCGTATCGGTCCCCCCAGGGACACTGACCCAGACTGATCTCAAAGGAGAAGCGGTCGCGCTTCAAGGAGCAACAATACAAAGCCTCGCCCCATCATTGTGAAATTCTATCATACCGGATGAGGAAGCTCGTTATCTCTAAGCGACGCGCTCTCAAGGGCTCTAAAATGGGCATTGATGAGGATAAAGAAAACGCTTCACTTCTTCAGAAAACAAAAGCTTGTCGCAAGGTACTTGCTACGTGGTCTTCTGATGGAAGGGTCATTGCCCTATTCCCCGCCACTGGCGGAAAGACACTGAAGCGAGTAATCCACTCTGAAAGTGATTTGGACTTATTGTGATTCTACTGATGTTTTCTTATACAAACTTTGAAATGAATTAAGCATGTTATCAAATGTACAGTGATGCACTCTCTGCTATTAAAAATATATATATAAATCTTACTACATAAAATCTTGTTTTTTCTTATTTCTCGTTCTCGTGATTAACATTTTGCATTTTCTTTAAAATTGAAGTTTAATTACGTTTTTATACTTGCATACATACTTTCACTATAGTTTATTTTTCTTATTTTTTTTCTTTCCATTTATCCAACTAAAGTGATGACCATACAATACCCTTGTGTGTCTTGTACTAACCAGTTAAAGATAATCAAAGAGGACTACAATGTACTGATTGCTTTGCCTGGATGCACACGATATTTGCGTGTGTGTATTGGGTTTTTACAGACGTGTATCAATCAGATATGATAATTTACGTCTGGGGACCGACCTTTAACGTCACCATCCGAAAGACGCGATTCAGTTTCGAACCTGCGTCCTCGGCTGAATCAGTTTGTAACTTCCACTGTTAGCTGGATTACAGGCGCACGCCACAACGCCTAGTTGCGGGAGTTAATAATGATTTATATTATGATATATATTACGAATTTCTGTATCGGAAATGTACAAAATGCATAGTTCAATGCTTACCTTTTGCCAATTCTGAACCTAATACTTTATGCACAAATCACAAGCCTGTACAGTGTGCGACTTCTACAATAAAATCGGGTCTTTCTAATTTTATTCAATCGTTGAAGTATACTGATTTTGATAAAGATGGTTTTAAATGTACACATCTTAACATTCGTAGTCTGTATAGAAATATTGATGAAATCAGAATTTTCTTGCATGACGATGTCATACATGTTCTGACCTTGAATGAAACCTTTTCTCGACGTGTCAATTCATGATAACGAACTTCGTGTCTTCGTATACAAGATTATGATCTGATTCGTAAAGACCGAAATCGCAATGGAGGCGGTGTTGCTATTTACATTCAAAGCTCTATTTCGTATGAATTGGTTAATTCGGAAGTTCTTAACCCGCTTCTTTTACTTATCAGAGTGCGACCGAAGTTTTCCACTCCGTTTTTATATCCGTCATGGTATCGCCCTCCAGATAGCAAAACCGATATTTTGGATAAGTATGAAAATGTGTTAGCCGCATTTGTCGATACTTTTCACTTTAATGTCATTGTGATGGGGACGTAAACTTTGATATGCCATGGAGCTAGAATCCATGGATATACGGAAGGGTTTCAAGTCTAACGCAATTAAGCGTTACGAAGAAATCAATAAACTGTATTCAATGGAGCAGATTAATAGTAGTCTGTACACATGAGTTACGCACAATACCAGGAGCTTAATAGATCATATGCTTACAAATGCTGCTGAAGTTATCAGATCTTATGGAGTGATTAGTGTTGGGTTAAGTGATCATGATCTATGTTACTTGATTCTGAATTATAGATCGGTACAAATTCCTAAAACCATCACCTATAGGAATCTCAAGTATGTAAACCTCGATTCTTTTCGTAGTGATTTGTCTAAACATCCTTGGCATGAAATTAGTGCTGCCAAAAACATTGATGAAGCTGTTAACCTATAGGAATCATTTTTATTGGATTATATCAATGAGTTTGCCCCTTTTAAAAAGAAATGCATTCGTCATCAACCAGCTCCTTGGCTGAATACAGATATTAAACAAATGATGACAAAACGAGATGAATTGAAAAGAAAAGCCTCAAAACATAGCGATGAAAGCAAAAAAGGCTAATTTTTCGAAACAGTTATAAAATGCTTCCACTACATTTGGTAAAAGTGTTTGGACAATACTAAAACCTTTACTGCCATCTAGAAAACCTAGTAACAGAGCCACTGATGGTAATAATGGTTCATCAATAGCCGCCAAATTCAACGATTTCGTTGCTAATGTTGCTCAGTTGCTCAGAACTAGCTTCTGCTATTCCAACTTCAAATACAAATCGTGGTGATAATGTCATGAAGAGCTCTTTTAACTCATGCTTTGAATTTAATCCTGTTACAGAGGATGAGGTTTAGAAGATAATCTTATTGGGATGAATAATGACAAGTCTATAGGTGTTGATAATATTTCTATGATTATGTTGAAAATGGCAATTCCTACTATTTTACCATCACTGACACTCATATTTAACAGAGAATCATCTGAACACGTGTTCCCCACCAGATGGAAGAGCTTTAAGATAATACCTGTTCATAAATCGGGTGATAAAACATCACCAAATAACTACAGACCGATATCTATTCTACCTTCTGTATCCAAAATCCTCGAGAAACTCGTTCAAATACAATTAGCTGATTATTTGAGATGTAATAATATTTTGTCCGAAGCTCAATCAGGTTTTAGAAGAAAAAAATGATTCGACCATTACCACCCTGGGAAAAGTTACCGATTGGCTGACTGCTAAAGAGACCCCGGTCTGTACACTGGCGCGGTCATTAGGGACTTTTAGATTTGCACGACGAGAACGTAGACTGCTACGTGAACATCCTTTTAAGGCAATGTGACGTCCTTTTAAGGCACTGGCAGTGCCCGGCAGTGTGCCTTAAAATGATGTCCAAGTAGCAGTCCACGTCCCCAACATGGGCAGAGGATGAGATCTTCCGAATACTATCCCTAAAAATCACAGCAAGCCCACCGCCAGGTTAACCTACAAGAGGAGCATGAATGCATTTATACCCGGCAAGAATCTATTCTCTTATGCACATCTGCATCGGACAGCCAAGTTTCAATAATAGTAATAATGTCAGGATCTTGTTTAACGAAATTTTCTGTCAAAAAGCTGTCTGAGTACAAACAGACTGCGAGTTTATGTTACAAACTTTAAATCCATTACAATCATATTTCCCCCTCTTCTGCTTCTGCGGCTTTTCTTCATTGTGTAAGGTGTATAAAGTGTCTGAAGACATATGGTCAGAACCATCTGCAAATGATGTTGATGCTTGAACTTCATTTTATCAACATCTTCAAAAGGAATGTGATGCTTAATTTTACGCTTTCCTGCTCGAGCACCTCTATAATTATGTTTGAGCTTTTGTATTTATACCTAAGTCTCTGAGAATGTTCCAAGTCTCTTGAGAGACAGGTACTTTAGAACACTGGGCCTGAACTTCAACAAGTCTAGTACGAGAATATTTTTGAGAAACTTTGTACTTATTTTCATCTTGAGGACAAGGCCCTGGATTTTCTGCAATATCCCCAGAGAGTAGCAGGGGCGGATCCAGCTGGCGCCAAGGGAGGGGGGCAGAGAGGGGGCCCAGCCCCCGGACTCCCCCTAGATCCGCCACTGGATAGTAATAACTGGAGTTGAAAAGTGGAATAAGGATTTGAATAGTAAGCTATCCTCGACCCTAGATATTTATTGTGATACAATTGTTTCCCTGTGGGAAAACATGGATGCAACACAGTAGTTCTAGTGCATAAATACTTTACATGAAGGCCTATGTCACATGCTAATGAATAACATGATATCCATACAGATAGATGTGCAAGCAATGGTATGAGAAAGAGAAGGTAAAACCTCTTTGTTTCCATTGTTGTACAGCACATTCACTTAAACCAGCAGCTGTTCAGTCTCGGAAGACCAGTAGTGTCGTGCCTGGCACAGCTGAATATGTGTTATCCAGCCGTTTTATTCATACTTATGTATATACTTGTATTCCCAGGTCGAAATTCCAGTTGATACCAGTTGAAACCAGTAAGGATTTCCAACTGGTATCTACTGGTTTGAACTGGTCTCAACTGGTCTCAACTGGTACCAGTTAATACCAGTTGATACAATTTGGAAACCAGTAGAAATACCAGTTGACATCTGAGACCAGTTGATATTACCAGTTGATTTACCAGTTGATTTACCAGTTGAAAACCAGTAGATGATTACCAGTTGATTTACCAGTTGAAAACCAGTAGAAATACCAGTTGACATCTGAGACCAGTTGATATTACCAGTTGATTTACCAGTTGATTTACCAGTTGATGATTACCAGTTGATTTACCAGTTGATATTACCAGTTGATTTACCAGTAGATGATTACCAGTTGATTACCAGTTGAAAACCAGTAGAAATACCAGTTGATATTACCAGTTGAAAACCAGTAGAAACACCAGTTGATATTACCAGTTGATTTACCAGCTGAAAACCAGTAGATGATTACCAGTTGATTTACCAGTTGAAAACCAGTAGAAATACCAGTTGACATCTGAAACCAGTTGATATTACCAGTTGATTTACCAGTTGAAACTGTTAGATGATATACCAGTTGATTTACCAGTTGAAAACCAGTAGATGATTACCAGTTGATTTACCAGTTGACCAGTGGAATACCAGTTGCTTCACCAGTTCAAAAACCAGTTCATTGTATCTTGTGCATATTCATGATTAATTTGCATATTTTCACAGAAAATATAATTATCATGATCTATCAAGCAAATGTGACAATGCACATCAATTTTGTGATTGTTATTTTTTTAGTCAATCATTGACAAATATATTATATATGTTTGATCATGTTTTTCATCTAATTTAAGACGTAAAAATAGGTATATTGATACATGTAATTATACTAACCAGGAAACAAAATGTATAATTTTGTATATATATCTATGTACGAGCTCCAAATTTCTAAAATGGAATGAGACTTATCTGTAATCGACCTCAAATGATCTCTGTGATGGGGTAATTGCAAGAGACTATATATTATGGTCCTGTTGGTGGCCAGATGCCAATATTGATTATTGATTATCACAATATCTGTTGATTACTGGTCTCAACTGGTAAATCAACTGGTATATCAACTGGTAAATCTACTGGTTTTCAACTGGAAATGTCAACTGGTATATCAACTGGTAAATCTACTGGTTTTTCAACTGGTTTGTCAACTGGTCTCAGATAGCGTTGTCTCAATTTCCATATTAAAAACCAGTTGAATGTACTGGTTTGAACTGGTACCAGTTGACTACTGGTTTGAACTGGTACCAGTTGACCAGTTGCCTACTGGTTTCAACTGGTTTTTCGACCTGGGTTGTATGTTTGTTTTTAATCAAACGGAAAATAAATACTACTACTACTCCTCCCTTCTGAACAAAATTCCTCACTCCAATCAGCTGATGGAAAACATTGTCTCCAATGAAGAAGGAATCCACTTGGAATCTCAAATGTAATCAAATTGAATGAATCCTTTGTAATTCAAATCAGGTCTACTAGTTGACAAGACAGGAGCTAAAATGTCTCCATGCTGTAGACTCAAATAAAAATACAGAACAGGACAAATCAAATCATCATAGATATCAATATTAAAGTGTAACCAGATCCAGTAGTAGACTCAAAAGAATCAGAGGCATATACACAACAAGCCAACACAAAAATCAATCCCAGAAATGCACATGAACAGAACATAAAAGGCAGAAAATCAGGAGCTCAAAACAAGTGTGGCAGCCTGCTAATTAAGCGCACAAGAATTACATTACGAAAATGGTTTCACCCAATGAAGATTCGCCCATGTATCGCATGTTCGTCGAACATTGCATACCTCATAGTCCTCATGCACCCCTAATCCAAAGAAGAATTGCGCTAAAAGACAGTTTAAATCACCAATTTTAACTATCTCAAACAGGCAGATATTTGTATTTCACTATGATAATCCTCATTCAAATTTGATTTTCTTTAAATGACTTACCCAACAGTGCTTTCTTCGGTAATCACGATCTCTCGACTCCTGAAATACAAATGATATTGTAACAACAAATTGCGAACTGAACTTGTTAATTTTCTTGCTCTGATACTCAAACCATGCAAACTTTGTGGGCGGCTCTCGCTTGAACACCCATTCATAGGTGATTATATCTGTGAAAGTACAGGGGTCAGTTGTAAATACTGCCCATAATTATGTAGTCATATCCACATTCGCTTCTACATGTTCTTTCGCTGACATATCCAGTTCTGAAAGTTTGATATTGTGTGGAACACGATTGTTTATATTAGGCCCACGTGTATTTGTGTATTTGAAATATTCTTATGTTACAGTTGATCAATATGACATGCCATTTGGTCTAAAACCAGTTCGTCTACTATCCACATGGTCTAATAATCATTACGTCTACTTATCATTTAGTCTAATGACCATTTCGGCTCAAAGCCATTTGGTCTTATTTCATTTTGGTCACATCTCCAATAAGTCTACTACTTTTTGTCTATTTTTTATTTAGTCCAATAACCAGTTAGTCTATTAACCACGATGTCTCATTAGCATTTCGTCTAATGACCACTTGGACTATAACCATTAAGTTATAGTATACCCAATTGATCTAATACCATTTAGTCTACCACCCATTTCGTCAACTATCCATATGGTCTAATAATCATTCCGTCTAACGACCATTTAGGCTCATATCCATTTGGTCTACTACCATTTAGTCATTTAACCGTTTCGCCTAATTCCCAGTTGATTCCCAGTTAGTCTAATGCCCATTTCGTATATCATCCATTTGGTCTATACCCACTTTGTCCACTTGCCATTCATCTAATAACCACTATGCCTAATACGCATTTCATCTAATGATCACTTGGTCTAAATATTAGTTGTACTACTTGTCAGTTCGGCTACTATTCATTCGGTCTGATATTCACGTCGTCCATTAACAAAGGATGGGTTATGCCATGGCGTCGCTAGGGGGTGTAAAACCCAAAATAATTATGTCGGCAAATGCGTCACAGTTTTTTTTCACAATGACTCTCTTTCTCTTTCCTTATTTTCCCCCTTTCCGTCTCTGACTTGCAAGCACGCTTTGTCATTTTCCGATAATAATTGCAGATAAAAATAAAAAATCTTACTAGTCATCTTGACTTTGATATTGTCTTGAAAAACAAATTAAGAAGATATTGGTTTTTTCTGTCGGAATTCTGTTGGGGGGGGGTGGGGTTGGCAAATTGCCCCCTTGCCCCCTGCAAATACGATAGTGTTCCTCATATTATTTATTTATTTATTTATTTCTGACTTGTATACAGGGTAGCACATTTCCACCCACAGTGGTGATCTTCCATGAGGCCCTTTATTTATATTTGTATAAATTCAATAACAGTTATGATGAAAAAAGTCATAACAAACAAATCTATGTCCAGAAGAAGTAGATATATACAAACAAATTCTACGGTATCCTCGCCATTTATATTCTTCTAGAAAATACACTTCAGGGGGGTGTTTCACAAAGACTAAGATCGACTTTAAGTTGGACTTAAGTATAACAGGCCGTTCATGCCATTGGTTGCTATCCCCATTGGTCTCTAAATTATAATCTTTAGATAATATTTTTTCCTTTAATAATGAACTATCAAAATATGTAAACTCTGTAGATTTGAGACCACGATTTGTATGTCCCTTGAAAGACAAATGCCAGTAAATGGTAAGAGCAAACAGTGGCATGAACGGCCTGTCATACTTAAGTCCAACTTAAAGTCGATCTTAGTCTTTGTGAAACACCCCCCTGGTTTCAATCTCTTTACTTTATGTACAGACTGCTCAATTGGTAATACAAATCAAAATGAAATAGTTATCAATCCAACCTTGATAGCAGATGACGAGCGAGAGGAAAGCAGAAAAAACAGAAGACCGGTGAAAGTTTGAATGATATCGGACAAAAAATTAGAAAGTTATGAATTTTAAAAGTTGTAATCACTATAGGTATTGGCTCTACTTTTTCATTTTTCATATCAATCAGTTACATTAATAGTTTTCAAAATATATAATTTCTTTGATTTTTGTCTACCTTATCGTAACCTCTTGCGAGCTCCCTTCCCATTTGCTCTATACATAAAATTTCATAAACTTTCATTTTCTTCGTTATTGATGACGGAATAGATTTTTTCCATACAGTTGTTGTATATAGAAACATACATGTACTTGCAGTAATTATATTTATAGTGCATGTATGACTGAAAATTCTCTAGAGGAATATACAAATTTCTGACTTGAAAAAAAAATACAGAGCACATGGGAGGGGATCTCGCAAGATACGTCACAGAGTTGCCAATTTGTGTTTGATTCATCGCAAGTTAAAATTTCATGACTTTCTTTAATACAGTCAATCAGAATTTGCTCAAACGTCCATTGACATGTTCCTCTTATTTTTCTGCTTTATTAAAACCAACTTAATATCAGGGTGGACTTCCCCTTTCAATCTTTATTTTTAAGCATACACTCCGTGTTGTTAGGTAGGACAAGACATAATGTTTGTCCTACCTTCCTACCTAGCAACTATTAATGTATGTCATTCAAATTCTTTTTTTTAATTTCAATTATGTGTTTATTAAGAAATCAAATCATAACATATACAAACTTTCCAAGGAAATACAAATGCTGTGTTACAAAAAAAAAATTAATGACAAATTGAGATATTTACAAACGATTGAGATGATCTGGAAAAAAAAAGGCAGAGTACACGTAATAGAAATAATCAAAATTATAACAATTACAAGTAGAAAAGCAAGAACCTCGAGTTAGCATTGCATCAGAATCTGAAAATTTCGTTGGGCCCAAAATGAAGAAAAAAAAGAGTAATAATTATAAGCCATCCACAGGTATAATGGAAGCTCCAGACCACCAACAGGTTGGAGGAGCAAAGTCGAGGAATGATACAATCCGCTCCAGCCCCCCCCCCACACACACACACCCCTCAACACTCTCACACTAACACTCAAACACACAACCGCCCCCTCCCCTTTCTTTTTGTTTCTTTACCAGTGATTTGAATGCTGTGAAATTGGGGAGCATATTTCTAAACTTGCATGAATAAATTTGATATTTCAATAGCAAAAACAGATATGAGATAAATTTGTCACTGCAGATGCCAAAAAGTTTTTCAAAATTGGTTACAGGTAAGTTGGAATTTAATTTCTGACAGATGACAGTCATAAGATTGTCCCAAATTGGAGTAACCTTTTCACATTCACAAAATAAATGAACTAAAGTTTCCTCTTTCTTTTCACATAAGGTGCAATTAGGCGAATCTTTCCTCTTGATCTTAAATAGGAAATCATTCACTGCAATGGCTTTGTGAAAGACTTTAAAATAAAAAGACCTTCATTTAGTATCAAGAGTACAAAAGAAATTAGTGCAATGAAACTTTTCCCAGTTAATATTAATAGGTACCAATAAATTATCTTTCCAATAAGCGTATCTCCTTGCTGGAAGATGCGAGCCAAGTAGCACATTGTAAGCATTCTTAGGAACTTTTTTTATACTGTAACAAATTAAGCACTAATGGTATCATGAACACCAACAATGTCAACATCAAAATCCACCATCCAGTCCTCTGGAATATTCTTTATCAAAAAATTAAATTTTCTTCTATCTAAAGAAGAAATACTAAAATCTAGTACCAGTTCTTCAAAAAGTTTATGCCCAGTGAAAGGAGGATTAACCAAATCTGATATTGTAAGCATATTCTTATCAAACCAAGATTTATAGTAAAAATACGATTTGGATTTTGAACGGATTAATTTATTGTACCATAATGATTGACAAGCACTTAATTCTGAGAATTTATGACCATAACATTCCTTGTTGGCTTCTTCTCTGTATAAATACCCTGAACGCAATGAATCAGCCAACTGAACATTACCCAGAGAGTTCAAAACACACTCTGGTGCATTGCACTTCCACAAAAGGGAAACATCTTGATTAAATTTCTCCAAAAA
This sequence comes from Mesocentrotus franciscanus, assembly GCA_037976565.1. Taxonomy (NCBI): domain Eukaryota; kingdom Metazoa; phylum Echinodermata; class Echinoidea; order Camarodonta; family Strongylocentrotidae; genus Mesocentrotus; species Mesocentrotus franciscanus. The sequence goes on from CP137676.1 coordinate 12,488,588, forward strand.
GGATAGTTCAATATTTTTCCAAGGAGCATCAAAATTTTCATCAAGAAGTTTTTTAACCCAAGTCATTTTCTGGGCAATGGCAAACGATAAGGGATCGATCATTTTAAGACCAGCATTTTTATAATCATTACACATAGTTAATCTCTGCACTCTGTCTCTACCTCCACTCCAAATAAACTTGTAAAAAACCTTATTCAACTCTGAGAAAAAGGAGCGAGGTATTCTAATACAAAGAACTGAGAAAAGGTAAATCAGTTGTGGCAATACAAGTGTTTTGATTACACAAATCCTACCTATTAAAGAAAGATTTCTCATACGCCAGCAGTTTATGGTATGTTCCATTTTTTTCAATCTCTCTTCATAATTCAAACAATACAGTAGATTTAAGTGTAAAGAAAATTTTACTCCTAGACATTTAAATCGAGATGTTTTCCATGAAACACCCTGGTTAGAATAAGGAAAATCTTGGCATCCTTTTTGAGAACCAATCCAAATTGCTTCAGTTTTACTAAAATTAATTTTACATCCTGAGTATTTACCAAAATTTGACATGGTAACAAAAAGTTCAGAGAATGAAATATCTGATCCATCTAAGCAGGGGCGGATCCAGCCGGCGGCAAGGAAGGGGCCGAAAAAGGGGCCCACTTCGTGCGAAAATTTGAAAACCGTGCCGGCCGATTTTCCGCTCAGTGGGGGTAGTGAGCAATTTTTTTTGCCTTCGAAAATTGATTTTTTTTTAAACCACCCCCAATGAACGCCAGGAGGGGCCCATCTTCGTTTTTTTTTTTTTACAAAAAAGGGTGTTTTTACATGTTTTTTGTCTAGGGGAGGGGGCCCGCGGATCCGCCACTGCATCTAAGAAACAAACGGAATCGTCTGCAAATAAAGAAATCTTAGCTTCAGTGTCATTTTGTAATTGAATACCTTTGATTTGAACATTTTGACGTATGGAAAGAGCCAATATATCAAATGCTTTCTCTATATCGATTAACAAAATTGTACCTGGAATGTCATTAAAATCAGTATATTCAATAATGTCCAAATTGAAAGGAATATTATGACCAATGTTCTTTCCCTTCATAAAACAAGATTGGTCGTTATGTATAAGGGTGTGTAAACAACGTTTCAAACGAGTAGCTATACATTTGGCTAAAATTTTGTAATCTGTGGTCAACAAAGTAATTGATCGATAATTTTTTATTATCAAAGGATCTTTATCTTTATTAGGGAGGAGGATTTTAACTCCATTTCTTTGAGAAGATGACATAGCAACATTCTGTAACGAAAAATTAAAAGAATCAATTAACAAATCACAAATGCCATTCCAAAACACAAGGTAAAATTCAACTGGAAGGCCATCCAAACCTGGAGTTTTGTTCATTTTCATTATGTCATTCAAATATGCTGACAAAACTTCGTTTTCCGTTAGAAAATAGTGTCAGCATTATTTTGTAAGCGAGCGGAGCGAACAAGCGTAATTCAGAAACTCTATATTCGGGCAAGTGATGTATGCCCATCTTGGCCAACCTGTACACGTACGCCAATCCCATTTGGAAATAGCTTCATACTCATTTCCATATCCTAACAATTAAACAAGTTGACGCCTTTATTATTGTCCGTTTTGTTCGCCAATATTTTGTATTTATTCAGTTGTTCCATAGCACGAGGACTGCAAATATCAACACCACTTTTTTAAATGTTTTCTTTCTATCAAAGCTTTGTACATGTAGTAAATCTCATCACTGTTTGTTTTTAATGGAAATAAAGTCTTTTGAATTGAATTATTGAAGACGATGGATGCGCTAGACAAAAGACCCCTTCCCCCTCCTCATTAAGCAACAACAACAACATCAAATTTAACATCTATTTTTCCCCAATCCCGTAAGAGATGGAAATGTAAGAATACAAGGCACGGTTGGAATGACTAGGAGAAAAGTAATACCGCCTTCAGTTGACACTGTGCTGAGAAAAAAAATGTATGTATATTTCTTTCCGTTAAGGAAGAAAGACAATTTTGTGGGGGGGGGGGCAAAGAAGGATATAGCTAAACATTGAAATTGCACCCCTCCCCCTTCACAAAACTTATCTACGTGACATTACAAGCGAGCGAGAGAGCAATGCGACCAAGCGTTATAGAGTATAAGTGAATTTTTAGCCATCAAAATACATCATATTTGGACGTGCAGTGATGATGTATAAATCAATGCATGACATGGCACCAACAATAAACATACTTTAAAAAAAGATTCACGTCATGTCAGTTCACTACATGATCACAACACAAGACATGTTGTAAGGGATGCATTGCGTGTACCTAAATTTAGGACGTACACATATAAACATAGTCCTCTAATTTCTGGAATTGAGTATGGAACCAACTTGAAAGACATCACCTGTTTTGAACACACTCTAAAAGCCCCGTTATCTGCAGATGACGTGAAAGTGAACTTTTGGCGGGTTTTCGTGCGAAGCTAACCAATATTTCCCATTTGCAAAATTATTAAATTTGGTTGAGATGGTTTGCTTTATATTATGTATACATACATTTAATGTATCCATTGTAAACAACCTAAGTGTATTAATTAAAAAGCAATCGAATGTAAATATGTATATAAAAATGTTGGTATCCCGTGTGTTAAGCTATATCAGATTATAAAAAATGTGCGTTTTCAATCATTTTTGTCTTTCTTTTAAAATACGTGGTTATCATCTATTCTTTATTCTATTTTCATTTTTAATGTATGTTCTATTTAAATTGAAAATTCCATTCACATATTTCTTTCAAATGATCAAGGATAATTCTTGAATGATCAGTTATTTCATGAGGACACCAATTAATTTGTATTTATCCCAGTGATGCACGTCTGTAAAAACCCAATTACACACACACACACAATGATTAAGGATGACGAATGTAAAACAGCTAATCAATAAGCAAAGAAAGATACAATCGAGACAGACGCTACAATCATGTATCAATTAAGCAATAGACCGCATGGTTTCATCGAGTGTGAATTTCAGGAAGTTTTCATTATTTTATTCATTCTTTGTCCATCACAACAACCCAATATCAAATTTTCAGACATTATTCAATTTAAATGTGTGTAATATTGGTGTTTTTTTTGCAGGCGTGTACCAATATTCAATCAGATATGATTATTTTCGTCAGTAGAAAAATATTGGTCTAACCACTCACTTATATAAAAATACATTAACTCAAATTGAATTTATAGACCATACTCCCTGTAAAATATAAGTATTGCACAAAAAAGGCACAAATCAAGCAGTATAGAACAGTTCCTTATCTCTTGAATTGCTAGACAGATTCAACTGATTATAAACTAAGACTAAGAAAAGTTTCTTTAGACATAATCAATGAAATTAAACTCATTTCAGATGAAACCATTAGCCAATTTTCTTCGAATCATAGATTTCAAGCAAGGGTACAAAAATAGCGACGAAAAGTGCTGTGTTTTCCGTGTGTTATGAAATAAAGATTTGTGATGTGCACTTTGCTTATATCAATAGATTTTGCAGCATTCTTTTATTATATTTTTTTAACCCATTTTTTTTTTGTGCTTTGTGTATCGATCATGTGTAAACAAGGCTTTATCTGAGGTCTTGTTTGCTGTAAGCTTCTTCAGACGAGTGTGGCCACTGAAGGACTGATGGCACAATGTTGGTTCCTCATCATAACATGCAATATTTGTATTTAATTCGATTTCATTTGGCACAGTTTACTCAACTTACAAACAAATATTTGCAGGTATAAAAACTGAATGAAGATTTCTTTTCTTTTTTTCTTCTTCTTGCTTTTTGGTTTTTTTAAACAATAAATGAGATTTATAAAATACATACCGGTACTGTATTAGTGGTAAATGTAAATGATACAACGATGAAAAATAGTCAACATAATTTTGAACTGATTTACAGTAAAAGAAATTTAAAAAATATACCATAGGAGTGTCTTTGGTTGAATTATTTTTAGTTAACGGTACTCCTATCAAACCCGTCAACATGATTCAAGGTAGAATTAATAAGTTACTAGTAGGAGAGTATGAAAGTATAAAGGGGCCACTACTAGGTAATTACAAGGGCTCTGCACGGAAGCTCTGAGCCACAAAGAACAATTGATAGCGACCTGGGCCCCATTTCACAAAACTTGTCATCAGTGACAAATGACAGTCTTTGTTACAAGCTAGTGAAATCCTTGCTTCTGATTGGATATCTGATTGTCACTGATTTTTGTCATTCGTCATTGAAAAAAGGCTTTGTGAAACGGGTCCCTTGGCTAACATCATCCATCTTTGAAGTACAGTTCTATTCTCTTAGACCATCTGTGCACCGTCTACGATGAGACGTACAAGCAACCTCTCACCACACACATCGCCGGGTCTGAAGAAGATGCAGCATCACAGCAATTAAAAATTTGACTAACAGGTCATTTTCACTAATTGTTTAAGAGGAACTTTTCACAGTTCCATCACTTCCATATCTCTTGTGAAAAATGTAATTTCACTGATCATGTCTAATTTGTGCTAAGTTATAAAATAGCAAATTTCCTTGGGATATAAAACATGCTGTTTTTTTCCAATAATACTTCATAAATACATGTACACTATATAAATGAATACACTATATAACCAGTAATTTTACCTGATGTAGAGGAACATTTCTCAGTTCCATATCTCTAATATAATTTCACTGATTATGTAGAAAGTGTGCTAAGTTATACTTAGCAAATTTAATACAATGATATATAATATTACTATTTTGTTTGTTATTTTCAACAATACATCATAAATACAAGTACAATAAATTGTGTAAATCTGAACCTTCTAATCTAATTACAGAATCCCTTTTGTTCATCTCCATATAAAAATAAGTAGTTTTATTTTATTTCAGATATAATGTTTTCTCTACAATTGAAAAAGAAGCATCTAACAAAAACAGTTGAAGAAAGTAAATATGCCAGGCTCAACCGTAGTCCTTAAAGGATATTTCAAAACTGTAACCTAACCAACCAAGTGCGTAACAACTATGGAATTTGGTTGCATAAGTCAGGCAGCAAAATATTCAAAGTGGTAGGCCACAAATATGAATGTGAGTAAGCATCCCGAAAAAATGAATGAAAGAATCAATAAACCCAATAAATTCAACAACAAACTTGCTGTAGAACACCACAGCCAACATAAGATTAATTTCCTTGTAATGAATTCATTATTCAGAGACAAAGCAAATTTTCGTAACGATCAATGTATCATACAATTTAAATAATTGGAATCGTGCGATTGTTGAATACATGTATATGGAAACAAAAGGAGAGGAAGTTTTGTGGAAGCTAAATTTAATGTTAACACACATAAATACCACAAAAATATGAGTTTATACGTATTAAAACCCCAAAAGAAAAATAAGGCTCAAACAAGTAGAAAACTATTTCAGTTAAGGTTTAATTAGCCATGCCAATTGGCTTTAGACTTGAAACATCTCAGTAAGATTTGTGACACACTATACTTTGGTCCCGACATTGCTAATTTAGCCAGTGAGTTTGTTATGCTGACATCTTAGAATGTCTCCTTTTCTTGCCGAACGCAGAAGAATACTCTTTGAAGACACCTTGTAAGCTTTCCTGCATCAATGATAAGAAAAAGGAATGAAAAAAAATTGTCACTCAAATTAAATTTGCAATTCAAAGCTACATCACTCTCATGAATATTCAATGAGGATATATTTTACATTATATACCTCACTTTAGAAATCCAGCCATCTGATTGGTCGAAATTGGAGTCGTGATTTTAGCCATGCCCCGCCTACCAGTCGATAGTCTTTTAAAAAGTGCCCTCGTACCCGCCCACCAGTCAATAGTCTTTTGAAAAGTGCCCTCATCCTGCGATCCCCATTGGTTTACGTGTTAATTTTTTGTGCGATTAATTTGGTTGCTACAAACACAGCGCAGACGACCGCCGATCTCGATTGTAGCTAGGCCTAGATCTACATGTAATGACGAGATGAAGCCCCTTTGGAAATATGGAGATAAACCTGCTCTTTCATATGACACCTCATTTTTTAGCAATAAAGGTTTGAATCTCGATTTGGAAATTATTACATTGACCAATTTTGCATGATCGCGCAATGCACGTAGACTGCATAGGGATATATGCGTGCAATCTCAATGGGAAGGATTTTAGCACACAAAATCAAGTGCGCCTAAGCTACCTGCAAGTTTATCAACACAGACCTCGATAGCGTAAACAAACTTGGTTACCATGATTGACCAGTAAGTCGCACATGTATTCTATGACCCTCTTTTCGGTATATAAAAGAGATAATGACTGCTTTAATATTCAGGAATAGTCGTTTTATAGGTTCTCGGGGATGTTGCATCCTGATATCACTCCTCGGGTGATATCAGGATGCAACATCCCCGAGAGCCTATAAAACAACTATTCCTCTCATAGCAGTCATTATCTCTATACTATTACTTGTTAAAATTGCGCACATAGAAAAGGTTGCGCTACACTTGCTCTTGCAAAACAATTTCCTATACAAAAAGATCTCAACTTCAACCCTGGACCCAACACCCAATGGCTCGCCTATATAGCTGAGGCAGTGAGCAGTGCTTAATTAATGCAAAGTCATTGTGAATATGCAAATTCCACATAAGATGATGTCTTCAAGTCGATAGCTAGTTTTTAAATCGACAACTTCTTATTTGCAAAGCTTTTCATAGATTTCAAGTTTTTAGAGAGCTGTTATTCCTCTGAGAGACACTAAAATAGCATGCAATTGATATAATTGTAATCTATAGCTTGTAAGATATCCTTTGATATTTGATTCATCTAGTTCATTTTTCACTTCTGACAGGGTCTTTAATCTACAAAGTACAAACCATTCTGTGTTCTGTCAAAAATTTCATTCATAACATGATGAAATGAAATCTTGTAAGGCTCCTTCACCTGTGACTTGGTAAACCACAGTGGGTTTTTTTTATTTGGCACAAGCGATTCACGATGCTATATATCGAATAAAACACGTACAGTGAGTATGCCTAGGAACTTTAATGGACTCAGATACATTTTTCATTCCCATCCCCATTGGCCATTCAATAACATCTTAAAATGTTGCTGTTTTCCACTTCATATGTGAGTGACCCATTAGACTATATACCTAGGCTTACCTGATATAGCAGCAGTGCATTTCAGCTTGTACTTTGGGTGAAGGAAAGCAAAGTAGACCGGCAGACCAGTCAACGCTAAGCCTAGACCGATTGACTTTCCAATGGGATCTGAGTAAAATGCAATCCCCAGGAGAAAGATGACAGAACTAATGTAGATGCCGACAACAAAGAGTGGAATCTAAATAAGAATAGGAAAATAAAAATTACACACAAATGTCACTTTCAGGTTCTTTACGTAACTATGCCAATTCATTGATACAATATAAATATATATCTAGTAGAAAAAGAGATACAATTGTCAAGACATTATATTATATCCAACATCTCGATCAAGCTTTGATAAAAAGCCTATCAAAACCTGCTCAAGTATAATATTTCATAGATTACAATGTGGAATTACATTGCTGATTTTTGTAAATTGATGATGTGAATACAAATCAACTCAAATGTGAGTATAGACATATAACAGGCATAAATACTTCTGTCTTATTATCATTCCCAATTATCTGTGCGTCAAGTGTGCCCAAGCAGGGAAAAGCAAACTTACAGTGTAATCACTGTACGAACCCTCAGCACCCTCCTCCCAGGAAACCTGACTGGGAAGTGCAGGTTTTTTCCCAGTACACCAAGGTTTCCCCTTTCTATTACGAAGAGTGCAGTAGGTCCTCAACATATAAAAGTAGTGACTCTCCTCCAGAAAGGGCCTCCCTTTAAACATCCTATCTGAGGGATGGAGTGTTTTCCACTGGAACCTAGCCTGCTTCAATGAAACAGGGGGAGGGGCACACTCACACACAACTAAGGCTTCAGTTGACCACCAGTGTTGGATTCAAACCCACCACATCGTGTTGGACATTTGACAGACAGATGCTCTACTCACTGAGCCAACTCGCCACACATACACTTATCACACATTTACAGCGCAAATCACACCATTCAAAAATCAGAACTTCACTATCTCACCTTAAAGGGTCTATGGATGTCCGGGTACTTCCAGCGATAGTAGGGCAAGATGCAGCATGTGAGTAGAAGGAAGAGGAGATCAACAAACATGGTGTACTCCATGAGGACGATGACATCGTCCTCGATCACGTACACAAGGGCGATGAGGAGGATGACGATGCTGGGTAGAGGGGTGTGGTGCTTGATACTGATCATGGACATAATCTCTGGAAAGAGGCCCTCTCTTGCAGCGACAAATATAGTCCTGCGTCATTAGAGCACAAGAATAATTTCATGAGAACAGTATTTCCACATGAAAGCAAAAGATAGGAAAATTGAATCGTCTAAGTTTAAACTCTGAAACCTCTAGCTTAACCTTTGTGAATATCTTCTGAAAACTTTTTATTGATAGTTGGATTTGATTAATGGCTTAACATGTTATCATAAACAATCTCAATGTTGAAAAATTCTTTAAGTTTTTACATTAAAAAATGAAAAAAAATGTCCTCTTTCTAAATTGTTGTTGTGGAAAAGACATACCCCCGTAAGTCTATGACTTGACAGGTATAAACATACTATAGCATTTCTAAGAGAATATGTCTTTCCACAATAAAAAGTAAACAAGAAGACATTGTATGTTTCTTAACTATGGAACAAATGGAAAAGCAGTCCCATTATGACATCATGCATCATGAGAGGATCTAGATATCATATGTGATCTCAGGTTTAAAGAGTGAAATTATCTTATTATTTGTTAAATTCAGCTCACACTTTCTTTAATTTGTTTTCTCTATTTTTGTTTTGCTTCCACTCAGGCCTAAATTAGGCCTAACTTTATATCAAAGTTTAATTTCTTTTTAAGCAAGCAGTATGGTCATCAACATGTAATATCTAAGGAAGAATGATTTACCCTAGTCCAATTTGTAGAGGACATCTTACCTTGATCTTGCAATAACACTAGCATTGGCACTTCCAAGAGCAGACATCGCGACAAAGATCCAGATAAGCCACGACCAGTTCCCCAAAGCTAGCACACTGTAGTCCTGTAAAATCATTGCAATTCCATTTTCTCTTTAGTCAAGTTTGTATTTAATACAACTATATGCATCAAATGTAGAACACTAATAATATGCTGTTTTGTATAGCACATATCATATTATCATATAACCTCTCTATGCCCTTCCACAGGAGTTGGATATCATTACCACGACTTAAGCTCAGCGCTCAGTGCATTCAAAGAATCAATCCTACCAGGTACCCACAAATGTAGATTAATGTCTTGCCTAAGACACTAGTGTTATGGATTCATGTGGTTCACACCTTGTGATTCCGCACAGTCTGGAGACTTATCCACTAGACCACATCATGGTCATGGTCAATGATTTGGGGGGATATGTACTTTGCTTTGTGCATCTTGGCAGTCTAAGCCTAAATTGATACCGGTACACAGTTAAAAGAGCAGCCTGCATTTTCTTTTGAGTCAGAAAATCTGTTTTCTTCATCTATTAAACTGTTCTCATTTGGGAATTCACATTCTTTTGTTGGTCCAAGCAGGTCAGAGACCAAATGGGCGTTAGGCCGAGTAGTGATTAGACTAAATAGGTATTGGCCAAACAGGAATTAGACAAACTGAAAAGTGGATGAAGTGAATGTAGATATGAAATGATAAGAGTGGAGAGTATGCAATGTAAAATGTAGAATTAAAATTGAATCCAGCCACTGGGTTGATAACAACACTGGATTAAAGTCAGTATTTCATTGGTTCAATAGTAAAGCATGTTATAAGAAATAGTCACTGTATTTGTTAACTTACTGCTGCCACAGCCCCAGAGGCAAGCATCTGTGCTGGAGAGAGGAGGGTAAAGTATGCCACATTGGCCATGAGGTAGACAGCTGTGATGGTTGCCATAGAGATAAATAGACTCAGAGGTATATTCCTGAAATAATGAGCAGAAAAGATTGAAAATGGCTTTAAAATTACAGCAAGTATATATTATTCATTTGTATTATGAGTATTAGTCTAGAAACATGCTATCGTCAAAAAATGTTCTGTATTTCTAAAAGTTTATGGCTCAACTGAGCACTGACAGAATAAACTGGCTCTGTATTTAAATCATATGTACAATATATTCTACTTGATAAATAAATATCAAAGAAAACAGACACATGCATATGAAGAATATGTGATCTTACCTGACTGGGTGATCAATTTCTTCAGTTATAGTTGTAATAATTTCCCTTTAAATGTAAAAGAAAGAAAAAGAAAAAGAAAAAAACATAAGAGAGTACCAACAATAGTATGTATATATGATACTTAAAGGGAACCAAAACCTTCATCCTAAGTTACCTTTATTGTAAAGTTTAAACGATTTGAATAAGATTAGTGAAAAATTGAACAAAATCAGGCAAGGTATAAGGAAGTTAAAGCTAAAGAAATAACTTGTCACCAGAGGGCGATATTTAATTTGATGGCGTCATTTGTGGACAACTCTCCATGCCTTCTGATCATGGAATTTCATGTTTTTCCTTCTTTCTTGTGATTGAGATAATCTACTCCCCTGAAAACAAGATATAGAATGCAGAATGATATTCTACTTCACATTTTATGAAGTCGGATATTGAACACAAATGAATACGAAGAAAATGAAAGAATTGTGAAATTCCATGATCAGAAGGCATGGAGAGTTGTCCACAAATGATGCCATCAAATCAAATATCGCCCTCTGGTGACAAGTTATTTCTTTAGCTTTAACTTCCTTATACCTTGCCTGATTTTGTTCAATTTTTCACTAATCTTATTCAAATCGTTTAAACTTTACAATAAAGGTAACTGAGGATGAAGGTTTTGGTTCCCTTTAAACATAAGAGAAACAAGATTTTTTAATTATATATATACACTGTATGTTGACAATTTATGTATTACTATGTTCAGTTTGTTCATATTATCAATTATTTTATATATTTTGTATAATATGTTCCAAACACATTAATGAAAAAGGAAGAAAAATTTGTTAAAAATCTGATGTTATGACCACTTAATAAAACATTAAAAAAACAGCAGTAGAGATGTCAATTAGTGGTACAGATGGTGGCATGACACATCACAATACAACACGAGAATCCATCAATATGTAAACTATAAGTTAAGTAAATTTCTGTTGCTTGATTGTATTCATCTTTGATATTTTCTCTCCAAGTTACAAAAGAGGTGCTGACAAAAAATAACCGCCCACATCTTCTTTTAAACGTCATGTTTTGGGTAGGAGTTCTCTACACACCATCCTGATAATGCATAGAGCCCTGAGAAGAAACCCACAGGAAGAAGTGTTACATCTAGGTGTCCAGAGGAGAAGGCACTTTCAAGGTACTTTGTATGACCTAAGAATGGAATGGAGACAACGTAAAAATATTTTTGCTGTCCATCAGTTCATTCAAACTTACTTTGCATCCTAGTTTACAAACATGCATCATCGTAAGTGAAATATTGTTCAAGTTGAAGTTGAAGTTCAAGTTTATTTTTCTTTCTTCCAACATGAATGTAATACAATTTAACAAATGTAAAACATGTGACAGAGTACATAAAAGGAACAATTATAAGGAACAAGTTCATATAATGCATTTTAGTGAAATAGAAAGACGAGGAGACCTTAAGAAAAGCTTAGCTTGAAAAAGTCAGGTCCCTCAAAGCAATATCATATTTAAAAAAAACAAGCCTGGTTATATAATATACCGGTAGTAGAAAATTAATACAAGAAATGTTCATTAAAAACGCTTGAGTACTAAAACAAATAAGTATAAACATGGTTTAACTGAATCATAAAAAAGGGTGGGGAGAAGAGACTGTGTACAAAAGGAGGCGATAAGAGTGATAAAACATGGGATATAAAAATGGAAAGAGGGGGTGGGAGAGAGAGAGAGAGAGAGAGAGAAGGGAGAAAGAAAAAGGACAAATTGTCACTGAAACTATGTCCCTTCTCTCTCTCCTCTCTGAAGGTTTCAGAAAAAAGAAAAAGAATTAGAAAAGCTGGCTACAGGCGAGAAAGGGAAAGAAAGAAGAAAAGGTAAGTCGGCAGTTGCTATGCATAGTAAATTGAGGAATGGATCATGTTGAAACATAAATCACGGAAGCATCACAATTTGGAGCATAGTTTAAAAATCAATTAAACTAGAAATTTCGCAATCTGTATTGCCGCGCAATGCGAATGTATCCCCCGGGAGTGGCAGCGATTTTGTGTCATCCTTATGTTTGAAGGAGGGACAGAGAACCCCTCTCCCCTCCCTGAAACAAAAGGATGATGTAGAGATTGCCACTAGTGGCTCGGACTATTGTCAAGACTAGGATAGGAGCAGCATCACTAAACCAATATGTGTGTAGATTAGAGTATAATGCATCTCTGTAGAAAATTTGAAAGAAATCTTTTAAGAAATGTGGCAGTTAGAGCGCACAAAAGACAGCCACCAAAATACGACCTTTGACCCTATAACAGACGGAGCACAGGTGGCAGCATCACCAAACACTAAAGATTGTAGATTGTACTAAGACACACCTCCATACAACATTTGAAAGAAATCCATCAAGAAATGTGGCATTTAGAGCGGATAAAAGACATATGACCTTTTACCATATAAAAGACGGAACAATGAGGGCAGCATCCCCCAAAAGTGTAGATGTGTAGATTGTACCAAGAAAATTTGAAAGAAATCCGTCATGAAATATGACCTGCAGAGCGCACTCTAGACACCCAACAAAATATGACCTTTGACCCTATAAAAGACGGAACACTGTAGGCAGCAGGCAGCATCAGCAAAATTGTACCAAGATATACCTTCGTTCAAAATTTGAACAAAATCTCTTGAGAAATATGGCCTATAGAGCGCACACAAACCATCCACTAAAATATGGGCTTTTACCCTATAGAAGATGGAACAATGGGAGCAGCATCACCAAAAGTTAGGTGTGTGTAGATTATACCAAGATACACCTCCATACAAAATTTGAAAGAAATCCGTCAAGAAATGTGGCTTATAGAGCGCACACAAACCATCCACAAAAATATGGCCTTTTACCCTATAGAAAACGGAACACTGAGGGCAGCATCACCAAAAGTTATAGGTGTGTAGATTATACCAAGATACACTTCCATACAAAATTTGAAAGAAATCCGTCAAGGAATGTGGCAGTTAGAGCGCACACAAGAATTTGACGCGGCGGACGCGGTGTAACGCTGCGGAATCCAAAGTACCCCACCGGCATACTGCCGGGGGATACAATAATTAGTCAATAAGTATAACTTCAGTTCACGTTTGAAGACAGATATACTGACAGAATGACTAATACTTGAGTCAAGAGAGTTTCAAAACCTTGGTCCAGTGCAAACTGAAGTGTTGAGAGTAAACTTTGTCCTTGCATGGGGTAAGTGGAATGTAGAGGCACGTCTTGTGGCATAGTTGTGAATTTGATTGTTTTTCTTGAAAATCTTAGCCAATGCCAGTGGCAGTACACCTGAGTTGAGATCATACATGAAGGAACCCAATTGCTTATAATAAATATCTTCTACCTTTAAAATTCTATGATGATAAAAAAAAGGATTTGTACGAGCATGAAAGTCAGCATTACAGATTGTTCTTATTACCCTCTTTTGAACCAAGAATAGTTTATCTAACTGCATTTTAAGAGATTTGCCCCAAGCAAGGACACCATAATTGATAAAAGAGGACCAAGTGATCCTTGCAGGACTCCACAGCTGACATTTTGTAACTCTGAAACAAAACCATTAGGCCTTTAAAAAAAGATGTTGTATTGCCCTTCAGGTGCCAAAACATGGGTGGGTCGGTCGGTCGGAAATCTTTTTTTATTTTTTTATTCCCTCTTTGGGCTGATATTTCTCAGTTTTGAATGCTTTAATACATATTTGTTTATTAGAATTAAAAAAAGGGCAATACAACATCTTTTTTTGTAACACCTTAATGGATACGAATTGCTGTCTGTCAGCTAAATAGCTCCTGAACCATTCCAGGGCTGCACCCCTGACCCCGTAATGGGATAATTTACATAACATAATTTTATGATTTACTGTATCAAATGCCTTAGAGTAATCCAAGAATATTCCAATTGTGTGCATATGGTTGTCCAGAGCATTAGAAACTTTACTTATATAGTACATGGGTGGTAGTATGTTTCTCAAGGGAGCCAAAGTGAAAGTTGGAAAAAAATTTACTTGAATTGAGAAAGTTTGCATTTATTTTGTAATTGAATCATGACACCTCGAATGAATAGTTACATAAAGTCACTTCACAAAGCTTTCAATATGAACATGGAGCATCAGTATATTGACCCAGATTTATGTAGGGCAGGTACAGTATATTCACTTTCAAAATCGGTGTTACAAGAAACCCATTGTATCATCTTGGAAACGAATGATAGCAAAAAGAAAATGCATGCTCATGGGACAGCATTCTCAGGAAGTGTGTCTCTGATTAGTCTAGCACCTTTCTGAAAGAATGCTCAGTGCACAAAAGCTCTGGGGCCTTCCCTAAATCCCCTCCCTTTGCTTTCTGTTATATGGGCCTTTCTTCTGGTTGGAATATGTTGATTTTGGTATCACTGGAAAGCTTATTGAATCATATGTGAATATTAAACACTTGTCACTAACGTAGGAACAAAATAGAGTGCCAAAGTTTTGTTGAAAAGGACAGAAGTGGACATATATTTACATACCAAAAATACATGTTTAGACAAAAGTATCAAACAGGCAAAGAACACTAACATACCAAATGAGTTTGATATGATAAGAAAGCTAATGAAAAACTCTACAACTTTGCTACACAACATTTATCTTCAAAATCTTAAGTAAAAAGTTATAGCCTTCTGAAATTAGAGATACCTTCTTAACGCAGAAAAAACGCACAGGGGGTTAACGGGCAAACACATAAAGAGTTAATAGTATGCGGTACGTTGGTGCATAGTGTGTGCAGTGCAACACGTGGTGCAAGTGTGTAGAATCAGTACTCTGTAGAAACACTCATGGTGCACAAGTGACCAAAAAGTACCGTTAAGAAAAGTTACCTCATTCTTAATTTGAGATGGTAGATAGTAGAATCATCCGTGGCACTAAAAAGCACATCAAATACTTCATGACTGTCAACTGCTAAATTCTCGGCATAATCTAACACCCTCTTCAGTAGTAGGGGGTATTAAGGTATTCAGGTATTCTTTATCATCATCACCACCACCATCATCATCATCAATGCCAACAAAATCCTCGTCATCGTTATAACCAAGACTTTTGGCAGTATCGCATCGTCATGTAAATAAAGGTCTTCTTTGCGATCGAATGCAACTCCAAAGAGAAACTCGTACTGACTGGATGAAAGTCAAAATCGCAAATTTGTAAAAGAAGTTTGCAATCATTGCACCATAATACCGTAGCTGTTTTTATTTTTTTGTTAATGGAAATATCATATCCAACCTCAAAATATATAACAACCCATTTTAAAATTTCATACAGAATGGCAAGGATTTCTCACTCTAAATATTAAACATATCAACATCTGGGTGGTGAACACTGCCCACAGTAATGAAATGGTTGAATACATACATGTATCTTCAAGGTAAGACAAAAGCTCAATGAAAAATAATAGGAATTTTTTTTTTTTTTTTTGTCTTCCAAAAGTATCAGGCAATTAGGAAACTTGATTTTATTCATCTCTTATATATTTTCTCTACAAGTTACAAAAGTGGTGCTGACAAAAGCTATAAAAACATGGGCATTCCCTCAGAAACCATTAGAGATACTTGTCTGTGTTTGCACATAATTAGGTGGTCTGTCATCAACAGACCACCTATTAATTTCGTCAGAATTTTCTTTCTTTATTATTTATTATTTATTATTATTTATTTTTATTTCTCCACTTTTTTGTGCAGAGCATAACTCCATGATCGGTCAAGTCGATTTCTTTCAATTTGGGCACAGTTATAGGTCAGTGTCATAAAATGCGTCTGCAATATTTTCAAGGTCATCACATCATCGTGACATCATCCAGGCGCCATTTTGTAAAAATCAACTAATGATCATATCTTCATAACGGAAAATCATTTCTCATTCATATTTATCATGATCAAGGTCAATATCCGTCCGGTCATTTTCAGGTCAATAAACGTGCGTCCGTATGTCCGCGCGTAAGTGCGCGCGCAAAATTTCAAAATGCTCAAAATCACTTTTTATTCAAATTAGAGTACGTTTCAGCCAATTTTAAGCATTTCGCATAAAAAAACGCGCACTCGAGAATGCGCGCGTGTTTTCGTTCGTCACGGCTGATAGCACAATAATTCCTAATAATTTTTTTTGAATGATATTCCTCGTTTTTTTACGAACAATTTGGTACCATGTTTATTTCTTTATGACCATTAATAACGGAATGAGCGTCCGTTTCAGATAAGTGTCCGTACGTGCGAGCACTTGTAATACATAGCATATATGGGCAAAAACATGCCTATACAAAACCCATTATAGCTCTTTAGGAAGTCCTTTGACCCCTAATTTTCTTTTCATATTTAAATAGAGTATGAATTGTAGATGTGATTTCTTGTCTCATTTGGCCATTAAGTACATCGTGACATCATCATAATGGCCTTGGAACTCAAAAAACGAATTTGCATATTATGACATCAGCAAATTTATGAAAATTGATTGTATCTCTGTGAATATTGATCGATTTTCTTCTTAATGTTGATATGTGGTAGCTAATACAATTCTCTACAAGTGCCGTATTCGTCATTTTTCGTGTAGATGACGTCATCATAGTGAATATTTCATTTGAAGGTGACATGTCAGAATGTTCTTAATTTGCGTGTTTTGCCTATGGAAGGTGAATTTCGTGAATCTACATGAATCTACATGACATTGTTCTTTCAGCAGTATCTCCCTTATTGTTGCTCTATTTTGTCCCAAATTTCGATATGTTGTAGCTGAGACGATTCTCTACGACGAAAGATATTCAGATTACATAACAGACCACCTAATTTGTCCTCAATGACGAATTAAATTTCTTGTTCTATATTAGTGTTAATATTCATGTATCTCTTCATCTATCACTGTCAATATTGGAAATTTCTTTGATTGTTCCCAGTGCCCAGTTAACTTCATGGCATGCTTGAAGAACAGGAAAGTTATACCTTACCTTGTTTCAAGTTGTATATGCCAGACACAAATATTGCTATGAGACCAAACATCTTGGTAAAAGTGAGAAAACCGGTTAGTCGTGCAGAGAACTTGATGCTGACACAGTTGATGTAAACAATGAAAACTGTGAAAAGAAGAAGAAAATGTGGGAGAAAAATAAATTTGAATACATCATAATGAAGGTCACCTGGAGAGATACTGTAAGCTGTTTAAAGGAAAAACATCTTCAAATATCAATGCATATCTGAAAAGAAGTCATGATGGCTAGAGCAGTTGTCTCAGAACTGGTATATGTGGCAACTATTAAGACAAGTTTGACTGTACATATGACTTGATAGTGATTATGACCTGCCAAATTAGGATGGGTAATTGCTTCACAGACCAAAAGATTTCCCCCTGAACATTTGTTGTGTATAGAAAAGTGATGTGTCTATGGGCGAACCGCCCCCCCCCCCACCTGGCAATAAAGAAGAAGGGGGATACGAAAGAGACAGAAGGAAAGAAAGAGATGGAAGGTATCATCTAAAGAAGATCATATGATCCTTCTCACACCCTCCCCTCACTTCATGACGTTGTTTCCTTGCATTTCGTCCACCAAGCAGCAAGAAAAGTTCCTCGCCGACCCTCCCCGCCCTCCCCGCACCATCAAACCCCTAAATGACCAGAACCCAATATGCCGATAGTAAGCACTATCCTTCCTGACTGAAAACTACTTACGAATGCAGCAGATACTGATGAACCGAACTGCAAGAAGAGGCTCCTCCGTGCACTGAAAGAACGGTGTTAGGAGATACTTGGCAATGACGAGTGACTGGATTGCAATGGAGCAGGGATTGACGAGCGTGGATACCCAGAGCCTGGAGAAGCCCATCATGGAACCCCATGCCTGAAGCAAGAAGGTGAAGTCCCCGCCGGACTTGCGCATGATGAGGGAGAGCTCCGCATAGACCAGTGCTCCACAAAACTGGATGATGGCACACAGGATCCAGAGGATGAGGGCCCAGCCAACGGAACCACCAGTGCCCCGAAGCACACCAGCTGGTGAGATGAAGATCCCTGTACCTATGACTTGGCCAATCTGAAGGAAATCAGACCAGTTTTCTTATTACTCATGTATATATTCAAACAATATTCATGCCTTAAAATACGCATTTCATAGCTGAAAGTAATACATATTTGCTTTTCATGAGTCATGACACATCAGTATTACATACAGGTAACATTCTAAATTAAAATAATGTTAAGTCATATGAATACCTTACTCTTTGGGAATTCTGATAAACTACATATTAACGTGTACATGACTTTTAAATAAGCATGTATATAATACAATAAATGTTGATATCTGTATTTCAAAAATAGAAACCCTCATATTTGAAAAGGTCTTTGGAAAACTCTTCCCAAGACTAGCCTATAGATGCCTTTATACTCAGGCTCATGAAAGCATTTAGGCATTGTTTCTTTCAATATTTGGATATTTGCTTATTATATCTGAATTAAACCAATCAGCGTCTGCAGACTCTTAGCAAGATGATGTTTGAAAATATAAGTACCGGTACAAAATGCCCGTTCACAATCATAGTATGAGCCACACCGTACAGACATCTTCAGGGTACACCAGACTACAACTTTGTGTGTGATGACTGTGATCTACAATGTCTAAATTTGTCAAATATACATGTATAGCTCTTTATGGTAGATGTAGGAATATCAATAACGATATTTGCTGTTTTGGTTTTTGGTAGACAAATGTTACATCAAGGTTTGGGGTACCTGTGAGTCAAAAGGCAATAGTCTTACATTTCTTGGTTTATAATTTGGCAAATATCATATTGCTAATCAATATTTCATTACAAATTCAAAGTAATTAAACTGCCATATCTAAAAATGATCACTAATGGCATTTATAATTATCTTGCTTTGTAAATCCATAAGCTTTTCAAAAGGATGCTATTATAAAGCCTCGTTCAGATATGAAGGCGATAAACCACCACAGTTTTTTTAAATGTTTTTTTATGTTGACGTAAGGGTAATATGCTTAGCATTTCTGTGTATCATAACCAAGAGGTTAGAGCTCATTGTATATGCATAGGACCTTTGTTGCATGCAGTCTTACATGTAAAGATACCACAGCAAATTACTTACTGCTGGTTTAGAGAAGCATATCTGAACATCTGAGAAGCACATGTGAACGATAAGTTTAAGGAAGGGAAAAAAAAGTTGCACATACTTACGATGTACCAAATACATCCTGCTAATCCCAAGTGTCTAGGTATTGCTATCTTTTCTCCTTCATCTTCTGTTAGTTGCTTGTACCGTGTAGACTCTTTCCTTTTTCTAATTGGTCGCTTGTATACCAGCATTTCGTCATTACTACACACAGAAGAATCACTAAAAAGTTATAAAAAGATACATGGCGTTTTGGAAGTAGAAAGATACAATGTATGGGCAACCAACACAGCAACAAAGAGTACATAAATTTGGGGAAGAAAAAAAAAGTCAACCTTGTAAGTTATAGACAAGACATCATATAAGAATACTGAAATGTCTGAAAGGTTGAAGAAGTGTTAAAACTAGTACTAGTAGAAGCAGAGAGTGCCATCTGATCTTATATAGAGATGGTCGACAAATAATTACTATAATAAATGATTCCTCATCACAGTTCAGGCAGTTAATCATGATATAAGAAAAAACAAGATAAAAGATGTTCCACTATCAATCTGTTTAGATCCAACTCATGAGCCCAAGTCTATGTGGAACAGAACTGTGTCGTGAATTTACTGCTGAACTAGTAAGGAACACCAAAATCAATGAAGAGTGCTGGGTCAAAGCAGGATATAATTAAAATTTACATTTGCTAGATGATCTGATTCAGGTATCAGGGCCCATTTAACAAAAACTCTGCTACGTATTGAAAATGAAATTTTACATAATAATTTTTCTCTCCTAGATGTGATCATCTATCCTGGACTAATCCCCGCTACTACACACAAAACTCATTGAAGCCAAATTTAACAAAGTAGCTAGCTTGTACATGTATGTAAACTACAAGGTCAAATAAAATTAATTTCCTAGATTTTGTTGTCCCTCACTTCTTCCTTTTTTTTTTGGACCTGTCTCAATTTTTAAAAATATTGTTTGCTATGCAAAGAAATAAATAAGAATTTGTGGACATCTAGAGAATCAGATGACAAAAATAATTTAATAGTGCAATCCCTAGTTGTTATGAGCCTTTGAAGTGTACAGTTCAAAAAATAAAGTTTAAGAAGGAAAGTTGTGTTGCTTTCTATCATCTCCATTGTGTTAGTAGATGCCAGGAAAACATCACTTACGGGCCGGGGGGTTCAAAATAGCAACAAAAAAATCGCCTTATCGGCCTTATCACGCCGACAGCCGATCAATGAAAATGATCGGCAGAAAAAAAGTAGAAAAAAATAAATGCATAGCTGGCCTGGGATTATTTTGTCATTTGGAGTTGTTGTAGACCATGTTTGTTAATATTAAGTGCCTTTTCATGACTTTGAAATTAATATTTTAGTCTAAGAGAAGAGGCAAAACATGCAAGCCGCCATTTTGGATTATAATGTAGGCATGCATTTTTTTCCATTGTAATTATAATCCAAGATGGCAGCTCGCATGTTTTGCCTCAACCCTTGAAATAAGCAGGTGCAGGGCGCAAATTTGCGCTCATAAAATCACCAATTGCGCCCATAAGTCATCTAAAACTAGATGGCAAGGCGCAAGTGTTTGCTGTGAAAATGCGCCCGTTGTTACAGACTAGCGCACGTATATAGATGGTGCTGTCGCGCACGCACGTACGTACAAATGTTTCGAAGGATCGAGAAAACTAATCGTCAAATGGAGAAATAAACAAACATTCAAATAGTCATTAGAGATCTGTCAAGGTTTGTTTGTAGGTCTAATTTATTATTTCATCTCAAATAGAATTTAGAATTCTCTCAATGACAAGTTAAGAACACCTACGATGTTCTCGATCGTAGTTACTTTCATTTTGCCAGCAGCCAATCTAGCGTTGTTTTGGCAAAAAGCTAGCCGGTCAGCTTCCCATCGCGAACCTTTCGAGTCCCGGTAACAAACCGTTCGTGTTCTGCCGAGAGTGTGGCGGAAGGTTTGTGTGTGAGGTGCGATTTCTGTTTGGGATAGACTTGCCAAGTCCTTCCGACTTTCGATGTTCATGAAATTGACGATTTATTTATTCATTAGCTCATCAATATTTTGAGTTACTTTAATGTGCAAGTTGATGTTCTTAATCAATCTTTCCTGTTGATCTTGTTAAGATTAAAAAGTTATTAAATTGATCGTATTCGCATTATGAAATTAACATTGTATCTTTGATCTTATTTAACTTTTGTAATTGGTTGTCATTATCTGTTTTTGGAAAATTGCCCCTAGTTCTTCAGAAATTGCCCCTTGGTCTGGTTAAATCCCGTGACCAAGGGGCAACTTTTAAAAATAAATTGTCCCTTGCACCTGGCTGCTTATTTCAAGGCTTGTTTGCCTCTTCTCTTAGACTGATAATAATATTATTAATTTCAAAGCCATGAAAAGGCACTTAATATCAACAAACATGGTCTTCAACCACTCCAAATGACAAAATAATCCCAGCTTTGCATGTTTTTTTATTTTATTTTTTTTTTCTTCTTCCGATCATTTTACAATTGTTGACATTTCACAGCATGAAAATAGTTTTAAATATGAACTATAACAACTTCAAATGAGAGAATTATCCAAGGTATGAGCAATTTTAGGTATTAGAGTGCTCAAAATTTCAAGTACAACCATAAAAAATAGTTTTAAAAAAAAAGAAGAAAAAAAAGAACCAATACTTTTTGCCAATACCGATCAAAGGTGCAAGATTGTCGCTCCAATCTTCCAACTTATCAAAGCCCCAACTTACAGGGTTAGACTCAACCCAAATAAATTGGTCCCTACCGCGAATACAAAAAAGTCCTGATATTTTTGTGGCTAATTATTATTGGCCGGGCCGAGTTGATTGCCAAGACTCAGGAGTCAGACTGTGACCAAGACTATCGCTGGAAGAAAAACATGCGACAGCAAAAAATATCAGTGGGATTTCTTCGTTATTGGACACAATTTCTACCGATGGATATAACCAGAAATATCACTATCAGAACTTGAACTTGACAGAAGATCAGAAAAATAACTTCATGACTCTGACTCTGACTGTTAGTAAAGTATTTAAAATGTTTGATTTTATTTTCTCCCAATTTTTTTTGTAGGCCTAGAAATTGTAGCATCTATAAACATGCAATAGTCTACCAATCAAAATTCAATGACTGTACCTTTTCCAAATGCATTGTGAACTTCTTACTTTCAGTGGTCGATATACATTTCGACCACTTGTTGTCTTGTTTTAACAGATGCATAGATGTGGCTATGACTAGAAATTTAATGAGTCAATGACTACATCACATTCATAGTTTCATACATGTAATGTATGCGTAGGCCTAGACTCGACCCTATGACATGTCAAACTGACTCAGAGTCAGAGCTTACACGAAAGTAAATACATTGGGCTGTATTGTAGAAGTTGCCTGTACTCTGTAGACGTAGACTGTGTATTGTACTATTTGTAGAAATAAGGGGAATAATATTTTTTTCCCTTACAAAAAATGAATAATAATACGTTCAGTTGGTACTTACTCTTGGAGAAGGGGATAACTATCCAGCTCGATGGAATCCATCTCAAATGTCTTCTTTATTTTGTAAGTAGGCCTAGTGGCATATGCCGCCCTCAGCCTCAGACTCTAGCTCAGACTTGTCACTTGCTACAGTAACACGTATCACGTTTTATGGCCATATATATGCAGTATAGTAGGCTCCCGGCCCAGTGCACCACCCCGCATGCCATTTTTAGACATTGGTATCCGGGATTGATATACCCCTACATTGTGATAAATTATCAGAGATTATTTCAATGTTTGTTTCTCTCTTTAATAACATGGTCCAAGATACTGCTTAAGCCTCGATCATACTTTGCAGTTGGGTGTGATGGTCTGAATATATTTATTTGCGAGCGAACGAATTAAGCGAGCGAGCAAAAATTTAAAGAGGAAAAAAAAAACAATTCTGATAGGGTTTTAAGCACAATCTAATTATGAAAGACTGAAAAGATATTTAATAAGAAACATAATTATATCAACTCTATAAATGCGCGAGCGAGCTAATTTGGGCGAAATTAATGAAAAAATTGCTCTATAATTAGTTGCTAATTATGAGCACATTTTATGGTGAAAGGAAAAAGGGGCACATATTCAAAGGGAAAATGACACTTATTAGAAAAGAAAAGGAGCACGTGTAAAAAGGGGAATTATCAGAGCCTCAGGGGTGAAAATGGGGTACTTCTCGCATCCGATAAGGGCACTCACCAGAGATGAAAAAAGGCACTTATGAGAACGGAAAAGGGGCACTTATCACAAAGGAGAATTAGGGGCAATTATCGGAAGGAAAATGGCACTAATTAGGAAGGATAAGGGGCACGTGTCAAAATAAAAGGGGCACTTATCAGAAATGAAAAGGGGCACTTATTACAAAGTTAAAGGGGGCATTTCTCAAATTTGAATAAGGGCACTCACCTGAGATGAAAAGGGGCACTTATAAAAATAAAAAGAGGCACTTGTCAAAATATAAGGGACATCTCTCACATTTGAAAAGAGGCAATTATAAGAGGTGATTGGGCACTTATTCCTGAGGTGGTAAGGGGCACTTCTCGTTCCTCAAAAGGCACTCACCTGAAATGAATAGGGGCACTTGTGAGAATAGAAAGGGGCACTAATTACAAAGGAAAATTAGCACTTGTCGTAGGAAAAGGGGCACCTATGATAATTTAATAGAGGTATTTATCAGAGGTGTGAGTAGGGGCATTTATAAAAAGTTGTCATACCGATACTTCTTTTAAGGATCATCTGACTGGTTTTATCAACAATTCTATTTTTTTAAATCCTATAACAGAAAATGAAGTTATACAAATTAGTAATTCACTACACAACAGTAATTCTGTTGGATTTGATAATCTTAGTACTAACTTAATGAAAAAAATTATATTTTATATTGTACAGCCAGTAGTATTTATATTTAATCTCTCTCTTTCTACAGGCTTAGTCCCAGATAAACTAAAAATAGCTAAAATAACCCCTGTATTTAAAAAGATGACCCTCATAAATTTGATAATTATAGGCTCATATCTATTCTGCCGTCTATATCAAAGTTGTTAGAAAAATGTATCTATAACCGATTATATTCATTTTGTTTTGATAACAAAATTCTCACGGATTCACAATATGGCTTTAGGAAAAATCACTCTACTACGCATGCTTTAATAGAATTACAAGATAAAGTTTTGTCAGCAATTCATACCAATAAATTTTGCATAGGAATTTTTATGGACCTTTCTAAAGCCTGTGATATTGTTGATCATGGAATACTTTTGTCAAAATTAGAACACTATGGGATTAGGGGCTTACCACTATCTTGGTTTGAAAGTTATCTTTCTAATAGATCTCAATATGTAGTTTATAATAAAAATTCCTCAAGTTTTTCTCCTATTACACACGGTGTACCACAAGGTTCTATCCTAGGTCCTCTACTGTTTTTAATTTACAATAATGATCTCACAAATTCTTCTGACAAAGTTAATTACATTATGTACGCTGACGATACCACTTTAATTTACACCCAACCTAACACTCATAACTTACAAAATAACATCAATACTGAATTAGACAAAGTAACAAAATGGTTCAAATCAAATAGATTGTTGATAAATCCTAGTAAAACAAATTACATTACTTTCTTCCATAGGCAGTCAAATTCCACTAATTTGCTTGATAATTTGTTTATAAAAATAGATGAGGTTCCATTAAATAAGGTAAAAAGTGTTAATTTTCTTGGTGTTAATATTGATTATAATATGCAATGGGACACTCATGTAAATAAAGTCACTCAAAAGGTATCTAAATGTATTGGTATATTATACAGATTAAAAGACTCGCTCCCACCCTCAGCATTAATACTACTTTATAATTCATTCATGCTCTCATATTTAAATTATTGTGTTGTAGTTTGGGGTAATTGTAGTCGAACTAAATTAGATAAATTATTTAAATTGCAAAAAAAAGCCCTTCGCATATGCCTGGGATGTCATTTTTGTGCCCATTCTGCCCCACTGTTTAGAAAATTGAAATCTCTTAATATTTTTGATTTGTACTATTACTCCATTGCCCTCCTTGGCTTCTTTTACTTTCAAAATAAATTACCCGTTAATATTTTTCAGATGTTCACTCTTAATTACCAGATACATAATCACAATACCCGTTTTAAAGATTCTTTTCACTTATGGCCAGTAAAAACAAATAAGGTAATGAAATCAGTACGACATAATTTCCCTGTGATTTGGAACTCCATTCCTAAAGATATTTCTGAATGCAAGTCAGTTAATTCTTTCAAAAAAAAGTTGAAGCAGTTTCTTTATCTCAAATATGTATAGTTATTTATCTTTTTATTTTATTTTATTTTATTTTAATCAATGTGTATTTTGTTTGTTTTGTTTTTTTGTTTTTTGTTTTTTTTCTTCTTCTTATCTTTGCTTTATATTATGCTATGAATGCTTTGGGAACTACGCTTGTACAAGGCCTATGGGCTTTATTTATGTAGTTCCCCATTTCATTTTCTAAATATGTTTATGAATTATTTTGTATCTTTTGTATCAATGTAATTTTTAACCGAGAATGAAATAAATGAGAATTGAATTGAATTGAATTGAATTGAATCTTATTTAAAAAAGGGGCATTTATCAAAAGAAAAAGGGGAACTTATTAGAAATAATAAGGGGGGTCACGTGTCAAAATAAAAGGGGCACTTATCAGAGGTGAGGAGGGGCACTCATCAAAGATAAAAAGGGGCACTTATCAGAGTTGGTAAGAGGCACTTATAGGAATTTGGAACGGGTTTCTATTTGAAATTTTTAAAAGGGGCGCTTATCTGAAGTAAAAGGTAACACCTTTCCTATGTTAAAAGGGGCACTTTAGGTTTTTTTGCTTTACTATAAATTTTGGAGCTTGTCATTTTTCCAACAAACTCATAAAAAGTATAATTTACAAAAAGTGAAAAAAAACCCGGAATATCATGTCATATCAGCAACATTTGAAAATCACTGGTATCGAATAAAAAATAAACCACGTTTGAATTTTATTTAGGGGCAACTGCCCCCCATCAGTACGCCAGAGATATGAATATGGTAAAGATGACGAGCAGGGATATTAACGAACAATAAACACTAAGAGTCAGTTTCTGTTTTACCACACTTAACAACGACTTCCATTTCAGTGCTTAGCCTGCAACTGGTATTAGGGAGACACCCAACTTGAACTAGACCTGTGACCGGACCAACACTAACAAATTCAGCATCATCGGGGGACTTACAAGCATGTAAGCAGGGCAGGGGAGGGGGGTGAGCATGCGAACGAGTAGTTATGACAGTGAGTATGGGGACGGCCATAGGTTTTGTACACAAAAATTTTCGTACTTATACTATTTCTAATTGACTCGTGTACATTAACTTTGACATAGTCTATTTTTGACAAAAAACGGACTTATAACACGCGTGTCTATGGGGTTTTGACTTTTGAATTTAGATAGGGATTTGTCATTTTGACTTGTAAATTTTTTCGAAAGTGACTTATAACACGGTTGTCTATGGGGTTTTGACTTTTGAATTTAGATAGGGATTTTTCATTTTGGACTTGTAAATTTTTTCGATAAAACCTGAATTATAATACATGTGTCTATGGGATTTTGACTTTATGAATTTTACATAGGGATTTTTTCATTATCTTCTGGACTTGTAAATTTTTTGAGAAAAAAAAAGAGTTTTAACACGCGTATCTATGGGATTTTGACTTTATGAATTTTACTCGTGTGTTTTTATGGGAAGTTTTGACGTTTTGGATATTGGATAGGTATTTTCTTGTAGGACTTGTAACAAGTGAAGTGTGTCTATGGAATTTTGACTCTTTGACTTTCTATACTTTGTGTTTGACTTTCTGAGGAATGGTTACAACGCCGTTGTAGGTTGGACCAATATCTATTGTTCGTTTGTATTTAACCCTACTACGAACCTCGCATAGCAACGCGCGTAACCGTATTGTTGTCTATTTGTAAAGGGTAGGCCTATTGATTTGTGTAGGCCTATAAGTCTATAGTGTCTTTTGTATATGAATTACCTCTTTTCAGCAATAGAACCGTCGTTTCTTATTGATCGTGCATTGACTTTATGACCCTCTCACAAGACTTTCGACAACTGAAGTTTGTTTTACTCCGACCCGTTCGTATCGGCGAGTTCTTTGGTGACTATGTGAATTTCACATAGAGATTTCTCATTATCCTCTGGACTGTTAATTTTTTCGAGGAAAAAGTGAGTTAATAAAGGTGTGTCTGTAAGTCACTTTTGATTCACACGTCAACAAATCAGAATTTTATCCTTTATTTTTATGTGTTTTCAACTCCTCTTTCATACATTTCACCATTAAGACTCAATATCATACTTTCTCCATTTCGACTCTATGACTCTGTAACTTCATTTTCATACATTTCAACATAAAGACTCATTATCACACTTTCATACTTTCAACAATAAGACTCAATATCATACTTTCTACATTTCGACTCTATGACTCTGTAACTTCATTTTCATACATTTCAACATAAAGACTCATTATCACACTTTCATACTTTCAACAATAAGACTCAATACCATACTTGCATCATAAAGACTCCTTATCACACTTTCATACATTTCACCAATAAGACTCATTATCATACTTACACCATTTCGACTCTCTGAGACCCTGTGACTTCAATTTCATACATTTCACCATTAAGACTCATTATCATACTTTCACCATTTCGACTCTGTGACTCTATGACTTTCTTTCTTTACTTTGTGTTTGACTTTCTGAGGAATGTTTACAACGTCGTTGGAGGTTGGACCAATATCTATTGTTCGTTTGTATTTAACCCTACTACGATACTCGACCGACAACACCAGGCTATTTTAAAGGTTATTGATCTAGTGTCTTTTGTATTTGAATTACCTCTTTTCAGTAATAGTACCGTTGTTTCTTATTGATCGTGCATTGGCTTTATGACCCTCTCACAAGACTTTCGACAACTGAAGTTTGTTTTACTCCGACCCGTTCATATCGACGAGTTCTTTGCACTTTCCCACAACTGGCACTTTGATACATGCATAGCTGTGTTTGAACTCTCTCAAAACATCATTCTGGACTTACTTTGTATCTTGTACGACTATTCCGACGTAGAATACACACATCCATGAAATAAAACACTATGTACTACATAATTTTTTCACTTTATTTTAATTTTATTTGTTTACGTTTCAATGCAGACAACTTCATGCAAAACAGATTTGAATACAAAGATAACAATTACAATTTAGTGATGTTACAAGAGAACAGAGATAAAATATACAAAACATGTTTAACTCGAGAAATAGAACCCGAGTCATATTACTATATTATTTCACCGTAAATATGTAAAAACTGTTAACATTAATGTACAGCGTGCGTAATGTATAGGTATAAATATCTTAAAAACAAAGCAAGTTTAAACTCAGAAAGGTCGATTGATGTACATGTTGAAATAGAGTAAATGTGTCATCTATATTATTAGGATTGTCTACGAAATATTCTTTGTCAAGATGATGTCAAGACTTAGTTGTCGCTTCCATCTGTACCCTCCGTTTCTTCTTCACTATCGTCGTCATTCTCATTCTCGCTGTCGCTTTCATCTGCACCCTCCGTTTCTTCTTCGCTATCATCGTCATCGTCATTTTCATCCTGATACTGGAATAAGCCCTCGAATCGTGTACCGTGTCTTGCTAAGACTCTTTTCACGGCTTTCCGAAGATTCATACCATTTTCTACTTTTTCCGTGAGATCAGACATAATTTCATGATTGATGTCAGCTCGTGCAAGGTACACGTTCTGCTGCAAGAACTTGGAGTAAAGATCGAAAAAGGTACGTTTGACGACCCATAGAACTTTCACGTGGGCCTTTTCTTTAGCTTCTTCTTCGTCCATTCCCTCGGAGATATATTTTTGGTATTTTTCATCCCTGAGGTCCTCGGTGTTTGTCATGGACTGTTCTAACCATTCTTGATAAGCAAGGTTGTCCTCAAGTTCTTCCATGTTAGGTATCTCTGACTTTGACGATTCATCCTCTCCTTCACTTTCGGAATCACTTGTTTCAGCATCATCGCTAGATTCTACAACAGCTCTTTGCTTCTTAGAGGGTGGTTCGGAGAAATTATCTTCACTGGTTTCTTCACCAACGATGGAATCTTCATTCTCGTATACATTCGTATCAGGATGTACATTCTGTTCGTGTCTCTGCATGTCGAACTTGCGACTATAGGTCTTATCGCATAGTGAACAACCGTAACGGTCGGACATATCGAAAGTATTCGTGTTGACTCGATGATGTTTAGCTCGGAATTGGTCAGAAGAGATTGAATCGTTATAATTATATAGTGTAACGCCGTAAATCCGTAGTTTATCGCCGTAAATCCGTAGTTTAACGCCGTGACATCCCGTAAATCCGTAGTTTAACGCCGTAACATCCCGTAAATCCGTAGTTTAACGCCGCAACACCCCGTAAAGCCGCAGTTTAACGCCGTAACACCCCGTAACGCCGTAATTTAACGCCGTAACACCCCGTAACGCCGTAATTTAATACCGTAACGGCGTATCGACACCGCTGACGGATCATTCATCTTTATGCTTCATCGACAATTTTTATAGAGCACCCACTCTCTTTTGAGATCTACCACTCTATTATTAACTCCGTAACATCGTCTTTAACCCCACTACGTCTCTACTACACTCCTATCAATCTCTTCTGACCAATCCCTCTCTTCTACCCACTTTAATTCTTGTTCGATCACCGGGTCTTCTTCTTCTTCTTCATCATCATCCTGGTAAAACAAATGCAGACGCAAAGTAAATGTAAAAAACAAAACAAAAATCAAAACAAAAACAACGAAAATACATGAAATGCAGCGTGAAGGGAAAATTTAAAAAAATCGAGAAAATTAATATGTATCATAGATTTTAAGGTATTACATCATTATGAGTAGACATGTCTTTATTACCGTTGCTATAAACAAATATGTAAAATGTCTTTATTCCCGTTGCTATAAACAAATATGTAAAATGTCTTTATTCCTGTTGCTATAAACAAATATGTAAAATGCCTTTATTCCCGTTGCTCTGGATTTTACCTTAGTTATATCATTGGTTGACTTTTACCACATGACCAATATGATCTAATAGATATTTTGTTTCTAAATATAGGATGATTATTTACATCACTTTAACTAAGAAATGGTGGGATCTAATCAAATCTCTGGATTTTGCCTTAGTTATATCATTGGTTGACTTTTACCACATGACCGATAAGATCTAATCGATCTTTTGTTTCCCTTTGGAGGCTTACATTTCATCCGAGGACCAATTGTCATCATCTTCAACCGTGATCTTTAGACCTTGAGTGAGAGCGATCTTTACAACATCGTTTTATAGCAACGGGAATAAAGACATTTTACATATTTGTTTATAGCAACGGTAATAAAGACATGTCTACTCATAATGATGTAATACCTTAAAATCTATGATACATATTAATTTTCTCGATTTTTTTTAAATTTTCCCTTCACGCTGCATTTCATGTATTTTCGTTGTTTTTGTTTTGATTTTTGTTTTGTTTTTTACATTTACTTTGCGTCTGCATTTGTTTTACCAGGATGATGATGAAGAAGAAGAAGAAGACCCGGTGATCGAACAAGAATTAAAGTGGGTAGAAGAGAGGGATTGGTCAGAAGAGATTGATAGGAGTGTAGTAGAGACGTAGTGGGGTTAAAGACGATGTTACGGAGTTAATAATAGAGTGGTAGATCTCAAAAGAGAGTGGGTGCTCTATAAAAATTGTCGATGAAGCATAAAGATGAATGATCCGTCAGCGGTGTCGATACGCCGTTACGGTATTAAATTACGGCGTTACGGGGTGTTACGGCGTTAAATTACGGCGTTACGGGGTGTTACGGCGTTAAACTGCGGATTTACGGGGTGTTGCGGCGTTAAACTACGGATTTACGGGATGTTACGGCGTTAAACTACGGATTTACGGGATGTTACGGCGTTAAACTACGGATTTACGGCGATAAACTACGGATTTACGGCGTTACACTATATAATTATAACGATTCAATCTCTTCTGACCAATTCCGAGCTAAACATCATCGAGTCAACACGAATACTTTCGATATGTCCGACCGTTACGGTTGTTCACTATGCGATAAGACCTATAGTCGCAAGTTCGACATGCAGAGACACGAACAGAATGTACATCCTGATACGAATGTATACGAGAATGAAGATTCCATCGTTGGTGAAGAAACCAGTGAAGATAATTTCTCCGAACCACCCTCTAAGAAGCAAAGAGCTGTTGTAGAATCTAGCGATGATGCTGAAACAAGTGATTCCGAAAGTGAAGGAGAGGATGAATCGTCAAAGTCAGAGATACCTAACATGGAAGAACTTGAGGACAACCTTGCTTATCAAGAATGGTTAGAACAGTCCATGACAAACACCGAGGACCTCAGGGATGAAAAATACCAAAAATATATCTCCGAGGGAATGGACGAAGAAGAAGCTAAAGAAAAGGCCCACGTGAAAGTTCTATGGGTCGTCAAACGTACCTTTTTCGATCTTTACTCCAAGTTCTTGCAGCAGAACGTGTACCTTGCACGAGCTGACATCAATCATGAAATTATGTCTGATCTCACGGAAAAAGTAGAAAATGGTATGAATCTTCGGAAAGCCGTGAAAAGAGTCTTAGCAAGACACGGTACACGATTCGAGGGCTTATTCCAGTATCAGGATGAAAATGACGATGACGATGATAGCGAAGAAGAAACGGAGGGTGCAGATGAAAGCGACAGCGAGAATGAGAATGACGACGATAGTGAAGAAGAAACGGAGGGTACAGATGGAAGCGACAACTAAGTCTTGACATCATCTTGACAAAGAATATTTCGTAGACAATCCTAATAATATAGATGACACATTTACTCTATTTCAACATGTACATCAATCGACCTTTCTGAGTTTAAACTTGCTTTGTTTTTAAGATATTTATACCTATACATTACGCACGCTGTACATTAATGTTAACAGTTTTTACATATTTACGGTGAAATAATATAGTAATATGACTCGGGTTCTATTTCTCGAGTTAAACATGTTTTGTATATTTTATCTCTGTTCTCTTGTAACATCACTAAATTGTAATTGTTATCTTTGTATTCAAATCTGTTTTGCATGAAGTTGTCTGCATTGAAACGTAAACAAATAAAATTAAAATAAAGTGAAAAATTATGTAGTACATAGTGTTTTATTTCATGGATGTGTGTATTCTACGTCGGAATAGTCGTACAAGATACAAAGTAAGTCCAGAATGATGTTTTGAGAGAGTTCAAACACAGCTATGCATGTATCAAAGTGCCAGTTGTGGGAAAGTGCAAAGAACTCGTCGATATGAACGGGTCGGAGTAAAACAAACTTCAGTTGTCGAAAGTCTTGTGAGAGGGTCATAAAGCCAATGCACGATCAATAAGAAACAACGGTACTATTACTGAAAAGAGGTAATTCAAATACAAAAGACACTAGATCAATAACCTTTAAAATAGCCTGGTGTTGTCGGTCGAGTATCGTAGTTAAATACAAACGAACAATAGATATTGGTCCAACCTCCAACGACGTTGTAAACATTCCTCAGAAAGTCAAACACAAAGTAAAGAAAGAAAGTCATAGAGTCACAGAGTCGAAATGGTGAAAGTATGATAATGAGTCTTAATGGTGAAATGTATGAAATTGAAGTCACAGGGTCTCAGATAGTCGAAATGGTGTAAGTATGATAATGAGTCTTATTGGTGAAATGTATGAAAGTGTGATAAGGAGTCTTTATGATGCAAGTATGGTATTGAGTCTTATTGTTGAAAGTATGAAAGTGTGATAATGAGTCTTTATGTTGAAATGTATGAAAATGAAGTTACAGAGTCATAGAGTCGAAATGTAGAAAGTATGATATTGAGTCTTATTGTTGAAAGTATGAAAGTGTGATAATGAGTCTTTATGTTGAAATGTATGAAAATGAAGTTACAGAGTCATAGAGTCGAAATGGAGAAAGTATGATATTGAGTCTTAATGGTGAAATGTATGAAAGAGGAGTTGAAAACACATAAAAATAAAGGATAAAATTCTGATTTGTTGACGTGTGAATCAAAAGTGACTTACAGACACACCTTTATTAACTCACTTTTTCCTCGAAAAATTAACAGTCCAGAGGATAATGAGAAATCTCTATGTGAAATTCACATAGTCACCAAAGAACTCGCCGATACGAACGGGTCGGAGTAAAACAAACTTCAGTTGTCGAAAGTCTTGTGAGAGGGTCATAAAGTCAATGCACGATCAATAAGAAACGACGGTTCTATTGCTGAAAAGAGGTAATTCATATACAAAAGACACTATAGACTTATAGGCCTACACAAATCAATAGGCCTACCCTTTACAAATAGACAACAATACGGTTACGCGCGTTGCTATGCGAGGTTCGTAGTAGGGTTAAATACAAACGAACAATAGATATTGGTCCAACCTACAACGGCGTTGTAACCATTCCTCAGAAAGTCAAACACAAAGTATAGAAAGTCAAAGAGTCAAAATTCCATAGACACACTTCACTTGTTACAAGTCCTACAAGAAAATACCTATCCAATATCCAAAACGTCAAAACTTCCCATAAAAACACACGAGTAAAATTCATAAAGTCAAAATCCCATAGATACGCGTGTTAAAACTCTTTTTTTTTCTCAAAAAATTTACAAGTCCAGAAGATAATGAAAAAATCTCTATGTAAAATTCATAAAGTCAAAATCCCATAGACACATGTATTATAATTCAGGTTTTATCGAAAAAAAAAGTCCAAAATGAAAAATCCCTATCTAAATTCAAAAAGACAAAACCCCATAGACAACCGTGTTATAAGTCACTTTCGAAAAAATTTACAAGTCAAAATGACAAATCCCTATCTAAATTCAAAAGTCAAAACCCCATAGACACGCGTGTTATAAGTCCGTTTTTTGTCAAAAATAGACTATGTCAAAGTTAATGTACACGAGTCAATTAGAAATAGTATAAGTACGAAAATTTTTGTGTACAAAACCTATGGCCGTCCCCATACTCACTGTCATAACTACTCGAACGACCATATAATATTATCGCAAAAGCATTATGAAACGTGTCAATTGAAGAAGAAAAAAAGGAGTCGGGCACCCCACCCCCCGCCCCTCCGGACCTTCTCGAGAGACATATATAAATAAGGGGAGGGGGCACCCTGTCATGAATTATGTTCATCAGCATCTTGACCAATAAACATGATCATAACATTATCAGCATCTTGATAATCGTCACTTGAATGAGTCACATTACCATTGAGGGTAAATACAAAAGGATTAGCCTAACCATTTCAAACTTGAGTTGCCCACCCCCGGCCCCTCCCCCCTCCCCCCTCCCATGGCCTTTAACAAAAGTATATACAACAGGTTATCAGTAATTGGTGTCAAAACTTCAATGACATTATTCGCTCATAGTCAATCAAATGCAGCTTTGTATCTAGCTTATAATAGTTATTGTTAAAATAAATAATTGATAACAAGTTTTATGAGACAGGGCCCGATCGAGTTCCCTTTACCACGTCTACGTATTCATATACAATTGCAGATTTGCAGTGCTTATAGCCTCTTGTTCCTCAAGACACATGTATGTCCGGTTGCACACTCGACAGAGACAGAGAGACAGACAGACAGACAGAGACAGAGGCAGAGAGAGAGAGAGAGAGAGGGGAGGGGCAGATAGACCGACAGAGACAGAGATAGATAGATAAATGGACAGGTAGATAGATGGATAGATAGATAGATACACATCACAATATAAAAAACTCCGTCGACAACGTAATGGTTAAAGGGGTTTTATAGTTTGTGCCAAGTCTCTTTTTAAATCTCCTCCGTCGTAGAACGATATCTTCTCTAGATAGATAGATAGAATAGATAGAAAGATAGATATCGTGTGAAAATATGATGCAAGCAAAGGAAGACGCAAGTTATCTCTGCTATAAATTCGTTAATTCATCCTTTGCTTCCATCATTATTTCACATTATAGTATCTACTTCGCAAACAAAAACGACTAGTATAGTAGTAAGAGTAAACTCTCCATCGCATAATATGTATAATATATATATATATAGAGAGAGAGAGAGAGAAAGAGAGAGAGAGAGAGAGAGAGGCAGATGCAAAGAGACATATAGTAGATAGATAGAGAGAGAGAGACAGACAGACAGAGAGAGACAGAGAGAAGATAGATAAATAGGTATAGATATAGATAGACAGAGAGACAGAGAGAGACAGAGAGACAGGGAGACAGAGAGGGAGAGACAGCTATTAGACAGACAGACATATAGATAGATAGATAGATAGACAGACAGAAAGACAGACAAAGGGAGATAGAGAGAGAGAGGGGGAGAGAGAGAGGGGGAATAGACAGATCCATGTGCCTAGGGCCTGATCGAGAGGTTGGGAGGGTGTCACCGAGAAATCGCCGACCGTCTCCGTATAACAAGAACAAACAAGATTTTGGAGGCAAATTCTTAATGATAAATCTATATTTTAATCAATACCAGCTTGAAAATGAGAATATAATTATAATGCATATATTATTAACATGATTAAGTATACCTAATAATGATATTCATAGCTTGCTCTGAATTCAAATAGAATATGAAAAGTATGAAAATATAAAAAATACAATTTTTCACATTATAACAATACATCACACAAAAAGCAATCTATGAGTGACTTCATCCGTCTAAAAACCTTGTGGCCAATAATATTTGTACGTTATCCCTGTCATTATTGATACTAGAGTTATTGTGCAAAATCATATTGACTTTTAACCACTGCCTGCTACTCTCCTATTCACAAATACAACCACGTAAATATAATTTGTGTAGCTTTAATGGATGCTAGTGATGTTCAAAATATGCATGAGCGACTGCTAGCACTGGCACGCTTCAAGTTGAATAGTTAGTGAAGTCGAGTGCACTACCTATCATCACTGATACCATGAAGTACTATTTACCATTTAAAATGTCTATCCAACAGTAAATTTCTCTGATGTGGAAATAGGACCATGTGTGTCCGTATTCAACTAAATTAGTGAAAGCTGGTGCTGGGCTAAAAGCTCGATCTTAATCGATGAATAAAGCGACAATATAATAATGAGATACTGTGTCTAACATTGTATAACTTTAAATGATTTCAATAGACTTGATATACTTGAGTACACTTTAATCTAGACCAGGCTGCAGATATAAACTTTAGCTTAGATCCTTCGTTGGAAAATGGACTCATCTTTGTTTATCATTCTTAAATTTGAAGACCCTGGCTACCAGCCACTGCCTTGCCCTTTCACTCGTCCCTGGCCTTGCCCATGTCCTTTGTCATTGACCTTGATCCTGTCCTTGTCATTGACCTTGAGTCCGCCCTTGTCATTGACCTTGAGCCTGTCCTTGACCTTGTCCTTATGCGATATTAATGGTTTTAAACTTAGCCCTGAATCCTTGTCGCCCTCTTCCCTGACGAGACTTGAATCGTAG
Source organism: Mesocentrotus franciscanus (assembly GCA_037976565.1). Lineage (NCBI taxonomy): Eukaryota > Metazoa > Echinodermata > Echinoidea > Camarodonta > Strongylocentrotidae > Mesocentrotus > Mesocentrotus franciscanus. The sequence continues at coordinate 12,525,723 of CP137676.1, forward strand.
CCTCATCTCATTGCCCAAGGATATGTAGGAACCAATCGGCTCCTCATCACCGCAAAGCCTGGTCGAATAAAAGGGAGAGAGAGAGAGAGAGGAGGGGGCAGGGTTTTGCTTTAGTCATAGTTTCATTGAAAATAATTTTTTAAAGTATATGTGGCCGAGCACAATTTGCGTGGGGTTCTGGTTGAAGTCAATGGTCAAAGCCAAATAATAAAAACAAGACAATTGATGACAGGGCTATGATCATATTCTTCATAACTGCACGGTCTTCACCCTGTAACTTTTTTCTTCTTCTTCTTCTTCTTCTTTTTCTTTTTCTTTTTCTTTTTCTTTTTCTTTTTCTTTTTCTTTTTCTTTTTCTTTTTCTTTTCTTTTCTTTTCTTTTCTTCTTCTTCTTCTTCTTCTTCTTCTTCTTCTTCTTCTTCTTCTTCTTCGTCTACTTCCACCGCCACTAATACAACAAACAACTACTAATACTATGCTATTACTACTACTTCTTCTTCTTGTTCTTCTTCTTGTTCTTCGTCTACTTCCACCGCCACTAATACAACAAACAACTACTAATATTATGCTATTACTACTACTACTACTACTTCTTCTTCTTCTTCTTCTTCTTCTTCTTCTTCTTCTTCTTCTTCTTCTTATTTTTTACTACTACTACTACTATTACTACTTCAGATCTTCTTCTTCTTCTTCTCCTTTCTTCTTCTTCTTCTTTTGCGCACGATTTAATCCCTTTATAGAGTAATTATTGTAAGACGAAAAGCTTAATTCAGTAATCTTCATAATTTTATCTTTATTATCATATTCATGTGAGTCCATAAAGTAAAAAGTATAGGTATGTGTACGTCCAACTTGACTTACCTCAGATTTTCAGTGATTCCATTTCCGAGGTCGACGATAATGAAATCCCGACGACAATTCCTCTTATATCTGATATCAAACACGGGTTCGAAGTCGAGCTGCACGTGAGAGCCTTCTGGCGCAGTGATATCATATGAGCACTTGGTCCTAGCGGGATAGTTATCAGGGTAGTTTGGCGATTGGATGTAGCTTTCGTCTTGGTTTGTCGTATCTTCGCACGCGCTTCGGCGCGAGCCTTCGACAACAGCAATGGACTCCAGGTCAGGAACGACGTCGACTGTGCGGTAGCTGGCGACGAACCCGCCTTGGGTGATGGAGTAATCGGACGCAAAGACGATGGTCATATTGTTGGACACCGAGATGAGTTCTCCATCTGGGACATCTTCGCCGCAGATTCTGTCATTTGATATAAAATATTTTATAATAATAAAAGATGTTCAGTGACTTTAAGATATGCCTTTTTGTTTCACCTATGAACAACACTGCTCTGCTAAAGAAAAATCCAACCTCAATAGGAAAGTACTGCAAAAGAAAGCAGAAAAACCAGAGAAGCAGACTAGCGAAAGTTTCAATGAAATTGGACAAGTTGGAAAGTTATGAATTATTGAAAGTTGTAATCACTATACGTAGAGGTACCTCAAATTTGCTGAATCGGTTAAGTCACTGTGACGTAGTGCCGGACAACTTTCCCATTCAGTTCAACACACATCATGACTCTATAATATATACAATTCCTTACTTTTCATTAAGTAGAAGTAACACGCTTCCAAATAAACTTTGATTACATTCATCCATATACGATTCACTGAGCAACGTTGTTTTGAAAATGGCATGTCAAAATTCATTTGTGCCGTATTTTAGTAAAACCATGAATAAGTTAAAGGGATAGATGAGTTTTTATATAGAGGGCGCTACACAAAAAAGTTTTTTGGGTGAGATAATGAAAGACTGAGTGTCAAATTTGAAAGAGCATACAATTTAAATGACATAATCATCTTTGTTTGATCAAAATCGGTTCACAGACGGCTGAAATATCCATAAATATAACCATTTCTAATATTATTTTGTGGGGCCCCACAAATATTCGATAATTTTGAACCAGCCGTTGAAAAAAACGAGATAGCGCCGTATACGTTTTATCCCAGCCAATGCCAATGTTGGCTTTTGTTGGCTTTTTCGTGTTGGTTATAATACGCACAACCAGCCGGCCCCTGTATTGTTATTATTATTATTATTATTATTAATACTAAATATATTACTCATTGCGGATGTAGTATCGAAAATAATATCACTAGTGAAATCGTTTGTCTAACAATGTGGTCAATAAGGGATCTAAAAGATCACGACGTTTCGTGCGCCGCTGCAACACTTCGTCAGGTGATAAAAACTAATGTAAGCAAGCGTGTTTTATACTCTACGGGAGGACCGGCGCGGCGGTCAATAAAACAAACGAATATCACTAGCGATATTATTTTCGATATTATTATTGTTGTTATTATTCGAAATTAACGGTCACCATATTTTTTGGAAGTGGAGCTGAATTATTATGATCGGATTTAAAGATAAAGTTGAGTTCTGGTCATGCGATTGCATTGTGAAAGAAACGTTGAGGAACCGATCAGAAAAGGTTGATCATCTAGCATAGGCCTATAAGTATTGGTGTGTACTGCAAGGTTCTGGAATCATCAAAATGATAAGAAACTTGGCCCAGTCTTGGTAAAGTGACAAGCACTGTACACAGAAAGATGTATATGGGACTATACGAACATGTGGCATAAAAATCCGTCCCGATTTTTATGATGTTACATACCATATTTAGAATATTAAGGCATTTGAAGAGCCATGCTTTTCAGGGCACATTTTTTCTCTGATGTTCTTCCACACTTGCATAATACAATGATAACGCTCACAGATTATTTTTCACCTCTTCCCAGAACTTAACCTTCTCTTTAATCTAAATTTCACACATTTTGGGGTGTAAAATTACCTTCATAGCAATTTTAGGTTCTAAAAGGGCACTAGAAATGTCATAAATAAGAATAAGAGCAATAACCATGTTTGAAGGCATTTGCGGTCTTAAACAAAAACTATACTATTCCTTTTTAGGTCAAACGCGAACATGACCGAACATAACCTGAAGGAAACAAAAACGTTAAAACCCAATGAGAAGGTTGTGTGCCTTTTATCACGTGCTTCTTTTAATAATGAGGGTGTAAGAGTATATAGGACATAATGCCATCATAAAGTTAATGATAGTGAAGACATTGTCCGTGGTGAGGATGAAAAGGGCATGTTTTGTACTTCACCGAAACCTCACCCCCCAAAATAAGAGTAAGTATGCTGAAAAATGAGATGTATTCCTGCTCTTGATGTACAATATTCCTCACGAAAGTGTACAAGAGATATATGATTGATATTCTCGACGTGATGTTATGCCTTTCAGCATGACATGGGCGCAGCCATTTTCTTGAACAGGTGACGTACCTGTATCGTGCACCAAGCTTTAGTTGTAAAGACTTTTTAATTCAATAACAAAACATTTACTTTTCAATGAGGGAAAATCATAGCTGAGAAGGTAAAAATTATATTTGGTAAAAAATATATATAAACATGTTAACAATTGCAACTCATTTATTTAAAAATACTAAAATATAGCAGTTGACTAATCTTTTTCATTTTAATAAGTGAAACCTTCACCCCAGAAGAGCACCGACTTATTTATGCAATTTGCATTCTGCCAATTGTAGTACAAACTTGATAATAGCAGGTGAATGAAAATAATACTTCATCACCACATACACCTGGGACGGAAGCATCCATACATTTGAATACATTTACTTGATAAACAACTTCGCATAGTACGTCACGTTATCAAGAAAATGGCGATGCCCATGTCGTGCTGAGAAACTGCACATTATTCTTGCTTAATGCCTCTCTCATACACTTTCGTGGGAAATCTTTTAGAATAATGGGCAAGAAAACAATAAATCTCTCAGAATAACTAAAACTATTTCTTTGGGTGAGGTCTCCTTTAAATAGATCTGCATTAATTTTTGTCAATGGATTTTTGCATTTTCTGATGGGCAACTTTTTTTTTAAAAGAGCAAAGCGGACAGTGGGATGATATTTTTCCGCAAGAATCAAAGTTAGGGCACTGTACATTGTGATAAAGAGGGAAAGGCATGGGCACATAAGGCAAAAACTAAACCATCGAATATCGTTTTCCCTCCAAGGATGGGTAACCTTTTGGCACTTCAATTACAAAAGTGGCACTTTTTCATTGCTCGAGGGTTAATTAATGATTTGGGGGAAATCTGATGGTGTACACCCCTGTTATCCCAGAAATTGGTATTCGCATCTATTTTTTTTTGTAACTGCTTAATTAAAAACACACATCGTCACACAATTGAATTCTTGAATAACCATCTATTAAAGCTTACATTTCCCTTAAGCCATGTTTGGAAGTGATACTGATGTTTTCACCGTTTTACCAAAATCGGTCACAAATGGATTTTGACATGCCATTTTCAAAACAATACTGCTCGGTGAAGCGTGTATGGATTAATGAAATCAGATCATAATTTGTAAGTAAATTACTTCTACTTAGTGAAAAGCAATTAATTATTTTTATACAGCTCATAATATCTGCACAATAATCGTTTGTTTTCGGGTTTCGTTTTTTTCTTTCTGTGAAGCAATGTACGATATAGTGTGTAGTGTATCATATAGTGTACCATCTTTGTATTTCAGTGATAAAATCTATCTTTCAGTGATAAAATCTATCGAAACTTACTCGATAGGAGTGTGACTCTCATCTCCTAGGTTTATTTCTATCCAGTCGAAACAGTAATTTTCCAAATCAACTCCTTCCAAAGTTAACGCCACACGCTGTCCCGCTGCCACGGTTATGTGGTATGTACACAACTGGTCGTTGGGATAGGCGCTCGGATAGTTTGGTGAAGCAAACCGGCCGGCTGCATTGGCAAAGTTTCCTCCGCAGCTTCCCACGACTTCGGTAGTTGTCGTTTGCGGGGTCGTTGGTGGTTGCGTAGTTCTAGTTGGTTGTGTTGTAGTGATGGGTTGCGTGGTTGTGGTTGGTTGAGTAGTTGTAGTTGGTTGTATGGTAGTGGTGGGTTGCATGGTTGTGGTGGGTTGCGTGGTTGTAGTTGGTAGTGTTGTAGTGGTGGGTTGCATGGTTGTGGTGGGTTGCGTAGTTGTAGTTGGTTGTATGGTAGTGGTAGGTTGCGTGGTTGTGGTGGGTTGCGTGGTTGTGGTGGGTTGCGTAGTTGTAGTTGGTTGTATGGTAGTGGTAGGTTGCGTGGTTGTGGTTGGTTGCGTAATTGTAGTTGATTGTGTTGTAGCGGTGGGTTGCGTGGTTGTGGTAGGAATATTAAAGATATAATTTGCCGTGAATCCACCAAAATGCCCAGTTCCGTCTGATAAAAACAACACTCTCATCTGATTACCAGTAGAATTGAAGCTCAGTGGTAAGAGGTTTTCTGAACCACATATCCTCTCGCCATCATGTGTCAAAGGTGTATCATAAACAATGGTGTAATCGTAGTAACAAATAAAACCGTCGCTTGTTGAAACTTCGCCCTCCAGCTCGAAAATTGTGAAAGTCAAACTGATTGTCGATCCAACTGGGCCCTGTCATGACAACAACATTAATAACACCATGGTAAATCAACTGTGACATGATCATATTAAAGCACATAGAAATAAGTATGCGTTATAACTGTAACACATCATTGGTGTTATTACATTATTGTCATTACTATCATTATTACCATTATTATAATTATTATTATTATATTATTATTATTACAATTATTATCATTATTATCACTATAATCAGTATTATCATCATAACTACTAATGTTATTGTTGATAATCAAATTATCATTAGTATTATTATCGTTATTAATATTATTATTATCATTATTATTCTTCTCTTATTATCACTAGTAGTAGTAGTAGTAGTAAAGTAGTAATATTGTTTTTGTTGTTGCTATTATTATGTTGGTACTAGATTAAAAGTCTAAGGCTTTTCTCATATCCAGGTGCTCATATCAGGCTAATTCAATCATTCAAAGCTCCAAAATATCTGCGGTTAATTATAGGAAAGATTGTAAAATTTCCAATGATTTTTCAATTTCAGAGCGAAATCTCGCCATAGTTCCACGGCAGAAAACCATGTGTGACGTGTGAACAAAGGGGAAAGTCTATTCATGCTTGATGGTTTAGTTTAAAGGAGAAAAACAAATAGACAGAGGGACGTGCTAAATCAACATGATTAAGAAAGTGAGAGAAAGTAGGTGACTCGTACTCTCCAACAGTTATCCAGACCCCTTATTTATAGTACGGGAGCCAGGGGGGTCAACCTAGCTGGAAAGGAAACCAATTATCATGTGCACAGATGTAAAGATCGCATATCTCCATATAACAAATCGACCGTCTCGCATGTTCTAAGTGGTGGGTGTGGCCAATGGGAGCCCCCTCCCCAAAAAAGCGGCCCTTTTGACGACAAATTAGTATTTTGTAAATAATATTGTAAGGAACCTTGAACCACCATGAGTTTGGTGTCATATGAAAGAAAATTAAATTATCTACATTTTGATACCTATTTCAACGAAATTAGGATTAATTTACATAGCAAATTTAAGTTAAAAACATGATTTTTGGTGATTTTTTTCGAAATATTGAATTTTATCAAAAAAGATTATTTTCCATATATCAAAATTGGAGAGGTGCATTTTTTCATAACTTTCCAGGAATTTGCTTATGTATAATGACAATATCCTGTGCGAGGGAGAGGCTTATATATTTCTTCAATAAAAAGTTATAGCAATCCAAAGTCATTGATTTGATTTTCACAAAAACAACATTTTTGCCCACATGTGTAATAACTGTATGCATATACGTGCATTAGTGTATTAAGGACCTATTTGATGTGTTTACATCGAGTTTTAAAGGGAGTCACTCGTCAGTTTCCATGTGCAGAAGGCCATAATTCGCTGACACCAGACTTGGTGGAAATACCATTAATGGGAGTACAAATCTGCACACAGCAAACCCGTAGGCCAGTCAAGAATTCCCCCCTAATCTCTCGGAGAATACTCGAGTCTTCGGGTGACGGAAAAGCAGAGCGTTACATAAGGTCTAATGGTCATAAAACTGAAGGCTAACCCTGGTGATTGACAACACCTGTTATTGGGTAAACACCCGAACGGTGTCGAATTCCCCATGAGAGCTGACTACTGAGTGTCTTTAAAGATAACTTTTAACTAAAACCTCTTATCACCATGTATTTGGTGTCAAAAGATGGATAATTAAAATACATTCATCCTGATATCAATTTCAATGGGTGATGTAGTGTGTGAAATATAAATTTTGAGCCAAAAGGTGCTTTATTGTAGATATTCCTCTGATTTTGGCCAGTATCTCGGTATATTAACCGGACAAAAGTGATTAGACATTTAGTATTGCAGAAAATTCAAAGGATTTGGAGCGCTGAGTGCAATCGATAAGTTCTTCTTCTGTACTCTGGGATGTTTCAGGAAATGTGGACATTGGCAGTTGCCTCCCCCAGGCGCGGATCCAGGGTTTGCCCCCATGGGGGTGTCGTGGTCAGTGGTTCAGTCCACTAAGGGTTGAGGGTTCGAATCCAAGCCTGGCAATAGCGTAATTTGGAAAGACATTAATACATTAATCCACATTTGCTACTTTCCACCACTATACCACTAGTTAAGACATTTTGAAACACGGTTCTTCTTTCTCTCTCTCTCTCTCTCTCTCTCTCTCTTTCAGCAAAGACCTACTGTACATGTCGTTGGCGATGAAATAAACGTACCGTGATGAGGTACTGACATAATTCATTTGGACCATAGCTTGAAGGGTAGTTCGGTGAGGAGATAGTACCCGTCTCTCCGTCGTCTACGGTTCTTTCGATACTGCAACCTGGGGGAAGACATAGACATAAAACCGATATTTATTGCACTTCGTTTCAGTTCAGCTGATATGATTCCTAATATTTTAAAAGTGAGCTCTCTTTCGGTCCCCCTCTCTTTCTGTCTGTCTGCCTGTCTCTCTCTCTTTCCCTATGTATATATATATATATATATATATATATCTCCCGCTCTTTATACCTATCTCTCCCTCTCCTCCACTATAACCACATCTCTCTCTCTCTCTCTCTCTCTCATCCCCCTAACACTGATTCTCTCTTATGTCTCGATCGTACATTACTCTTTCTCTCTTTTTTTATCTCGATTTTTTCTGTCCCCTCTCTCTTTCTCAATTAAAAATTAGGTTTCAACACATAAAACATCAAATTGTAAAGTATTTGTCCCCCCTCTCTCTCTTTCTCTCCCCATCACCCTCTCTCTCTCTCTCTCTCTCTCGGCGTTTTGCCCTCCCCAATTTTTAAACAAAACTCTGGATCCGCCCCTGCTAACAGGATCGACTTACGTGGAACATATTCGGAATTGTTTAATTCGCATTGATCTCCCGTATATTGAGGTGGACACATACATGTGCAGTTGTGAAAAAGGTAACCGTCGTTCATACAAAACGAGGAATCCAAACCACAAGCAGCTTGAGCCGCCGCTGGGCATCCGTAGACAAGATTGAGTAGTTTGAGATCCCCGAACGTTGGCGCGACACGATTTCCCAAGTATGGCATCTCCAGTGGGTCATTTGTAATGATAGTTGGGCTTCTGGGGAAACCACTGTCTGCAGAAAAAGCCTGAGGGCAAAAGAGAATGATACCAATTTAGACTCTTTAGATCAACCAATAAAGATATAAATTTCATCTATCAAGAATAAATCATAGTCATATTCTTCGTATTCATATTCTTACAATCACTTCATGAAAAACGGTAAAGAGAATTTATTCCAAATTTATGGGTATAAATTATGTGGCTTTAATTTGCCGCCATGCCCCTACATTGCTCGGATGATAAATACAAACAAACAAATCAGTACAGAAAATGATCACAAGAAAGACATACAATCATTGAAAATTGGACTATATACATGAATAAGGAGAAGGCATTGGGGGAAAGGGATTATTAGAAACAGAGAAATGGGTAGAAACAAAAAGAAACACTTACGGTACTGGAGTAATGCATGATAGACGTTGTATCGTATGGTATTCCATAGGTATCAATCACAGTCTCGTCATACTTATCAAAGTTGCTTCGTATACCTTCGTCGTCTATGATATTGTCCAAAAGAATAGTTACGTGATCATCTCGATCCGGGCGGGACTGCTCATGGAAGAGGGAGAGGGCGTGGCTTATCTCGTGGAAGATTATGCCAAACTGTCCAATTAGATAAGGCAAGAATAAGACGAGTTGGGTGTTATCATAATGGCCCATTATGGGTGTATGGTTTGAATGTTGTCTTTATTCATGATGAGTAGAGGATAGAGTCACATCACTCACGTAACATCATGAGAACCAGGAGGTGCCTATCGGAGTGTAACTCACCGCATTCAACCTTTCCGTCAGCAAATCTGTACATTTGCGAACCCTTTCACTCTTGAACTTGTTGTGAGTTTTGTTTTCTTGTTGGTATGTTTTTAATTTTGTTTCTTCTTCTTCTTTATCCCCCTCCTCCTCTTCTTCTTCATCATAGTTTTCTTCTTCTTCTCTTTCTTATAATTCTACTTGTTCGTCTTCCTCCTCCTCTTCTTCTTCGTCGTCTTCTTCTTCTTCTTCTTCTTTCATGTTGGAAATGGTTCTTAACACTATTAAACACCATTTTAGGTATTTTATCATAAATCCTGTCATTCAACATTAATTCAAATCTCACATTTTTCTCGCAGTGAGAGCTAACACCTTTAATTCCCACCTTTGGGGCTTTAGGGTTTAATCTGGTTTCCCATTTTTTGTGGCGGACACTGCCATGACTCATACTTACAGAAGCACATCCACTTCCAATGGAAACATCATTGACCCGATTCGAAAGTCGCCCAATGTATGAATAACACCTAATAACGAATAGAAGAAAAAGAAGAAGAAGAAGAAGAAGATGGGAAAAAGGCAAGATGGGAATGGAAAACAGAGAACGGAAGAAACAAAAATGTAATTTTATTTTTTACTGATCATGTCGTAGATCAAAATAAAAATACACGCTAGTAAAGCAAGAGGACAAAGTAAAACTTCATGCCAATAGATATGATTTCATTGTGATAATAATAGCAGCAATAATATTGATAACAATAGTAATAACAACAATAACAATAATAATATTAATAATGATGATGATGATGATGATGATAATTATGATGATAACAACAATAATAATATTAAAATTAAATTAAAACATGACTATTTTTGTAATCTACAACATTTAACTTGATTATATATACTTAATTATTAATTAAGAACTCAGCTTCTCCTTTTCTACTTCCCTTTCAATCATAATTTGGGACAGATACATTTTTCCTGTCCTAATGTAATATTCCTATTATTATGAAGAAATACTTTTGTTTATGTTTTACGCCATTTGTAATTAATTAAGTTCATGCACTTTTTATTGCAAAATCATTTGTAATTCAGCTCTCGAGCTGCGATGATGATTATTGAATAAATACCATTATCATTATGATTTCAACTACTTTCGAAAAAAAACCTAAGGCAATATCAATGGCTTTGTATGTCACCTTTTGAAATGTGCGAACATGATAATGATGTATCTGAACATGATTTCTATGGGACATAATTAGGCCAGGTATAGAAATTGCCCTTGAGTTGATTTTTCGAAAGTAGTTTCGATAACAACAACAATGATAATAATAATGATAATAACAATAATAACAATAAACAATAACAATAAAATATGATATATACATAATATATATATATATATATATATATATATATACTCGTCCCATATAGGGCTTGTTCAAGTTATGACACTGCAATAATAATAATAATAACAATAATAACAATAAACAATAACAATAAAATATGATATATACATTATATATATATATATATATATATATATACTCGTCCCATATAGGGCTTGTTCAAGTTATGACACTGCAAAGTAAAAGTACATTCTAAATGCACAAAAATATACACGCCTGTTGTCAAGACAACAGGCGTAAAATATTAGAGAAAGAAAAAAGAGCCAATGACGGAGACAGGGAGAGGAAGAGAAAGAGAGGGAGAGAGAAAGAAAGTGAGACTAGTAGAAAAAAAGAGAAAGAGGAAGTAGGAGAACAAGACAGAGAATATATAGGAAAAGGGAGAAAAGAGAGAGTAGAGGAGGGAATGAGAGAGAAGCAGAGAGAGAAACACACAGAGAGAGCGCGCATTGAAAAGGGGAAAAGAAAGCAGAAAAGAGAGCTGATAAAAGAGGAAGGAATTGAAGCTGAAGATAAATTAAAGGAAAGGATAAACAAAGAACCCCCCTCCCCGCTAAATATTTTCTCACGAAAAAAATGATATTAGTGCCTCTTATATACCTCACTTTAGAAATCTAGCCATCTGAAATTGGAGTCGTGATTTTAGCCATGCTCGCCTACCAGTCAATAGTCTTTTAAAAAGTGCCCTCATACCCGCCTACCAGTCAATAGTCTTTTAAAAAGTGCCCTCATACCCGCCCACCGGTCAATAGTCTTTTTTTTTAAATGCCCTCATGCTGCGATCCCCACCGGTTTACGTGTTAAAATTGTCTTTGTGCGAGCGCGGACACCATACAGTGCCTTTTGTCTGCGATTCCCAGATGATTGAAACTTTCAGTCATTTTTCCAGCGAAGATTAACAGACAGTGTCTCAGATTTTCCATGATGTTTTAACCAATCTTTACTCAATAAAAGGATAAGGTAAGAATTCTTGGTAGATTTTTGTTTCAATTCGGCATATAAAGACATATCGACTGCTTTAATATTCGAGGCCTGGCTGTTGGCCCGGGTTGTTGGTTCTCGGCCCGGGGTACTCACGTATATTGGGTATACGGGGATGTGCCGCTCGGAAGGACTACTTTTTCAGGAAAGATCCTTAGACATGGGTCCCCTTTTCATAAAAAAAATCCTTAGACATGGGTCCCATTACAAAAAAAAAACCCTTAGACATGGGTCCCTTTTTTCATTTATTCCTTTCCCCTCTTTTCTCCCTCATTTTCTCCGCGATTTTTGAGCTCTGTTATGAAAGTGTACAAAGAATTAAAGTACAAGAAAAGTGCATTTTAGTGAACATAAAAGGTAAATCATGTCATATAAAAAGGAGTGTATAAATGGTTTTATACTAGGTGCAAAAAAAATTCTGGTGTACTTTGAAAAACCTTTTAATTAAAACAGGAAAAGTCCTTCAATTAAAACAGATGCTAGAGGTGCTAGCACAGTATAATTATGTTGCATGGTGTTTTCATCTTTATGTGTGTAAACTACGTGTAAACTACATGTAGTATGGTACAGTTTACTAATAAAAAATTGTATCGAGAAACTGCAAAATGATTGGCCATTGTATTATTATTACAGCTAAATAAATGTAATATTTAAAGTTTGAAATCCTTAGACATGGGTCCATTTTTCACAAAAAAATCCTTAGACATGGGTACCTATTTACAGCAAAAGGACCCTTGGATGTGGGTATGGGTTCGGAGGTCTCAGCCGCACACCCCCGTCCGACTATAATCTGAGTACCCCTCTCGGGGACGTTGCATCCTCCACACCCAGGCGCGCCGAGGGGTCATGGGAGAATGTGCAGTCCCCGCGAGCCTATAAAAACAACCAGGTCTCTATTAGCAGTCGATATATCTATAATATTGCCTGCAAAGGGTTGATTAGCATGACTTGATGTTTAGTAGCGCGATAGAATTGAAGCCTTGTGCGCATCGGGCATTGGAGACAAGACTTACCCGTCACCCTTGAAGAAAGAGAGCCGACTTTCACCTTGGTCTCCGGAGCTCCATTGAACAAACTGAATGCATGATTTCTCACTCAAATAGGCCATTACCTCTTCGATCAGGGTTCTATCGGGTTCTAGCAGAGTCCATGCAAACCAAGAAATTGAACAAGCAATCAGCATTAATGTGAACAAAGGCGGAATGCACATTGATATAGAAGACGTTGGCCAATGTTATTGACCATTGTAGCCAGCAGGATGATTTAAATTCATGAATTACACGCTGTTTCCCAAACTGAAAACGAGTTTGGAATATCTCTGAAAGAGGGAAGGCATTTGTCTCCGTATTCTCTGACACACAACGATCAACAAATAATAATGAATATAAACCGGTGACATTCTTTGTCAAGTAAGGACAAATTCATTCAAAACCAACGTTCTTCAAAACTTGAAAAAAAAGGGTTCAATGTTCAGAAAAACAAGGAGGAAAAGTACCTGATTCGGAAGTAATAACATATGGGACTATAGCATTATCCCATATATTGAACCCCGCCCCGGGTCGGGCAGCTTTCCGTCTGCTCCTGGCCCTGTGTTCCCCGTTCCCATCAATGCGGGCCTCTCGTAAAAAGCGACTTTGCTCTTCGGTGACTATCATGTCCCCACCGGAGAGATGCATGTCGGTGGGGTTGCGTTCGTCCATGGGATCCCCGCGATGTAGCGGATCCCTCTCACTGACGGGTGGATGCACCACCACACTTCCGTCTTCCATCTCCTTGTGCGGAGGCAGGTTCTGGAATGATGATAATGAGAAAATGGTAACAACAACAACAACATTGACAACAGTACTACTACTACTACAATTACTATGCTAATACTACTTCTACCACATAAACTACTGCCACTACTTTCCTACCACCACTAATACTACTACTATACTTCATGTATTACTATCGACTTCTACTTCTACTACTACTACTATATTACTACTATTACTACTACTGCTACTACTACTACTACTACTACTACTACTACTACTACTAATACTACTAATACCGACCTCTATTATACTACAACTACGTGTACTACAGTACTACCGACCGCTCACAATCCACCACACGAGGTCCTTGGCGCCTCAGTTTTCTTCTGTCTTCCCCACCACCCCCCACTTTCCCTTTTGTGTGGTTTTTTCTTTTCCTTTTCTTTCCTTTTTCTTCTTGGGGGACCAATTTCATGCCATAGCAATGTTGAATCTTTGCATTTTAAGCTCTTACAAGCTGATCGCTTTACTGATACTGGGGCAAAAACTATATATCCCTTTGATAGATGGAATCATTTGCCTGCTTGCTTACAATAAAGTGTATAGAAATACAGGTTTCTTCCAATGAAGAGTGGTGACCGAGCGAAGTGCTGAAAGTTTGCATTGTATAGCACTGTAAAGATTATTATACATTGTCGTAATGCAAAGTAATAACATGTTGTTTTTTTTTTTTTGCGAGGGGTCCTTTGGGGGCAAAATCAATTTCACCCGGCCCCTTCGTGAAAAAAAAAATTGTTGGCATCTACCCTCCGCCTGCTTCCGGTGCCTCTTCTCAATGGTTTTGACCAAAATTTAGAGGGTTGAAGTTAGTTATTTAAATATCGTTTAAAACAAGCAAATAAGTATAATATAAAAAATAAGTATACTATCAATCCAACTTACCATGAATAAAACCAAAAGAGTCTAAATCAACAAGACTATCCAATTTATATTTTTTTGTGAGGTTTGTTATTGGAAAAATACATTCTCTAAAAAGATGAAAGTGTTATAAGGATGAAAAGGGGACGCACTGGTTCCCTTATTTGGTTAATGGTCCAGACAAAGAACGGTCACTTTGGACCTATTTTTTGTCAGCCAAACCTAATAATGTTGAAGTCGAAATCCACCTTGATTTATGGTAATATTTAGTTGTCTTATATGCAATTGCAAAGCTTTGTCAAACTCAACAGTGATTTTTTAAATACATTTGGTGCCACTTTAATAGATGAATACAGGTTTGTCTTTCGCAGTGAAGTAGTGACACGAAAGTCCAATCAAAATCTTTGAAATTCATTTTACAAAAAAATGATTAATAAGGATGGATGAAAAGCACTGATACTTGCTAAATATTCACTAGGGACAGCGCTTTTGTTGCAAACTCAAATAAACAATTAACAAAACAAAACAAAACAAGGCAATAATTGCAAATGAGGGTCTACTTACTATATCTATGATTGCTCTGCCATCTGGTGCAAGGTCTTCTTCACTGTCCCCTGCATCGAGGAAATCATCACCGAGATTATCATGGGGATCAAAGCGATCGACCGGACTGCATGATGCAGTGACAAGAAAGAAGAGGAGAATACTTATGGAGTAAACGCCTTTCATTTTTGGTCCACTTTTACTGATCAGTCTTTTCCCCCCAAATCTCTAATACTACTTGACTGCAAAGTTCAGATGACGTCTACTTTTGCAAAACTATTTTAAGTACCAGAACGTGTTTGCTGGCAAGTTTTAGAACTGACAGTGAACTCACATGCTTAATTTTGAAAACTTTTCAGAGCTTCTTTGATGGCAAGTTTACGAGATATCTTTAACTTCGTCGGAACCATCGTATTTATGCATTTATCGGTAAGGTGGGATATGCTCCAGTGCAGAATGATGACCAGCAATTTTTTTTTGCAGATGTCTAAAACCAAGGGTTACGAAATCAAGGTTATGGTGTACGATGTCGTGTCGTCATGCCGTGAACTCGGACAATAGACAGCGTTCATAAAGGCACACAGAATGCGGCTTTAGGCGGAAATACTTGCTACTACTTTACGCAAATATCCAATAAAATCTTTTGTGGTGCTTTTTTCCATATCTGTAAAAGCTTTTCATGTATGATAAAAGTCGAGCTAGTTTAATAAACAATTCGCTTTTGACAATAGATAGTTCAGTGATATTTATGATGTACACGGCCTGAATGAATTATTCATCATCGTTTACCAAATATGGTTATGGATCGGAAATGAAAGGCAGTTGGAAGTTCGTTTCGTTGTTATGTGCGTAATAGGAACATTTCCGGGAAGTGTATTAAAATCTTAAAACAAATCATTTGATGACTACATATTTGCCCGATGGTCATATGTCTTTCATAATTTCCAGTTATTAAAATTCGTTGACGCCTTTTTTATTTTCATTAGTTTTTACTGAGCCTTGCATCCTAAAAAAAAACTTTTTGAATTCTCCTTCTGTTGTAAATTATGATTAGCTATGAATATTCTGATGTTCCATACCAAATAAGGACAAGGAATGCAGTTAGGTGCGTAGCTATGTCACACTCATAGTGTTTGTTTGTGCCTGAGGGGAAAAAAGTTCAGAGGAAACAAAGCTCCGTTATACATTAATTGGCTGGATCCTGATGGTAATCTTTGGCGTAATTTCCACTATTAAAATATGAGTTGATGCCCCTTTTTATTCCATGTCATTGGGCTGTACAGACGTGTATCAATAAAACATGATGTGGACCGAGATTTATAACGTCTTAACGTCACCATCCGAAAGACGTGACTCCGTTTCGAATTGCGGTCCGTCTTAGTTTGCAGGCAAAGACAGAGAGCTCACCATGCTGACCGAGTGTTTACGTACCACTAGACCAACTCACATCTCCCCTGTTGTTGTTGTTCTTGTTGTTGGTGGTGGTGGTGTTGGTGTTGTCGTCGTCGTCGTCGTTTTTTGCCGGCTATCCTAAAAAGAGTTTTTTAAACCCCTTTTGATTTGTAGTCATATCACGAGTATGAAGGTACAAGTATGAATATCATCGGTTTAATAAACCTGATTAAAGAAAGAAGTTAAAGGGTAATCCAACCTTTGTGATAAGTTCATTAGTATGAAAGCAGAAAAATAAGAGAAACGGATTGGCGAAATTTTGAAATAAATCGGACCAATAACAATAGTTATGAATATTTGAATCATGAGATCACTAAATCTAATCGAATCTCAAATCGGCATTTTGGTCAGTGGATTGTAACGTAGTCAAGGACAACTCTCCCGTTTGTCGTGTACAAAAAGATCATTAATTTCGGTTTTTCATCCAAGTGCTTCTCCCTTCAAATATATTATGGATAGCATATCATTGTAGTTCCTTTACAAATAAAAGACCTTCCTGAGTTATACATTTGGAGAAAAAAAAAGACATTTTATTGTATATATGTTGAAACGAATGGGAAAGTTGTCCGGCACTAAGTCATAGTGACATTAACCGATTCAGCCATTATGAAATGCTCATACGTATAGAGATTACTACTTTCACAAAAAATATAACTTTCTTATGTTTTATCCTGTTTTGTTTAAACTTTCACAAATAGGTCTATAATTAATACACTCTTGTGCGTCTCCTTTTTAAAGATGGGTATCACTTTAGCTATCTTCATTTTATCTGGAACAACACCATTTAAGATTGACAAGTAAGAATGTGCATAAAAAGAGCAGTAATTTCATTGACAATAATATTTTAAACAGTACTGTTAACACTGTCAAACCCCGGAGTTTTATTATTTTTGATATTATTAACGATTTCAATTGTTTCATTCATTCATTCATTCATTCATGTATTCCTTCATCCAAACTTTCCATCTGGTTATCTTTGTATTACATATTAGTACATTCTGGTGATAAAACTTCATTTTCAGTTAGAATATAGTGTCAGCATTATTTTGTAAGCGAACGGAACGAACAAGCGAAATAGGCCATTTTCGTAATGTAACCAAATTAAATGCATAAGTCTTTGTGAAGTGCCTCAATACAAGTTATTTCATTCACCTGATAAGAATAATAGTATTTCAATAGTCAGAATGCAACTGCATATATTAAGTGTTGCTAGGTAGGTCAAGCCATAATGTTTGTCCAACCTGTCAACAACTAATGTATGCAGTTCGGATTCTGTCTTTTGAAATACTATTATTCTTTTCAGGTGAATGAAATAACTTGTATTGAAGCACTTCACAAAGACTTATGCATTAAATTTGGTTACAATTACGAAAATGGCCTATTAAGAAACTCTATATTCGGGCAAGTGATTTATGCCCACGTTGGCCAACCTGTACACGTACACCAATCCCATTTGGTAATACTATAAATAGCTTCATACTAATTTCCATTTCCTAACAATTAAATTAATTATTATTTAATTATAATTATTAATTATTTGTTTTGTTTTGTTTGCCAATATTTATTTATTCCGTTGTTCCATAGCATGAGGACTGCAAATATCAAAACCACTTTTTAAATTGTTTTCCTTCTATCAATATCTTTACACACGTCATAAATCTCATCACTGTTTGTTTTTCAAAAACCATTTCCTGTTTTGATACACCAGTAGCCTTGACAAATTTAAATCTATGTTTACACCTTATTGAAGACGGTGGATGTGCCCAGACAAAAGACCCCTTCCCCCTCCTCAATCAGCAACAACAACAACAACAACATCAAATTTATCTTCTATTTTCCCCCAATCCCGTAAGATATGGAAATGTAAGAATACAAGGCACGGTTGGAATGACTAGGAGAAAAGTAATACCGCCTTCAGTTGGCTCTTCGTTCGGTGAGTTTCTTTTATTTTATCGATTAGGCCTAGCTCTAGACCTCTAGAGTCTAGTCTCTAGATCTAGGCCTATTTATTGTTTCTTAACTAGAATTATAGACCTAGACTTTACTAGTCTATAGGGTCTAGGCCTAGAGGCCTACTATGCCTATGGATATAACTATGGATTGTTTTAAAATTGGATGATGAATTCTTAAAATATGAATTCAAAAAGCCGTTTTGTGGCTTATACAGACTCGATCTAGCCTAGATCTAGGCTAGATCTAGACTATAAGTAGATTCTATAACTAGACTAAATATAAAATAGAATGACCTGCAACTGCAAGCCGGTACCATGAGTGACTAATGAAACTATAATAGACCTAGATCTACTTGTATACATGATGTCATGAATTAAAGATGTCTGACTGAAACTAGTCTAGACTATAAAGTGCCTCAATAAAGCTAAGCTAGGCTGCGTAGGCATACTCGCCTAGGCTATAGACTAGGCCCTACAACTTATTATATTAGTTCAATCAAAGCTCTCTAAGTGAGTAGTAAGTGGTCTCAGACTGAGTCGAATCAGACAAGCTAGATTTCATCATGATTTTTAAAGAAATGGGCATATTATTATTAACACAGGGTTGTCAACTTTGGGGAACTGCTTCGAGGGAGATCGTTTTGGCTCAACGGGGGTAGTTGAGAGTAAAACAAAACAAAACAAAAAAGTGCTCAGATGTTTTATGAATTGCATGTCACCAGTGGCGGGGTCTTGATTTTTTAAGCCCTTGCCATTTTCTGAGAACTGATGAAATGAAAGGTCAATCCAGTTGCTGTCCAATAATTTGCACAACGTTCCTCGAAATCGAATTTACTACTAGTACTATAGACCTAGGTCTATTTGGTTAACATGGTTAAATCATTTTGAGGGTAGTTTACTACTTGATTCCTTCCAACTTTCTAAACACTTATCAGTTTCAAATAAAATATTGTGCATGTCATGTTTTGTTGAAATAGTGACTGATAAGATAAAGAGATTATCAACAACTATTTAGAAACTGGCTGGTTCAAAATTATTGAATAATTGTGGGGCCCCACAATAAAGCTTATTCTGTCATTAAAATTGTATGCTCTTTCGAATTTGACACTCAGTTTTTCATTATCTGACAAAAAATTATATTGTGTAGCACCCTCTATACAAAAACTCAACTATCCCTTTGATATATTTTCAGTATTATGTAAACCAACATTCAGTAGTGTTCTTCATGTACAACATGAGATTGACTTTAAAACTCCTTTTTCTCTTCTGTTTTATATTGCATTTTAGACACCAAGGTGAATGCGGCACCACCACTACTCCAAAAGGCCGAGAAACAGAGGGCGAGATACTCTTGCATTTCTGGACAGGAAGATGGAGTTGGAGCAGGAGATGAAGAGGGAAGATATGGAGAGGAGGAGAGAGGAAGAGGAGAGACAGCGAGCTGAAGAGATTGAGAGGAGACGAGAGGAAGAAGAGAGACGGGGAGCTGAATAAGCAATCCGAGAGCGTCGGTTTGAGCTTCTGCAACAACAGATGCTGCAGCAACATCAACAAGCCCTTCAACGACAACAACAAATGCAGCAACACAATCAACAGATGCAATCCATGATGATGGCCCTCATTAGATCTTTAGAAAAGAAGTAAAGAACAATATCTTTTTTTCATCATTCATGTCTACTGAAATAAGTTTGAGTGACCAACAGTGATTATTTTACTTTGTCATAAGTTATAACCAATCTGTCTTGTCTGCTATAGTACTATTTTTACGCCTGCAGGACTTTTTAACAATATAACATTCTTGTTAAAGTATTGACTTTGACAGTTTTGCTAAGTCTGTGTGTATTAAGTTGTATGGTCTTCCTAAGAGTTACCCATCTGCCATTATGATATTCATATGCCAAAGATACATTGTGTTAACTTGTATATATATGCAATTAAACAACATCTTGCCTTTTTTTATGTGTTTGACTTCCTTTTTCCTCCTTTTTACTCCTTTTTATTTATTTATTTATTGTTTTCCTGATATTTATACAGGGTGGCACATATCACCAATTTGGTGGTCTTCCATGAGGCCCTGTTTGGTTAGAATAAAACAAATAACAGCAGCTTAGTTTCATTTGTAGTTGGTGCTACCACATTTTTCTATGTGCCATTACCATTGCCAACATTACATTCAACTGCAAATCTGGATACCATAATATATGAAAGCAAGATATTGCACCTTAGTCTTTAGTAGGTGACTTTGCCTGTGTTTACTTGTGTTGTACACATGTTACGTTTTCACAATGCCAACTTGTGTTAATATTATGAAGGTGTTGAGGCAAGTATGTCGTTCAACTTAATACTTTTACATGTTTAGCCTTCAGAGTAACTTGTTAACATAGTTTTGTTTAAGTAGCTACGCAAAGAAAATCACATTTTGAAATTATAATATAAGTTATAAGTCCCATAGACATCAGAGATCCAAGTAAACCAGCAATTACAGAAATCATCTCAGGATCGATACTAAATAATATTCTTTGCGCAGGTACTTCAAATGCTTCAATAGATCTTTGGTTTATTGTACATGTGTTTTCATAATGTAACTGGTAAGTTGTAAGTGATTGAAAGTTCAGGTTTTCAGCTTATTTCATGTATCTAACTTTATGGGTAATTTCATACAAATGAAATAGGTGATATAGGCTAGAGTGGAATCATGTATTGCACTGTACTGTAGTTTTATTATTACTTCATATTTTCTACTTGTTGATGTACTCAGTACCAACCGTAACACAGGTTAATAACGCTAATAGTGCCAAGACAGTGTATTGTGATAACAAATCTTTTACATAAAAACTATTGAAATAGGTGACACCGGGTGGAATAGATTGTAGGATAGATACTATTAGTACAATAAGTATTACACGTTTATTTTGCGTCTAGTCATTGATGTTTACCCTTTCTTTATAATGTGACCTTTTTAATGCAGTGTTCGAGTATTCACCAAATTAAGTGATACAGGTAAATCATATCGAGCCAATAGTGCAAAGAAAGTGGCATTTTATGTAGTTGTGGTATTTTATTTATTATGTATATAGATCTATATTTTAATATATATATATATATATATATATATATATATATTTTACTAAAGGCGTCATTGGAGGGACATTTGGAGTGAAAAAATGAGTCATTAAGTAGACATTGTCATTAGGAGGACAATTTGGTGTCCTCTTAACGTTTTTACGTTTTATTTCTCATAGAAGGCATATTTTTTTTATATATCTCTCTCTATATTTGTAATGTTACTTAAGGCGTCATTGGAGGGACATTGGAGTGAAAAAATGAGTCATTAAATATACATTATCATTAGGTTTAGGGTTAGGTTTATGGTTAGGGTTAGGGTTAGGGTTAGGTTTAGGGTTAGGGTTAGGGTTAGGGTTAGGGTTAGGTTTAGGGTTAGGGTTAGGTTTTTTAAGATGTCCACTTAATGTACCATGTAGGGTTATATATATATATATATATATATTCTATTTTATTGAGAAATAAAAATTTAAAAGTACTTGATTTTTAATGTTTTTTCTTATCACAGGTGTTTCTATGTTTTCATAAAATCTTAACTAGTTTGAACGCACGATGTAGCTATAAAAAAATGATCAAAATACAATGTTCCGGCAGTCCAAGCTAATGAAGCTGGACAATCTTGAAGGCGAGGAGGGGGTGGGGTGTGGTCATCCCACCAAAGGGGCTTATTTTCTTTCAAAATGTTCACATTTTTAACTTGACCATGGCATTTATGCTTAATAATTTCAAGAGTATGAGTAATGTGGTACTGTGGTTTGTGTGTGTATCTAATTATGTGTATGTGTGTTGTGTGGGGGAGTGAGAAGGGATGACTAGTCTCTGTCCAGCCCTTTGGATTTGCAAATGATATGTGCAAACATTTCGAACTTTCAAATTTTGTGCATTGTCGTGTTGGTAAGCTATTTGTTTTCATAACATCTACCCTTGGTTTATTTGTGCGTGTGTGTGTGTTTAATATTTTTTATGAACATGAACCATACACCCTGTATATTGATCTGATTATTACAAAGCATACAGTACTGCTTCACACCATAGACTCACAAACATAATGCTGTATACAAGTACCGAATCGTGAAGGAACATTCACACTTAACTACCCAAATGGCCCGCACATTATATCCATACCCATAACATAACTGGATAGCAAAAACACACTTACAGAACTGTACATAAATACAGTTACACACCCCACAACACACCACATTCTATCATCTTCCAGTACTGTTTTTTTTTGGGGGTAAAAGAAAATGTGTGTTTGTAGCCATTAATTTCAGTTAAAATAAATTTATTTTACAATATCAACACTGATAGTTGGTTTATTTTCATAGAAGCAAGAACCTAATTTAATGACACACAATCTTGCAAAATTTTGGTGATACCATCTGGCGATACAAGAAATATTTAGACTGGTTTATATACAAAAACAGGCACAAAGTGATAAATGCACACACATACGATACACAAATACAAATTTAAAAAACAACTACATTTCCCTACTACCTCAAGAACATGTCCATCTGTGTCATAAAATGCACTTCAATGTATTCTACTGGTATTAGAAAAATATTTTTTTGAGTTGTTCATCCAACTGACTCCAGCAACACCTCACTTTAACGAGGTCAGATAAGGTTCTGGTTACAAAGTGATTGCCGGTCCCATACCTTTTTTCTTTTCTTTTCTTTTTCCCACCCTGATAATATCGTTGAAATTGTCTAACTCAAAGTGACCACCATCATGTTGGAAATCAAGGTTGCCAGGTGTGTTGATATCATTAAGAAGCATGAACTCTACATCATCTATAATGTCGAAAGCATAGGCTGCCAGAAGTGCATCTTGCACTCGATGTAAATTCGCCATGTTTGAAGGAGAGGGATATTCCCAAGCGGTGACGTCAGCCACTCTGTAATTATACGTCCGCGTTCACGAAAAAGCGAAACCGTTTATTGTAACCAGGGCGGTCTGTGTGCGCGGACATAACCCTGAGTGTTCGCGCGTCCTAGATGGTCTGTCCGTCCTTGAGCGAAAACTCCATATTATCATCATCAGCAGCAGCAGCATCATTAGCATCGCCATCCTCCTCATCACCATAGTTTTAATAACGAAAATACCCTATACTTGCCTCGATCGAATATTATGTCACTGAAAACCTTTAGGACGTATATCACTGATATAATTATTGTTTGTTGCCTAAAAATGGGCGTATAGCAATACTACGCTCTAAAAACTTAAACGTAAATCAACATTTGAAAGGGGGGGGAGGAGAGACAACTTTTTCAGAATGGTAGATTAACGCTTTGAACATGCTGAATCCAACACTATAAAGGTTTAATGTTTAATCTAGCATGTTAAAGGTGTTACTCTGACATCTTGAAAAGTGCTCACTTCTCGGTCCCTTTAAAGAGTGATTTAAGATTTTAGTTTTAGAGTGTAGGGGCATTGATGCCCCCTCCCCCAATCGAATGGGGGGGGGGGTAAAGGGAATGGTAAAGCACATCATAATTATCATAATTTCAACCATTTGCTTCAAGCTTCATTTTGTCAAAAATATAAGATTAGAGTTTAAGGTACGACCATCCCACCTTCAAAATAAACATTCGCCTCTATCTACAGACCTTCAGGACTTTGCTCTGCATAGCTCGTGTTCTCATGTTTCCTTTATGACATGAATTCAAATTCAAAATCAAATAATCATTGAAATCAAATCCTGACCTATAGGAATGTTGTTTTTTTTAAAGAAAAAACAAAATAAAACAAAACAAACAAAAAAGAGCTATGCTAAGTAGAAATCTCAACAAAACAAAGTCAAATTGTATATAAAATAATGACCCGTGCATATCGCTTTACACTCGAAAAAAATTAGTGGTATCGCTGTTATAAAAGATACAACAAAACACAATAGAAAGAAATGGTGAATAGAAACAAAACCTTGACAAAACAAAGGGAAAATATTTCAAAAATGGAAAGTACTGTTGCTAACTAATTCAGAGCAGATATAATGAGATTATTGACCGTTGAAAAGCAAAGCAGATTATAAGAAAAGCAGTTTATTGAAAATAAAACCTCAAGTCATAACTAAGCAAATCCTATCAAATTTAAGTCGGGATTATCTTCCGTTGAAAAGCAACATAGTATAAGTAAAATACGTTACACAGCCTCAACGGAATATATTCAGCAAATCCTAAATGAAGTCTTTAAAAAAATACATATTGAATCATTTTGATGAAAAGTTACGGGTTGTAAATTATGCTGAGAACTGAGCAGCGTTGAGGTCGCTGTTCCTCGTGGCGACCAGGGTCCTGTCTTATTAATTGCAACTTATTTGCGATTGATATCAATCGCAACTATGTACATAAGAGATAATAGGTGACTGCAAACTTGCGATTGATAAGAGGACTTGAGATTACTTTGGATAAATCGCAACTCTTTATTAGACTGGGCCCAGGGATTGTTTTACTTATCGTCTGTAATCCTACTCTTGTATTTACGTTAGTATTATTTTTTTCTAATCTTTGGGTGCTCATTTTCACTTTGCAGTTACGTCGTATAGTGTCCACTGTGTAGTGATGAACATGTTGGGCAAACTTATCGACGTCGAGTGGGTCTTGTTTGGTGTAATTATTGGTTGTTTTATCTCCTGCTCAATCCGTCAATCCCATTATATTCCCCGTTTTTCATATACGAATATATATATATATACATATACATATATATATATATATATATATATATATATATATATATATATATATATATATATATATATATATATATATGGCTATTTTCTCTACATTTCTATGGTATTTCCTAGCAAACAATACTATTTTTTCTTCTTCTTTTAATGAAAAACAAACAAAAACAAAACATGTTTTAGGACAAGGATCTGGAACAAAATATAGATAAAACATCGTTCTTCAGAGATGAAAAAAGTCACAAAAGAAGGGAAAGGGAAAGAGGAGAGAAAGGGAAAGAAAGAAGAGGAAGAAGAAAAGAAAATAGGGGGAAAAGAAGGAGATCGGGGACCGAAAGGGCCTTGCCTCCCAGGCTGTTGCCCCCCATCAAAAAAATAAGAGAGAAGGAAGGAAAGGGAAGGAAAAAAAGAGGAAGAAGAAAAGAAAAGAAGGGGATATCAGTTGCAATTTTCCTGCCAATATTTTCTGTGCTGTTTTCTCACTATTCTTCGATTAGTTTAAGACTATTGTTTTATATGATATTCTCTCTTTCTTCCTTCAAACATCCTTACATCTCCGTTCTTTACTTTGTATCAACTCTCTTACCCATGTTTCATTTCTCTCTATCCTATATCCTTCTTTTAATCCCCCTCCCCACCTCTCCTGTCCTCTTAGCTTTATCAACCTCTGTCTCCTTTTACTCTCTCTTAGTGCTCTCAAATTCTGAGCACGCCTCTCACCATTTAATCTGTTACTATTGTTATTAATCATACCATGTATAGATTTACTCTGAGTTCTGCACTTCTTTATGTATATTTATCACTTATTAATTTCGATTATTACTGTTCTCTTTGTGTTTATGTATGTACTTTATGAAGTGAAGTATAATTTCCATTTCTTTTAATTTGGACGGATAACATTTAACTGAATTGAGTTGAATTGGAAACATGGTGATTATAATGTAAAATTAATGACACTTTCTTCATTTTTTAGCCTTAATATCTCCCTGTATACATATTGTTTAGTTCAATTCCATTATAATTTGATATTGATTTCTACAATACTAAATGAATCATTATCTTCATGAAACTTTTGTTGTTGTTGCATAATTGATGCTTTGTTCCCCTAAAATATCTGTCACTCGTGGTTTCATTTTATGCTTCTTCATTTCAGCTTATATCGTGATTATAGATAGGCCTACTTCTCTGATAAAATGCAGACATCTTTTCTCCATATGCAGGCACAAAATACGCGTAGGCCTATAATTACCGTCGATGATACAGTGTTTAAGTTTATATTTTTATGCAATAAATCAATAACCTTACCTAACTGCCCGCACCCTCGTTTAAAAAACGAATCTGTATATTACCCTTTTTATGTTTTCAAATATTATATTCACGAAGAGTGTTCACTTACAATAGATTCTTTCGATAACTGGGACAAGCAAAGAGTTTTCAAAAATTAACCTTACAAAATAACTGTACTGTTGCAGCGCCATCTATCTTCCTAAATGCGTGACTCGCACCATCACCAATGTACAACAAAAAATACAGGCTACGGGTTTATCTGTTAGTTTGTTTGTTCGTTCCTTTGTTTGATAATCAAAATGAATATTAAAGTCACCAAGCTATAGAGTTCACGCCTGTTTGATATTGGTTTGAAAATTTACGGGGTGTCGATCGGGGTGTGCCTTTAAATTCTCCAAATGAATTATTTTCGGAACCAAATCATGTGTCGTTTGGTGGATTTTTAAGAAAGCTAAGAAAGCATGTGCATGCTAGCAACCATGCAGGGGACCAACGCCTTTAAGTCATCTCCGAGGGACATCCCGGTTACGAGACGACTGTTCTATTGAACTTACAAAGTTGTTGTCTTTGGGATCGTACTTTTCTTAAAAACATTTGTACAAAGGTATATACAGTGTAGCCTATAATCTGTCTTATTCATATTGCTTCATTCATTTCTTTTCCAGAATGCGTGTTCGGGAAACATTATAATAATAATAATAATTATAGGCATTAATAATAGGGCCGTCTATCTAGAAATTCTATTCCGAGGCGCATTAATTAACCGGCTGCCATTACAGCGCTCTATAGCATTTCAAGGAATTAATTCCTGCCAGGAATCCATTTACCTCACCCGGGTCGAGTGTGGCAAATATAAGACTATTTTATCAGGAGTGCTGGAAAACGACTGGAAAGAGAAACCCTTTGTGATAAATCGATCACGGTCACAAAGGAGGGTAGCTAAATCATTAGTTATGAATTTTCGACCAATGCCTAAAGAATAATAAGGCAAATAGGTTATTTTAAAGAAATCCACGTGCAATTTCGAAATAACCCATAAAGCTAGCAATAGATGGGAAGTTCATTGATTTGCGGCAATTTCGTGACAAATAATTGAACCTGTACCTATAATATTCTTGCCTATAATTTTTAAACGCAACTACTGGGGATGGAGGAGGTCGAGAGATTATAAAAGGGTAAATAATCACCAAAATAATGGCTCTTTAAGTTTCATAATTTAAATATTGATACTTTGTTATAGTGTATAGTGTTATTTCAATCTATGATTACCTCGATCGCTTCCTGCACATGATCATTGCATAAAAATGAGGTGGCAGTTGCCATAATGATTGATATAGGTATAGCTATTTCAAAATTGAGTGCATGGGCTGCAGCTAGCAACCCTTCCCCTAATTGCCCCCTTCTCCCGTCTCATATACCTACATGACTTGTATGAACAGCGGCATATGTGTATTCTTTTCATCAGCTATTCGTATGAGGGGCCCACTGGGGCATACCTGGTATGTTGTTGTTCTTGTTGTTGTTGAGCTCAGCGTTATATATGGCAATCAGTCAAATTTGACTGTTATCACCAACTTAAAAAAAAACAACTTGATTATAAACAATTAATTCACCTCTCTCTTTTATCATAATTTTGTGTGGGGGTGTCCCTGTATTTTTGTCAGGGTTTTTTAATAATATTTATTATTATGAGTATCATGCCAGGTTACCAAGTCCTGTCCTTTATTATTCGGCACCATCCGAACCCGAGTCGTATATGATACGAGGGTTTCTCGGAAATTTTAATTAGGGCCGAGAAAAAAAACGACGTCGCTCAGGTGCGGAACAGGGTGGCTCCCTTTCAGATACCTTTATCTGATAATCAAAGGAATAGAACTTGGATGTGAACTGAAAGTAGACACTTTCCGAGGAAATTGGTTGCACTGTCCATGCAGCTAGAACACTAGCTCCATGCACTGTCTTACAGATATTTATTAAAAGTTACGAAAATTTCGTATATCGAGAAATGATCGATAAGCAACAAATATGGGCTTTTGATGAAAAACGGTGCAGTTAATCAAAATGAAACAAAACAAAACATATATATAATTAAAGAGGCACTTATATATCCATGAGATGCATATGCCCCTAGGCTATAGGCCTATAGGACCTACTATAGACCTAGTTTTGTAGCTATAGATCTATACATTATATTTGCATATAGGGCCTATATTGTACATGTATATTTATATTCTACATACCCCTATTTATATATGGACATATTAATATGTTATATTTATATGCAATATACCGGCCACGCACTTGCATACAAAGTTCTATGAGGTCCCAAATGTATATGTGTACTAGTACTTCAAGTACTTGGGGTCAATGCACTAATGAATTGAAGCCACATCCATGAATCCCTTTTATGGAGTTACGCAATCGCTTTTGACATGTGATTATATTGTACCGGTGTACTGTACTGTACTCGTACGTACTACCGGTACGTGTACGTGATCAGCATTGTGTCAAACATGGCGTGCTTTGTGTGGGACTGACGAACAGTTTGGGATTATTTCATTATTCATGTATTCAGAGCTTTACCTGAGGTAGGTTTCTAAATTATGACAATGCAATATCATACAAAGCTGCCTATTCGCATCATTGACTATGAATTGTTGGAAATAGTTTACATTTCTCGCTGGAATTTCGTTGCACTGCCATGCCAGGCGCAGGTCAGGCCACTGGAACTGCATGCACTATAGGCTATTGAATTGGGTCTGCACTTGCACTGCACTATGTGGCACTGTTGTCTGCAGCGACTCCACTGCTTTTTTATTTATACTGTAGTAGTAAGGTAATTAAATGCAGTTACTGCGCATGGCGCAGCGTAAATTGCATGGCTTGAGCGCGCATTTAAAGTCTTAATTGTACGCTCTCTGTGTGTGTGTGTGTACGTACGTGTGTGACATTTCGCGTAACCTACTTTGCTATGCTTATTCAATGGGCAAGTGGGGCAGCAGCAAAAAAATACTGTACAAAAGTACTATCTCAGGGTGATAGTACTAATCTATCATTGATCATGTGACCTCCTTGAGACTAATCAGATTGCAAGATTCTTAGTATGCGGGATATAATAGCACTTATCAGCTCCTATTTCTGGGAAAGTCAGACTCCCTCTCATTTCATTGCCTTGGCCTGGCTTTGGTGACCATCCATGGCCATGCTGATGCTTAAAGTTAAAGTGAAGTTAAATCATAATTTAAATTCAGGAAATTTGGCATTTCATTTCAATAAAAGTGGACTGGTATAGATCGAGGAGCTTAGACATAATATAATAATAATATTCCGCATTTATATACCGCTGAAGTCTTAATACATTGACAATGTCTCTAAGTCTAACCTCGGCTCTTTCGGCTCGTCTCTTTCGTTCGTTAGCCTCTTATTTGGGTAGGGTCGGCTTCTCTCTTTTAGAGACAGAAGCCGACCATAGGGTCTGCTCTGCAAACTTTGGTGACTCGATCGAGCCACCAAATTCCGGCCAAACTTTGGACTAAAATGTCACTTTAGTGGATTCATATCCGATGCATTTATTTTTTAAAAATAGGTCTAGGGACTCTAGGCTAATATAATGTACATCGGTTCCACTTACCAGATTGACTGTATGATGCGTTTAAGGGTCTTTTTTCCGGATTTTCTTCGTCAAAATTGAACTCTGGTGTTGAAATTCTTGCAGCCGTAGTTTAAACTGTTACTGTCAATGGATGACGTCATCATCCTTCATGTGCAGTAACAGTTTAAAAAACGGCTGCAAGAATTTCAACATGGAGTTCAATTTCGACGAAGAACATCAGGAAAAAAGACCCTTATAAGTATGCATCATACAGTGATTACAGTCAATCTGGTAAGTGGAACCAATGTATATTGGCCTAGGCCTAATTTTCAAAAATAAATTCATCGGATATGAATCCGCTAAAGTGACATTTTAATCCAAAGTTTGGCCAGTATTTGGTGGCGAGCCAACAAAGTTTGCAGAGCAGACCCTATGGTCGGCTTCTGTCTCTAAAGAGAGGAGCCTACCCTACCCAAATAAGAGGCTAACGAACGAAAGAGACAGAAATTTTCAGTTTAACTTCGGCTAAGCCTTTACAGATATATTAGGCCAAATAACAAACAAAAAACGTCTTTCTCGTCCGGACTTTAAAAAAAAGGCAGGGCATTACTATTTACTATTTTGCAATTTTTTCCAGGATGGCTGCCATGCTAATTATAGCTGGCCAAGCCTATTTATTCACAGATATTGTGCTATGTAACAAAACAAAAACAAATGATTTGTACCACTTTAGAAGTTATTTAAACAAAATGTATATCACAGGCCTTTTTTGTGTGGCTTTTTTGGCTTTTTTTGGGGGGAGGGGGCTTTTTTTCTTCTGAATAGTAAATAGTAACAAAAAGGAGGCGGGAGGGGACGAGAAACTCTTCATTTTCGTTATTTGGCCTTCGTATCTCCTTGTTTAGATCAATATAAGAGGTCTACCAACATGTTGTGTCTAGACAGGTTACTTTATCAAGATAATCGATTTCAAACAGTAATTTGAGAAGTTTACAAGCAATGTTTCATGAATTTTAAGACTTTGATCCAAAGTGTATGTTGGACAATATTTTAAAACACAAAAATTTATGATGGTTAGTGCTATTCTTGTTGATGCTTATTTTCAGAAAATCTAACGGCAAACGTGACGGCTTTACTTTTGTTAAGACAAAGACCCCGTTCTCATTCACTTCGTTGGAGTGGTCTAACTAAGACCCGTTCCTCAGGAGCGATTCTTAGGTGAGTGAGAACGGTCAAAGTGGTCCAGGAAGTGGACTTCTGGACCGGTCCAGAAGACCAACTCGGGAGGTGGTCTTGAGGAACGGGTCTTATTAAGAGCGGTTTGGAGCGCTCTAACGTGCGAGTGTGAACGGAAGCGTACTTTGAACAGAAGTGGTATGGTGACGTTGTGCGCGAAACATGTAGTACGGTACATATGCTTAGTATTCCGCGCGCGAAAAAATTTACCCGCTGACCTGAGCTGCCATAGCAACGACCACTTTGACTCGTGGAGCGGTTTGAGCCACAAAAAACTGCTCGGAGTGTGAACACTCGCAAACCGCTCCTCAAGACCTGTTCCTCTGGAGCGGTCTAACTACTTTCAAAGTGAGTGAGAACGGGGTCAAAGTGTCCAGACACAACCCACCATCCTAATGTACTATTTGGTGTGTATGATGGGGTGTCCAAATTTCACGGACATTTAACAAATAATTAGGAATGTGATATTCAAACCATGATTTCTCATCACAAATTCATTTGAATCAATTATTATCAAATGAAAAGCAAAATTCTAGACTACAAATGGCGCAAGTAAGAAATTGATCGTCAAAAGAATTTTGGTGATATCGCGATCTCAAAATTTGATGCCGAATCGGCATGTAACTGAATGAAAGGTCATAAACACAAGTCCTTAATTCACGCTCGAGAGTTTACAAGTGATCAATCAAAGCCAAGGTAAGGTAATTGCATAAATTGCAAGTCAAAATATCATACAATCAGTTGGTATCACTTTGCCCTATTCTAAAATGTTTCAAAAATCTATATTGTCGCCTTAGAAAATTGTAAATTATACATGTACATTCACCCTAAATGTAATTATTGTAAATATGTTTTTATACAACCCCTGTTACCTGTATGAAACAGAACATCTATTAGATAACTAAGAAGATAAAAAATAAAACAAAAATCTGTACAGAGCAAATTGGAGAGGAGCTCGCAAGAAATGTGTACGTCAGTGTTGCAAATTTGTGTTTCACTAATGACAACTTTAAAAAAAATCTTTTTCTCTATCATTTTTCTGCTTTTATAAAAACCAACTTAATATCAGGGTGGAGCTGATATGATGATATTTGTTATGCCCCCCCCCCCCACACTCGTATCACACCTCACAATTCCACAGATTGATGTCCATGTATACATGTACATGTAATTAATGTAGTAACTGGAAAGCAGAAAATATTTCAATTCTTGTGGCTTAGTCAGCTTGACAAGTGCAGAGTTGAAATAATTAGGGAATGATAATCCTTATAAAATATAAATGTCTTCTGTCCAAAACATCCCCAATAAAAAAGAAAATGTACATGTAAGCAAATCAATAGAAAAGGCAAATTCTAAATAATGCAGTCTTCTAGACAGTGATGCAGTTTCATTTACTAGTGTAATTTACATGACCATGCCAAGTGAATCATTCATAACTTTCTTAATCCTTAATTCTTCCTCAAACCTTTCACTAATCAGCTTCTCTCATTTCTCTGCTTTGATCAAAACCAGCCACACTCCCAAACCCACTCTGACCGACTGGTAATCAACAAAATTTTGGCCAAAATGACTGTTATTATTTATTTATTTTATATATTTTGTTTGTTTATTGTCAGTCTGGAGTATGGTCTCCTCCATCACAGTGAAAAAAATACACGGGGGCTCAGGGCGAATTCACCCCCGAAATGCCCAAAAGAGCCCCCGAAAATCAAAAAAGAGCCCCCGTAAATTTGCATAGAGTTCAATGCAAACAAATTTTAGAGTGTTATTTTTATGCAGGCAAGCTTGAAAAGTAGCCCCTGAAAAATAAATATTAATTTTTTTCCCTGCTCCATCATGACTGTGATGTAAGGGTGCACCTCCCCTTTCCTTGGCTGCATTTATTTTCAAAGAGAACACACAATAAAGATACAGGAGTTTAAACTAAACCTACATTAGGTCTTTATTTTCGTTTGATTTGAATGGTAATGTATGCAAGTAATGGTTTTTATTCATGAATATAAAAGAACAGTTTCCAGTAAGGGCTACCTAATTCTTAAGTACCACCCACCTCCCTCTACTGCTAATCTTTATTATTCCTGAATTAATCCTGAATTAATCCTGAATTGATACTACATGGCTACATGTAAATTAGTAGATGCACTGTAGTGTTGCATGGCTGGATCTACTGTAGGTATAGGAATTGATTTTTTTTTCATCTTAATTACTTAAGAGTTTCCATGGAAATCAAGACTTTATCCTAACAAAAAAACAGAAAAATGTATTGCATTGCCTTGTTTGGAAACATGTAGGTTTCAATACTTTGAAAGGAATATACTGTATTAACAAGGGTTGCTGTTGCTCTGGTAGGTCCATTGCTGTAACGTTTCATACGCCGTGGATCTACATGTACATACAATTTATGTTCATGTTCTATCCTTCTACACACACTAAGAAGAATTCACTCTTTTCCCCAAGATGATTGTTTACCTTCTTTTTGTCAAGTCACATTTTTATAAATGTATATGTTGCATGCTACAATTGTTAAAAAATCAAGATGTTTGTACCTTGGTGAGGGAATAAATGAACACTTCAAAACGTGTAAATATTAACTGTGAGTCAGCAGATATTGCTCATGAATAATGTATGAGGTATTGGTTCTGGTGTATAGTTCAAGCTCTGATTGGTTGGTTGGTTCAGTTGAAAGACGCCTACATTATGAATAAACATGATTTACTCAGTGCTCTGTCTATTGATTCTTGCACGTAGAGACCACGTGCATCTCACTTAGTCTTAAATTTTAGACTTTTTTGTTTTAAAGTATTGAAGACAAGAAACTAGTTTAGTAATACTGGCATTTAATACATATACTGTACATACACTTGTATACCTTTTTAAAAATTGTTATTAGTTTTGTTGGTGGGGGGTCTAAGGGTCCAGGCATTCAAAAGTGCAGAACAGATACATGTAAGTACAAGTATATATCTAATTCGTCCATGTAATCTTGTCACCATTGAACATACATTATATTTGGTAGAGATGACTAGACTAGTTAACAAACTTGTACTAACTACTTGTAATGCATTCAAGCTTAACCCTCCTTTCAGTAAAATAAAAGAGAGATTATTTCCCACCCACCTATGCATAATAATTATACTCTCTGCTTCTATCTCCCATGATTGCAGACCCAAATGATGATCAGGACCATTGGTTCACGATGAGGATGGTCGTGGTACATGTATATGGGAAAGAAGGCCAATTCAGTTCATACTGCTGCTCAGCTCATCATATCCGGCAGCCACATCTCCTGGTGAACGAAAACCTGTTGTTACTAACCAGGTGACAGGACTCTGCTGGTGAGACAATTGTGGGCCCCATCATCAAATATCAGTTACTCCCCTCTACTGCTTCGTTTATCTTCAGTATTTGACAGAAATACATTTGTAAATATATCGGGATAAGCAGACTTTGTTCGGGGAGCGGGATAAATAAAGATTGACATATATCCCCGGCTCCGTAGACAGCCAATTACCTCTTGGTAAACCCTGGCCACAGTCGGGGGAGGGAAGAATGCGAATGAAACCGTCTGGACGGGAAATAGCTCCTGAGATCATCGTCGGTCATCAGCTGTGATTACTGTCTGTGCTCGAGCCAGAGTCAATTCTTCATACGCGCCCGGGAGGACTTGAAAGCCTGATCAACTTAGGAGGAGACATGTAGTTCCACATGAGGACTTGAGTATCTGGATGTGATTAACATTCGGGTACTTCATTAGGAGAGCATAATTTAACCTCAAATTGGAGCTCCTTCACTGTCGGAATAATCAACTCCTACCTATTAAGTTTGAACGATTGGCAGTTTAGTTAGGTAGGTAGTTACCCAGGAGTTTGAAGCGAACCTTATTTGTGGATGCATTAAATGGCTTCAGAAGACTACTGCCCCTGCAACAGTGAATGTAACTCCACATCTAGGTACGGATGCAGCCCGGATCGGAGGAGTAATGGTGAAAACCATGCACTGAAAGAGCACTACACCCCAGTGCTTATCATAGGTAAGCCTTCTATTTTGTATTTATTTTCTTTCTTTTTTTTTCTTTTTTTTTTTTTCTTTTTTTTTTTAGAAAAAGAGAGAGAGGGGAAAGTGGCACTTACCTCGTTGTTTTTCACATGTGAAAAAATACATTTTTTTTTGCTATTTCTCTATATTTTTAGGGTATTTCCTAGAAAACTAGACAATTTTTCTTCTATTTTCTTATGGAAAAAATAGAAAATAGAGACAAAATATATACTGTTCGGCTAAGGATTTGGAACTATACAAATGCAGATAGATGAAAAATATATTCAGAGTTGAAAATAGCCAAAAAACCTTATTTTTTGTGCTGTTTTTTCCCAATTTTTGACTAGTTTTAGACTATATTATTTTGAATAGGATCATTTTAAAGTGATACTTAAATAAACTTAAGAAATTGATCAACTCATCCTTGTTTGCCAATCATTGATTTTAAAAAATGGACACTAATGCATGCCTACTGGCTAGTCCTACTGGCTACTGTCTCAGTCCATGTATCTGCATCGCTTCCATTATTATTGCTGTAGTTCATTGAAGGGCTGTTTGATTGTCTAGTACCGGTATCTTCATTTTGCGCTTGTGGTATGGGTAGAGTTTCTTGGAGTACAGTATGTGGCATCAGTATACTACACTGATGACCAGTGGCATTATATAATATATGACAGACTGACTCACTGTGTTTGTCAGTTCACTGGGATGCTTTTTTACAAATATTTGCATGAAAGAGCAAGCTAAACCGATAACCATTTTTGCTAATTTCCAAAATTTGTTAATCAACAAAAACTGACGGTTCTTCCATCTTCATTTTGTGTTATAACACAAGAAGCACTTCTGCGGGGAACTAAGATGTCCAACACACATAGTGTACCATACATTTGTAGCCTTTTATGTCTTAAAAGTGACTGATTTCTTAGTATGTTCTGGCAGGCCTACATTGACATGTTTGGATGCATCTTAAGCCCACCTCACACTACAATCCGACTACGATCCGATTTTGGAAGAATTTGCAATAGCATAATTTGATACGAACATTCATACATGTAAAATCTTAATGGCTGAGAATCTGAATAGTCATGTGATTAAGACCATCTAAATTTCAAGGGATTTCATGCTGCATTGGAAGAGGAAAAGCTAAATCGGCTCAGAATCGTAGTGACATCTCACCAGCAGTGCGATTGTCCATGATTTGAAGGCAATTCGGCATTTATTCTGACTAGAAGAGTTCAATGCAATAAAAAATTACAATTGTTAGTATTTTTATCATTATTTAGAAGCTAAATCAGGAATATGATGTTTGTTTAGATTTTCTACCTAATACAATTACCATTTCTGCCAACAACAAAAAATCGGATCACAGGATGATCGTGTAGTGAGCAGAGCTACACATTTGAGGGTCTGAAAATGCTCTCAGGCAGATTTCAAACCGTACGCTATACCCTCGCCCTCGCCGAGTCATGAAAATGTCCCGCATAGCTGATCTTTGAACTGGGCGTCTCTGAGTGAGGGGTGGGCTTTAGACAGTACGCTCATATCACTGCCTAAGGCATTTGGCTAATTGATATTTGCAGGGCTCCATACTAATTTTTTTTTCGTTGGAATGGGGACCAATTTGAACTTTTTACTGTCTGTATACATTTTTTTTTTGGGGGGGGGGAAGGGTTTTAGATTTTAGGCTCCTATTTTATATGTCCCGGGCGCCTATTCGTATTAGTGTTGATCCTTGTATTTGGTTAAGTTCAATTTCAGATGTTCTTGAATATGAACTGTCGTTCAAGATTGTTGAACTTTGTCAATTTACATACATTTGCTGTATGCACTGTAGGTCCTAAACTTTGATGTTTTACCATCTTTCCTGATGCACATGTAGACCAAAAAAGAATGTAGAAAAAAAGATAACATTTAAAAGCTGCAAACAAACATATGACAGGAAACCATAAAAGCCCCAGTAACACGAAGACTACCCTAGAGCGATGAATTGCAGTTCCAGCTATATATTGTAAGTGTCCCTGGATACAAAAATGCATCATTATAGATGATAACAAAAATTAACAATGATAATAACAATGGTATTATTCTGGATGTATTGTTTAGCACTTTAATAATACATCTACAATATTATCACTACATGTCATCAAGCCATTCAATATTGCAATTTTGTCCCACAACACATACATGTACACTGTACATACCAAAGACACATTCACATTTTAATCTAAACACATATACAGTCAAACCTGTCTATAGCGACCGCCCAAGGGAAACACAAAAAGTGGTCTTTGTAGACAGGTGGTCTTTGTAGACAGGTGGTCTTTGTAGACAGGTGGTCTTTGTAGACAGGTTCCTTTAATACATGTTTCAATGAGAAACCATTTTCAAGGGAAACAAAAAGTGTGGTCTTTGTAGACAGGTGGTCCTTGTACATGTAGACAGGTGGTCACTAAAGCAGGTTTGACTGTATATCAAAATGAATATAGATCCAACTTGTTGTTCATGGTGTAACTGTAGTTCATTTTCTAACAGATCACGAAGGTGATCACTAAATGCATGTACACTGTATGCCAATTTCAAAAATGTGACTGTCAAAATATGACTCGATTAAAAAGGTATGGGAAAGTTAAGTTTAGTTAAGTTACATTTTATGTGCTTGTGCCTTTCATTTTATGTTCACTTTGGATGTGATAATGTTGCCAGAGTTAGTAGTGTAAAATTAATGATGCCGAGAATTTGGCGAGTAAAGTGCATGGTTCTTAACCAACCAACCCTGACATAGCATCTTACCTTGCTTCGTGGCTATTAAGTGCAAAACTGAATAGGGATTAAATTATGTTATTCATGGCACATTCTCTAGTTATATGTCCGTGGAAATACAGGAAAACCCTTTGTACTGCTGCCTGGTATTATGTTCATTTTTCATTTTTCATTAATTTATTTTTTACTACTTATTTATTCAGTTTTAGCTCACATTTTCTCTCAATTTCTATAGCTATATATCACTTCATCCTGTAATATTTTCCCCTTACTTACGTGTACCTGTACTTAGACTGCCTTGAATTTTATTACTGAACCTCTACAGAAGAGTGACAATTTAAATTCTCTAGAAACCATTAATTTGTGCATGTATTATGTGAACATTAAACAATGTCTTAAAGAGATTAACAAGCCCATATGGTTTATTCCAAATCATGTTTGTGGAATATTTATTATTTCATGATTTTTGTCATCCCTTGGTTTTCAGGTAATGGCCCATCAGGGATATGTCTCTCATACATCTTGTCTGGTAACTGGCCATACTTCACGGGTGAGCCACATGCAAACCCCATACTGCAACTCAAGCTAGAAGGGAACGAGGACCAGTCTATTTTGGAGTGTGTAAGTACATGTATAACCAAGGAGTTTAATTATACAAGGCATTACATGGTTCCTTTCTGTTTGGCTTCAATTTGTCAATACATTTCTATTCCTTTTCTATTCCTTTGTTATTTGTTTGGTTTTGTTTTCAATTATACTCCAGGCCTTAAATTTTAATATTTTTAGGGCAAAGGCACTTTTCTGTAGGGCACATTCCTATATTACAGCACAAATAGGAAGAATTAGAAAGGGCACAAAAAATCTCCAAGGCCAAGGAGAGGGGCATTGAGGCCAATACAAAAGGGCATTCATGGCCATGGCCTTGGTGGTCTTTGATTAATGTAAGCCCTCTGCTCTTTACTTATCCACATCTAAACAAAGTGCACCAGCTTGACATTTTCTTTCTGCTGCTTGTGAGCCATTGTTAATTTTTTTTTATAGGCTCACACAATTTATTTTTTTTAAAGCTTAATTTCAGCATTCCAGAGCAAAAATAGACATTCCTTTTCATCTGGAACGTGACTTCTGCAATCTGTTAAAATTACAGGATACAAATGGGTTAACTTAATCAGTATGTTCAGCAAATATTCTTTTGTTGAAATATGTCTTTTGCTTTTGACTGCGTTTGCTAAATATGAGATGCATGAAAAAGTTTTACACGATCTCAAATTACGTTCATTGTGCGTAACTACTCTGTATTGAAATATATGATTTACAATTACAATGTATACATGTAGCTCATTTTATGTACATTGCATAAGGCATTGTACAGTGAAGGAAATTTTTAATGTGGAAACTTATTTTTGTAATATATATTCTTTTTGCTAATGTATAGGATAAGGAATTACCCGTTTCTATTCTGCACTTGCTAAAGTAATTCAATGTATTTAAAGCATAAAATGACCCCCATGTAGAATGTTTTGGGTAATTTGTTTGCCATTTTCCTCAAATTTGGTGAGCATTCACTTTTTATAACCACATGAGCATGTGCATTTATAGCATTGATTATATTGAAAATATAATTCATCATTGATATTAAGCATCATCTTTTTCCAATCTCCAATTTAAACAAGTTATTTAATTTTAGAAATTCTACATCAAAGTACAGTACTGTTTATTCAGTGCCCTTTTGGTAGGGCTTACATACATATAAAATCATGGCTTTTTATATTATTACATGATATGCAGCATGGTGACCTACATGTGCATGTATTCACCCATCCCATTTCTGTTCATGCAGGATTTGGATTACCTCAGCGAAGGCCTTGAGGGGCGCTCCCACAACCCTGTGGCCCTCCTGTTCGACACCCTCTCCCGCCCCGGGGCAGACCAGGGGGAGGATGAGAAATCTCGGCTGGAATGGCGCCACCATCAGGGCAATGCCGTGGATCATATAGTACTTGGGACGGGGAAGCCAGGTGGATCTTGGTGGGTAAGTTGGAACTAAATTTTCTCCGGTAGCACATGCTCATAGAGAGCTGGAAAGGAAATTCGGATTGAGAGGTACTTGGATCATAAGTCCGAGGACAGTTTTAGAGGGGAAGTCCACCCTGATATTTAGTTGGTTTTTATAGAAGCAGAAAAATGAGAGGAATACGTCAGTGACAGTTTGAGCGAATTTCGATTAGATATAAGAAAGATATGCATTTTTGAAGGTGCGATTAATCAAACATAATTTGGCAACTCAGTGACTCTATGCTTCAAAAATTTGAAATTTTATTTTCCCTCAATAAAATTTTCAATCATACATGCATCCCAAATATGATTATTGGAAATATGTTTCTATTCAACCCCTGTATGGAAAAAAATCTTTTCTATCATCAGTAACAAAGAAAATGAAATTTTATGTACAAAGCTAATTGGAGAGGACCTTTCAAGATACGTCACAGTGTTGCCAATTTGTGTTTGATTAATTGCAACTTCAAAAATCATCACTTTTTTTATTTGTAATTGGAATTTGCTCAAAATATCACTGACCTGTTCCTCTTATTATTCTGCTTCTGTTAAAACCAACTTAATATCAGGGTGGACTTCCCCTTTAACCACAAGGTACGGGGTTCGAATCTCTGCCATAGCACTTAAACATCCTTTGGCAAGACATAAATCTCCATTTGCCATGCTCGACCCAGGTATAGTAAGCAGGTACCTACATGTACATGTAGTAGGATTTATTTCTTGAGTGCACCAAGTGCTATTAATATTAATATTTAAAGTCCTTGGAAGGGCATAGAGATATTACATGTACATGTATATCATAACATGATATGCCCAAGAGTCATTATCAGTTTAAATTTTTCAACCATTTAACTTATAAATGATCATCTTTGAGATGTGATGAGGTTAGAATACTATAACGCTTCTCGTCCAACGCACAAGGACACAAAAGTTAAGATATAATTTTCTGTCATTTTATACAGGTCCTTATCAGGCCTACACTTTACAAGCTGTTGTTGATCTACTTGATGCTTTCCTTAAAGCCCCACTGCACTACTTGTACCTGTAGAAACTTGCTCCCTCTATATAGCAAACAATGCCTAAGCGGTGCCTGTTGGTCCCCCATGATCCTCTTTTTCTTATGTTAATTGAGAGCTGAGTTGATGAGATAACCACCTGTCAGTGACCAGCAGGGTAGTGTAATCCCTCCTGGCCAAACTAGTGCAGAGGGGCTTTAACATCTAAATACTAGTATAGTTGTCATGTGTATGGTTTGTTTTTTTGTGATTGTTACTGGGTTAATTTACTTTGATATGATTAATTTTCAAATCTAAAGATATCTGACATTGGCACATACATGTACATGTATGTACACAGTACAGTCACAGTGAACAATTGCGTATACATAATCGTAGATTGCTGAAGCACATGCATAGTCGATGCAAGTTATGAGAACACAACAGTAGCGGAAGCATAGTTTGTATACCTGTACATCAGTACATCTGTGCATGTACCGTAACCATATGTGTACCAAACCATGGAACTGTTCAAGGCAGTTGTTATTACGAATCGTCTACGTGTATCGGCCTTGAATTGTGAAGTACAGTATGCACTATTGTTCCTTGAAGTGGAAAAATGATGTCAAGGACTTAACCTGCATAAATCATGTTTCAGAGTGAGCTGATAGACCCACATTTTATGGGTCAGTTCATCCCTTAATTCATCCTTTTTTCTTCTTTTTACTGATTTAGTGATTTTATTCATTAGCCAAAAAAAGTACAGACTCCAAAGCATGATCGAACCTAATGGTCAAGTTAATTTGATTCCTAGTTTCTTTTTTTTCTCATTTGAAAATGAAGAGGGTGTATTTTGTTATTTGATATCTTACAGAATTTTATCTTTTAATACCTGTACATCTTTGCTGTGAGGTTGAATTTAACACAAGGTTTTGATATTTTTTCATTTACTATCATTTACTACAGGGACTGAAAAATGAATATGGCAGTACTTCTTATTTGTTATTCCATTTTTCTTGGATTTTTCAATTTTTCATTTTGTTTCGTGATTTTATAAAAATATAAGAAGCGGGCAGAATGAAAAAAGAAGCGGCTGGGGGTGAGAAACCAAACATCAGTCTGACTTGGCCTCACAGAAATGTACACAAGTATTAGTAGAATTGAACATTTGAACTCCACTCAGCAGATTGCAAATAGAAACAAAGGATCTACATGTGCTTGAATGTATGCCATTAGGCCTGCATACTGTATGTGTAGAAAATGTTGATACTATTGATAATATTTCAATAGGAGAAAATAATCTCTTTAATGTTTCCATGACATACAGTAGGCTAACATACAGTATGCACAAAAGTCAGTATACACACCAAATTTCATCTGTAATTTGAAAATTTGAAATTTATTAACATTTATTTCCTTCTCAACGGTACACTTTGAAACACAATGTATATATAAATTATATACAGTGTATGTAACAATGATTTCAACATGGAGGTTTACAGTAGACTAGAAGGACCCGCGGAAAATCCGCGGGATTCTAGGGGGTGTAAATAGATACCGGTATATAAATTAAAACCACCAAGAACTGTATTTGCAAATTAGAGGAAACCATAATTTCCCCACTCAACTTTATTTGCCATTTAGAGGATACCATAAGTTCCCGATAAGGCGTTGCACGGCGTGCGCCCCATGAAGCTCAGGGGTTTTAGGCATATACGGTCAGATGAGCCTCCAGGGGCCATCCTTAGAGCTTTTGGTGGGGTCCAGGGGGCAGAGCCCCCAAGCTCAGGGTTTTAAGTATTTAATTACGGTCAGATGAGCATCCAGGGGCCCTCCTTAGGGCCCTTGGTCCAGGGCGGAGCCCCGTAAGCTCAAGAGTTTTAGGCAGTTTTACGGTCAGATGAGCATATTTTGATACTTCATTTTGTGACACTGGCAGTTGAGAAAAAATCCGGGAAAATCATATCATTTTAGCAACATTTGTATATTACTGGTATCGAATAAGAAATTAACGACGTTTGAATTTTATTTGGGGGGTAACTGTCCCCCCATCAGTACGCCAGTGTTCAGGGGCTCATAACTTTTCACTCCTATAATAAAAACACACACGCTTTCCATCCTCTCACAATATTTCCACGATATGCGCATAACGCTATTATAAAATCCTCCATTAATTGTTAAATATAGGGGCCTGAGGAATGTTTAAGAAGTTTAATTCCTGTTTACTCTCCTTTTCTTTGAATGGAATGTAATTTTTATGTGATTCAATTCATTTTTTATTTTATTTTTGGTTAAAAATACAAACCATTTTACTCCTTTACTGCTTTTTTTTTTTTTGGTGGCTTTTTTGGGCGAAAATACGTTTGCCCCCCACACTTCCGCGCCCCTGCACTTGGGTATGAAAAATATACACACAAACAGGTTTTCACACCCCCTTTCACTTTCCCTCCTCCTCCCCATAAACCAACACACAATTTTACACATGCATATATAGGACGTTTACACATCTACCTTACCACAAATATTCAGTTTAACACTATATAGCAGAGAGGGGATGAGAGACAGAGGTAGGGGAAATGGAAGCGAGGGAGGGGGAGAAATGGAAGGAAGAGAGAGAAAGAGGATGAAGAAAGAGAGGAGGAAAGAAGTATACTGTATGTATGAACATGAATGATAAATAGTACAGAAAGTGGAAGAGTGAGAATTAGAGAGTGATACATAGAGAGATAAATAGAAAGAGAAAGAGAGAGTGAAAAGAAAGAAAGAAAATTTAGTTTTATTTTGTATTGCTATTTTCTTATTTTATGTGCGAATTATAATTACTTTGCTTCAGCAACAACAACAAATATTTGATGGACACAAATTCACTCAAACACTCATAAGCAAATACCATCAATCATCACATACACATCATCTTGTTATTGATAGCTGAGTTATGTATGAAGGGTATATACAATAAATTTAGGTGTATAATGAAAATTTAACGACACAGTCATAGAAGTATATGTTTTAGTTTATTAAATAATGTTTGTATACTGTTATTATCAAACAGTATGATACATCATACATGTATATGAAAACATTAAACAATACTTTGGAAAAGCAAGAAATAGGCTGAGTATTATAATAATTGTTAAAAGTAGACATAAATAACAATTATCATTATCATGATGGTTTTTACTATGTTTAATTACATTTTTAATAAGTCAACAGTAATGATAGTTATATGCAGCTGCATAATGCACATTTAGTTCTGGTCGTAAGATTGAATTGTCATCTCAATCGCATTTGTCCTATGAAGAACTTGAACTCTATCTCCTTGCAGAGTAAGGTGATTCTTGACTTGTAGTTGGTGTTGACTGAAGGTCAGCTTGGAGCATTGGCATTGCAGGTTCTGGGTATTTTGTGTAATGGTCATGCGAAAAATGAAGTACTTGGCATCGCCCTTGACGTTGGGTTGCTAGTTGTTGGTGTTGAAGTCTTGGAGGACTGTAAATGAAATGAATGAAAAATAACAATACACAAATTATTGAACTATATAAACAGCACATAAATATTTTTTCTTCAGTTTACATGATATGATGATATGACCCTACCCAATTCAAAATCAGAGGCTAACGAACGAAAGAGACAGAAATTTTGGTCTAGGGCCGCCAAGCATTTCAGCGGCCGTCAGAAATCAGAACTACAGAGTACAGAGTAGTACAGTACATAATTGAGTCATAACTTTATAAGGCATTAAAGGCATCGTTTAG
This sequence comes from Mesocentrotus franciscanus, assembly GCA_037976565.1. Lineage (NCBI taxonomy): Eukaryota > Metazoa > Echinodermata > Echinoidea > Camarodonta > Strongylocentrotidae > Mesocentrotus > Mesocentrotus franciscanus. The sequence continues at coordinate 12,570,533 of CP137676.1, forward strand.
ATGCACAGGCCAGCACTACGTGTTATCAGTGTCTGTGATATGGTGTAATATAGAAGCCCTAAAAAAAAATCACGCTTCAAAACGATCAAGAAGTGCCTCAAAAAAGTTAAAATCTTTGAGTGACCAATTTTACCATACTCGTTTTCCCCAATAGACTGTAGTGTTATAATAAAAACCGTTACGAAAGCGCAAAATTTGGTTTTGATTTCCAATCATAGTTATCTTGATAATCAGACAGGCGATCGGCTTGTAAAACTTGGGATGGGGTTCCTGGCCTGACTGACCTAAGGCTAAAGCCTAAACTAAAGGTTTATAATTATCATTGCAGCATGAGCTAAATCCAGGATTTTGTTTCAGAATCTGAGATCGCGGATCCCTATAAAAAGTATAAGGGATAAAAGTAAACTAAAGATGTGAGGGCCACTAACAATACACAAAGACCTCATGCATGCATGTTTCAACTTTAGAAATAGACCATACCACCAACAACAAACACGCCAAGCCCAAGGCCAGTGAGCTGAGCTAGTACGTGCATGCATGTTTACTATTCAGAGTCTACCAACCTGCTAACACGACCAACCACCACACACAGCACAGTGCAGCAGCGTCAACGCGTCATAGCGCATGCATCTAAATTTGTCTTAAGAAATGTTGACAACGTCAACAATACTCATTAATTTGTATAGAATGCAATTGATTTTGGAGTGTGTGAACTTACTGTTTACGAATTCTGCATCAACACTCAGTGCCCGTAATAGATGAAGTAGAGTTTAAATTGTGAGTCGATGTGATGAATCTCCGGCGAAGTCGCAAAGGAACGACATGGATATGGCGATAGGGAAAAGCCCCAGCTAGCTAGCTATATTGGTTGCCAATTACACTATTGAAACTTATTTTGTTACTTTAAGCGTATATTCAATATAATCAGGATTATACAAATATATTACTAAATATTTCATTAAAATGTCATGTATTTGCTAAACATTTCAAATAAAAACAAAAACAAAATTTGTATTGCTAATTTTGGCAGACAATTAATGGATCGAGGTCGGACTGTGCTGCTCGAAAGTATAAGCTAGGTCGTTCCTTTTGCGTGATTATATATCTCCATTTTATCAAATTGTTATTGACTGTATAAACAGAATAAAAACATAATCGTAATTCTTGAATATTTTTTGTTAGAATGATATCAAATTAGAATAAAAACAATTTTTAGTGGCGATGGATTGAAACAGTTCGAGGCTCATGCATGCATGCAACAGGTCATGCATAATATTCATGGGCGTGTCTAATCGTTTTTACGATTTCCTGGTCGATGGCGGGACAGCATGGGTAAAGACCCGGACGTTGCTATATAGAATAGTTTTCCTCGTCCCCGGGTCGGGTCCGTCCCCTCGACCCGTCGTCCGGGAGGAGATAGCTCTACCGACGTCGAGCCCGGACCCTCGTTAAGTGACGCAGATCGACGCGTTTCGACGCGAAATACGTCATCGGACCGCCCACAATCGGACCCATGGAGCTTGTCGTATTATATATATAGATAATTCAAATAAAAGGAGGCGAAAACCCGAAAAGCATAGCTTGTGTTGGGAATGCCCATGATACATGTAAGTTAACACAAGTTACTGAGAGATTGAGAATAGAGAAAGACTATGCCTCTTTTGTTGTACTACTGGGTCTTACATGTATATGTAAATGGAGAATTTTATGATGAAAGATGCACATGTGCAGTATACTGGAATGGTTTGAACGTTGTAAAGGACACTATAATTAAAACTGGTTGTGAATTCTGACAATTGCATAGATCTGTTAGATTCTGTATTTTGCATAGGATTCATTTCAATGAAATATGTATATGAAAAATTGCAGCGTTAAAAAAGAATAGGGTTTGACATTCTAGACTATTAGGGATGACCATGATACATCCACATTTCACTATGCAGGAGAGAGAGATTGAGAGAGAGAGAGAGAGAGAAAGGTGAGCAAATACGTGGTATTTTTGGCATTGACAACAATATGTACAATGTACATCCAAAATATGGGTCAGGTGCAAATACTGCTTTAGATTTATTGATAGCAAGGTTAATAAGATTTATAATGTTATGGGAATGGACTCCCTGATGTGTGTGTGTGTGTGTGTGTGTGTGCGGATTACGGATAGGCAAGTTTAGAAGCAGCGTCCGCATATGCTCATATTACATTTGTCCATGAATAGAGAGAAAGAATTAAGTGATTTAAATATAAAGTATTCAAATGAGAGAGAGATGGGAGTATATTATTTGGAGAGGTAAAGAAAGAAGAAGAAAAATTATGTGTGAAATATGCCAAGTGTGCTTCCCATAATCATAATCATAAGAGAGAGAGAGAGAGAGATGGATGGTAGAAATAGACCGTATTATATCCTGCATCAAAAATTTGTTGGCTTTTGATTGGTTGAGAGCTCGTCACATGACCAGAAATATTTGAACTATTTTTAGAAAGTACTATATGAGAGTACTATTTGGGAGTACTATTTGGGAGTTGAAATTTTTTTTTTTTTTTTTTTCATTGAATTTTTTTTTTTTCTTCAAATCTTAATTTTATGAAAACAAAATATTCTACCGGGGGTAAATCTTTTTAGATAAAAATTGACATTTTTTTTGTTCTAAATTTTTTTTGTCCCAAAATTTTTTTTTTTATAAAATAAATTTTTGATGCAGGATATAAAACAAATATACCATGCCTTATATTCGAGGTACTGGTTAAAACTATGGGCCTCGGTGACTCCAAAAGTACCATTTGCTTCGGGGCTGCGCCCCTCAGCAAATAGTACTATTGGAGTCACCTCTTGCGCATAGTTTTAACCAGAACCTCTCAAGACAGTGTATATTTGTATATTAGCTGGAAGAGAAACATAAAGATTGATGAACAAAATTCAACAGACAACTGAGACAAGTATATTATGTAGGCGAACAAACAGATGGCAAGAAGTAATTGGATGATCATTGCAAGGAGATAAGGCTCGTTCAGATAAGACGTGACAAAAACCGCAGACGTTTGTTTTTATAATGACACAAAGTATAATACGCTTGACATTTCTGTATCATATATTAAAGGTAAAGACCAGTTTTGGAAACGCCCCTCTCTCAAAAAATGAAAATGGAAGCTCTCATTACCAATCATGTGAAAGAATATGTTTTGACTAACACGTGATGATACAAATTTTGCCGGGAAAGTCGGGAAACCGCCAACTAATTGATATATTTGGGAAATTATTATATCTATTGGGACCAAATAGATATCGCGCACGTGGTCGCGTAGTCCCATATCCATCTTTCTGTGTACAGTGCTTGTAACTTTACCAAGACTGGGCCAAATTTCTTATCATTTTGATGATTCCAGAACCTTGCAGTACACAGTCACCAATACTTATATGCTAGATGATCAACCTTTTTTGATCGATTCCACAACGTTTCTTTCACAATGCAATCGCATGACCAGAACTGGTCTTTATCTTTAAACTCAGAGCGCAGTGAATATGCACAACTTTTTTGCAGCAGTTTTCTGCGACATATCTGAACAATCCTTTGGTGGTCATGTAACCATGTCAATATCTACTTTTCCTTACTGCCTCTGCAATTATTGCACGATTTGCACCCCTACCCCAAAGATGAACGTACATGTACTACAACATATAAATAAATCAAATCATGAATTTAACTATTCTGTTTCTGTTCAGGAAATGGACGACTCTGTGTTGACCCTGAGCCTTGGAGCATGGATGGAATTGCCTGACATGAGCTTTGATGAATGGGCGGCAGAATACAGGTACAGAATAGATACGTGTAGTAGCAAACGCCTTCATCGGCTTCATGTGCTTTTCACCTGCGCATTGATTTGTTCTTCTTCTTGTTGATGGATGTACACAGTATCTTTCCTCTGTCATTGATTTTCAGAATTAATTGTGTACAACAATTCAATACTTAGTCAAACAAGATAGCATTTCTTTTAATTATAAGGGGATATTATTGACTGCAAATAATGCTTCCCCAAACAATATCAAGATTTTTTTTTCCAACCAGTCAGGCTCATTAAAATGAACAAATTCACTTTATTCAGATTATTCACACTGATCAAAAGCATTCCTACTAAAATAAGTGACCTAGGGTACTTTCTGTTGTTGCGGAGTAATACAAGATGTAAATGATACAAAAACAAATATAGGGTAGCAATTACATTCAGACTTAGGAAGCACAAATGTTCAGAAAAATTTCAGTGAAATAATTTTCGGTGTATTTTTAATATTTCTCTAACAGGGAAACTCACAAAGACCCCATGGTGATGAGCAACTACAAGAGAGCAACATTGTCCGAGGTGGCCCACTACTACCAAGATTTCGTCAAGACCAAGAAGCTTGAGGATAACTTTGTGCCTTACACCAGGGTTCTTTCCATCCGCCGTCTGAAGGGTCGACGCGTCATCAACAATGAAAGTGGAGAGCCCGAGATCCCGTGTCAACGATGCTGCAAGCTGGAGGAGAGAACCTGTTCGAGGTCAAAGGTGAGCACATTGACCCCAACTGCGGATGCCGGCAACAGTTCACAGTACTGTCTCCCAATGTTGTCCTTGCAACGGGGATGATGGGGAAACCGAATCGGCTCAACGTCCCGGGAGATGACTTCCGGTATGTGAGGTACGATCTGAAGTACCTTGAATCTGCCATTCAGGAAGGAGACCTGAGTAGTCAATCCTATCCTGTTCTGGTGATAGGGTCAGGACTTTCTGCTGCTGATGCCATCCTCATGGCTAGGAACGCAGGAGTACCAGTTGTCCATGTCTTCCGGAGGTCACCCTGGGATTCTGCAATCACCCTCAGTAAGCTTCCCAAGGTGGTCTACCCAGAGTACCATCGAGTCCTGCAGATGATGCGAGGAGAGATCGAGGAGGAAGGCTACACACCATTCCCAAAGCACCAGGTGGTGGACTTCAGCAGGGACTTCATGGTGACCCTATCAGGTAACGATTCAACGCAACGTATGGCTGTCTCGATGGTTACAGTCTTCATAGGAGCGAAGCCAGACCTGTCCTTCCTACCTGGTGGAGGGGTTAACCTGGGTGAAGAAAGCAGTGACATCAACTGCAAGAACAATCCTGTAAGTGTTGATCCCATTACCATGGAGACCGACGCAGAGCCTGGGCTTTACGCCATGGGTCCACTGGTAGGAGACACCTTTGTTCGGTTTGCCTCAGGAGGAGCACTGGCAATCGCCAGTCACCTCTCAAGGAAAAAGTGTTGTAAGAACCCATGCTGCATGAGCTCCTCCTAGCACAATCCAAAGCCTGTTTAGAATGTCAACTAATTATTATTTTGATCATAAATTTGATTTGCTGCTAACAAAGTCTTTATGTCGAGAGAATAGTATTTTTTATATGTAGTGCGATAAGACGGACATCAATGTTTACCTCGGATGCATGCATCATTGGACAATCCCAACTACAATTATAAACTGTTGGAGGTAAGTCAGTATTGTCGTGATATTTCTGTCACGTTGCAGACAATGATATATTGTATAAAGAATCATTGTACTGAGTACTCTCTTTGGTCTATGCAATTTTCAGTTCTTATTTATCAGTTTATCTTAAAGTATCATTGATTGAAATTGATTTCATCGGTGATGGTAAACTTTGATTCATCTTTTTTTCAAGAAGTGTCTGAAAACACATTTTTTCTAATTTGTTGTAATATTCCTCTCTGTTTGTAATTAATGTAAGCTCCCTATAATAATGTTCTCTCTATTTGCTTGTTTGTATTTCTTGTTTATGCGCTTTGTGTCTAATGAAAAGGGGCTTTATAAATGTAATATTATTATCTACATTAGATGTCTAGTGCAATTTTACATTAATTGTGAACTCTTAGTAAATTTGAATTCAGTTTTTCATGAAATTTTTTTGAACTTGAAGGAAAATTCCTTTTATTTTCATGAGTATTCAATTAGGGCAAGTTCAGGCTTTGTCAAATGAATTACCTCGAGACTTAAACAAATTACGTTATTGCCGGTAGTCGATTTGTAAATTCCATCTCCTAGAACCTAATCACAAGTAAGAATTAAGATGTTTGTCAATTCTCTGTGCCTTAGGCCCTGCTTACACTCCACTATCTGACTGCGATCCAATTCTTTAAAGCCTATCTGCACTAGTTTGGCCAGGAGGGATTAGACCTCCCTGTGTGGTCACTGGCAGGTGGTTATCAAATCAGCTCTCAATTAATATAAGAAAAAGGGGACCATGGGGACCAATGGGTACCGCTTAGGCATTGTTGGCTATATAGAGGGCGCAAGTAGCTCCAAGTAGTGCGGTCCCGCAGCAATTATATTAGCTATGGAAATCTTAACAACTAAAAATTTAGTGCCTTTAAGCCTTCTAGTCAGAAAAAAATGCTGTTTGAAATCATAGACTACTGGTCTAACGGCACTATAATTCTGAGCCGATTTAGCTTTTCCTTTGGGCTTAAGGCCGGTTTAGGAAAAAATCTTAGGGGCAATCCCGGGCGGTTTAGGTATGATAGGGTTAATAGATAATGTGACATCCTGTAGTTGAACTCAAGTCAAAATAATGTTTAAAAAATTAAAAATTGAAGTAGAGTTAATGTAATTATTATTTGTGTAACAGTAATTTCTGCAATTTCCTAATATCTTTTTAACTGTAAAATAAATGGACATGTGTACACAATTGAAGTACATAAAATATTGTTAACAAGTGTTTCTACTTTATATCGAGATTCTTTTGTATATGTAAGCCAGAGAGCATTGATGGTTGTTTTCAAGTCATCCTGAGCTTTAGGTTTAACTGTTTAAAAAAGGTTGGATAATTGAAAATGACAGCCTTGTAGATGATACAATTGTATGCTTAGTATTATCCGTTATATGGTATTTGTTTGGAGCCAGAAGGGCGTTAACTGGTAGTACTTTCACATAGAGTTAACACCATTCTGGCTCTCTGTAGATGTGAATGTCAAAATTTGTATCGTGAAATTACATCAACATTTCATGCACATATTCACGCTGCCTTATGAATATCTTAACATTAATCATTAATATTGTAGTTCATGCAGTAAAAGGAGGTACATTCATACTCTCTAAATGGGTAATAGTTCCTGACATAACTGTTGGCAGTATTTGCTATGAGAGGAAATGTGACTATGCAATTTTTCATGTTTCAACGTGAATTTCTGACATTATTGTTATTATTATTACTACTTATTTGACCAATCATAAAAGGCACAGATACAAAACAGTAGCAAGAGACAAATACATATGATATTAGAATATGAAAGAATATAAGGAGTGGGAGCAGCAAGTGGGTCAGGGTGCACAAAAGTGAAATGCTACACTGTTGCCCGGAGGCAAGTGGCCCCGCACTTGCTACTCCCAGTGCATTTAGGGTGCGTTCAATCGACACTTTTTGACCCTAGAATCACGGTTTATAAAGACGTTTAGTTTAAAACACGGTTGCGTTCAAGCGATTTTTAGTTGGTTGTAAAAATAAACGTGTTTAAAAACACAAACATGAAATGCTGAAAAAGATGCGTTTTGTATCATGATTCTGCAGAATCACGGTCGCTAAAATTCGCTTGAACGAACGGAGATCTCAATCATGATTCTATGACGTCATTATCTTTATATATATTATCGCTACCTATTTCTATTCTTCCTGGGTGGGCTTGAAATGAGCGAGAATCATCGTTGATGGAAAATCGCTTGAGCGATCTCCGGCAGTAACCGTGTTTTGTATCGGCGTTTTGAATTGTGATTCATGTTTGTGATTCTAGCTTCGAAAAATCGCTTGAACGCACCCTTACATCATAAAACCTCTACATTGCATATTGCACTTAAGTGAGCATTTACATTGAACAATTAAAACAAATATTAGAAGGTTAAATATGTTGTGACTAAAAGGAATGCATATACATAGTCTTAATGTAAACACATTATTGAGGAACCAAATAACATATGAAAAACGTACTTGTCCATTAAAGAACAAATGCTGCAATTATTATCGTATAAAAACAGTACAGGTCCAATGAGACAGTAACCAATATTCGATTTCAAGTATTTATGTAGTTGTATCCTGGCATGATGTTTATTTAGGTGGTAGCTGCATTTACATTAAAAAAGTGAAATTTAAACATCCTCACTATCCATAACCAATCTTCTGGGTGATTTGGGTTCTTGTAAAATAACGTGATTTAACCTACAGCTCCATAATAACTTTCATTTAAGGGGAACCGGTTGAAATTTTTTAGAGTATTCATGAGCCCGAATAAAAATGTACCAACATGTAGGGGTCCAGACTTAGATTTTAGGGACTTGTTAGTTTTGTGTCTAGCCCTATACCACCCCGAAAAAGTTGTTAATCATTTAGGATGATCAGAACATAATCTTGCTTGTAAAAGGAATGATTAGTGTGCAAATGGAGCCCAGCTGCAAATTGTCATACACGTATGTAGATATTTTACCTGATTACCAAAATTTACTGAAATGTACTGGCTGCTGCACTTAGGATTTTAGATTTGAAAGCTTGAATCTTACTTTCTTTGTACATGTATATCTTTAAATCAATTCAGGGAGTCATTCCTTAGAAGATGTAGGTTATTTACTGATAACTAATAATGCAGAAGGAGAGATATTAAAGTGCATGCTCATTTTTTTTCTAAATACTAAATTTTCTCAGTACTTAAAAGTAATCAAGTATTCTTTCTTTTGTTTACCTCATTGAATCATTTATCATTTTCTTCCTATAATTTTAGTTTTTATATGAATTAAGAAATAGTTTTCTTGTATTCATTAATTTTCTATTTAAACAAAAACAAAAAATCATATTTTCTTTTTTGAACATTTGGTGATTGGAATATAATTTCACCCTCCTGTCTGTTTTGATACTATGTTCTTTTGGTACATATGTTATATTTTTATTTTAATTAGGTTGACAAATAAATTAGACGAAGGCTTTTGAATTCCAATGTATTTGTTTATTTACTTTCTTTAAAAAAATATTTATTATGGAAAAGGAGTGCCAAAGCAATTTTATATTAATATTTTGATATATTTTTTCCTTTTTTGTAGTGTAACTTTCCATATCGATGAGATTCATGTAATTAATTATTTGCCGTAAATGTATTACAATTTACATTAGACTACCAGGTAATAGAATATATGTTTTGTGTGTGGAATGCCAAACCTTGTATGGTAGATGACAGTGTAATATTCAAGTAGGATGGAAAAGAAATTATTATTTTCCCACACATTGTTCAATCTATTTTTTTCCTTTCTTAGATCCATCAGTACCGTTTGTACAAGGCAGAAGAAATGTCAAGGTGATTAGATTTGATGAACTTATCATAAAATATGACATTCCTTTCAGTCATGACATGTATACTATCCTGGATATCTGCTGATGATGAACATGATAATGACTTGGTGGTATCATAATGTGGGAATTTCTAGAATATTAAAATATTATATTTTTATATATTACAGATGAAGAGAATGTATACATGATGAAGCCAGAAGACAGGGTAGTTATTAGTAGTAATTATTTGCTAAGGCCAAATATGTCTAGGTAATGAAGAAAGGACCCTTTTTTCTCTCCTAAATATTGTGTGTAACATGTCTTTCTATGTATTCTTGTTACATTTTCATGAAACTTCATTTCACTTTGTTAGTACTAACTTTGTTTTTCGAGAGAAAATGATTGTTCGTCTAAGTTTGTACGTTACTCACAGAGAACCAGGAGCGTGTTGACTCCCTATGAAGCCCTATCAATGCCATTTTGGCTCTCATCAGTTGGACAGATTTCAATTGAATCTGGGGGGTGTTTCACAAAGATCCTAAGTTGAACTTATCTCCAAGTTGGACTTAACAGTTATGGAAAGCCATTAGCATCTTTGAAAATATTTGGTAAAAGTTATTTTAAAAGGCATAAAATGTTAATTCAAATCATTCATATTTTCTATTATCAAGGAGATTCCATGTTCTTGATGTGGAATTTATGAAAAGTCTAAAATACTTGAATTTTTGCTTTTGAATATATTTTATTTTAAGGCTACTAATGGCTCTCCATAATGTTCAAGTCCAACTTAGAGTTAAGTTCGACTTAGGATCTTTGTGAAACACCCCCCTGGTTCAACATTATAAATGGTTTATTGAGAGACAGAAGGGTGTTTAAGATCTGGTTGGAGGATACGAGTTAAACTTACATCCCTCCTAGCTCTAAGCAGACACAATCTAGTCATCTCTGCCAGTCAATTTTTCTAAATGGGTTCTGAAGGTAAATTTGACTGTAAAAGAACAATTTGAGATTGATGTGGTTTTAGCCTCGTATATTCAATACAGATGATTATATTTTGGAGGTTCAATGATACGCCATGGACAATTCACCTCGACTAGAATCCAAAGACGCATAATTCATTGTTACAAAAATAGAAATACCAAAAATGGAAATTGCATTTACAGTACACATGCAGCTTTATCTTAATCACTTTAAACTCTGGTTTTAATGTGATGATGTCTACATGTATCTATGTGAACAGTAGTATGCTCGTAGCCATTGGAAACAAGAAAATGTGTGGGTGCAGATGCTATGTCTTGAGTGCTAATTAAACTACCAATTGGCAGTCTAGGTACACGCCTGTTCTCCAAAAGGTCAATGAAGTATGGTTAAAAACAGTCTCCTAAAACAATAACACCTGCTTGATAAACGAAAAGTGGAGTGTTAATTGCAAATGGAGCCTCACATCTTATCAGGAATTGTTTTTGCCAGTGCTGGAGGAACCCTGTTTTGCTTAGGAGATGAGCCTGTATGTGAACGGCACAGCAGTTCATGGACATACAATAGTTTTCAGAATACCAATTTAGAACTTTCAGGGGGAGGGGGGGGGGGTAGTTTTAGGGATGTATTTAAAGTCTGAACGTTGCTGATGGTTGTAAAAAAAAAAAAAAAAAATTTCATCACCATCAGAGAATCTCAAAACAGCACTGGGAAAGTCAGATTGATGTTTGCAGCAAGTTGATTAACTTAATTTACTTGTAATTTGTAATGTAAGCATGGCAGTAATTGCACAATATTTCAATGGTACTGACATACTTTGTATTCCCTCGCAAATTGAGACAAAGGATTGTTTATACATCACATTTATATAATTCTTGAATTGTTTGTTAATTTGTGTTTGAAAATCAATCATGAAGATGTATATTTTTCACATTGCATATTGATTGTGACATGTCTTTCTTACTGTGTCACCCAGGCTTATAAATCATTGGAATAAAAGATGTATAAATGTTAAACAATGGTTGATGTTGCATGTGTATATCTATGATCATTCAAATTGAAAATCCAGAGATAAATACATGCATGTGGAAAAGTCTTCTAATAATACCTCATGATTAAACCAAATCATACAAATACACTCTATATCATGTAAATTCCTTTTAATGAGTATGTAGATCTGATTATAGTGATTAGACTGGATTGTGGTCAAATAATAACATTACTTGATGGTGTAGAAACATTGGACAGATAATTAGAGGTACTTTTTTGTCACAGAAATGATTTTACAGTGGAACCTTTTTATGACATCCTATGAAGTCCTTGGAATAACAAAAAAAATAGCTTGCTGTGTTGAAATTTCAGTACATTAGAGCTCAAAAGAATGGAACACAGGTGTTATAAGAATTATAAAGAGGTTCCACTGCATTATTTTGGAGATAAGAAAATAGGCGTTAAATTTTGGCATCAAAGATTTGACACGTTTTACCACTTGAGATCATTGAGAGAGATAGGCTCTCCTAGAGAGACTGACACAGATTGAGATAAAGGGTGAGAGAGAGAGAGAGAGAGAGGGGGGGGGGAGGAAGGGAGAGATACAGAGAGAGGGGGGTTAAAAGAAAGAAAAAGGGAATACAAGAGAAATTAGGCAAGCAGAGGAGTTGAGAAGAAAAGATAAAAAGCCAGATAGTAGAGCTATTTGAAGAGTGAGAGAGAGAGACATACAGAGATGAAGAAAGGAATACAGAGAGAGAGATGGGGGTAAATAGAGAGAAAGAGAGGGGCACACAAAGCTACAATGAGAGCAAAGATGAAGAAAAAGAGGGAAAGATGGAACAATCTTTCTCAGAAAGTGGTTATAAAGACGGACAAAAAGCACACAGAAAATTAGAAAGAGAAGCAACATTAGGAGAAAGAGAGAGGGAAAGGGGGAGAAAGGGTGAGAAGAGAAAAGTGGGGGGCGTAGGGTGTTGTCCGCAAAACCGAAATGTCGGCTTCGTGGGCTGTTAGGCTCATGGGCCCTTTGATAGCGGACCGTCTGTCAACTGCGTTAGAGCCTCTTGACGATCAAAAAGGAGTGACCTAGATGATTTCAAAAATATTCAACATAATAAAGGACAGAATCGCAATTATATGATTATTAATTTTTTTGTTGTTCATGTCAAATGAATACTCGCTATCCGATGCGTGTTGATGTATTCACAGACACAACAGAGAGGTATTCCGAGATTTATCCTTGTGCACAATATACTGACTTGGTGATATGGAATAGGTTCTATATAGATTAAACCATTATGGTATTATTTCTCTCTCTCTCTCTCTCTCTCTCTCTCTCTAAAAGAATTAATAGCAGCAGAAGGCGCAGGGGAGGGGGCAATGACAGTTTGTTGCCCGAATTTGCACCTACCAGTTTCTAGATTTTGCAACCGAGCAAGGGGAGTGAGAAGCTTTATTAGTACATGTAGTATTTTAACAAAATATTTTATGACATGGTGACAATGTAATCTGTCATCGGGGTAATTGAAGATAAATACATGTACATGTATTTGTAAAAAGAATATTATTGAAGCTAATAATAGCGGCCATATCAATATTCTTGGCTATTGGCCAGTTTAAGCGACAAGCAAGATAGCACTTATCAATTTGATAATCTTTTATGTGCATGCTAACCCTGCTTAATCCTACAGCTGAAGAGCAGCATAACATGTATTATAGTCCATGTCATTTCAGTCATTCGTAAACAAGCTTCAAAGAGCACGATGACAAGCACTTTTGCGTCTCTCTAGGGGGTACCTGATGAAATGCGGAAGTAATATTCATTTCATTGTTTATTTTGATGTTTGGTATTGGATGCAGTGAAGTGCATTCATAATTAATTTCTCATGATAGCTGCTTACATAAATCACAAAACTAGGGCAATTTTATTTACAGTTCATGTGTCTAATGACAAGCGCGCTTTACAAATCTAAAACTTAATTATCAATATTATTAATGATAAACTAGTGGCGGATCCAAGGGCACAGGTCTCCCCCTTAAAAACAAACTTTAAAAAAATGGCATACCCCTTAAGCATTAAGCCCAAATTGTGTTTTTAAGCCTCCTTCCAAACTTTATATATATAGACACCAAAATACATCAGAAAATATGATAAACAACAAGCGTAGGTTTTGAACACAAAAAAGAAGTTTCTTCAAAATATGTTAAATTTATGATTTCATAAAAATACAAATAAACTAGGTAAGGGAGCGGAATGCGTTGCCTCCTTGTTGCTTTACACCTGAGCTCGGTGATCTTTGTAGCTTTTCTTAGGGAACGAGTAGCATGAGAACTGTCGCGTTGCGGGAAAAAATTACGGATTGGGATCTAAGGCAGAGTATTTGTAAAGAAATTATAACCTCTTGATTATACATACAAAACATCCTCATTATTTTTAATGAGAATCGTAACAATTTTCATTTTTGTGTGTGCATAATTTCTTCAAATATTTCATGAAAAATAACCGGATAAGAACCCCATTAAGTTACCAAATCCGCCCTATCTTGTTTTCTTTTGCCAAAAGTATTGCTGTATACTATCCGAATGATATTTGATAACGAGTACCTTTGATTGATCAAAAGGTTTTCTCTTGAACTTCAAAAAGTTTGCATGATCTTACGGTAAACAAGTTTAGAATTAATGATGCGGTAAACAAGTTTAGAATTAATGATGCGGTTATTGCTAAATCATAATCTTCCAAGGCATACGAGAACAATTATTTGCACAGCCATTCACAATGTAAACATGCTGAATGATTTTTCAAATGATTGATCTTATACAGTGTACTTGGAAGTATCAAAATCCAATATGTCTTACTAAAAAACATTTGAAATTTGGACTTCGTAATCTTATGGCTAATGATGTGATTCCATTTTCTGCCTTGTTTAATGTCGGGCCGACGCCCCTTTTTGCATCATGGATTTTTTTTTTATTAGTAAAAGGAAATTGATTACAATAATACCAACACTTTTTATATGCCGATAGGTACGTAATACCTGTCGTGTTTGAATTTACACTATTAATAATGGTGCTGGTGCTGCATGCTGCTAATAATGATGATGATTATGATGATGATGATGATGATGATGATGATGATGATGATTGATGATGATAATAATAATAAAAATATAAATATCTACATGCGCCAACATTTACTCTGCATGACTAATGGTCAATGCGCAAAGGATAAGATTATAAGAAAACTATATATAAGAACAGTCAACTAAGACACAAAGAATTATAACAACCAACACATATAAAGGTTAATTTACTGCAAAGCAATTTTGAAGAGATGTGTTTTGAGGGTATTTATAAAGCAATCTACTACTGAAATATTGCGAATCTTGCGGCCATTGATTCCATAGGTAAGGTCTAGTATGTGCAAATGACCGATTCTCCAAGAACAACAAGCAATTTAGATGACATTCTCCTCATATCATGAAAACCGAGTTATCAAAGCATGTGCATTAATTAATAAGACATACACACCACGCAATAGACATTGGTTAATTAAGTATACACTATCAACAAAATTCAAGTGTCAAATTTGTGATTAAATGCCAGCAGAAGTGAATTAATGAAAATGTAGCTGAATCATTCTATAATTATCATATTTGAATGAATTGTTGATATACATAAACCACATGCACACAATTGTGATTCTCTGGTATTTATTCAGTGGCGAAGGCTTCGCTGAATCTATACATTTTTATTTTATTTACATACTTCAGAGGCCTTTTATTGGGTAGCGCATTAAACTCCCCAAAATTACAATTTGTGTGTAAATGAGGCATCATGTCAAACCAGTAACTGTTTGAATACGAGCGTGTTTAGAGCAGGGCCGTAGCCGGAGTTTGATGTTTTAAATTTTCTGATATGGTATAATAAAAGTGAGTTCATGTATGTACTTTCCAAATACGGATATAAATATTTCCTATCTGGGCCCCTTGGACTTTACGAGCACAAGAATATTATAGTAGGGGCGTATACTATAAAACTATTTTGTATGTAGTGGGACCGTATTTGGTTAAATTTAACTCTCCCGCCTAAAACAAATTGCCAACAAGCAAGAAAACAAGGGGGAAAGGGGGTGCCTCAGATATTTTAATTTGCCAACATCAATAATGATTTGTCGACACAATAATTATCTCATTGCACTTTTGTCATGTCCAAGCTTATCTGCTTAAAGATAGAAACGAGATTGATTCACAGTTTTATTTATTATGCTCTTATTCCGGGTTTAAATCCATAGTTTCGAAAGTTGAGATTTCTTTCAAGTGTTGCATATGCTACTTCATACTTTTTATCCTTAATCGGGGCGAAAATGTAACAAGATCCTGATGAAACTAGCCAGGGAGTAAAATTATCGATTATCATTATGCCAGGGAGCAGAGCGACCAAGCTGTAGATATATTTCCATATTAAATCTTTCTTTTAAAAGCACTTTACTCTGGATCGAGGCACACAATAATTTTTCCTTTTCCCCCTTTCAGCACAGGATACCATGTTCTGTCGATCTTAATGTTGTATGTATCACCAATGGAAAATAATTTCTGTATAGGGACAGTAAAACGTGAATCTTAAATCTCTCTTTTCACTTGTGCACCCCTCCAAAATAATGCCGCCCGGTGAATGTGCCCACTCTGCCCCCACCCCCCTCCCCCCATTGTTGAAGTTGCACACAGTCATAATCAATTCGACTCTGGACTGGAAACCAGGCAACAGAAATAGCCTACATCTATAGATAAGACTTATCGATAGTATACATTTCGTTTACCATAATAGAGAAAACAAGACTTGTAGACACACACAAGCAAAGAATGAGCCTTCTGTTATAGTGTTCCTTGGTCTGTTTACTGCTCATTTTAGCGCGAAGAACGAAGGGGCTTAAATTTAAATTCTTTCTAAAATACGTCAACGCAGAAGTAAAACAAAAAGAAGAAACAAAGATATGCGATTCTATGTGTCCCGTACTCTCCTAACCCGCGTTGCTGGACGCTAGTTTAAACAAAAGGAGGAAGACACGGAAGGTAGCATGTAAAGTCAATGATCCGACCGCTTCAACACCGACTCCTCACTCGATTGCCTCATTCTCTCGCATATCATCCACCTAGTAAGACCGGTCCCCCAGACATCCCTCTCCTCCTAATTGATTAAGTAGATGGAGTTGATGACAGGTAAATTACTGAAATTAAGGTTGTCTCAGGAGGAAAAAAAAGTCTTGAATAGTATTCAGACTAATTATTACTCATCTTTTTCACTTCAAGCTTATTAACCAGATGTAATAATAATGGATATAACTTGCTCTCGACACGGTTGATATTGAGATTGCATCTTTGAGGAAAATTTTTACGACTGCTTCTGAATCTCTCATTTTTTCCTCATTATACACACAGCTACCTCTCTGTAAACCTATTCTTTCCCTTAGATCAGCGTTTTTCAACCCTTTTTTCAGTCATGGCACTGTTTTAAGAAATATGAAAAGTTTCGAATCATCCCAATCCAAATTTAATCTCAGAAGATTCGTTTCGCATCACTCTGGCACATTTGTTATTAAATTTTGCAAGCGAGCGAAGAGAGCGAGCAAAATAATTGTCATTTTTAATATGGTATAAATTATATGTTATAATCAACGTACTAGATAAGATATAAAATAATGAATACGGACACCTTGCCGCCGAATATACATGAATACAAAAAAATGATCGTTTATTCGGTCACCACGATACACGAATATGACAGCATTTGGGCATCTTGTTGCCCAGGTTTATCCTATTTCTACTGTTTCTAATGTTGCGAGCGAGTGAAGCAAACGAGCGTAGAAAATATATAATTACGCTTTAAAAGATATAAGATAAACTCGGGCATTTCGCTGTCAAATAGAAGGATATTCGCGAGCACCTCTATGTCCAAATGTGGAGGTATTCAGGCACTTCGCGGTCTGAAATTCTGTTCCTAAATTTTGCCAGCGAGCGAGGAAGAGAGAACTTTATTACTTTTGAAATGTTAAATCCTCACGAAATTACATACTCTATTAGTTTCTAATATTTGGTTTTCACGAAATCGACGTTATTCCAATACGTTTTCTTTATATGACTAGATTTCTCTTGCGGCACCCCAGGGTCCCGCGACATCCCGGTTGAAGAACGCTGCCTTAGATTATCATGCACCTGCTATATTATCTGTATTTTTAAAAACTAATTAGTTTAATGAATTTAAAGAACAGATGGAAGTTGACAAAAACGTTGATACTTTCTGCCCATACTCAATCTACGCTAAATCATTTTTGCATGAACACTTATGTTTTATAAGATGGAAATGGTCAATGACATGTTAATCTATTTGAATTAGTGATACAGTGGTCATCATTTGCAATATCAAATATATATCTTAATTCTTATGTTCACTCTCTTTTTCTCTCGGTCGGTCTTTTTCTCATATTATTTTTCTCAATTTTCTACTCTCTCATTTTTCTCTCTCGGTAACACAATGAAAACAATTTTGTACCATGGATGTATCAGTCATTTCCGTTTTTCATATTACTATTTGAATTTCACCTGTCTATCTGTCTGTCTGTTTCTCTCTCTCTCTCTCTCTTGTTAAATACTGCTTTTCTGTAGATATATCATGGCAAACCCTCTCTGCAACAAATATTAAAGAGGGGTATTCTAAGATGTATTACGTAACCACAAAAAGTTCTATCTATACATGTACACGGAGTAATGTCAATAATGGTTGGCTTTATAAGCAGACATGCAAATATCCAACCAACCCACCTCTTTCGGACAGATTTTTTTTTTCTTCTTACACACGTTTTTTAGAAGATACAACTTATGCAGTGTATCATTTGAAATTATATTAAACAATAGGCCATTTTATTGATGTAACCAAATCTAATGCAGACGTGTTTGTGAAGTGCCTCCATACAAATGATTCCATTTATCTGTACGGAAACTAATAATTGTACATTTACATGTAATCCAATAGTTAGAATGCGAAATGCATATATTTAGTTGTTCAGGCGCGGATCCAGGATTTCTTAGGGGGCCCAAATTTGAAATTGTGCGAGCCAAATATTGGTACGTAATGGTGACCACTAAAGCAGTGGCGTAATGAGCAAAATCGTTGGGGCAGAAGAAGAAAAAATCCGCATCACCATCACTCTTACATGGAGGCCCTGCTGAACGTTTTTCAAAGTGGGTGGGGGGAGGCTAAAGTATTTACGATCAGGTAGAGCGTAGCGTAAATTGGCGTGGGGTCTAGGGGCAAAGCCTCGACGGGGTCAAGGGGCGGAGCCCCTGAAGCTCAGGGCATTTAATTACGGTCAGATGCGCATATTTTTATACCTTATTTGTGACACTGGCAGGACACTAATTGGCGTGGGGTCCAGGGGGCGTAGCCCCCAGAAGCTCAGGAGTTTTAGGCATTAATTTACCGTCAGCTAAGCATCCAGGGTCCGCCTTAGGGCCCTAGGTAGGGTCCAGGGGGCAGAGGCCCCAGAAGCTCAGGGGTTTTAGGCATTTAATTATGGTCAGATGAGCTTATTTTTATACCTTATTTGTGACACTGGCAGGTCACTAATTGGCGTTGGGTCCAGGGGGCGGAGCCTCCGGAAGCTCAGGGGTTTTAGGCATTTAATTACGGTCAGATGAGTTTATTCTGATACCTTATTTGTGACACTGGCAGGTCACTAATTCGCGTGGGGTCCAGGGGGCAGAGCCCCCGGAAGCTCAGGGGTTTAATTTAGGCATTTAATTACGGTCAGATGAGCTTATTTTAATACCTTATTCGTGACACTGGCAGGTCACTAATTGGCGTGGGTTCCCCTTTCACTTCCCTTCCTTCTCTCTATTTTAAGTTTGCTGGGGGGAGGGAGGCAAGGGCCTTTCCCCCGATCCGGACGTTGTTGGCCGAATTAATCGCAACTGATATCCCCTTCTTATCATCCTTTTATTTTCTTCTTCCTCTTTTTTTGTTCCCTTTTAGCTCTCCTCTTCCCTTTGCCTTCCCCCTTTTTTTGGCGGGGGCAAGGGCCTTTGGCCCCGATCCACAACTTCTTGGCGGGAAAATCGCAACTGATATCCCCCTTTTTTTCTTTTCTTCTTCTTCCTTCTCTCTCTCTCTTTTTTTTTTGCTGGGGAGGCAACAGCCTGGGAGGCAAGGCCCTTTCGGCCCCGATCTTCTTCTTTCCCCCCTTTTCTTTTCTGCTTCCTCTTCTTTCTTTCCCTTTCTTTCCTCTTTCCCTTTCCCTTCTTTTCCTTCTCTCTTTTTTTTTTTTTTGCCGGGGGCAAGGCCCTGGCCCCTGGATCCGCGCCTGTAGTTGTTACCAGGTAGGACAAACATTATGGCTTTCCCTTCCTAACAACACGTAATATATGTATATGCACTTTCCATTTCGGACTATTGACATTCAATTTAATATTCAGTACAGGTGAATGAAATATTTGTATTGAGGCACTTCACAAACTTTAAGACGTATGCATTAAATTAGGTTTCACTACGAAAATGGTACATGTATATTGAGTTTCCTTTTGTTTGTTTGTTTGTTTGTTTGCACTAGTAAGAACGTGTCGATATGTTCCACCTGGTTATGCATCTCATTCAGTGAATTAAATTAGTGAATTTGGGCCATGTACTATACAGTCTAGCTATATTCACAATATGAAAAATGAAAAACAGCTGTGAAAAATATAATGGTATGTATTCATGTATTGTGTAACAACTACACATAGTACAGTTGTATTTCATAAGTATCAACCAGTAAATGTGCAAAATATGCAGGGTTAATTAATAAATCATTCTCACCTCAAAATTCAATAGTGCATGTCTGAAAGCAATTTAAAAAACAAAACCACTTTGCAAAATACGAAGAGCTTAATATGTTTTGTCAAACAATAAATCTCAACCAAGCTGTGCAATATATGTACGAGGCTAATGATTATTTCTCACCCTGAACCACAATAGTGCAGATGTATGACAACAACAATCAATCAATAAACAGGACACATTTAACAAACACCATCAAACAGAGGTTGAAGGCAATGGACACAATTCTGACCTAAATTTTTATTTTCTAATGTGTTGACCATACAGAACAGCTACCAGCTTTATTTTGCATTTTAAACACAACTGGTCTATTCAACTACATGTACATGTACACAAACACATTTGCATGTATTTTGGCAAAATCAAGGCTAAAAAAATTGTTTATGTAATTTTCCATAACATTATTTTCTAGGAAACATTATACTTCATCATACAAAATGGAAGACATCATTGTAAACTGTACAAGTTAGTGTTTACTGCAGGCCAACAAGAATTGAGAAAAGAAAAGATAGCACGTAGAGAGAGAGAGAGAGAGAGATAGAGAGAGAGAGAGAGAAGGGTGTAGAGATCTGAACACACAGAGAAACTAAACAGAGGCAGAAATACAAATAGAAAGAAAAGGGTGATAAATTTTTTTGACAAAGTATATATTAAGGCAAATGAATATAGAACAAATATAAAGCAAAATAAAGGTCCAGCAACTTTCCTATCACAACCTACATCATAGACTTTCTCCTAGGTCCATTACATACATGTACCAGGGGAGTTGGAACTCCCTGCATGTACATGTTGCAAGATAAGAATATAGTGTCTGTGAAATAGCTACATGTACTATACTAGTACATGATGCTAACACATATTGAAATACATGTACACACATTTTGATAAAACATGCACCTTTTCCCAAAAAGGTGACAGCTTTTTGACTATTTTTATTCATCAAATTTCCTTTAATGAATGAAAACAATGTGAAATCTTTTATTAAAAAGTGTAATCACATTAATCTAATTTTCCTTAATGAATGACAAAGCATAATTATGAAAAGGTTTGGAGGGAATAGGGTTTTAATCAACTTAATCAAATTTCCCTTAATGAATGAAAAAAATATATGAAGGCCGATAGTGGCGAGTGATAATTTAATTACATCCATCGGGGTGAAAGCGGGTTAAATACAGAAAGTTGCAACCGGTACTGTCAAGGAGCAAAAGCAAAAATTAGACAGAAATGGTATAAAGAGAGGAGAGCAAATATGAGAGTCGACTGTAATTAACAATCAAACATCAAAGTTTCATAATAACGATAATCAGGGTTGCATACAGACACTATAAATAAGAGGATTGTTTGTAGAGGACATCCATCCCCTTGTAATTAAAAAAATAGAATAAATGAAATACACTTAACAAAAACCCAAAGGCAATAATTAATGGTCCTACAAAACAAATGTCTTGGGAGCTAACATTTGTGTTTTTCTTCCTTGCTTTTCTTTGTTTTGGGCTGTTGAAAATGCCAAATGAGATATCACCTGCCATTTTCTTTACAATGGATTACTTATTTAACAACTGTTTGCAATAATCTATATAAAAAAGATAAACAAGACCACATTTAATTACATATTAATTGTAACTACGTGTATTTTAACAATCAATTTTCATAATGCATCAATTTTTTTATATACATCTAATTATCTATTTAAAAAAAAAAAAAACATTTCCCCTGTAAAGTAGTGACAGACTATTAGTACTTACATGAAATATTGGTCTGCTTGCATAAGATATGGGTCAAAACTCAAAACTACATCATCAATTCTAATGTTTTCATATGCATGTAGTTTAAAGTGCTTGTGATATTTTTTCTTAATATAGAATTATCACATGAGGTCAGCCATTCAAGCCAAGTCATGTGAGAGCTTATCACCTGTCTGAATGAGTTTTCCTCTATCAAATGGAAAATAAAAAAATTAAAATGCATGTAGATAAATACAATAGAATTGTGAATTGATTATATAATTCTCAAGGCTAGAATTCTCAAGGAAAACAGGCCACTCTCTTCAGTCTCTTTGGAGAGGTTACGCTCGGGGAGGGGGCAAAGTTTAACTGACAGCGCTAGTCTTGATAGTTCCAGACTCACTAATTCAAAACTTTATATTTTGAGGGAGAAAAACCACCCTGCCTAGAATGTAAGCTGGCTGCAAACCAAAAAGGGGTTTTAAGACATTCTAGCTCTAAACAGACATCACTGTCTAAAATTGTTGATATATGAATTACTTTTAACACTGACGGGTCGGTTTGACAAGGAAATTAAAAAAAAAAAAAAATGCATGTAGATAAATACAACAGAATTGTGAATTGATTATATAATTCTCAAGGCTCGAATTCTCAAGGAAAAACAGGCCACTCTCTCGTTCAGTCTCTTTGGAGAGGTTACGTTCGGGGAATTTTAACTGACAGCGCTAGTCTTGATAGTTCCAGACTCACTAATTCAACACTTTATTTTTTGAGGGAGAAAAACCACCCGGCCTAGAATGTAAGCTGGCTGCAAACCAGAAAGGGGTTTTAAGACATTCTAGCTCTAAACAGACATCACTGTCTAAAATTGTTGATATATGAATTACTTCTAACACTGATGGGTTGGTTTGACAAGGCACAAAATGTGTTTGGCAAGATTATAATTTCAATTTCACAATAGATTTTCTCTTTCTAGAAAGCTATTCTATACATAACGGTATGTACAAAAAGAACAAACACAAATGAAAGTCTTAGAATAAGCAATACACAACAAATCCCATGAGAAGACATGATTTGAAAATATGAAGCATTTCTGATAACACAAATTAAATACATGAAGCTGAATAAACATATTTAATAGAGGATTGACTTTAATATTCAATGGTACTCCTCACTTCTGAGTTTTGCTGAGAGTTTCAGACAACATAAACAATTTCAGTATAATGCTCAATAATATTATTTCACTGCTGCATTCATAAATTCTACAGAAAAAAACATTCTTACAAGAAAGTAAGAAACATCTTCTAGTACCCCTGGTAATAATGTATACTGTACATTCTTCAGCTAGCTCGAAAGAACAAATTTTTATATCGAACACTTTGACAATTTGAAAATATTTGACTCTGCAGAAACCCACATTACATTTAAAAAAAAGACCAAAGTAAACATATGTTGCTGGACAAACAGGTGTCCGTGCTTCACAAGGCACAGATCTGTTTGCACTGTTGCCTTTCAAATAGTTCTTCTGTGTATTTGCATGAGCTTGTCTTCGGTGTCACAACAAAAGAGAAGTTTGTAGGCTCTCGTGACACACTGGGTGTTCCAAGGGGCCTGAAACAAACAGAGAAAAGAAAGATGAATACACTGTCAACTGAAATATTTCAACACAATAGAGGGCAAAAGTGGAATTATAGAGGGGGAGAGAGAGAGATAGGGAGAGAGATAGGAAGAGAGGGTGCGATAGGGAGGAGAGAGATAAGGGAGAGATAGGGAGAGGAGAGGGAGAGAGAGAGGGAGAGAGAGGGAGAGAGAGGGGAGAGAGATAGGGAGAGAGGGAGAGACTGAGAGATAGAGAGAGGAGAGAGAGGAGAGAGAGGAGGAGAGATAGGGAGTGGAGGGGAGAGAGAGACAGAGACAGAGAGGGAGGGAGGGAGGGAGGGAGGAGGATGATCTAGGATGATCGATATTCACCAATGCTTTCTACACAACAAAGAAAAGTCAAACTCAATGTAAGAAAGGCATATCTCCATTACAACTGTTTTGAGACATGTCAGGTAAAAACATACTGGTATGTTGAGGACAAACAAGATGAAGAGAGGGAACCTCTTCCATCTTCGTGCATTACCATAAATAATGTACATTCATGTATTTAAAGTTCATTGAATATGAAACATTCTCTTTCTTAATCTTATCTCAGAACATTGATTTTGTTCTCACTGATAACTCTAAAAGTGCTTTGGTGGATTTATGCCCTTCTACTCTCATGTATTCACTGTTACTGGTATGTGCTGCAAGTCTGTATTAAAGGCATTGTTTAACAATGTTTCCAGTTTTACAAATCTGAGATGCATGGCCCTACGTCAACGTGTTATCAGTGTCTGTGATATGGTGTAATATTGAAGCCAAAAAAAAAATTGCGCTTCAAATTGATCATGAAGTGCTTCAAAAAATGAAAATATTTGAGTGACCGGTTTTACCATACTCATTTTCCCCAATAGACTGTAGTGTTATAAAGCGGTTCAAAACTGGTTTCTGAAATTTCGAATTCCAATCATAAATATCTTGATAATTAAACATGCAATTGGCTTGTAAAAGTCATGGGATTCATTTCTGACCTAAAAGTTTATAATTATGATTGCAGCATGAGCTAAATCCAGGATTTTGTTTGGAATCAGAGGCAAAGTTACCTAATACCTTTTAAAGTTAATACATAACATCTGATAAGGTCTAGTCTGCAGGCAAAGACTCTGATTTAAAAGTTGAATCCAATTCCATAAAGCCTTAATTAAGCTGAGCCTAGCTCTGTAACTCTCTGGCTGAGCAGCTCAAGTACAAAACCTATGGAGTGCAGTAGACCATGCAGTCTGAATAGTCTCATTCTTCAGACACTCTGTTATGCACAAAACTGATAAGGGTCTGTGCCTGCAAACTAGTCAAGGTCATGGAATCGGTGGAATTCTTTTTTCTTTAAATAATTTTACTTTTTTTCTCCATTTTGAAATAAATTGCAAAAAAATATATTTTTGGGAACTTTAGAACGTTCACTTTGTCAACTCTCAGTCTTCGCCTACAAACTGGCTCAGGCGATCCCTGTTCGAAACTGAGTCACGTCTTTCACATGGTGACGTCAAAGGTCGGTCCCCAGACGTAAATAATCATATCTGAATGATACATGTCTGTAAAAACCCAATTACAACTGTAAAATGGATCTGAATGAAGTCCATCTTCTGAATATGAATATTGATTTTGAAGAGAAAAATCCAAATCAGCTACCCATCCATAGCAAATCATGCGACTCGTGTGATGCCACGATGATTCACCGCCGATTAGGTCTTTTTTCTGACTATCAAATCTAACAACACCCTACAACTTTTTCTATTTAATCTGTTTCGAAATGTCCACATCTAATTCTGTTTTCATTTTGAGTAAAAAAATCCAGACGTAATTGGGTTCTAAGCTACGCAGTGGCCCTTGGTGTCTTCAATCATGCATTGTTCAGCATGTTTTTTCTTGGAGCACACCTATTTCTCTCCATCTTGGATAGTCCTATCAGTAAGCAGATATATAAGCACTTAATCGGACTGGCTCTTAATCAGTAAGATTACTCTGATAACAGTCAGCCTATCCTTGCTATTTGATGTTTGCTCCAGGAAAATACACAGAGACCATGTTTGTGGTCAATGATAAAGAGAGGAGCATTGAGTGTGATTTAGATCTTGCCTTGTCATCTGGTCAATTGTGAAAATGTCATTGGAAAAATAATAGACAGATCAACACAAAACACACATGTACAGTGGTCTGAACATTTGACTGAAGATGTAAAGGTCACAGGTTTGATCCCCTAGTCATGATCAGAGAAATTACATCATTTTATTTGTTAACAGGATACCTTTAGGATATTTAAGATAAAACACGAGATTCTCTTTCAAACAATTTCATGAATCCTTTTGTTGTGGTGGCTTTCCCCGAGTAACATCAATCTCATCAACACCATTTTTAGTGATTTTTAGTAATTTCTATCTTGGTACATGTAATTTTTTTTTTATCAAAGTCTCCAAAATATGTACCATATTTACCAGTGCTACCCATCTCTGCCAATGTCAAATGCTCAGAGAGAATGGGATGACCATATTTTGTTGTTGTGTGTGGTAAATGTATTACAAACAATGGTGGTGCTCAGATGTTATTTCTCTAGCATTCATGAAAGAAATAACATTCAAGAAATACATATGTCATTAATCAATTGTGTGAATGTAAAAATCTCATTACATTTGCGGGGACCAACATATGGACAACTACATGTATAACTTCACATAACATGAAAACTTGACACACTGCCATCTCTGTCTCTCACCTAGTGAAAAGTGCTTTCAACTGCCGAGTTTGACAAAGCCGGAAGAGATATTTTAAGAATATGAAATAATGACATCTGTATTTCTTTAATGTTATTTCTTTAATGAATGCTCGCACAGCAAAATGAAACGCCCATGTTTTATGAAACATCATCAGTGTCTGTTCAGTTCAATCTTTGTATAAAAATGAAATTGTACAATACATTGAATAAAATAACATGTAATTCCATGTAAATAAATATATCTGAAATGGCATAAACAGAATATATGTACATGTATAAATGGTGTCCTGAACAGCATGAGCTATTAGATCTTCTCATTACTATGAGCATTGACTCATTATTCTCTCGCTCATGTACAATCACAACAGAATAATTCTTTATCAATTATAACTATACACATGATGTATAGTCATGGGCATGAACACATCTGAATGTTCTCTATGACATAAAAGGATTAGCCCTTATAATTTGGTCTGAAATCTGTGAAGAAAGGACTGTAGCTGGTTATGTTAAAGTGAAGAAAGTGGTATGACACACCTGTGGGTGAAGGGGGGGGGGTGAAGAGGCACATGTACCCCACCTATCCAGTGGTGGGGAAAAAGGGAAGAGGAGAAGAGGAGAAGGGGAAAAGGATGAGAAAAAAGATGCCTGGACCAAATCCTGTACCTTCCTCCTAAACAGTAGCCTTATATTTCAATTTCTGAGTAATGGTCACCCCCTCCACCCTCAATCGTTCCAGTGCTCCCTCAATGGGTCAGGGTGGACCCATAGTATGCCACTTTGGAACAGGTTACATTGTAAGTTAAGGTTTTATTGAGTTATAAATTCCAGCAGGACCTTAGAGTCAGTAAATAAAAAGAGATCATTTGATTTAAATCGAATTATAATAAAGGGATCAATTGACCATGCATCACAGTATATCAAGGTATTAAGGCAACAATGACAGTGCATGCATAAACAATACAAATGGCAAAGTATCTCCTTTTTGGTCTCTATTTTACAATATTCCTGCCTTCTATTCATCTTTTACACTCAAAACATAATACATATGGCACTAAACTTGGTTTCACCAAAGAGATATCTCTTGGGTTTTGCCATGCAGGAGGTGTACAATAGGGTTAGATAAGTCACATTCCAAAGAAGATCTCAAAACACTTCAAAAGTGAGTGAGTGCTTGAACACCATGGCACTCCAGAGAGCCAACGAAAATTACAGCAAGACTCGACAATAACAAGCCCCTGGTTGACATGGACTCCTTAATTCTCACTCTTGATCCCCCCAAATTTCACAATTTTAACTTGGGGGCATGCACAAAGAGGCAATGCAGACCTCCGGCTGTGAAAAGTTTGTGCAGAGCCCTGGAAACGCGACATCCAGCAAAATACGTTTGTATAGTGGGGTTCGATATGTACATATAGAAACGCTGATTCTGAGTGGCAAGACACGATAAACGCACCCTTTGTTTTTGGATATATGTCGCTGGACTGTAAATCACATGGCTGCAGTTTGAGTCCCGCTGCGACACTAATGTCCTTTGGCAAGATACGATTGATGATGATTGTTTACCCAACTGCTAAGAAAGCATGTATATATTGATGACCTGTAAATATTGTGATATTAGTTTTTATTTAATAAAACATACCCCAAAAAAGAAGAAAAAAGAAAGCATGTATATGCTTGTAAGTAGGCAACCAGGGGCCCCTGACGGCTTTAAGTCCTCTCTGATGCCTTACCAAAGGACAAAAGCGCATTGACTTGGTTTTGAACCCAGGACCTCCCTCCCGGTTATGAGACCACTGCTCTACCACTGAGCCATATCAATCTACATTTGACACTCTCCATCCTAGAGTAGTGTATGGGTACACAGTAGGAAGAAATTCCTTGAATGCTTGAGCGTCTTATCAAGGCCCTCAAGGAGAACAGTATTAATACATGTACTGATGAGGCTTCCCTGGGTAACCTAGGCATATTATTATTTTTTTTTTTCTTCTGTCAATAGAGTTAGTTTATTATTAAGTCGCATTCCAAAAAGAATTTCAAAACACAGTTGCAGTAAATGCCCATTAGAAGGTATCACTGTAGCATTACAACTTTTGGTTGAGTGATAAAGATTTCAAAGAAAGAAAGAAGTGGAATCCCATGTCCTCCCTCAAAGCATTCAAAAAGCTCAGAGACATTTTGCTGACCTCATAAAGCATGCCCTATAACCCTTTCAGCAATGATGGCAGAAATGGTGTGGATAGAATGGTGTTTCGCCCAAATATATAGCAATCAAGGGCAAATGATTTATATGAAAAGTGCAAGTGATCGACACTAATACTTACTCAGACATACAAGCATAGCACTTCAGTTTTATTGTTATTTTTGTTTTAATTTGGGAAAGCAAAACTGATGTTTTAGCAAGTGCTGCAAATATTTAGTTACGCAGTATAGAATTCATTGTACATCCTTTAAAAGGGCTAATCCCAGGCTTTCTATAATACTCTGTTCTGTCATACATTGCTATACATAAATTGTACAAGATACCAGGCCAACACGACACTTTCAATGCATGTGTACATGTATTTATCAACAATTGAAATGATGAGTATCCATTCTCACAAGGGTCAGCACAAGCAGGCTACTGGTACACACACACATGAGAGCACCAACATTTTAAAATCCAGACACCCCCCCCCCCCACCCTCCTTTAAAAAAAAAAAAAATACTGAAGTTTATGCAGAAAGCTCATGCATAAATACTTTAAAATGCAATCTAGACCTCTTGTGACTAAATGCTACTGTGGAGTCCTCGTTTTAACAACCAAAGGCACCATTTTTAAAAAGTTCAATAAACATGATATTCCCTGCATATCTTCTAGGGTTTCAGACAGCCATTGCTTCATAGAGAAAGATAGTAAGAATTAAGAATGAAAACTTTGTAGTAACTCAATTGCAACACTGAATTTTTGCAAATCACAAAAGTCTTCCTTTGAAAATGACCGTCGTTAACAACTTGCCAGTTTCTGGCTTTATAATATTCTCGACAGATGTTGGCATTTAAAGTGACCCGGTAACATTGCCACAGATGAAACAAAATCAAACATTCTGAAACAAAAATCTGGATTTAGCTCATGCTGCAATCATAATTATAAACATTTAGGTCAGTCAGGAATCCCATGACTTTTACACACCTGTCTGATTATCAAGATATCTATGAAATTTCATTTTTCGTTTTCTTAACGGTTTTGATAACACTACAGTCTATTGGGGAAAATGAGTATGGTAAAACCAGTCACTCAAAGATTTTTACTTTTTTGAGGTGCTCCATGATCATTTTGAAGCGCAATTTTTGTAGGGCTTCAATATTACACCATATCACAGACACTGATAACACGTAGGGCCATGCATCTCAGATATAACATTGTTAAACGATGCCGTTAATTGTTGGCTGTTTGTTTTATGCTGTGATCTGGTAATCACTTGGATGAATATCATGAGAAATAATAACAAACCTCATCTCTTCCGTTTTGAGGCTGGTGCCCTCCTCGGTTCAAAGGCAAACAGTTTTTCGGCTATCACTTCTTGCTTATCCTTCTTTTCTCTGCCTAGAATAGAATGTGAATGTGAAATATATGAAGAGGAAAGAGATAGTGCTTGGAATTGGAAAGACACACAAAATGACTGTCTCTGAAATCTCTTCTTGCTTTTTCTCCTTCCTCACAGTGTCGT
This sequence comes from Mesocentrotus franciscanus, assembly GCA_037976565.1. Taxonomy (NCBI): domain Eukaryota; kingdom Metazoa; phylum Echinodermata; class Echinoidea; order Camarodonta; family Strongylocentrotidae; genus Mesocentrotus; species Mesocentrotus franciscanus. The sequence goes on from CP137676.1 coordinate 12,600,484, forward strand.
GGTCGAGTGGTTAAAGGCGCTTGACTAGAAATGCGAAGGTCGAGGGTTCGAATCCCACACGGCACTAATATTCTTTGGCAAGATATTAACCTACACTTGCTACTCTCCACCCAGGTGTTAAATGGGTAGCCGGTAGGATGCAACTGTCATTGTTGGTCAAACAGTTTTTGAGCGTCAAGTAACACCTGGCTGGAATGCTCCCCAGGGAGTGGAGATTGTGCACACAGTGTGTGCGGGCAAGCACTGAATCCAATGACCGGGGTAATAATATATCTGTAAAGCGCTTAGAGACGTCCGAGATGTATTAAGCGCTATATAAAAGCTGAATATTATTATTATTAGAATAAACTATGAATATGGCAAAAGATAAAGACTGGAAAGACATAAACAAAGAGACCAAAAACCATTTATTGATTCATAGGAAAATGAAGCCTATGCATCGAGAACTTGTAGATTTTTTTGATGCAATTAGTTGCAATATTTATGCAACATGCCAATGGGTGCTTCTCAAATACTGTGTAACATTACCTTGATATATATTTTGTATCATTCTTTGATGAAGAAACAAAATATCAAACAATATTCAAGCAGTACATCTAAAACTCATTATTGAACTATATACAGGTATGTTAATATAAATTAAAATATTGCTTCATTTCAACTGTACTTAACGTGACAATCTTAGTCTTCAGACTTTTGACATTTTGTTGTTGTTGATAATATGAATATCACCAAAATCGAGTCGAAAAGGAAAAGAAGAAATCATAATTACCCTGACTTCTTCATTGAACATATCCTCAATGTCTTTGCTGGGATTGTTGTAGTGTGTAAAAAGATCATTGCCACCAATAATGCGTGGGATAGCAGACTGCTGACCGGCATATCCAGCCTGCAGGGTAGAATCATAGAAGGAATATAAAATAATAACATTATTTCCATCAACATATTTCTTAATAACTTAATAACAACGGCAGAGATGCCAACCTCTTGACACAAAAAAAAACAGACTGAATATCCTTTAAAAAAATCAGATTTTCACAAATACTCGACCCTACCACCGGCCCGTCGGCCCGAGCCAGTAAATTTCAGAAAAAATGTTTTACTGGTAAGAACGGTCAAGTAAAATGTTTGCTCTTTCATTAAAATGTAATTAGAAAATTGTAAAGCTAAGTTTTTGTTGGGGTTGCGGGGGTTTACTTGTTCATGTTTCTATGCGATTCCGTGGTTTTTAGGTTTTTTTTTTCTTTTTCTTTTTTGAAAGATGAAAAATCGAAAAAATCGTTTAAGAGGTGATATCGTATTATCGTATTTCACTCTTATTATCGTTCTAAATACGATTTAATCGTACTGGTTGGCATCTCTGCAATGGTAATGATAATAATACATCAGTGTATTTTGTTCATGTATGAAGTACTCACATCACCATGGGCACATCAAGTTTTCATCTGCATTATCAAAGTTCTTGCTATTATCATCGCCATCACCACCACTGTCATCATTACCATCACAATTATCATAAAAGTATCATTACCATCATCTGCATCATCTCACCATCGTTCTCCTCATGATCTTTCTTTGATCATTACCACTTCAACCACCACCTTCATCATTAAGGAAGACATGATAATTATCTAAATTTCATCATCTTCTTCATCATTTTCACAATCTTCCTCCTTCATCATCATCATCATTCTCCTAACTGTCACCGCTATGATCATTACAGCACCATCAACATATGGAACAGAATATGGTAATATGAGACCCTAATCATAGTCACTGTTTAAATATCACAACAATAATAGTCATCCCTTTCACTATCATCATAAAACTAAGATCAATTGACAGATATCATTTGTGTACTATAGAATGATGAATAAAAATAAGAAAAACCAAACATACCTTTCTAAACTTCTTGAAATTCTTCACTTGCCGACCACTGCCCGACTCCTGTACGGCTCTGCGTGGTGGGTTCCTTTTTTTGCGGACAATGAGGGCAGCATTCGTCACTTTAATCAGCTTGGTCGGCAGACCCTCTTCAATCATGTAATCCTTTTCTATTTTCACACTGACTTGGTCCTGTTATTGAATAATAATCATAAACTAGGTTTGATACAAATATTGCATGATCAATGTTGCTGTTTAAGCCTGAGGAATTTGATTATCAAGACCAAGTAAAAAAACAAAACATATAGTGTATGCTTAAAACAAGCATGACCTTACTATTATTTTCATTACCTAATTAAAATACAGTATGTAAAGGTGCAAAACCAGGACTATTTACAGAGAGAGTATTCACAATAAAGAGAAGTTGATGGGAGATGCTTTTCTGTTTTACTTGCAGGCTAAGTACAGGCTTTTACTGAATACCATCCATGCAATTTCCAGCATGATATCTGCATTTGCTTTATTCAAAGTTTGAATTTTTGATGCGTTTTTGTAATATCTCTAGATCTTTTTTTACACATAAATGATGTGAAATTCTGCATTATTGTCGCGAATCTTGATCCTTTTTAATCGATCGATCAATCAATGTAAGATAGAATAGTGGAAACAAAAACATAAGCCCGCACACAGCCAAACTTACATGTACATGAATAGCATAATACTTTCATCCACAATGAGCTGTAAGTTCTGTACTGTGTTACCCTAAGTGCCTAACCTATTAAGGATAAATGGTATACTAGCAGGACCCGTGGAAAATCCACGGGATTCTAGGGAGGGTGGGGGGTTGAAAATAGATATGTGCTAACGATTATTATTATCAATATTGTTATATTTTTTTTTATTTTTATTTTTTTTTAAATAATATTTTTTAAAGATAATTTCTTTTTATCATTTTATAATTTTTCTTCTTCTTTTCATTAATATTGTACTCGTTAGAATATCAACCTTTTGTTTGCTGTCCCATGTATCATTTTGAATTTTTTTTTATAAATATGTATCATGTAATAAAACTTGAAAATTGGAAGAAAACAGTGAAATCAATAAGTTGTAATTAAAATTGATGCATATATTTTAGACTAATACTTTCTTTTTACTTTCGTTAATTACGATTATTGTCGTCACTTAAATTCGTTCCTACTTTTTCACTATCCCTTTCCGGATCCTCACTCTCGTTATCTATACGAATATTGTTGTCATGCATGCACTGAAAATAATATACAAATATACAAATATAAAATGACACTCGAGGATCTAGCTAAAACTATTCGCATCGAAGGAACATCAAATCGTATTATATTCTCCCGAGGGCCATCGCGGCCCGAGGGAGAACAGTACTATTGATGTTCCTGAGTGCGAATAGTTTTAGCTTGTTCCGAATGAGTCATTGTATATTTGTTTTATATCCCTTCCACCCAGGCGCGGATCCAGGATTCCTTAGGGGGCCCAAATTTGAAGTTATGCGAGCCAAATATTGGTACGTAATGAGCAAAACGGTTTTTTTTTTTTTTTTTGGGAGGCGGGGCAGACAAAACATCCGCATCACCCCACTCTTACATGCAAGCCCCGCTCAACGTTAGTGATTCGGGGTCAAGGGCGGAGCCCCAGAAGCTCAGGGTTTTAGGCATTAAATTACCGTCAGATAAGCATCCAGGGGTCCGCCTTAGGGCCATTGAGTGGGTCCAGGGGGCAGAGCCACCGGAAGTTCAGGGTTTTTAGGCATTTAATTACGGTCAGATGAGTATAATTTGATACCTTATTTGTGGCACTGGCAGGTCACTCATTGGCGTGGGGTCCAGGGGCGGAGCCCCAGAAGCTCAGGGTTTTAGGCATTTAATCACGGTCAGATGAGCATATTTTGATACCTCATTATTTTGTGACACTGGCAGGTCACTATTTTTCTTTCTTTCTCTCTTTCTTTCTATTTCTCTTTAATATACTTTTTCCACAAAAGTGGGGAGGGGGTGGAGCTCGAGCCCCGAGCCCTGCCGTTCCGCGGACCCTGACATGTAGGCCTCTAAATAAGTATATTTTTTGCCCGACTGTAAATTTGGGAATTTGTCATTTTCCAACAAACGCATACAAAAGTATAATGTACTAAAAATCTCGGAAAATTATGTCATTTCAGCAACATTTGTAAATCACCGGTATCGAATTAGAAATAAACCACGTTTAATTTCATTTGGGGCAGGCCCCAAGCACCCAAGCCCCGTCAGTACGCAAGCGCCCGATCTACACCTTGTTGGCGGGAAAAATCGCAACTGATCTCCCCTACCTTTCTTCTTTCTCTTTTTTTTTCTTTCCCTTCCCTTCTTTCTCTCTCTTTTAGGTGTGCTGGGGGAAGGGAGGCAAGGGCCGATTCACAACTGCATGATCTCCCCTTCTTTTCACCCTTTTCTTTTCTTCTTACTCTTTTTTGTTCCATTTTAGCTCTCTTTGTTTGGGGGCGGGGGAGAGGCAAGGTTTTTTGGCCCTCGATTCACAACTTGTTGGCGAGAAAATTGCAACTGATATCCCCCTTCTTTTCCTTTCTTCCTCTTTTTTCTTTCTCTTTATCTCCTCTTTTCCTTTTTTCTTTCCCTTTCCTTCCTTCTCTCTTATTTTGTTGATGAGGGGAGGGGGGAGGCAACAGCCCGAGGCAAGGCCCTTTCGCCCCCATCTCCTTCTTATTTACACCTTTTCTTTTCTTCTTCCTCTTCTTTCTTTCCCTTTCTCTCCTCTTTCCCTTCTTTTCCTTCTCTCTCTTTTTTTCTTTGCTGGGAGGGGGGACCAAGGCCCCTGCCCCCTGGATCCGCGCCTGCTTCCACCTGTAGGCCTATCATTCCTTGCACACTTCTGTAATAGCATGTACGTACCGTACTCACATTCACATCACATTCAAAAAAGAAATAAAAGAAAACAACAATTGCACGGCTCAAACATGAAACATTGAATGATCTAAATACACGCTATATACAGGTACTACAGTATAGCTAGAGTGCTGCAGTTACGCATAGGTTAAATTGCATTGTGTGAGCGCCGTGACTGGCCTGACACCGCTGGAGTTGCCCGTGCGGAGGCATGTGATATTACCTAAGCTCGCTGAATTTTTCTTCTCTTCAGTTATATGGTCTCGACATTTACAATCTATTTGCGTTATTATTGTTGTGATTTCAATGTAGTTTTCATGAAAAGACCAATAAAGCAGAAGCTTGGACTATGATTATGTTGGCATGGTCCACAGAATTTGTACAAATATATTCAAAGTAAAGATTTTACGCGAAAAATCGGACTGTTTGTGCCAATATATTGTAACCGTCGCACGAATTTACTCGACTGTGTGTGTACGTGTGTGAGCGTAGAACCACGTATTACGTTGACGTCAGTTTGGCTGCTGCGTATATATAGCAAGATGCCTCACACGGGATAGGCCCAACCCATCGCATCATGCATGTGCTACGCTACATGACGTGAGTGGAGTGTCTCTTAATAAAGTATCTCTTTGATTAGACTGCATATAGCAAGATGCCTAACACGGGATAGGCCCTCCCTTTGCGACGTGCATATTTGCTACAACACATCATGGACTGGACTGTCTCTTGATAGTGTGATCTCTTTGATTAGACGTGCAGAGGGCGGGTGCACGCCTCGCCGACTCACTCGCGGGTTCGTCGCCTCCTTGCACGGACGACGCCGGCCGTGCTCGTCCGCCCGTCCTCCCGGGACCCCGAAACCACCTTTTAACGACATGGACGGCGACCACGGGTCGACGTGGCACGCGACATGCCCGATCCCATCCATTCGAATTGCGTCGCCGTTCCCGCGCCACGGCAGAGGCGGGCAGGGTCGAGGAAAGACGGGTTTGATGTTAAAAAATTCACATTGGCAGGCCGTTACGCACCCCCCGCGGCGATTTTGCGTATTAATATATAGATGCCATGCTAGTAATTGTGCTTCTATTTTTTTTTAAATAAAAAAATCAATGAAGATATTGCAGTCCATTACAATTCTTCAAGACCATAAAGAAGATGATGCGACTAGCTTTTCTGTAAACCCCTGCAAAGTTCTTGCTAAGTATATGTATATAGAATAACTGAATACCATGTTATGTAGGAGAGGAATTTATTATTAAAATAATGGAAAATGAAAGTCCATTCATGGCCAGACTTTCATGAATAGCATTCCTCTAATTCATGAACATTGAATGTTCTGAAACTTCTGTATTATGTTACTCTAATCATTTTGCTGTAACTCCCAGTGTTTCTTCCTTAACAATTTGGTTGCTTTCTTTGCCTCTATGAAACCATTACTCATTTGCCACACATACAATTTTGCACAAAAATTCCAAATTCCAGTCTTGCTTAGCTCCATGACATCCCTTTTAACACCGGTAGGGATGAATCTTGCACTGGGAACAGTTAAAGAAATCTCTGGAGCCTCCCCCATGATAAATTCATTGTGGCACAGGGAGATTATTTGTGTGGCATATAAAGAGTTAAGAAGTCTCTTCCATAAAGCTTTCTAACATTGAAAAAACATCTATGTTCATTTGATAAATATTTCTCTCAGGGTTTGTCTTTCTTGGTCATCATGCCATTCATGACACCTTGGACTGATATGGTTTTATAGCCCAAATGGAAAGTCTCAAAAGTCTGAACATCAATATGAACCATTCCAATTCACAAGTGTGCAGGCACAAAACCTTGTCAGTCGTAGTGCATGTTTTAACTGTAAGACTAAGTAGACTGCATGGTCTCCTGCAGTATATAGGCCTTGTACTAAAGCTGCTCCTGACACAGCCAAGGAGTTACACGTTTAGGCCAGGCTCAAGGCTTCATGGAATCACTCCAATTCACAAGTGCGCAGGCACAAAACCTTGTCAGTCATAGTGCATGTCTCAACTGTAAGACTAAGTAGACTGCTTGGTCTACTGCAGTATATAGGCCTTGTACTAAAGCTGCTCCTGACACAGCCAAGGAGTTACACATTTAGGCCAGGCTCAAGGCTTCATGGAATCACTCCAATTCACAAGTGCGCAGGCACAAAACCTTGTCAGTCGTAGTGCATGTTTTAACTGTAAGACTAAGTAGACTGCATGGTCTCCTGCAGTATATAGGCCTTGTACTAAAGCTGCTCCTAACACGGCCAAGGAGTTACACATTTAGGCCAGGCTCAAGGCTTCATGGAATCACTCCAATTCACAAGTGCGCAGGCACAAAACCTTGTCAGTCATAGTGCATGTCTTAACTGTAAGACTAAGTAGACTGCTTGGTCTACTGCAGTATATAGGCCTTGTACTTGTACTAAAGCTGCTCCTGACACAGCCAAGGAGTGACACATTAAAGATACTATGTCCTTTTTGCAGCCAACATCAAATTCTGTAGAACTTTGCAGGAATTATGAATATGTCATGTATGTCCTATCTGTGAAATTTAAACGTTAGCAGTGTCCTAATATTCAAATTATGCAAGGAAACCCGTTTACTTGCTAGACTTCACTGTCAGACACTATTGAGTGACTGACTGGCTTTTCTTCATCTTTGGTAATAACATACATAAAATGAGCTGTAAAGGGTACATGAGCATTTGTCTACATCAATAACCCACTTCTTGTAATGGCCAAAATTAAACTGATTGAATCTTTGCGCAGCATAAAACGTACGACCTTTCGGTACAATGGTCTGAAACATCAGACTATTACTTACTGGCTCTATAGCTCCTAACTCAATTTGACAACTAACAGTCATTATTTTCCCACTTAAAGACATTTTCAAGCCCCCCTTTTTTAAGGGAAGTTCTAAATTAGTATTGTCTTTCGAATGCCGTTGGAATTTAACCTTTTCATTTTTTGGCCTGCAAATGGGACATAGTACCTTTAAGGCTAGGCTTAAGGCTTCATGGAATCCCGCTTAAGTTTAGAAATAGAATCTGCGCCTGAGGACTAGCTATTTACCTCTATTGGAATACGAGCAGAGATAAACCCTCTGGGTAGGTTCATTGCTTCCTCTGAGAAGGCACTCCTCGAGTCCTGCTCCTCTTCTTGGGACTGGGACTCTGCTGCAGCTTCCTCCTCCTGAGAGGAGAAAACAATATTCACAGGATAGAAAGAACAATTGGAAAAAGTGGCACCAGCAACAAAAAATATATATACATGTCGATTGAACACGATATGTCCAGGCCTTAACTTCTATAATGAGCCTCCGTAAATAAAAAGCTGAGCTCATATGAAAGATTTCTTGTCAATATTTTGCAATTGATATAATCACTGACCATGAATGTAAAATATATGATGACTAACATTCAACGAGGTAGTTGTTAGAGCATCAGGAGTAATTGTACATGTAGTAGTACGAATAGCAGTCATGGTAGAATTGTAAAATTACAAACTTTTAACCAACCAGGTACTTGTTGAGTAAAATAAACACTTAGAAATTATAAAGATTTGTAGATCGATATGAACAGGCCGAACTATAAAGTACAATGTTCTGCCGAAGAACAAAAGAGACACAAACCTGAGAAAAAACATCAATCCTGGCTTTCTTCTTCCACATACCACCTCCATCATCCTCCTTGCTTGTCTGAGCTCTGTTGCTCTCTCCATCAGTCTCTTCACTCCAATTAGCCCTCCGCTTGCTGCTCCTCTTTCCACCATCAACCTTTTGCTCAGCCTTCGATTCTAGCCTTTCCTCAGTCCGTCCAGCTTCTGGTTTCTTCTTGGGTTTCTTTCTTTCATAATGAAATGGGTCATCTTCCTCCACCTCCTTCTCCTCATCGTCACTATCTTGTTCTACGATATGCTTAACTTCTGTCTCTCCTTCATCCATTGGTTCTTCTTTCCCTTGATTCAAGACTTCCACCCGTCTACTCTCTTCCTCCATCCTTGCTTCTCCCCTCATCTTTCCATCAGGTTTCTCACTTTTCTCCAGTGGTTTTCTAAATGCGTCCAGAGTGCCTTGCCTCTGCTTAGGCTTAGAGCCAGCTTCCTTGCTCAGAGTTTCAATTTTGGATGGTTGTTCAGATATTACCTCCAGGCTCTCTAAGACTTCCACAGAGGCTGGTTTCTGAGCATCATTATCATGTCTAGCCACACCGCTACCCCTTCCGTCATCTGATCATCAGCATCTCCTCTTCCATTTGGCTGGCTTAGAACCTCTTCCTTGACTCTGACCACCTGCTTCTCCTCTCTCCTATTCTCCTTTCTGCCCATCCCTTCATCCGTCTTTTTGACTTCAGGTCTAGTGCTGGTCTCTACCCGCTCTACCTTGTCATCACCTCTCCCTGTTTCCATCTTGATGGGGGCTAATGGAAATTTGACACCGAAGAAACCAAACAAACAAAATATAAAAATTAACCTTCTCTTTCCCTCACAATGCCCTAGATGGTTAAAATCTTTTAAAGATATTAATGTTGAATCTAGTACTGTTTGCTGTAATAGCTTGACATTTTTCTTTAAATTCAAAATGGATTTCTGGCATGGTAAGGGTTAAGCATTATATTTTCTCCTAGAAATGCCTCCATCACCATGAAATGGGCACACTTTCTCATTACTTTAATTAGCTGATGTGTTTTAGAGATACATGTATGAAAAAAACTTTTACAGCAAGTTGAAACCCAAACTATTTTCTGATAAAACAACATTTCTCTGATTTATTTAGTTACAAGCATTCTTTTGATCTTTCAGGTGCAAAGATACATGTATCATTATCATCATCAAATTCTCATTATGGCATTAGTATTACCTCACCAAAGTAAAAGAGGTATTGATGGGTAAAACCTATGCCATGTACCATTACAGCAACACAATGCTATGCAATTCTATTACAGCTACCATAAAGTTGATGAATACCGTTCTAACATTCCTCTCAGGGTCTCACCTTTCTCTTGTAATGAGAACTCAGGGGAGCCATCCAGAGGCCTAGAGGATGTTGTCTGATTGGCTGTCCTCGAGGGAGTTGCTATGATAGTCTCTGAGACCTTGGAAATCTTTGGAGTTGATGTGAGATTTTGTCTGTAAAGTACATTAAAAATATGGCATTGGAACAGAGGACATTACAAGGATATCAAATGATAAAAATTTAGCATTTTATTTCATTTGGTTTCCTTTCATTCATTCAGTTCTGAATCAGCTTCGAATGTATACATAGTAAATCAGTTTACAAACAAATATAGGAAAGAAAGACTCTTTTTTCAAACAGAACTGGCGCTCCAAGATAAGCACAAGCTTGACGCCTTCCAAGTGTTACAATAACACACAAAAATACAAACAATCAATAAAGGGGTTACCTAGTGATGCAGAACTCCAAACATTCTTACAATGAGAAAAAAGGGCTTAAATATTGGTAACAACATGGATAAATAAATACCTCTTCTAGCTCAAAGTCTTGTGAGACAGAAATTCACTTGAACATCCGGTTCTCACGTACGTTTTCTAGTATAGAATACACTAATGCATTTAATTCTTAGTAGTATCTTCATCACATTTGGTCATCGTAGCTTTAGCACAAGAGAAAATTATGCTTACTTTGGCAGATTAGATGTGGAAGCAGTCTCCTTTTTGGCTGTGGCTGTGGCCTTCCTGTCCAGCTTCCCACCTCCACCATATATTTGTTGTGAAAGAGACTCGGTGTCCGAGGCTAGCACATTCTGTGTTGGCAAAGACTGTGATGGGACTGCACTGAGAAGATCTAGACCAGCTGTACAGAAATACAAATTTTACAAGCAAATTAATGCAACATACAGGCACATAGGGTATGCAACTAACCACATATGCATTATGGCAACATAACTGTTCTCCTGTCCAGCTTCCCAACTATGCCATGGATTTGTTTTGAAGTAGACTAGGTGTGTCTGAGACTAGCACATTCTGGGTCAGCAAAAACTGTGAAGTGGAAGATCTAGTCATCATCATCACCATCATCATCACCACCACCATCATCATCATCACCACCATCATCATCATCATCACCACCACCATCATCATCATCATCATCATCATCATAGTCATCATCATCATCACCACCACCATCATCATCATCACCACCATCATCATCATCATCATCACCACCACCATCATCATCATCACCACCATCATCATCATCATCATCATCATCACCACCACCATCATCACCACCATCATCATCACCACCATCATCATCATCATCATCATCATCATCATCATCATCATCATCATAGTCATCATCATCATCATTGTTTAACCTTCTCTTTTCCCCTTGCGGTGAGCCTTCCAGTCATCAGCATGCACCTGGGTGAGGCTAGAATACCAGATACTGTCATATCACTTGCAAAAATAATATTATCTCATGCAAAAACTTTAATTTCCAACTCGTGAGTTTGCAAACTTTCAGGCTGCGTACATTTATTAGCAAGGGATCATTAGAAACTATTTGGCAATGTCATGATGCCCTCAAGCATAATAATACGTGTGTGTGTGTGTGTTTAATTGCTTTTTTTTTTTTACAGATGTGTATCAATCAGATATGATTATATACATTTGGGGACCGACCTTAAACATCACAATCTGAAAGACGTGACTCAGTCGGGGTCTGCTGAGTCAGTTTGTAGGCGAGGACAGAGAGCTGACCATACTACAGACATTACCGCTAGACCAACTCACATCTCCCTTTTTGTCACCTTTTAGTCTTACCTTGAGCAACTTTGGGATTGCAATGCAGAACTGTCGAGACATAGATGACAGCCAGTCCAAGCTCAGACTCTGGTATTGGACGTACATTGTGCCTGTATAGAAACATGGTGATCAAAATATTCATGTATCATTTATAACCAATTATAGATTCAGCTTTCCAAATAAATTTCTACACAAATAATGTATGAAGTAACTCGGCAGAAAACCCAAGATTCCTTTCTAATGTGCCTGTAAAATGCATGATGAAACGCAGCTCAAGTTTCTACTAATAACTTACATAACAAAATCTCTACAAACAATAGCTTTCAATGTCTTTTAAAATGAAAATTGCTATCAAATTTAAGCATTCAGCAACCCAGCAAAAACTACAGGGTCTACTTTAAAGCCCGTCTGCACTAGTTTGGCCAGGAGGGATTAGACCACCCTGCTGGTCACTGACAGGTGGTTATCTCATCAACTCAGCTCTCAATTAACGTAAGAAAAAGAGGATCATGGGGGACCAACGGCCACCGCATAGGGCTTGTTTTCTATATAAAGGGAGCAAGTAGCTACAAGATGGCCAAGGATATGCAATGCTTTCTTGTCTGAACACAATGCACATAAAAATATCACAAAATCTAAATATTATAATCAATATTTCATTACATGATGATTAGTAATCATAGATTTCTATTTTCATAGTGGTCAAAAAGACATTCCAAACTCACTTCTTAAGCAGCCTGAGCACCTGCGATACAACAGTCTGTCCCATCTGGCTCATCTGCTGAGGGGCGTCTTGATGCTCTGTGTATAGCACACAGGATGTACTACAGATTAACCGGTCAGAGATGGACGGGACATCGCTATCCTCGTCTAAGAGCTCTGAAAGACCTCCAGCCACACTGATCGGAATGTGAAGACGCTTGTACTGTAGAGGTGAGCAAGAAAAGAACATCAGATTTTGCATGGCAATAGAAATGAAGACAATTGTGACTGCCATCTTGATGTAAGTCTGTGCAATAGACAAAGGATTTACTACAGATTAACTGATCAGACTTTGTTTCTACTGTATAGGAGAACAATGGACATTATCAAAAGCTGGAAAGAAAGATGCCTGTGATAGCCATCTTAATCATCCTGATGGAAATTACAATGATCAACATGAAGAGTGACAAAATAATGTAGATTAATGTCATACCAAAGAACTTTAGTGCCGGGCTGGGATTTCAACCTCCAACCTAATGATTTGTAGTTATTAAGTGAATGAACCACTATACCATGACAACCCAACAGAACAACAAAATAAAATCCTTTGAACATCGAATCAGCCTCTTACAAATTTACTTTTCTACAGACATCTCAAATTCCTTATCAATTCTGCAAGATTGAAAATCATATCATATTACCAACCTGTTTCTCAGTGAGGAAGAAGAAAGTCCTGTCCTTAAAAATCTCCTTTCTCCTGTCATCTGGACTGAAGGACACCTCATTCTTGTTGATAGCTGCCTCGGCCACAGTTGGAAGGTACCTACAGAAAATATATAAAATATTTTTCCTTTAAAAAAACATTTTTCTAACTACAATACCAACATCCACACTGTGGAGAATGTGATATATATTATAGGTTAAGTGCTTACAAAGTTGAATTTATAGTTCACTACTACTTGTCAAATTTACAACTTTACTTTATACCTATTTGTAAATGTCATCACAATTGCCCTTTTAAATTAAATTCATTCATTCAAATACCTGTAGAGTTGATGATCTCAACATCTAACCTAGATGCTTCAATGACAGAAGAAAACAATTCACAGCTTATTCAAGCATTAAATCCATTTACCAATGATAAAATTATGATGTGGGAGTAAAAAAGAAATAGGGCTGCATGACATAATAGCCCTTAGTATACTCTATAATCTATGTTTTACAATACAGAGATGTCATTTTGAAAATGTGAAAATGGTGTTCATATGTACTTACTCGCCTGGAGTAGGCAGAGAGGCCTTCTCCTTTACAGCATCCAACGTGCGTTTAAAGAAGTCTGGAGTAACGATGGGTCGGCATGCAACAAGTGCGCTAATCACCTGCAAGGAATAGAAGGTAGACAAACAGCATTAGAGAGAGAGAGAGAGAGAGAGAGAGAGAGTAGAGAAAGAAGGTAACATTAAGTTGTGACATAACTAGATAGGTACACTGTTGGCACCACTCAGAGACCACATGAACTGTGAGCTTCTACCTAACTCACCTTGATGGTTACATTGAGCTGTGACATGACTAGATGGGTACACTGTGGACACCATTCAGAGACCACATGGCCACCAATCTTGTGGACCGTCTGCTTCAGGGCTTTCTTCTCATCTGCGGGCAGGGCAGAGGCAGCTACCACAAGAGGGTTGAAACACACCCTAGACATGCATAAAAGAGAATAACATAGAATCAACTGACATTAGAGTTTAAAAAGTATCAATATTTGGAGAGCATTTAGTAGAGGACCGAGAAAAATCACCCTCCATCAGGGAAATTTCACATAGAAAAAAATGCATTTTGGTTCCCATGTTACATATTTTTCTGTAAAATTGTAAATTATACAAAAGGTTTGATATAAATTGTAGATATGTTCAAATATAAAAAAAATATATATACAAAACACTCTTCTCAGTAGTAATAATAGCTCTTCAATTTCATACCTCCATTTATTTGAATTAAATGATCCAAATAAAATGACGTCTCCATTGTGAAGGCTAGTCTCGCTTCCAGTCTCCAGTTTGGCTCCATTGCAGGATGTCCCGTACTTTGAAGACTCTTTTAAAGTCAGGATGGAAGGTGCATTTGGGCGATTCTGACAATAAGAAAAACAGAACAGTACAGGAGTGTGTTTCATTTTGATGGCTACTTCATCAATGTAATCTATATTCAATTTTGTTAATATAAATATGCTAAATGTGTTAGTTGAAATAGAATTCATCAAGGTATCTAGAACCAACTACAGATATCTCTTGATACAGGGCCAAATCCAAGCTATTTTGTCCCATATTATATCAACATCATCTAAGATTTTACATTTGATTGATTGAATTTATTTAATTACTGTTTACATTAACAACTTAAAGATAATATATATATCTTTTTTTAAAGTGAAGTGAGAAAGGTACATCATATCATTTCAGATGATTGTGTTACCTGGCAAGCCCTCATATAGCTTGGATAAGACCAAATATAAAGTACAACTATACTTTTAGTGTCAATTTATGTTCATAACACCCTGTGACATCAAAAGACAAATTACCTTGCACTTGCCGCTGATAACTTAAATGAGTCTTCCACATCCAATTCTTTTATTTTTTAATGTTTTTATATTGTTTTTGAAAGAGAGTAACAAAGTCGTAAATTGCAAGATGTTTATTAGGATTAAAACAAACCAAATCAGATTTAAAAAACAATTTAGACAACCTTTTTTTGCTAAATACAGTTTATGTTGGGTATCCTTGTTTAATATACTTACAAGATTACTTTCTGGGTGTTTGACTTTAAAGGAGGCATGCTTGCGGCTGATCGATGCATCGCCTGCTATCAAAATGGGACAATCTACAAAATGAAGGGAAAATAACAACAACTCCTTTAAAAAAGTGTCTGTTGCAATTTTATTCTTTGCTGCATACATGTTCAAGAGCATCAGATACATCCATAGAATTCAAAGAGAACAGGAGATTAGGTACTGTTTAACATTCAAGTTAATATGTGACAGTTGACTGAAAGTGTGTAAATTGAGAATAAAAAGCACAGTACTGAATAAAAGATGGTAATAGCAAGCTCTAGAGACATCAAGATGAAATCAGGTCAATTACTACTAGTAATAATAATAATGATAATTTTATAGGCCACATATCCAACATGCAAGGTGCTCTAGGGGCTCCTATATTACCCCGGCTCTGCTAGGCTACCGTTTTTGGTGCTCAAAGAATTCCTACCGGTACCCATTTAACCGTATCCGGACACCTCCCTCTGGACATCCACCCTCCCGGATAACCACCCCCAGTCAACTACCCCCTAGGGCAACCACCCTCTAGGACGACTACCCCGGGACAACTACCCCGGACAACTACCCCCAAGGACAACTACCCCCTAGGATAGTTGTCCGGGGGGTAGTTGTCCTAGGGGGTAGTTGTCTCAGGGAAAAAAACACACCGGGGCTCGGGGCAAATTTGCCCCCGAAATGAGAAAAAGAGCCCCCGAAAGTCATAAAAGAACCCCCCAAAATATGCATAAAGTTCAATGCATAACAAATTAAAGAGTGTTATTTTCATCCAAGCAAGCTTGAAAAGTAGCCCCTGAAATGTCTTAAATATTTGTTTCCCTGAGTTGTCTGGGGGGTAGTTGTCCGGGGAGTAGTTGTCCCGGGGGGTAGTCGTCCTAGAGGGTGGTTGCCCTAGGGGGTAGTTGTCCTAGGGGGTAGTTGTCCTAGGGGGTAGTTGACTAGGGGTGGTTATCCAGGGGATGGATATCCAGGGGGTAGGTGTCCTAGAACCCATTTAACATCTGGGTGGAGAGTGGCAAATGTAGATTAATATCTTGCCAAAGGGCATGAGTGCTGCTACCTGCAAGGGACTAAAACCGCAAACTACAATCCAACGATGTATCCACTAGAACACAACACCTCTACATGGATCAGAGCTTTCAACTTGAAATCTACTTCATTAAAAAGTATTTTGGATATCTAGATATCTTAATAAGAGGTTTCTAAAGCTCCCTAAATCATGAGACGGGATCTGATGTCTCTACCTACCTTTACGACCAACTATGTAATCCTCTCCAACCAAGAGGTGGTGACTGCTCTCTGAAGAAGAAAAAAAATGCAGATGTTACAGAAAACTGTTGAAAACTGCACTACTGTCATATATTATTTATTGATACAGAATTTAACTGAAAATGAGAATAACTACATGAAGATCAGGATGATCAGCAAACTTGTTGTTTTTACTACACCTCCATAACAGTGGCAGATTTAAGGGGCACAACCAGTCCGTGCCCTTCTCTTTTGAAACCCAAGTGACATGCCTTGAGTACACAAGTCAGAAATTGTCGAGTTAGACTTAGAGAAGATACAGTATCATCAAATTTGTGAGCAGAAAGTGATACCAAATGATTATATGATATTTTGCCTTCCAATTTAAGCAATTGTCATACCTTTGGTATTATTGTTCTTTTGGATAAATCTGCCGTTACCTGTCAAGTGCATACTATAGAACTCGTTTTCATGACTTTTTCTTCAGTTGTAGTGCATGCCGATCCTGATAAAGCATTTTGAGATCACGATATTGCCAAAAATCTTTTGACGATTAATTTTCTAGTTGCACAATTTGGAGACAAGAGATCTGGTTTATTTGGTAATTAATAATTCATTCTAAATAAACTTGTGCAGAACCATGGATTGAGTATCAGTGTCACATTCACAATTATTTGTTAAATGTCTTCCTCCTCCTCCTCCTCCTCCTCTTCCTCTTCCTCTTCCTCTTCCTCTTCCTCTTCATCTTCATCTAAGGTGGTACTGGACAAAACCAATTGGTATAGACGTCCAGACTTCCGTGGCATCGCAAACTGTCATAAAACATCACAACTGATGGTGCAGATTCAAAATTAAAATAAAAGGTGCGCATAAAAATACAGGGGGGTTGCAGACATCTAATTTTAGAGGAAGTTGAGCTACATCTTCTCCTTCTCCTTCTCCTCCTCCTTCTTCTTCTTCTTCTTCTTCTTATTCTCCTCCTCCTCCTCTTCCTTTCCTTCTTCAAATTCTAGTTTCTTCCTTTTTTAGACTTAGGGTAGGCCTATAGGCCCTAGATCTAGACTTTAATTATAGATTCTAGGCCTATTATTATGACAAAAAAATTGACACGTGGGACCGAAGACATATTTTGACACAAAGTTTATGAAATCCTCGATAAAATCAGTTTTAAAAGCAACAGATAATTATGGATTGGTTGATTTAAAAAAAAAATGTTTTAGATCTAGATCTATCTACTTTACCTGTTCCTTCACGTATGCTTTCAATGGACCACATTGCAAACGGTGTGTTGTTGACTGGATCGGAAAGTCCAAATTCCCCGCCTGTTGCGCTATTGCATGTTGTTGTTGTTATGTTGCATGCATGCAGTGCATGCAGTGCATGCAGTGCTAGAGGGTGCTCGCGCAGCGCTCGACACCCCGACGACGAGCGATCTAGACGTTTCGCAGTCCAGCACGGCAGCAGTCTCGATTGATAGGATAGGAAGGGGCGAGTGGCCAGTGGTGGTCAAGGGTATCCGGATGCTTTTTTTTCTCCAGATAATTTCTAGAACTGGAGACCCCTAGTCCAGCTCCACACTGTTTCTATCAATTAGACCTACTTTCTAAAATTGAAGAATGATCCGATTATTTGTATCCGTTTCTTTCCAAAATGGTGCACCTAGCGCACTACTTTTCTCTCCCATGTGCAGCCATATCCCACCTTCATCATTATCATCACTAGTATCATCTCATCTGCATCGTCATTATCGCAAGTATCATATATTTCATCTTCATCGTCAATACTATCAGATCTCACCTTCATCGATCGATCATTTTCATTAAATGTACTTATGTTGTCTTTTTATTGCATTTATGTTTAATCCAAAGTATCAATGTACAATGTATCCAGTTTTGTTAAGAATGATTTGTACAATATGTATTTCGTTTGAGAGAAAATAATAAAACATATCTTTAAAAACAAAAAAATATAGAATCATATATATCTCACCTTCATCATCATCATCATCATCACTAGAATCATATATATCTCACCTTCATCATCATCATCACTAGAATCATATACATCTCACCTTCATCATCATCACTAGAATCACATATATCTCACCTTCATCATCATCGATCATCATCACTTAGAAATTAGAATCATAAGTATATCTCACCTTCATCACATTATCATCATCACTAAAATCATATATATCTCACCTTCATCACCATCATTATCATCACTAGAATCATATGTATCTCCCCTTCACCATCATCATCATCACTGGAATCTTATATATCTCACCTTCATCATCATCACTAGAATCACATATATCTCACCTTCATCATCATCGATCATCATCATCATCATATCATCATCATCACTAGAATCATATATATCTCACCTTCATCATCATCATCATCATCATCACTAGAATCAAATATATCTCATCTTCATCTTCAACACTAGAATCTTATATATATCTCACCTTCATCATCATCATCATCACTAGAATCACATAATATCTCACCTTCATCTTCAACACTAGAATCTTATATATATCTCACCTTCATCATTACTAGAATCATATATATCTCACTTTCATCATCACTAGAATCATAAATATCTCACCTTCTTCATCATCATCATCATCATAACTAGAATCATATATATCTCACCTTCATCACCACTAGAATCATATATATCTCACCTTTATCATCACTAGAATCATATATATCTCGCCTTCATCATCACTAGAATCATATATTATTATCTCACCTTCATCATCATCACTAGAATCATATATTATTATCTCACCTTCATCATCATCACTAGAATCATATATTATTATCTCACCTTCATCATCATCACTAGAATCATATATTATTATCTCACCTTCATCATCATCGCTAGAATCATATATTATTATCTCACCTTCATCATCATCAACACTAGAATCATATATATAAATATATCTCCCCTTCTTCATCATCATCAACACTAGAATCATATATATATCTCATCTTCATCATCATCATCATCAACACTAGAATCATATATATATATCATCTTCATCATCATCATCATCATCATCACTAGAATCATATATATCTCACCTTCATCATCATCATCATCACTAGAATCATATATATTTCACCTTCATCATCATCACTAGAATCATATATATCTCACCTTCATCATCATCACTAGAATCATATATATCTCACCTTCATCATCATCATCACTAGAATCATATATATCTCACCTTCATCATCAACACTAGAATCATAATCACCTTCATCATTATCATCACTAGTATCATATATCTCATCTTCATCATCATCACTAGAATCATAATCACCTTCATCATTATCATCACTAGTATCATATATCTCATCTTCATCATCATCAATACTATCTATCATATATCTCATCTTCAACATTTTCATCACTAGTATCAAATATCTCTTCTTCATCATTATCATCACTAGAATCATATTTCTCGTCCTCATCAATATCACCACTAATATCACATATTGCATCTTTATCACTATCATCACTTCTATCATATATGTTTCAGTGAAAATGTAACTTTTTTCTTATGTAATCTGACTAGTAAGAAAAGCAACAAATTTAGACGTTTTTGGATGTTTCATTAACTTTAATAAGTTTTCTTATGTTCCTCTAAAGATTACATGCGTTTCTTTAAGGACACCATAAAATATCCGGGACCTGTACGTAACAGTAGGTCACTGCAAAGGTCAGAGCCACATCAAGTCAGAGAACGGACATGTTTGTCCACCATTTTGATGCATAGTTTTTGTCTCAAATGTCTCTGCGGGGAGATAATTTGTGTTCAACCGATTCGAGTATATCCCGTTATAAAATGGGTTCAAGAATGTAGCCAATGAGAAGCGTCGAAATGGATCACATGTGCGTGCATTAATTTTTACCATATGCATAGGGAGTGCATTTTGGTGATAACAACCATCAATTTCTTGACTTTATACTCATATTGTAGAACCATCTTATAGACGGACGGACAAGACGGACAAGACGGACAAGACGGACAAGACGGACAATGAACTCGACAAGTCTCGTTCATTATTCTACTGTGACTTAACCTGCGTGCAGTGCATATTCACTAATGCACTCGCAAACATGTATTATTTGTACACTAAAGATATTGAATAAAAACTTGGAAGTCTCCTGTTGGATGGGTTTTTTCGGCACAACTCAAAGGGAAGTAGAACACAGAAACACAGTTCTTCACGTGAAGTTAGCAAGTCCAGTTGACTTGACAGATCTTGGGACGATAGAGACAGAGGGCTTTAATCCTACCTCCTGCAAGTGCACACAGAGTGGGCTTACCAAACAGGAAGCTGAGGAAGAGAGGATCATAATGTCATCATCCCGCAAAGTTAATAGGCATTGGGAAATTGATTACCCCTGGGCCGAAGTTTCTGCTGGGCAACAGAATACAAGCAGAGAAGATTCTTGCCTCGACAGAGAAGAGACTGGTCAAGAATGCAGAGTACGCAGAAGCTTATGACAAGGAGATTCAGCAAATGGAAAAGACAGGATTTTCAAGGAAGCTAACCCATGAGGAGATGGGCAAGTACCAGTGGTACGCCCAGAGAAGAAGAGTACACCTGTCAGGGTAGTCTTTAACTCCTCCGCATCATTACAAGGCCACTGTTTAAATGACTATTGGATAAAGGGGCCAGACCTATTGAACAACCTGACAGGGGTGCTGCTGAGATTCAGAAAGAAAGAAGTTGCTGTATGTGCAGACATCTCAAAGATGTACCACCCAGTGTTGATCCCACTAATTGATCAGCATACACATAGATTCCTGTGGAGGAACATGGATCTCCTCAAGAACCAGATTTCTATATGATGAAAGTAGTGACGTTCAGCGACAAACCTGCTCCAGCAATGGCACAGTTAGTGCTTAAGATGACAGCTAAACAAGGAGAATGTACCCGGACACCCTGAAGCTGCAGCTCTCCTGAAGAGAAACGTGTACATGGACGACATCTGCGAGTCTGTGGAAACGGAAGAAGCAGCCAAGAAGCTCACCATAAAAAAATGAGCTGTTGGAGGATGGACATTTCAAAGTTAAAGGATGGCTTTCAAACAGAAAGCTAGAGGGTGAAAGCAAAGAAGGAAACATGATGCTGCTAGAGGAGATAGCTGAAGAGAAAGTTCTGGGTGTAGTATGGGACAAAGAAAGAGATGTCTTCTCCTACAAAGTGAAGAGTCACCCTCAACTGACAACATCCAGTATAGATACCAGACTAAGAGAAAGGTTCTGAGTAGGATAGCTCAGATCTTCGATCCACTTGGCTTTGCCTCAGATTTTTTGGTGAAAGCAAATATTGGCATGCAGAGACTTTGGCAAATGGGGATTGACTGGGATGTAGAACTCCCATCAGCAGAGGAGGCTAGATGGACGTCACTCTTCAAGGAAATGGAGAGTTTGAGCATGACATCAGTACAGAGATGCCTTACACCACACAGTACGGAGGGAGGACCAACATGCACTGTCACTATATACTACTAGCACCTACATATAACATAGTACATGCATGCATAGTCTATATGTGCACTGTAACTTGCCGCGAAGATCAGATAATAAAAAAATAAGTGGCGCGCGACAATGACGAGACCATAAATTCTTTTTCGTTCTTTTTTCCCACTTAAATTTGATATCGTCCGTGTGCCCAGTAATTAATGTTTAAGCTAAAATATCAATGTACAGTTCATCCAGTTTTGTTATGAAGAATATGTACAATTTTGTTTAATATGAATGATTTTTACAATATGTATTTGATTTGAGAGAAAAAAAGAAAAAAAATATCTTTAAATAAAGATAAAAAGTAAAAATAAACGCGCAGTTGTAATCTCGACCAATCAGATGCGCTATATATGCAGGCATTAAAGATCAAGATGGCACAAAAATGGGTGATGCTGGACTTTGGTGTAGGTGAGGGAGTGGAAATTGTTGAAACAAACACAGTGCAATACCCAGAAGATAGAAAGCACGAATTAAACAACGCGGAATTTAACTTCAGCGACGAAACAGCGACAGTGACATATTCGGACCCCAAACTAGTTAGGACAAAGAAGGGGAAGAACACGTCACAGTCACAACAAGGCTACAGTGCAAAGGTCTTGCTATTTGGTGGTAAGCTACTAGTAACCTAACGTAAAAGTCATCGTTAATTAAAAAAAACAATCAACAAAATATCGCCTGTAAAGGCTGTAGGGTCTAGGTCTACCGTAATCTAAACATCTAGACCTAGATATACCGTAGTCTAGATCTAGGTCTCCTAGAGTCTATAGCCTATACTTATAGGCTATAAATAGTAACAAACAAGTATGAAGTAGATCTAGATCTAGGCCCTATGCTATAGCCTAGGTCTACTAGATCTATAGGAGTAGACTATATAGCCTTACTTAGGTCCTATAAAGTTATAGGCCTAGAGTCTAGTCTAGATCTAGATCTGTTTTTCATGTTTTTTCATTAAAAAAAAGGGGCAGGCGGCCTCAAAATAGCAGTAGGTCTAGATCTAGACTAGATCTAGAACTAGACTATGTTTTTCATGTTTTTTCATTAAAAAAATTGAAGAAAAATAGCCCCGTTTCATAAAACTTACCATTGATAGTAACTTTGCCATCAATGGCAACTACCATGGTGACAGGGCTTAACAGCCAATCAAAATCAAGGTTTCCATGGTAGTTACCATTGATGGCAAAGTTACCATCAATGGTAAGTTTTGTGCAATAGGGCCCTGGTTTGTGACAGCCAAGTCTAGAGTGGCCCCTTTGAAGAGACTGTCAGTATCTAGGCTGGAACTACAGGCAGCAGTGTTAGCGACCAGACTGAATGCATCTGTAAGAAAGGAACTGAGACAAGCAGTGGAGGAGTTGACCTTCTTCACAGACAGCATGATCACTTTGCGTTGGATCAGAAGTCAGACAAGAGGTTTCAAACCTTTTGTATCTGCTCAAGTTGAAGAAGTGCAAAGCAACTCCGATCCTGGGAGATGGTGTCATGTTCCAGGCACACTGAATCCAGCAGACAACATATCCAGAGGCATATCTGTTGAACAGCTTCAAGACAGATGGAGGAAAGGTTCAGATTTCCTTTGCCTACCCGAGGAGCAATGGCCGAAAGAACAAGGAGAGCCTGATCACAGTGCAGTTGAGAAGGAAAAGAGGAAAGTGAAGTCAGTCCTCCACATCACAGGCACCGAGGCAATAGACTGCAAAAGATTCTTGTGATGGAGGAGATTGGTACAGTAACTGCCTATGTACTGAGATTTGTGCAGGAATTGAAATCCAAATGTGGAAGGCAGCCTGATGCACCTGATGAAGAAGAAAAAAGGACCTCTAACTCCAGCAGAATTAGATGAGGCAGAAATCTACTGGGTTAAAGAAGCACAGAAGGCATTGCACGGCAGAAATCTGGATAGAGAAACTTCAAGAGAAATTGATAACAACCTTTTACAGAAGACTATGAATTATATAGTTGATCCTCTAGTTCATATATTCAATATGTCTTTATTATCTGGACATATTCCAGAATCAATGAAAATTTTGAAGATAATCCCAATTTTCAAAAAGGGCGACAGTACATTAGCAAGTAATTATAGACCCATCTCATTGCTTACAACCTTGTCTAAAATCCTTGAAAAGTTGGTCCACATACGGACCATGAGTTTCTTTAAAAAGCACAGCATCCTCTCTGATACTCAATTTGGCTTCCGAGAAAAGAGTAACACTTCCCATGCAATACTTTCTTTAGTTCAAGCAGTTGCCAAAGCTATTGATCAGTCTTCTAATACGGTTGGTTTGTTCATAGATTTTTCTAAGGCATTTGATACTGTTGATCATGATATCCTTCTTTACAAACTTCCTCACTATGGAATTCGGGGAAAACCGTTGACGTGGTTTAAGAATTATCTTAAAGGGCGCTCACAGTTTGTTTCACTGAATGGTCATTTCTCTGAAAGTAAACCTGCCCCTTGCGGAGTTCCGCAGGGCAGTATTCTTGGCCCACTTTTGTTCATTATTTATATAAACGACATTGAAAAGTCATCTTGTCTGTTTCAATATATACTTTTTGCTGACTCTAATATTTTTTTGTCGCATCGCGATCCAGAGCAATTGATGCAAATATTAAATAACGATCTTAAGAGTGTTACAAATTGGATAAAAGCAAACAAACTGTCACTTAACTTAGGCAAAACTAGTTACATGCTTTTTAGTAATAAGGTTGTGACTTTGCCAAATTATATAAATTTTGATGGTACTGTCATTCAAAGGGTCCGATCATCTAAATTTTGGGGGCTAATCATTGATGAAAAACTATCTTGGAAAGCGCACATTGACAATATCTGCAAAATCATTGCTCGCAACACTGGTGTCCTTGGCAAATTAAGACACTTCCTACCCCTTTATATTATGTTATCCTTGTATTCCACATTTATTCTTCCTAACTTGAATTACGAACTTATCGCCTGGGGCAGTGCAGGAACTTCCCAAACTAATAGACTCTTTAAATTACAAAAAAGAGCGATTCGTATTATTAATAATACAGATTTCCGGGCACACACGAATAATCTTTTTCTGAATAATAAAATTTTAAAAATTAAAGACTTGTATATTTTTCAGCTTGGACAGTTAATGTACATGCTCAGCACTAAACAATTACCTTTGCCTTTTAATAATATGTTCGTAAAAAATGATTCGATTCATGGTTACTTCATTCGCCAGGCGAGCTCTTTGCATTTACCATTAAATAGAACACCGTTTGCACAAAAGACATATGTTTTAACAGGTCCAAGACTGTGGAATTCTCTTTCAAATGATATTATACAGTGTAATTCGATTCAAATTTTCAAAAGGAGACTTAAAAGCTTTCTTCTGAATAGTGACTAGGCTATTGCATTTCCCAATCAAATATAATTTGTAGTGTGACTTTATGCAACTTTGATGTTTGTGTAACTTTGATTGTTTCTTTTTATGTATGTATTTATCACTTTTGTTTTGCGTTTAAAAATGATTTTTGTATTACTGAATCAGTTACTATTGTTGTTGTTTCTTCTCATAAAATAATAATTCATAATAATTACTTTTACAGGGGGGCCTACACCCTACAAGCTCTGCTTTTTAGCCGGCCCTCCTTCCCTTTCAATTTCATGATTAAAAATATTAAAAATGTATTGTATTGTGCAAATTGATCTAAATGTATATGTATATTAATATGTGAATATGTAAAAATGTACCATCATTGTAAATATGAAAAAATTGAAAGAGGAAAAATAAATGAATTGAATTGAATTGAATTGAAAAAGAGAAACTTCAAGATGCTGAGCCCATTCATAGAGAATGACGTCATACAAGCAGGCGGAAGAGCATACCAAAGCACTATGTCAGCAGACATCCAGTGCTACTCCCTGGAAATGTTTCGGTGAAAATGTCACTTTTTTTTCATTTGTAATTTGACTAGTAAGAAAAGCAAGAATTTTTGATGTTTCCTCATGTTAAATTAACTTTTTTTCTTACCGTTATGTTCCTCTAAAGATTACATGTTTCTTAAAGGACACCATAGAATACCCAGGACCTGTGGAGAAATGGGGAAAAGTAGGTCACAGCAAAGGTCAGAGCCACATCAAGTCAGAGAACAGACATGTTTGTCCACCATTTTGATGCATAGTTTTTGTCTCAAATGTCTCAGCGAGGGGATCATTTGTGTTCAACTGTATCGAGTATATCCTGCTAAAGATATTGAATAAAACTTTGATTTATCAAGGACTATCTGATATACAACGGGACATACTCGAGTTAGAACTCGTTCTTTCTGTGATCAAATATATATTTAACCTTCTTCATCATTATCACCGGTACCATACAGGGTATGTTTCATTTTCATCACCATTATTATATATGCATTTATGAATCATGACGCTCATTATAATTATTTAATCACTTTATCAAGGTACTCAAAACGATTTAATCATTTTCACAGATGGCTAGTCAGAATCATGCATCTTTTTAAATCAAAACAAATATGGGGAGATTTTTTTTTTTTAATTCACAATTACAGCTCTTATGGTTGCTCACTGCATGTATACATGTAACCATTATCTAGACCGAATCCTTGTGAGATTAGCAGAACAGCATGACAGGATAAACGACAATGATTTAAAGATTTATTGGAAGGAAAAAGTAAAAGATACCAGACCAAGAGGGAAACCAAGAGCTAACTGGGAGGGGAACATCAAGACATGGCGTGGATTGACAATGCAAGCGTGTACTAGGATGGCAGAAATCAGAGAAGTATGAAAAAATGTTGCAATCAACCCCCGAGTTGGGAGAAGATACCTTGATAGATAGATAGATAAAGGACTAAAGGAAGAAAGAGTATGCCAGCACTGGCCAATAATCATCTCCTGTCATAGGTTTATCATCTGCTTGTTGATGCCTTCGTGCATGGTTTAGTTAGCATCTCAGCATTGATCTCCCCATGTCTTGCAAGAGAACACACTGAGAGACAAGACTGGAGAAAGTAGGAGCATGCCTGTATAGTTGTCTTGGCTGTGATCCTTCTTAAGTTTACTTGAGGACATGCAGGACTGCACAAAGTGCTAGACCAAGACTTATCATCTTCTGTACTGGCTATATTGTCTTATCGTTGCTCTTAGTTCCTCATCGCATGTAGCCATGACCTCTGCCCATATCCTTCTAAGGTTTGCGAGACATATTGAGACACAGGGCTGGGAGAAGAGGAGGCTCGTCCACACAGCACCTAATAATCATCATCTCCTGTCCTGGGTAGATCTGCTTATCGTTGCTCGAAGTTCCTCATCGCATGTAGCCATGACCTCTGCCCTTATCCTTCTCAGGTTTGCGAGACATATTGAAACACAGGGCTGGGAGAAGAGGAGACTCGTCAGCACAGCACCTAATAATCATCATCTCCTGTCCTGGGTAGATCGTCTTATCGTTGCTCGAAGTTCCTCATTGCACATAGCCATGACCTCTGCCCTTATCCTTCTCAGGTTTGCGAGACATATTGAAACACAGGGCTGGGAGAAGAGGAGACTCGTCAGCACAGCACCTAATAATCATCATCTCCTGTCCTGGGTAGATCGTCTTATCGTTGCTCGAAGTTCCTGATTGCACATAGCCATGACCTCTGCTCTTATCCTTCTCAGGTTTGCGAGACATATTGAGACACAGGGCCGGGAGAGAGGAGGCTCATTGGCACAGCACCTAATAATCATCATCTTCTTTCTTGGGTATATCGTCGGATCGTTGCTCGAAGTTCTTCATTGCACATAGCCATGACCTCTGCTCTTATCCTCTTCAGGTTTCCAGGAGGACATACTGAGATACAGGACTGAAGGAATCGAGAGCATCCTAACATCAGGTCAGTGGACAGAACATCGCCCTGTATATAAACCAACAAAAACATATTTATAATTTAATTATTGACAAAAAGATCTTGAAAAGTAAAATATCCTCAATGAATTCAAGTGTAACAATCATTTTAAAAATAACTTTTGGAAAACTAGAATAGAAGTACATAAAATCAACCTTTAACAAAACTTTACCTGGCATTCTATGGGATAACGGATTAGGAGTATGAACAAAGTAAAGGAAAACATACAACCCGCATGGAGCCTTATTTGGACTTGGGCTCCTTTGTTATGTGAGCACATATGGGTGCAACAAGAGTGTATTTAAACTTCCAATATCTCTTGATAGAAGTAATATTTGAAGCTCATAATTCGAAATAGTATGGCAACATGGAATCCTTAGCATACAGAGCATACTACTATAAAGTGATTGGTAATCTTGAAGATTAGAATTCTTTCCTGTATCACACCTTGTCTGGTTTGACACTTCTTCTAAGTCCTCTGGTTGGTTGCAAGGGTTCCCCTCCAGAGCGGCAGTACAAATCCCCCAGTGCATTGTGGGTCTCCAGCAAGACTTCCATCAGCTGAGGATGCTGGGATAGCAGGGGCTGCATCTGACTTCGGATAGGCAGAAAACTCCTGTGTATCAAGGTAAAACATTGAAAAGGCAACAACAATAAATTACGATGAAAACCGAATCACATGAATCAATCCTAGTTTCCCTATTTTGGGGAGGGATTATTTATAGATTACATTGTCTCGGTTCTAAACTGACTGCAACAAATCTACGGACTAATTCAAACTAACAGATTATCTGAAAGTTTACATGACATATACAGTACACTTGCCCACAAGCAAACCAAACACAACATTTTGCAAACATTTTGTGAATGAAATCTCATGGAAAAAAATCTATTCTTTTAACTAATTTGATAAAACCTCTCTTCTAATTTTATCATGGCCTTGGTCAACTTTGATAAAGTCATGATAAAAATCTAAAGAAATTCAAATCGATAAAAGGCATAAAATGTTTAAAACAGTGGAATATTCATTGTTAAACACAGCATTTTTTCAAATATAGTATTTAAATGTAGCAATATGAAGCAAGAAGTAAATCCTGTAATTGGACAGCTCACAGAATGAACAGACAAAGACAAAGAGATTCATGCCTAATATACTTTTTTATCACTGTTTTTCTTACCTCATAATGACCAGTGGATAGAGTTGGACGACAGACCTTGAGACTACCGAGTGCTTCAGCACTGATGGGGCTGTGTTTATGAATGAAAATAAAAGAGTCTTGTGATTGCAAATACATGTAGATGAAGATTGAAATATCATATTTGCATCAGACAAAGGGTGTTGTGATAGCAGTGTTGTACCGGTAGTCGATTCCATCCTCAAGGCCATTTGTATTTTCAAAGTCTTGGCCTAGCTTGGCCTCGGACCAAGTGACGTGTACAAAACCTATGAAAGGAATTTTTTATTGACTTGGGCCTGCTGGCCTCAACTGCACCACTGCTTCACACTGATATAGATTTACAAATGTCTCACTCTTTCATAGATGTAAATGTATTTAATTTTTTTCAAATTTTGAATTGTCTATTATATGAACATTTCTTTTTCCCACTGTTCTCTACAAACACACCTGTAAATAACAGACACATCAAATAAAACATAAGAATAAACTTTGGAAAGTAAAAGCTAAATTTGAAGTAATCTTACTTACTCTGTAAGAGTTGTATCAGAAAGGTTACATGTTGGGTAATTGTTTGAGATGCAATATGCAGCTGCTGCTGACAGTTCTTCCCACTGAGGACATTCCAAGCCTCTGCAGCAATGACACACTCCAACAGGTTTACACAGACCTGGAATTAAAGGAATATGGTATCTTCATTATCAATACTACCATATTTAACCAGACAACTAAATTTATATATTTCTCTTTCAGAAAATGATCCATGTCAACTTTCCAAAAAGATGGGTAGGTATAATTTATGTTCACATATGTTTTGTGATCTATTAACACACTACAAGTAACTGTGTGAACTGGAACTGGAGGTTTCCTGGCTAGACTACGGATAAAAGAAGTTGAATATGATATGTAAAACAAAGACTGTCACCTAACTAACAAATTAAGTCCATGAACCAGTACTGAAGGAGACTTCATCAAACTACATTGTATGAATCATTTATATTTTCATTATGCAATCAAATTAATACAAAGATATATTTAAGACACAGATTATATGTCACAAGAAAAGAAGCATCTCTATTTCACTGCACAGAAAATAAACATCAACCATTTTCGCACCAACAAACCAAACTCATCAACACTATCATCTTACTTCTTTGTTGTCCTGACTGTCCCTAGCAACCATCTGTAGCACTGCAGTCAAGACCCTGTTCCTCTCCTCGAGAGTGCATCCTCTCCTCACTGCTTCGTGGAGGGCTATTGCACACAGCCATGGAGTTCCCGTGGATAACATGCATTGTGCGAAAGCTGCAACTCGAGAAGATGATGATGAAGTTCTTGATGATGCTAATTTCACTGATGACGACAATGATGTTGTCTTCGACGATGCAGAGATCGCTGCTGATGTTGATGAGGGAAAACCTTTGCCATGGTTAGCAAGATTTTCTGCAGCGGTGTACAGGTCCTGAATGCTTTGGAAGATGCTTGGACTTGGTCCTTGTCTGCAGGCTTGCACGGTAAATGGTTTTATTCTCCTCCAATGAATCTAAAGGAGGGAATATGGATATATTTTATCAACATCTGAATTGCAAGTGCAACTGAGGCCCTAAGATTATGGCTAATATTCTACAAACAGACAATTCTACTACATGTAAGCCTCAGGCAGGCTACCCATACCATAACTTACTCTAACTTTGGCAGACAAATTGCTTGATCGAGTCAAAATACTAGTTACAGAACCCAGACACCAATACCCATCTTAAAATCATGAAGCCTGTAACTGATCTAGACTTTATCAACGATGAACCATATGGCAAGATGATTGTC
This sequence comes from Mesocentrotus franciscanus, assembly GCA_037976565.1. Taxonomy (NCBI): domain Eukaryota; kingdom Metazoa; phylum Echinodermata; class Echinoidea; order Camarodonta; family Strongylocentrotidae; genus Mesocentrotus; species Mesocentrotus franciscanus. The sequence goes on from CP137676.1 coordinate 12,631,268, forward strand.
CCACTATATTTTCTCTAAGCAAAATCAAATATAAAACTAACACATGACAGTGATTTGTAAGTTATCTTCATTGCATAAGAAAATACATGTGCGCAGTAGAAAGAGTGATACACGTATGACAAAAATTTCAAACTGATATGACTTACTACAATGGAGGCCAAGAGGAGAGGTGTGGATAAGAGAAAAGGCCGCAGGAAAGCATCACCACTCTCCTGGCAACACATCACCAGTCCCTGAAATCAAGAGAAGACTTAAATATAAATGACACTAAAAAAACATATTTGGATGTCTGCCACAGGTGAGGGATATGAAAGAAATAATTAATCATATGTGCATCCATGTAACTGAATGTATACCATTAAAATGTTGATGATACTTGATCATAAAAAAAAGAAGAATGTCATAAGCTGTAGGTCACTTCCTATTACTCAAAATATATATATTTTTTCTAAATCGAATTTCAAATCTTTCACAATTTTCTATCATCTATCATTTAAAACACAACATTACCTTGACCAGATGAGCAGTGGCTAAATATGACAAGCTGCCCCACATCTCCATACAGTGTTCTCTCTGTAAAAACAAATAAAATCAAAGACAATCATTTAACCCACAGAAGACATGTTCACTTTCATAGACATTTAACAGGCATTTAAAATGGGATGGTACCATCAGAATTCTGGGCCTCATTATTCCATGAGCTAACACTCTTTGTCTTAAATCACAAGAATTCTGAGGTGGTAATCACATACACAGTAGTGTCAAAGCCCTGGCCCTAGAGGAGATTTTTTTTAATTTTTTTTTACAGTTGCTTCTATCAGCTTTGAATGGAAACCTGGCAGGTAGAGATTTCTCTTTTTCTTTTTTTTTTAAGATGATGAAATATCATGTGGAAGGCTGGCTAGATCTTGAGTAATAATTGAAGGGTGGAAATGAATGCTATATATAAATTCATTATTATTATTTCCATGCAGATCTGAAAAACACAATTTGATGATAATAATAATAACAATATTATATTACATTCATAAAGCACCCTTTCATTAGATATAAAGCGCAGTACGAGATCAGTACGAGAGGGAAAGAGAAGCATATACTCTTACCAGTTGTATGCCAATAAATTGAGACAGTGCTTCAAGGTCCTTCTGCCTTGGACTGGCATCAGTGTGGGAGGCAAAGAGAAGGTAAGGTGGCAAGCAGCAGGCAATTCTGGGTGAAGGAAGAAACAAGAATATTAAAGCATGGACACTATGGACAAAATATTCTGGAACAGTGTATATTTTACATTTAGAAACTGATATGAGAATCACAAATCTAAAATTAAGTTATATAGAGATGTCCTCCATAACACATCTTGAGTAATGGCAAAGAAAACATGGAAGCAAATAGACATTTATAAAACAGAAATTAATGCCTAATCTACTTTTAATAATAAACAGAGTTCAATATGATTTTAGTTATTTTACCCAACAATCGTGGAAAAGTGAATAAAACATGCACTTCTTTCTTATTTTTATTTATTGCGTTTTATTTCAACAGGGTAGCCCCATCAGTAGTTAAAATACTGTTATACTTGGGGGCCCTGCATAACATGAAAATACATATAAAGACATAAATATACATGAAAATATCATTAAAAGGTGAATAGTAATCATGATATACCAGAAAGAATACAGATAAAATTTCAAATTAAAATGTTAACTTTGCAAGTCAAAAAAGAAATCCAAGAAAATCATACATAAACATATTTTGAAACAAATCCTTATATCATAGTAAAAGAGTGTCTAAACATAAGTATACATAATGTGTCATTTGTAGGATAATTGTGAGAGATACAGTAATCTGTAATTGATAAGTATTATATATTCAAGTTTGTGACAGACTCCCTATTTGCATGTGCTATGTTTTAGGTTTTATTTACATTTTTCTCAAGTAACTTGTGCAAAAGGACTGCTTGGTTTGGGTATTTTGTACTTCACTTATGGAATAACAATACAATAAAAATGTATATTTACCTCATAAAAGCCTGAATTTCGAGTGCCTCCGACGGGAAGCAGACAATGGAAGATGATTCATCAATATCAGGTTTCCTCGTCTTGGCCTGTCGTTCATGAAGGACTGAAAGCAGCCATGGATCAGTTGACTTCTCTTTATCACCTGACGTTTGCCTGTCCACCTGACTGACTTCAACCAATGAAATGAGCTCCTGGTAGGTGCAAGCAAACCAAAGTTACATGCATATTAGTCTCATTGCAATAATAATGTTGTTTCATTTCCACGCTTTCCCTCAGATCATGAATTATAATGTACAATGTAGCAGGCAATTAAACTAAGATAATAAGTCCTGTCCAATCGATAGGGTAATTTAGCATTACAAATGACAAAAACAAAGAACGACCTGTTTTCTAAGCCTGGGATTTTCTGGACAACTTCTCTAACAAAAGAACTGAGAATTATCTTTTATAATTTTGATGGAAAAGTCTCTAATGCACACTTACAGTTCATAATACAAGACACACATCTACAATGTCTACCTGCAAAGACTGCAGCACTTCTCTCCAACACGAATGTCCACCACTCTGTCGATGATGACGATGACCACCTATCACTTTGGCATCATGCATCCCATCATCATCATCGTCAGTCACTCTACGATGGTCACCTCCCGTCTCGTGGTCCATCAGGCCATTGATGAGGGTCCGAACAGCTTGGTAGTGACAACCCTCACATCCCCCCTGAGCTGAGGGGAGGGGTAGGAAGTGACACAGGATAGCCCACTGGTGAAAGTCGTGTCTGCATGTCAAGAAAAAGAGAAGTAATCTCTTCAATTATTGGTTTTTGTTACTTCTTAAGAAGATGTATAATATAATCTACTTTAAATAATATCATAATACAAATTTGATTGAAATCTGAATACTTGAAATGATTTCTGTATCTACTGTGGTTTAAAATGGCAATATCAAATAAAACTTCTGGTGAATATTCATACAATCATTGAATTGGTAATTTTGCTATTTCATTAATGAATTTCTCACGCTATGTTCAATACAAATTGGCAAGATACAATTAATAAACAATAATCAATACATTTTAATTTTGATTTTTAATTTTCGGCCTATCGGCTATTCTCTTTCTGAAAGATTCTAAAGAAGAAAGGAACAATCATAGATTTAAGCAAATAAATAATATATTGCAAAGATTTCAAATTCTTTGGGAAAAAAATACCTCTCTAAATCTGTCAGAATATCTTCATGTGGGCTAACATCCAGTTCATGTGAAATCCACTGTGCAAATGAAAGCTGTATAGGAAACGAAATTTTTAATAGCTTTGAAAATATACCTTTGACTAGTCTGCAGGCACAGACTCTAATTTGATCCTTATACACAATTCCAGAAAGTCTTGAACTGAGCCTAACCCTGACATTCTATGCCTGTGCCAAGTAAGTTAAGAGCATCTAAAGTACAGAGCCTATGGGGTGCAATAGATCATGCAGTCAGCATAGTCTCTTAGTTCAGACACAATGTTATACAATACAACTGACAAGGGTTTGTGCCTGAAAACTAATCTCCGACCAGCATCTCTCGCAAGAATCGATAGAACTCATCAAAAAAGGAAGACAGAGGCAAATAACAAGCAAGCACTATTTTAAATTGCATTATTATGATCACTGTGTTTACAGATTTAAAATTGAGACAAACATACACTGTACATATCACTGCTCAGATGTAGAGGTTATCATGTATTAAATAGTAAAGTAGGCCTTAGTGTGGAGAGAGACATGATTTCATTGCAGAATGTAAAAGTTTGACAGTTATAACTCTTCATGACGATTTTCTGACATTTCACGAGTCATGACTATCTTTGGAAATCTGGGTTTGAAGGTCCACGTAGGCATGTGTACCTTAGATTCTGGTAGCATCTTCTTGAACGCAGGCGATGGGATGATTGACTTTCCAATGGCAAGTAACACATCATCCTGTGAGGCGTCATGGTAATCATCTTCCATGTGACAATCCTCCAGAGTGACTCTCATCTCAGGACATAGTCGTGGGATGAGGAAACAGAACTGGAAGAAGAAAAGTGAAAGCAGCATATCCATATTTTCAGTATTTTTATATGACTCTGTTGTTGGTGTCAGGGGCATTTACTGATCATTTGAACACTTGGGTTATAATTTGGTGTGCAATGTAAGCCCCTGAGCATGCATACCTAGTAGACTTTTGCTCCAGGCTTTATTTTGTGAAAATAACAGGATATACAGCTTTCTCAAATAGCTTAAAATATCAAGCAAATGGGTGTCTATTTGTTTATTGGTTTTTTTTTCTTCTTCTTACTCTTTATTTTCATTTTCTTCTGACTGAGGAATGATTATTCATGATTCTCACAAACTTCTGAAGCTCAAATCAAACTTGTGTTATAAATCTATCAATTCAATAACACTTGGTAAAGTGGTGATGAATCACACTAAAGCTTTTCATCAGAACCAGAATATATTATGGAAATGACCTTGAAGATAGTGACTTTGAGAAATGGGAGCTATTTGACTGCTGTATCAACTATGATTGACAGATACTAACAAGGAACTTGTTGATTACAATCCATGGACAACATACACTGGTGAAATTAACATCACGACTGGCAGGTGGGCTCATGAAATTAACACCTTTGTTGATTTGGAATGTAGGTTAGAGGAGACATGATGTTCATTACAGGATGGGTGATTTCAGTAATCTACATCATTCCTTCTCACTCCAGTCATGACCTTTCCTCTAGTGTGTCAGAAAGTAGTTCAGTTCACTAAAGGTCACATGTAGTTCAAACAATTTCAAACAACCTAACTGTAAAACAGATTCATTTGTAGCATGGAAGATAGATGAACTAAAGATGATACACATAAAGTACTCTTCAATTGCACATATTTAAACAATAATTATAAACAGAAGTTTTTTTTTTAATTCCCCTGCTGTTGGTTGAATTGTGCAATAATGTAATTTTGTAAAATGCACAGAAATGTATATTTGAAAGTTTCAAATAACATTCAGTGTTTTAAGAAGAGAAAACAAAGGTGAATCTTGAGAACTATTCAAATATCAATATTAAACATTATCAGTTTCCCAATACATGTACATTACTACTTCAGAATAGTTCCAATCTATTCCTCCATTTCCTCTTAATAGAAATATTTTGATTGAGCAACATTCTTACTTTTTCTACAGCAACTTGTGGCAGTTGAGTTGCTCTACATTTATCACTCAAGAATACAGCTCCTGACTCACTGGTAGAAATGCAGAGAGACAGGTGAAGGAGCGCTGAAGTAAACCTGTTAGGGATATAAATAGAAGATTTTATGATACCTTCATCTCTAAACTAAACTCACAAGAGCTGGAACATTTCAATCAAAACCTCCGATCATTTGACCAAAACTACTTTGGCAGGTGTTGTTAGATTTTGAGGAAACATTGTAGAAAGTCACTGTAATTATTGTAGAAAAGTAAATCAGAATTGGGAAAGTGTGTTCATGAAACCTGCTCAATGTACAGTTAACAACTAAATTGTTCATTCCTTTACCAAATCTTGTAATTTGTTTAAGAATGTGAAAAAGTGATTTTCCCCCACTTTATGTTTCTTGAGAATGTGACATATTAAAGCTTACATCTAAAAGTATTCAACAAAGGCCCTAATTCAACCAGACCACCTTTTATTCTTGAGTTACAAAAAACACAAAAACCATCAAATTTAGAAGGGGTATGAGTAACTGTACATGTATGGGTTAAAATTTATCTGAAAGTGTGTCATAAGGAAAGCAAACAAAACATTGGATTCATTAATGTAAAGACAAATGCAAATGGGTGATATCTTTGCTTTGTGCCACAACTTATTTGAACTACTATGCTAGATAACGTATACACCCTGTATATGTACTCCTCTGGGATTCTTTGAACACATTTGAATACTGTGCTTACTGACCTTGCAGCAAACAGCATCTGTTGTGAGGTGTTGATAGAGAGTTCAGAGCTGATGGCTTCTAGAAGACTGCATTTCGTCTGATCGGTATACAAATAGAAAGATAGACAGATAAAATGTTTGAAGATATGACAGACAGTTATGATATGATTGGATATGCAAAGAGCTTCTATTAGGTTGGAAATACCAAAGATTAATAGAATGAAAAAATTGAACATGTGTACCTGCCTAATGTCAATGATAGTTTAATATTCTCTAGAATACTTGCCCAAATTTTTCCCAATCATAGAAAATACTTGGCTATCTAAATCATGATTGCAGAGTGTAAAGTTCATGGTTATGGGTATTTCTTATAACCAATATCTGGTCTACATACCGGTACAAATAAAACTATTGTTTTATCTCAAGTATTTTTTTAGTTCTATGAAAATATTTTGTCAAATTTATGATTTAGGCCAGGATGTCAAAATGGATTGTATTGTGAGGTAAAGTTAGAGGGAAAACTCAAAAATTTAATTATGTTCTATGGATATATATTTCACTGACAATGGTAAAAAAAAAAATTCAGCACCTTGCTACATGACCTCTACCACTGCATGTAGACTACTACAGCACTTGGGGCTTATGAGTTGGCTGGACTTCATCTATTCATATCCAGAGAACAGTAAGGATAAGTACAGTGCTGTGTGCTGTATTTTCTAGTTGGGTCAAGTTTTATATCTGTTTTCTTTCTAAAAACCAATTCCATTTAAATAATAGAGCATCTACCTTGCTATTGGATGAAGTTGTGGCTCCACTGACAGATGGGAACTGAGACCTCAAGGTGTGAGTGAATAAGAGGAAACATGCAACACCAACAGTGGCAGCATCAGTCTTTGATTGGACCTAAAGCATGAGAAGATTCACTACAAATGTTATGTGGAAAAAAGGGCTTGATTTAAAATCATTAAGAAATGACAATTTCAGGAAATCATTTTCTCATCATAAATGACACCACCATAACAGTATCATCATCATCATCATCTTCATGGGTTTTGTCATTATCATCATCATCATCATCATCATCATCATCATCATCATCATCATCATCATCATCATCATCATAATCCCCAGCATTATCATTATAATCATCACTTTTTCAACATCACTATCAAGCCGGGATAATAATTTGAGAAAAGTTTTTTGAGAGCGTATATCACTATGTGATGTCCACTCAACAAAAACATATTATCATCATCATCATTGTAAGATGAACATGTAGATAGCAAAAACAATATTTCAAAATGTATATAAGTTTTATCTCATACCAATTCTAAATGTGACACTTCAAGCTGAGAATTTTTTTCTCCAATAACTATTGTTCAAAGATAACAACTAATAAATGGTAAGAATACTCACTTGCTGACAGCAAAGCATCCAAGCCCTATGATAGATGGCAGTACACAGTTCTGTGAATCCACTTAGCATGGAGACCAGTTGATGAGCCCACATCATCTGAAAGGTTCCCATGCCAACCCCTCCATGTCTTTGCTTTATCACCTCCGCATCCTTGCAGATCTTGCTAAAAGCGTCCAGTACTATTTCTGCAACCTATTGCGGGAAATGAAGCCGGAAGGATAAAATAGGTGGAAAATCAAAGTTTTTAATGCTTTTGGGCTGCATCACAGGCAAGATTTGTAAAACAAACAGGCTCATTAGAATAAGGGATAAGCAGCTTTTGGAAGATGAGAAAGTGATGTAAGCTGATTAACCACATTCAAAAATAAAACATAAAAACAAGCAGGATTGTCTAAGGGTTTAAACGATATAGGTATAAAATAGTCTCAATGGCAATGAACAGCTTCCACTGGGTATGTTCTTGTCATTCTCTTGATATGTGTACAATGACCGTAACCTTGATTGAACTTGATTTTTGTACAGTAAGCGAAACATCACGAAACCAAATTTATGTTCTGATGAATTTAGAGCTCTTGAAACCGGGAAGCCCTTTTCAGGGCTCTTTATACTATTTTGATAGAATACATGGAGTAAAACCTAACAAAGTTAAATCAAAAGTTTGTTCATAAATGCAAAACACTAAAACTGCAGTGAACAAGCAACAATATATTGATGCCTAACCTCTTTATGCAGAACACTTGGTTTAATCTCCTTGAGGTCTACACAAGTAATGGCTGCTACATCAGAGAGAGGCTGTGAGGGTGGGCCATCAAGACCGAGAGCTGTAGCCATCTTGTCTGAGAGGAGCGTCACCTGAGCTGTCAACTCTCCTAGAGACAATAAGACATATCAAGAGAGGCACACAGCCAGAGTTTAAAGGCATGTCTATTCTGGAACCCTGTGCATTCATTAAGTCACACTCTCATTGCTTGGTTACTTGTATAACTTGGTGACTTGTTAAGTCCAATGCTTACCCAGGGATAATAATAATAATCATAAAAGCTACATGCACATTTATATTGCACACATATCCACCCCAGGGGATACTAGGCTCAAGGCACCTACAAAGTACTACTAGTATCATTACCTTGGCTTTAGTCCAGCTGCTCTAAAGGTGCTCAAAGCATTCAAGAACTTAATTCCTACCAAGTACTCATATACTACACCATGATGGAGACTGGCAAATGTAGATCAATGTCTTGCAAAAATAGGGAAGTTCCGCAGCGGGACTCAAATCATTAAACAATATACCGGTACATGGCTGGACCATTAACAGAATATTACAGACAGAGAATCCAAGTACAAAGTGCTTTTAGTTCCAGTAATGGACATATGTTGCAACAATTCACGTAATACATGTTAATGTGTGACTGGGGATATGCCTGCCTCAGCCATGAACAGTGGTGTAAGAGTGTGTTTTCTACAAGGAAGCATCCGAAAAAGGGGGAAGAACCAATGTATAGGGATGGGGTGTGACTATTGTAATATAAGATTATTTTCATACCCTGAATAGTTGTATCGTTGCTTTGGCAAGTTTGCAGCTTAACTACAATTCCTTTGAGCTTGTGAAGACCAGCCTTCAGGGCATCTAGAGGCTCTAAACAATCCTCCATGGCATCCTCAGAAAAGGCTCCTGTGGCAATAAAATAAAAGGGGAGATATATAGTAGAAAGAATGAAATTAAGATGATTACAGATTCAGATTAAATTAGATTCAGATTTTGAACACATTTATTTCCTTCTTTCTTCTTGTAAAAATTAATATATAGAGTTCAGATAGTATAACAACAGATAAGTAGATAGATATTCACCCCAAATCAGGAAGGAGATTTAATCTAACCTGTGTTCCAAATTATGGTTTAAACCTAAAGCTAAAAGAAGTTTATACAGGTGTACTAATACCAATGTATTAGACATGAGGACACACAGATACTTTGCATTTGGAGGTTTAATTTAAACCATGGGTTAAGATAAACCTCTTTTGAGAAGTTGGACTATTGGTAGGTACTGTACATACAGGTAGTTACTAGATCAGGTCCCTGTTTCATAAAACTTGTTATCAATAACAAGTTACAATAACTGTTATAAGCTACTGAAATCTTGGCATTTGATTGGCTAACAGCAAATTTGCTGACAGGTATTTAGCATTTGTTATTGATAACAAGTTTTATGAAACAGGGCCCAGAAGTTCCGTAAAATGAGATCAGTATGCATAGGGAAATTTGAGCTGTGTAAGAACAGTGCTCATGAATTGGTATAAATAATCAGCATTTTATGAAGTAACTTTTATCAATTTTGAGAAAATAGTCAATACATACCTCCCTTTTATGAAGGAATGAATTTCCTAAGTATGAAAATGACATCTACAATTCCCTACTTTCCTGAGTGTAACGTGTTACTCACCATCTAATAATTCATTGAGTTCTTTGGCACAGGCCTCATCATACTGCTGGTACAAGGCAACAGGAATCTTGTTGGCACTACAGACAAGACAGAAAACATCAGAGTGGAAAAGATATATTATACAAAAGAGATACATACGGTAGATAGATAGAAAGCTAACATATACACACACAGATTCAGATAACTACTAAAACCTAATTCATACTTTCATCTATCAACATTGCAGCAACTTCAAAGCAATACTTCCAAAAATTCCTAACGAAAGAGCTTGATAAGACAAGCAGATTCACTTGTAACACAAATCAATAAACCTTAAACATTGGCAATTTGTCTGCTTTTCTTCATTGCAAATTCAATTCCAAATATTCAGATATTTCAGATATTTCAGATATTTGTAACTTACTATATCAAGTTTACTTCACTATTTCTTCAACCTTTCTTACAGTTTGATTATCACAATCTTCGGAAGCATTTTACTTACTTCTTCAGTGATACTATTAGGTTCATCTTTGCATCTGCAATGTCAGGTAACTAGAAGCACAAAGATGAAAATAAAAAGCGGTGGTAACTAATATGCAGATGGAAATTGGAATCAGAGGCTCATGAATCTTACATAACTTTCAGGTCCTATTTTTCTTTATTATTTATCATTTCTTTATTGCAACATAAACTTGAGGTTGGATTTCAAATACAAATAAAAATACAAACAGATAGATAACAAAGGTAGATATTATGTACACAAAGTCAAAGAAACTGTTGAGTCTGATACATGAATATATAACTAACAATGTGCTACAATCAAATTATTACACATTAAAAAATAAATTAAAGTAAGCTCATGAGTACAATATTTCATAATGATTGTATATAACATCAGAATTAATTAGGGTATGTGTGTCTATAACTTGAGCGGTTTATCTGCTGGACAAATTGCTCTCAACTTACTCCTAATATGCCTATATAACAGACACAAGAAAAATACAACCCCTGCATTTATTTCTGCAAGTTAAAGACAAAAGCAACTGGATTTCTCTTAGTAGTTTAGAACTCACCATTCTAGGGGTCAGAAGAGCTGGAAGAAAGTGAGTCACATAATATGGTCTTCGGAAGATACTGGAATAAATGTAAAACATAGATAAATTAGACTAAGGCAAAACACACTTATGAAGAATACAGTTACATTAAAATGTAGAGGAAATTTGAGGGTAAAGATTTCTAAGTGCAGTAACAATTTTACATGCAAACTGTATTCTGACTATAAATGATAATAACTTGGAACGGCCATTACAGGATGCATGTACCATAGATTGAACAATGCGCTGATCAAATTAAATGAATATCCGAGTTTGATTACATCTTGAAGAGATTAACCACATATACAGGTTATATATTTGTATTAATAAAAATCATACCTTGCTTCCAACACATTGGTTGGGATTCGGTTGTTCTTCTCATAGGATTCTACAGCTATATCCACATCATTACGGGCTTGGTCTTGAGGCTGTCAACAGGAGAAGAAAATTTGAGTTCAAGTTTTTTCACATAAGATGCAAGGAAAGAAAGGGAACATATTATTATCATTTACTTGGTGAACAAGACTGCATCCTTTTTATTAATAAAATTGTCTACAAAAAGAGAAAAAATCTTTCTCTTTGGTGAGTGTTTTGCCTGATGGTATCTCATGCCACAGCTATTACCAAATTGAAGACAAACATAAAGCCTAATTTTTTTTTTTTAGTAGATTCATCAACATTATCTCTTCAATCAATTATAAACAAATTTACCAGCAAATATAGCGAATATCATATGACTATGTTACACTGACTTATATGCCAGAAATCAATTTGGTTTTAATTAAATTTCACAACAGCCAATCTAATATATATTTGTATGCCCAAATCTCAAATATTACTTGATTTTGGGATAAGTCGTTTCATGAAATAAATATGAAGATGTCTTACCCTTGCACACCTAGCTCCTGTTGTTTGTTTGTGTGTTCCAGGAAATCCACTATCTTGCCAGGATTCCTGGAGAAAATAAAAAAAAATCTTCAATGAATACAGCTACTCGAAATAAATATTACATACGCATAGTAACGTTATCTGTATACAAATTTCAATTGACCAAATATGCTTCAGTGAACATTATTCTGTAGTGAATTTCTAACACATATCGAATTTCGAACTTAAACTCTGGACCCAATATCATATCAAATCTAATCGTACCTAATCCTAATCCTAAACCTCGCCTTTAGCTTAGCACAACCCAAGGCCAAACCCTACATCTTTTGACAAAATAAAGCTGAGAGCAAATGTTGGGTCACAAATACATGTATGTCATTTATCAATGAAGAAGTAAATGCAAGGTAAAATGTTCTTGCGTCTGTACTCACATTGAGATCAGAGAGCCTGGTCTTTGCTAAGAGCAAGTAGTCTCTCAGAACCTCCTGACATTTAGATGGAGCAGTGGGTGGGTTCTGCACATGTGCCTGGAAACAAATTTTAAAAAGATACTCAAAAAACTTTTTTTTTGTTTTTTGTTTGTTTAGTAAATTTATTTTGTGATATATTGTCAATGTAGAAGAAAAGTGCAGGATGCAGGAGAAATTTCATAACGAACTACTGTAACCAACAGGTGAAAGTTATCAATGATCCTTTGACATTCTTGCAGTACAGTTTGTTCTTTGCTGTGTCAACATTTGTCAACATTTATCAACATTTCGCATATGTAAAGTGGTAACGTACATATACATTGTGACATACCACTGATTTAATTTATAACATGGAAGGAGATATTTGAGGTTACACCTGTAACTCTTAGCCAACTTTCTCAGAGTGATCAAGACACAATATGCAGTCCAGAAATAGTTACTTCATATCCTTTTAACCCTGAAGCCACAGTGGTAGTCAATCATTGATGGTATCTATTTCACAGTACATGTATAAGCAAATACAGTCACCCTCTATGACAGAACATCACTGTATATAATGCACTGATTACAAAGTTTATGATGTTTCTTGCATACTTTACATACAAACTTTTCATAAGTAATTCTGTGGCTTGTGCCTAGTACTGTAAAGGTTCTGGGGTACCAAAAGGGACAACACATAAGTTATCTTACTCTGAGAGATACAGCTGTTTCATGCGGCACAAGTTTGGTGAGAAACTCCATGAGAAACGAGAATGCTTTCCTGTGAGCCAAGAGAGATGATGAAGAGAATGTCTCCTGGACAGGGGTTAGAAACAGATCAATAATGACGATCAGGCAACAAAACCAACAACAAGTTTTATGTTGTGATTTTCAGTTAGAGCTCAATAAATGTGTATTTGTTCAGGACGGTCAAATTCTATTTTTTAGGCATTTCCTGAAAGAGTATACTTTCTTTAAAGTAAGTTCGAAATTCGGAAACATCAAACAATCCAATAGTCATATTTTTGGCAGAGGTCTTTTTAGACCCATGTTAGTCTAATCTTATATTCATTGTAGTACCAGTAGCTTTAATTTCTTTACAACCCTGGCTAATGGTCTCATGTTGATCTATCATTCAGCTTTTCTGCAATTGCTTTGATAGCTAGACAAAAGAAAGAACAGGATGTGCTTAATTGGTGTACTAAGTTATAGGACAATCTGACAACCTCTTCACAGAAATTTCTATAGAGTTCTAATCCTCCTTTTGCCACCTTGCTCAATATATTGGTAGTGGGGGTGCTAAATGGCTTAAAGACTTTAAAATCCTTCCCTCTAAAGTACCTCTAAACTAACATTCTTTGTGACTGGACATCGTTTTTCAATGGGTTGGAAACATCCAATTATGACAAGTCTGATAGACATGAGTGCTATACAAGAACCCACTATTATCATCATTATTTTGTGTTTTACCTTGAACCATGCAGCGTAAGAAGGGAAGACATGAGGGCCCTCATTGGCTGCCTGTCTGACCAATAGGAAGGCACAGATCAAAAGATCTTCCTCATAGCTCTCAAAAGCTTGCTCAATGAAGTCTGAAATGCACTCTGCATAAAGGCAAGGGAACAACAAGAGAGATGAACATTTAATCAAATAATGTGATAGATAGATATAAGAAGTAGATAGTTAAAAGCGAGTGAAAAAAGGGAGAATATTTAAAGAAACATCCATTACAAATTGGACAGGGAAAATGGAAAATGTAATGACATGATAGCAGAATATGGGGGGGGGGCAGATTGTGTGAGAGAGAGAAATAGAGACAGACAGACAGAAAGACAGACAGAGACAGACAGAAAGACAGACAGACACAGAAACAGAGAGAGAGATTTGAAATGACAAACATTATAAGAAGGATATAAAAGTTCAAAAATTAGAAATAAATTGATGTGTCATCAAATCAATTAGAGGGAAAGAAGAGAACAAATCATAGACATAGAGTGAGACCGCTATTTGCCAAACATATATTTTATTCTTAGTTTTGATTTCCCCCATTTCTCTATGCTGATGCATTACACCAAAAGCAATATCTAATGAATTTGTTTATGGGCAAGTACAAGCCATTATGCGTCCCATATGTTACAGATTACCTTTAAGATTTCTGTATGTCTTACAACTCTAGCAAGCTGTTAGCATTACTAGAGGTTGACACAGACAAAATATCAAATAAAATGTTATATTTTTATGTCACTTTATGTTCACAATTCCATGATGGTACATACCATAAACTTGCCTCTTATAACATTTCATTTAATCACACGGTGAGAGAAGAGTAGGGATAACTTACTTTTGACTAACTGTTGGGCTAGAGGATAGTAGATCACAATAGTTGAAGTGTAGATGAGAGTTGATTGCCAGTTTACCTATACAAATGTGATTATATGAATGTGTAACAACATTTCAAAAATCTCTAATGAAATCAACTGAATTTAAAGGCCAGGTTCATTGAAATTTGGAAAAAAGGCAAATCACACCTCTACAGATTGCTGAGAACATTAACAAAATGACTAAAGTACTTTTAAAGCCCTCACTATTGTGAGGAATAAATTAATTACAATTTTGATACCCTTTCCAAAACCCACTCACAAAGTGAAATGACGGCGTTATTTACATGCGATAAAATGACGTCACATTATGAACAACCTGCAATCACACATTCGGGACAATGTTGGATACCCATTGCAATTTTTAGATATGGGTTAACGTTGTTTGTATATTTACCGCCAGTTGTGATATTTCCTTTATTTTAGGCACTTTGAATGAGATACACTGAATAAATAATACTTTCTACAAATGTGTATTCGATTTTTATGTTATTTACCGTCACATTTGACCATAAAAATCGGAAAATAATCACATATTCTGAGGGCAGCTCAGCGTGTATGTGTCGGATCTGGGAGTGCCTAAGACATTTTGCATGCTGAACTAACGACTCTTCTGGGGCAAAATATGCGACAAGTTTACATATAATTGTCCAAATATTCATTACGAAAATGTCTGATTAGGCCGATTAGTTTAGATTTTTGATAGATAAATGGGGAAAGTGGAAGTCGAGAGAAGACTTAGATCAGTCCGGTTCGCGATTCACAGCTAGCTCGATCAAGCGCCGGGCCGGCTGGCCTGGCTGTGATATGCGGGCTCATGTAGATACGCAGCGACTGCGGCTGCCCGACAGCTTGTGCTTGTCCATCGACTTCGCAAAATCTTCCAGATCTTCTTCTAGGTCTAGATCTCCCAAATCTCCATTGTCGTTGTCGTTGTCCGAGGTACTTCCTTCTTCTATCTCCTCAAAACTCAAATCAAGTATGTTTTCGTCCATATCGATATTTTCAGGGTGACTTTGATGAAGGTAAACAACGTTGGGTAAGAATGGGTACGGTCCTCAAGAGTCAATGCAATACATGTGAATTGCACGCAAACTGCATCGCGCACCGATCAGCTGAGCGGCCCATTGTATTAATTGTTCATTGTGCTACGTCACTCAAAAATCACCTGACTTACGATGTTTTCGGGTCTCGAGTGGGGTGATATTTCGTCAAGTTTAATCAACTTTTATAATTTTCGCACGAATTTACAAGTTACACAAATGTGATAGTTTTACTCAGTGTAATGTTCTGATTACAATGATACCAAATTCAGTCGATTTCAAAATCAATGAACCTGGCCTTTAATAAAATTATTAACATTTCTTCACAGGCAGTGCACATACAAACAATACGACATACAAATTTTTTTTTTTAAATTATAAGTGAAGCAAATTCTTATTCCTTGATGTTCTGGTGAAAGACAGATCAATGCATAAGTACAGGAGAATATATGCATTTTTAAAAAATACAAAACAAGTGATGTTAACATTAAACGGATTCACCTGACCAACGACTACAACTATCCATATCCACAACTATTTTCTTGACCTACTCTTCAAAATGGCAGTGTAGGGCATAGCAAATGAAATAATATAATCCCATCAGATTTTTATGCCTGTAAAAATTTAGTATTTGTTAACACAATTAATAAAAATACCACTACAAACAATTTGAATGAAATGCGCTTAAACATTGCTACTACTAAAGTTGAATAACATAAAGAGCTACTATAACAAATCCATAGGCCTATATTGAAAGGGGTCACATCGTGTGACCATTCCTATAAAAAATGATATATTACATATCATAACTTTCTTTGCATTTCTTTCAATGATTTCACACAAAACAAATTAGTAAAATCACATTGCGTGATTGATAATGTTGGGAAGGAGAATGCTTTTTTTTTATTCCTGGAAGAGAGAAAAAAACACCAGAAATTCACGAAAAATAAATTGCTTCCTTCTTCTTAGTGGGAAACAAGTTTCAGTTTCCATATCAGTTTATTGTTTCACTATTTCACATGATACAAATATTACAATATAAAACAATACTTTGTAAATTATAATCACACGAAAGGAAGTTTGATACATGTTACAAATTTAGTTATTGATCAAGTTATTTAACAGCTTTTACAAGAAGACAAATATATTTATTTCATAGTGAAATATGACGAAACCTAATGAGAAGCAAAGCTTGTAAAGAATAGGTTCCGTAAAAATATGATGAAGAAGATTGTCGATGATTTGACATGGCGCGATGAGAAAGATATAAAAACTAGATGGATCTTCGACTGCGCGCAGTCGAAAATGATGCCTCCACCAGAGAGCGATTACAAACCAAATCAGAAGCAATTTTTAAAATTCAAATTTGATTGTAATCCATTAACAGGTTCTCAGAATATCGTGATTCATATACCGGTACATGTATGACCCTTTGATATTTGACCTCATGACCCTAAAATCTAATCAGTTCATTGGCTCTGAAAGATACATACATGTCTTGAGTTTGAGGGTAATCCGTCCATCGGTTCTAATGATAATGTGATCACAAGCTATTTTTGCATACATAATAAGCCCTGTGACCTTTGACCTTTGACCTCGTGACCCCCAAATCTAATCAGTTCATTGGCTTTGCAAGATACATACATGACCCAAGCTTGGCTGTAATCCATCAATCGGTTCTTGAGATAACGCGATCACGAGCTATTTTTGCATACATAATGAGCCCTGTGACCTTTGACCTTTGACCTCATGAACCCAAAATCTTATCAGTTCATTAGCTCTGCAAGATACATACATGACCTAAGTTAGCGGTAATCCATCAATCGGTTCTTGAGATAACGCGATCACAAGAACCGGACGTACGGAAATACGGACGGACGGACAACCCGAAAACATAATGCCTCCGGCTACTTTGTAGCGGAGGCATAAAAACAGAGACAAATTACATCACATAGGAAAATTTGTATACTTCATTTATCATAATACCATATGAATATCATACTATCATAAAAACGAGCTACATACTTCCTCCTGGTCCAAGACTCTCCTCAATAGTCCCACAGCATCAGTTTCTTGTAGTGGTATTAATAGTTGCCTGAACAAACCAACAAGACAAGGAGATGCCTTTGCAAAACTCCACCCATGCTGCTTGCTAATGGCATCTGTGACTATGAATAAAATGAGAAAAAACAAAATAGATCATTGAACAATATAAAATTTAAATTTCAAAAGAATTCAATTTAGTAACAAACAAAAACATACACTAGAGAATTTGGCATTTTCAATGTGATAAAGCATGATCCTAGAGTTTTATCTTTTTTCACAAATTCACGATGTACTTGATCCCTCTCTACATTATTCTTACCCATCATCTCGTAAATGTTACCCCCAAGAAGACGTTACCAACAATCTATCCTTCCATAATACATCTACATGTATATTTATTCTAGTCACGTTTTATTTACCCCTCCTCCCCCTTTACATTTCAAATCACCTCTATATATAGTATTAAAGAAACACATTTTATCTATCATCAATTCATCGCTCTAACCTGATCTACTTATCTGTTTTTCTACAATATGTTAAATTACTTGCTGGACTTCCTTAAACAGACAGTCCTCTCCTCTCAAGTTATTCTTCCATGTTGCACAAAGCAAGAAAGTTCAACATTCACCAACTTTCTTCTAAAAATATTGGTCTACCTGAAAATGTTGGATTGTGGCACAAGAGTTGAGTGACATGATGAACAGCAAACTGTTGGCAAGATTCTTTTGACACACGGTTCTGTATCTTCTCCATTGGCAACAAACCCTCATGACTGTCAAGCTTTGCTCTGCTGTCATAGGCTGCTTCCATAAACTCTGGATGAATGAATAGAGAACATGAAAGGTTTGAATTATAGAATTATTACATTCTGACTTGGTAAGTACTTTCAAAATTAATTTAGCCTGAATACATGTGTACAAGTCGTAAATTGGTACCCAGTACTAAGAAATTCCTTGAATGCTTGAGTAATAATAATAATAATAATAATAGTGGGCTCTTGTATAGCGCTCATGTCTGTCAGATTTGACACTCCTGGCGCTCCCATTGTACCATTGTAACTCAACGTAGGCTGGGGTAATAATAGGATACTTTGTTTTAAGTGCATGAGAGTATATGTGTACGTTTATAGTAGCTACATAAATGCATATTTTAGCACTATTTGTATCATTCAGAAGAAATTACATTCTCTCATATGCGCTCAGATTTTACATAAGTTTCTTAATCTTAATTCTTAATTCAATCTTAATTGAAATATCATTAAATACTTCATGCTGTGAATTCATATTTTTGTGTGTAGTTTAATGGTTCAAACCTTTGTAAGGATCATTACCGGTATATAAATATCAACAATCCTGTCCATTTGTCAAGCTCCATGTAATACATCATGAAGTAAAATATGCTAACATCTGACTTACTTGCAAACACTGTGTCCAAGATTCCCTTCACACACTGTAAAAATAAAGGACAAAAAACGAAAATTTATCATATGAATATCTGGTATTATTCCATGTGAACTCAATCTATTCAATCTATTGATTGACCAATGCCTCAAACTTATTAAGTCATTGTACAAAGTGTGACTTTTCTATTTTCCATAAGTTTCCTTTGAAATGACTAATGCTGAGTGGAGTAGTGATAAATAACATTCAATATAGTCTAGTTTTATTACCTTGGTAATTGTTTTAGTATTTCCAGAAGATGGAGCATCTTTGCTTGGATGAGCAACTTGGATGAAGTGAATAAGAGTGTCTGGAAAAGATTCAAGAAACAGTATGGTTTATACTTTGTAACCCTTTCAACGCAAAGAGCAAAAAATATGTACAGATCTTCAGCTTGTACATGACTGGCCAAGAAGGAGTATATACTTAGGAAGACTTTACTTCCAGAAGCGGAAAAAATGTTACATACATCTACAATTTTCATCCAATAGAAGGTATTTTGTATTTAACAATGTTATGGGAAAGAAATTAATTTACGACAAGTTTATCCTCTCAGATGTATTCTTGGTATCTTTCCTAAAATGGGAGGCTCAGGAGCAAATAATGATAAATTATATTTTGATACCCTTTATGTGATAAAAAGCTAACTGGATATTTCTTAACAAAAACACTTAAAACAATTTCTTTGAAAGTCTAGAGCTTAAATGTTAGACTGATATACCACCATTATTGGTCCTTTCCTTTTCAGATAAGGCTTTTCAGCATTTAACTTGGAGGATAATTGTGCAGAAATAATCTATTCCATAGAGCAAATAATTAGGGTCAGTATCCATACCAATAAAGACCTGCTGTGACAACTCACAGGAGCCCTCTTCCGTTTGTTGACTTTTGATCGTCAAATTGGCAAGGTCTACTCCCACATGACTCAGGACTATTGGATGGCCAAGGTGAGAGGTCACAAAGAGGTCAAAGGGCATGATAGATTCCCTGTGGAGATGCCACAGTAACCATGGTGGAAACCTGACATGATTGCTGTGAATCTGGAAATTCAATGTACAAATGATTTTGTTAAGATATCAAGATTAATTAACTCAAATCACATGTAGCTGAATTATTTTGAAAGTTATAAAGATATTGTTGTTTCAAACATAAAAATATCAAGATTAAGTGACGTTATCCAGATGCCAAGAGTTGAGAAAAGGTTACTAAAAATATTAATTCATTCTACAGAAGTCGATTAGGGTGCTTTCATCATATAATACTGAATCAAACTTGAATAAAACAAAAATAATTCGATTTCTATTTTTATGATATACTAACCTTTTACAGCATCAAAAAAAATGTAGGTCTTCGGAGGGTTTTTTCTTCCTTCCTTTCTTGTTAATATCTAATGAACAACATACTAGACTCACATATTTCTTGTCAAGTGTCATTTCTCCACATAACTGATTGCCATATGGGGCGTTGCAAGAAAGTTGCAATCGATTGCAAATCTCCAAAATCAAGCGTAAGTCTTGGGATTAATTGCAAATTTGCAATTGATCGCAATTCAACTTTCTTGCAACGCCCAATTAGTAAGAGAGAGAGAGAGAGGAGGGGAGGGAGAATAAAAGCTAGATCTAGTTAGCTTAATTTAAGTGTTAAAACTTTAATCCTAACAAAATCATGGGAAATTTAAGAGACTAATGGGGCATTGCAAGAAAGTTAAGTTGCAATCGATTGCAAATATCAGTTGCAAATTTTGCAACTTGCAATCAATCGCAACTTGCAATAAATGGCAACTTTCTTGCAACGTCCCAATAGAGACACAAGTCTAAATCAGTCAATATATCTCACCTGTGAATTGAGTGCTTCAATAAACTGGCCTCTGTGAAAGCTATGCTGAGCATCCAATCTTTGGATCAGGCTTACTACAAGCTCAACCTTTCTCTGTAATGAATTAAGATTTAGTTGCATAAAATCAAATGCATTGAAACATTGCAATGCATCTAAAACAAAATTTAAACAAGGAAAATTGATGACATCATACAACAATCTGCCAAATCAATATTGGGGATGACCTGTTATATTCTTTTAGAGTTGCTCCTCAACATATCTGCATCTCAGATTTTGTTTAAAAATCTATCCAAAGTGATAGGTAAATCATGTTAACAAATCATCAAGTGAAATATTTTGAGCTGTTGTTTATATAAATGGCACATTTTGCTTGTCCACCATTTAAAAACAATTAACACATGCTTTGCACTACCATGCAGATGAGATATGGGATAGGTGTATAGGACACTAGATCTGATTACCTCTTTAATCGTTTAGAACACAGGTTTTCAAACTGTTTCCATCACAGTAATGATGTGGTTTCCATGAAAGCTAAAGGGTCTGAAACATGGGATGCCATTCACGCGAAAATTCTTACAGTCATTAGGATTTGTCAAATGAAGTAGAACAATGTACTATTAAAGGTAATGCAAAGTTTTGGGAAATTCTGAAATTGGATGGATAGTAATTCTTTAAATTTTTGATATATTTCGATGCCCCTGTGGATGTATTATAAGCACTAAAAAATTTGGCCCCTAAACACTTCTGCTTTCGAGCAAATTGAATAATCAAAATTTACCGGTGCTCGGTAAATTTCAAATATTTCAAATAGCGCCTAAGGCTATTCCATGGTAGCTGTGACCATGAAAAGCTCAGGATATGCAGTTCTGAAATATAATTTTCAAACGGTAATAGCAAATCGGTCGATTGTAGTCAAGAAACACTGTTTTAAAGCTAAAGTGATATCAGTCTTGAGAGGGCACTATACAACATAAATAGTTTATTATTTACAATTTCATCACTTTAGACTCGATTTCAACCGCGACAACGATCATTGAATATTGTAAAATCGCATATGCTTCCAATATGTTCATTTGAACCAAATTCATGACCCCATACCAAAACTTTGTAATACCTTTAATTGCTGAAAAGCCGAACACTTCTAAAAAATTATTCTATTTTGTTTCAGACAAAATTCACAGTAATGACATACTGAAGAAAATCAGGCTTGTTTTAGGTCTATATCTGATCTCAGAGGTATTGGTACAGTTAAAAAAATTAACAAGCAGAGCCTCTTGGATGTGGACCGTGGTCCAGACTTTGAGAAGGTTTAGAAGGATCAAAAATGCTATTGTTCTCAATGAAATTTTACTAGAATCTTCTAAGAATTTGCTCCGACTCTCAACCAACCCTGTAATCTTGGTGGAGGTGTGACAAGACTGGCTCCTGATCCTGTGCATGTGTCTGGTTGCTGATTGTGCTCTCATAGAGTAGTGTGGCACATTTCTTGGAAGCAAGCTGAGAGAGGGGAACACCAGTCAAGGTAGCTTGATGCTCCAGACATGAAGTAATCGATTCAACTGCATTACAAGAGGGGTAAATAGTGAGAGAATATTATCGAGTGAGAGACAATAAGAAATTGAGTACTAGATGAAATCAGACATCTATCTATGTGCCATAGCTTTGAGGCAGTTGGGGCGACAATAAAATGGACCTTGAGACGCAGGTTCTCTATAACTTCCTGTCTTCAGCTGTTCTAGTTAGCTGCTCAAAAGATATTAACGTCCACTGCTTGATGTCATCAGTCTATGTCCGCTCTTTCTTTTCCCATCAGTTCCTCCTTGCGAGATGGTGTTTGCCAAGCTATTCTTCCATCTAGTTAGTTATATGGTGAAAACCAATGTAGCTGTGTTCTTTTCACAACTGCGATGAGGTGATCGTGTTCCCCTATATAACTCTCCATTATCTCTCTCACTTTCATTTTAGATGTATGCAAACTGTAGTTGATATGCAGATAAACACACAACAAATGCAACCAAAATATTGTATTAACCCATTCCCTATGGAACTGACTGGTTCCTGTATTAAGCCCATGCTTAATAAGAAAATTTGGTAGTCAATGAGTTAAGGTTATCGCAGGAAATTGGGCCTCCTCCTAAGCTTCATTTACAAGAAATATGCTAATAAATTCTAGGGCACATGACAGGTTTAATTACCTTCTAAACAGAACTTCTTAATGTCTCTACATTCAACATCATTGTGCAGGTTTTCAGAACTGATGCCGGCAGCTGATGAGTTGTTGATGTTGCTGTCGCTACTACATCTGTTGTTGTTGCTATTGGAACTCCCATCTGAACTCTATAGAGATAATGATATCAAAACATTCAGAAATCTCATCAATGTATTGCTTGGTGCTTTGTATGAAACCTCTACAGAAGACAATTGCATCATCACTAGTTACACAAAAATATGTTGGAGTTTGTCAGCAAAAATAAGTTTGATGAAATAATACCTAATACCTCCAAATTCTTATCCCTAGCTCTTTTATTCAATCTGTCATTCCTGTTTATAGCTTTAAAAAATCCTTCTTATATTCCTGCATTTGACTTATGTCAGGAGTCCATTTCGTACTGATCGATGCATTAATAAATGTCTTCTCATCATACTGTTTTCATCTTTTTTATATCTATTGCTTTACCTGTCCCTAGTTATGAACAAGTTCAACCTATTTGATGTACTGTCACTAAATACCTGCGCCTGAATCTCTTGAAGAAGTTTATCAAAATCCTGATGGTTATCTAGGAGATTCAGGATCAACTGTTGCAAATCTTTCCCTCTCAACCTTCTGGTTTCTCTGGGGTTCTCCTGCCTTTCCTCTGCAATTAAAAAAAATATCAATTCTTTCAGTCATACTGCAGTGCATACTGTGGCTATAAAACAGATCTGCATTTTTTTAAATATTTCCTTTTTAATGATACTTGGCGAGTCTCAAAAGTCTTTGTAGGTGTCCACATGTAATGGTTTATGACCGTTTACGGTTAAGGGCTCTGCATACCAAACACGACATATAACAAAACGACATGACACCACGACATGCACGATTTTGTAAAGATCGTTCTAAGGCAAACCTTATGCCACCGGGCACACTGACGGGAGCCGACATCAATTAAAAATGTTGTGGGTGGGGTGGGCCCCGGGGGGGCACCATTATTATTATTATTAAGTACTATCTCAATTTATTAAATAAATGGGATGAACACAACTGTAAGGGGTCGAGTTGTCCAGGGTGGGGTCGGGCGGACGGCTCGACCCACTTTCAAAAAAAATATGGGTAGTCTACATGCAGCTTACCGAAAGATCATATCGGGTGCTTTGGCGGACAGCTCGACCCACTTTTTCAAAAAAAATATGGGTACATGCAGCTTAGAATGATCATATATCTAATAATAATGTGATATATTATATAAAACAGCTCCCCCGGCCGCGTAAAAATAGCCGCGCGACTATGAGCGGCCGCTCTCTCCTACTACTAGTCCTAGGCCTAGCGCCACCTCTACGACGGGCGACATGCAGAGCTGAGATCGAGAGCGCGCGAGCAGGCACATGCACAGACTCGGCTGTACGTTGTGCTGCACTGCACTCCTCCACGAATCTCGAATCTAGATCTAGATCAATTTAAATCACAAACACATTGGTCATTGCCAATACATATTTGATTTAAAAAAAACATCAATCATACTTAAAATCTGATGAAGGTTCTTTGATGACTTTGGTTTAAAATACACTCCATGGCCATGATATCGTGACTTTGATGACATTTTTTACGAATTTCGCGGGTGACGTGAAGCTAGTTTCCATTTGTTACGGTAACTTGCATTTTCAAAGAAAAAGGGAAATAAGATCGTGCATTGTGAACGTGCCACGCCCACTTTACAGGAAATACTAACACTATGTAAACTAATAAAACAAATTCTAAATGTGCCGTATTTTTATGTTTTTATAATTGTAATTTATTAGCCCAAACGTAAAAAATGACATTTTAATAATTATAAGATGAGTTAAACTAATAAATGCTCATATTTCAATCGAATTTGGAATACTTTGTTTTATGATTTTGGTTTTGATACCATTGGCGGATCCAGGGGGGCACAGGGGGCACGTGCCCCCGGCCCCGGCCCCCAAAAAAATAGTGCTCACCCCTCCCCCCTCCCACTGAACGAATTTCCAGCCGGCGCGATCTTCCAATTTTCGGGTGCTAAAAAAAAAAAAATTAAGTGCTCACTACCCCCACTGATCGAATTTTCGGCCGGCGCGATTTTCACATTTGCGGGAGAAAAAAATTGTCCCCCTTTGTGCCCCCCGTCTAAGAAATCCTGGATCCGCGCCTGGATACTATTTTCATACTACTACTGCTGCTGCTGCTGCTGCTGCTGCTATTGCTACTACTACTACTACTACTACTACTACTACTACTACTACTACTACTACTACTACTACTACTACCAGGGGCGGATCCAGCCGGCGGCAAGGGAGGGGGCCGAAAAAGGGCCCCACTTCGTGCGAAAATTTGAAAACCGTTTTTTTTTTTAACCACCACCCCCCGCCCCTTGAGCGCCAGGGGGGCCCATCTTCTTTTTTTTTTTTACAAAAAAGGGTGTTTTTACCTGTTTTTATTCTAGGGGAGGGGGCCGGGCCGCCACTGACTACTACTACATGTACTACTACTTCTACTACTACTACTACTACTACTACTACTACTACTACTACTACTACTAATAATAATAATAATAGTCCTACTACTCATAATGATAATAATAATAATAATAATAATAATAATAATAATAATAATAATAATAATAATAATAATAATAATAATAATAATAATATAATAACAATAATAATAATAATGATGATGATAATAAATGATATCTTTCATCTACAAAACACCTTTTCATGAGCTACAAAGCAAATATATCAGAAATACTAACAAATAATAATAATAATATAAACGGTGCTTATGAAGCGCTTTCCACCGAAGTCTCTAAGCGCTAAAAGAAACAGTATAATTCGTATAAGATTACATTAATTGCACCGAGCAATATGAAGACCATTGAGAAAATATGTTTTTCAGACGTTTCTTTAGTCAGTGGCGAATCCAGGGGGCGGGGCCCCGGGCCCCCTCCCCTATAATAAACAGGTAAAAACACCCTTTTATGTAAAAAAAAAAGAAGATGGGCCCCTCCCCTGGTGTCAAGGGGTGGTGGTTAAAATCAATTTTCGGAGGCAAAAAAAAAAAAAATTGTGCTCACTACCCCCCCCCCCACTGAGCGGAAAATCGGCCGGCACGGTTTTCAAATTTTCGCACGAAGTGGGCCCCTTTTCGGCCCCCTCCCTTGCCGCCGGCTGGATCCACCCCTGTCTTCAGTCAACCATAAATGATTTCACACAACAACATATTATATTATCACATTTCGAGTATATTAATGTGGACCTTTTTTCTTACATAAAAATGCTTATTTAAAAAAAACAATTAAAAACCCAAAGTGGAGTGGAAATAGCAAAATACGTGATTTTGGTGGTCATTATGTTTGAAGTCAAAATGACCTACTTGAAAAGTGATCCCCCACCCCCTCCGTATCAGACAGTGCACCCCGTATCAGTGTACCCTGACCAACAGGGACGGTAAACGTTATGAGAATATTCATGATCTGGTAAAAAAATTCCTGTACAATCATATTTGTCAAACATAGAATTGGAGGTGCAAAGTCACAATTTGTAGGCCTGTAAAGAAAACAAGTAAAGATATCCTTATAATTGTCCTTGTTATATTTATTAGTTGTGATTTATTCCCACGCTCACTAAACACCCACTTACATGATCTTATAATTTAAAAATAGAAGTCAAATGACATGATCATAAAGTGCAATATAATTGCATTACTTTCATAACAGATTCTAATGATTTCCTGTGGTACGAATACGCATTTGTTGCGGATGAATTATGAAACCGAAGCCATGTATATGACTTGTATATAATAGGATATCCTAGGTGAAACTACAAATCGCTATTTTTAGATTCCCATGTACTGGAGGCACTCGTTTTTTCCTTAGCCTTTTTTCTCGAAAAGGGTTCATAATCATACTTCCGTATGTTCATAATTCAGAAACATAAATGTCGCATACCAGGGGTTCATGATTCCGAAAAAATTAAACGGAGTTTATAATCCCGAACATTATTTTATTGACCTATTCCGAATACTCGTTTATCCGAAGGTTCATAATTCTGAAAGTGAAATAGGGTTGATTATTCCAAATGTTCGTTATGTTGAAAACGTATACAAGGGTCTATGCTGTTCTCGGAATTATGCAACTATTACAGTAACCGAATTTGGAACCTTATTTCAATTTCGGATATGATTTTAACCTTTCGGAATTATGAACCTTAAGAGTAACGAACCTTCGGAAATTTGAACTTTCGGAAAAGCGGCATGTAACCATAAACTATAGTGATCACAGCTGTTAAAATTCAGTATTCTGTTATTGTTTTCCTTTTTTGTTCAAGGGTTTACGAGTCTGTTTATTTAATTTTCTGCTTCCATGGTTTGATTACCCATGGTGATGTCATAGGGGAATATAGATTTTTTTTTTTTTTTAATTGATGGTGTATATATATATTTTGTCGGCAAATGTTCGCGGAGGCTGCTCTCCGACAAAGTGGAAAAGGATATTGTAAATAAATCAATAAAATCTGGTTATATACCAGATGGAGTAGAAGAATATTGTCACTATCATGGCTATATAATTATAGCGCCCTCATTTACCACATGAAGAGCTAGAGAGAGTAGTCATTTCATGACAGAGAGAAATGCGTTTTAACACCAATATACTTTTGAACTCTAAATCCTATACTCAAAGTAATAACACTTGAAAGAAATAGTAAATCATAAACCAGTCTTCTTTCATGATATCTAATATTGCTATCCAATAACGTTCCATTAAAAAAACATTATTGATGGGTGTACTAAAATATAAAATCTGCGTGGACGAGAAATTACATGGTAACTTTTACAACAGCAACTACTTTGCATCCATCTTCACAGGTGACGAATAGAGGGCATGGAGGAAGAAGGAGCAAACTTTCCATTATATGGCTTCCGTTATTACCATACCAACACATTAAACGTACACATTACCATTGGTAACCATGGCAACCTTGGAACATGGCAGTCATTAACCAGCGACTGGGCCTGCAGAGATACTCAATTTCTAAAATGTCACGGGTCATGGAATTGCATTACTCTTAATAGTTAAGGTACGGTACACTTTTGAAGAGAGAGAGAGAGAGAGAGAGAGAGAGATGGTTCATCCAGAACGAGTATAACATTCACAAGCATGTTTCACTTTTAAATCGGCTAAAGTAAGAACCTTTTTTAGAACCTATAGTCATAGCTCTTTTACCATTAAACATGTACTTTCATACCAAGATCTTAAAAAGAAGCTGCTGGATTGAACCGTAATTAGTATCTTATCTGTCAGAATCATTTCTCTCCCTGGAAGCTATCGTGTATACATTTGAATTATTTTAATAGAGAATAAATGAAGAAGTCAGTGTGACATTTTGGTTATTTCAATAGAGAATTAATGAAGAAATCACGAGTAGGTATTGTAGAAGAAAACAGGAAAGGTTCTGATTATTAGAGAGATTAAGAAAATGGAGAAGGAGAAAGGCGAAAGATGAAGATAAAGATGAAGAGATTTTTTTGGTTAAAACTATACCAATAACTATTAGAGCAACCATCACCTCATTCAGTATACCTTGGTGGTTCAAATGCCGTTCATAATACTTCATTTGCTGGATCTCATGTAAAAGAAAGCGGGAGAGATCATTAATACCACAAATGACTGAAACCATATTAAAGGTGTCACTATTATTTCCTCGCTCTCTTCACTCGGTTTCAAAGACGGAGAAACTGGGAGAAGAGATACATGTATTATGTAGGCCGAGCAAGAGACTATACCGACTCTAAGGATATTATTGTGCTCTTGAGCCCTTGAATCCACATAAAACTATATTATGGCGCTATGTTGTAATATCGAAACCCTTCTCACTGAATGCAGACGCATAGCCAGGGGGGGGGTCGCCCCAAAGAAAACCCCGGCCAAAAAGAGAGGGAGAGAGAGAGAGAGAGAGAGAGAGAGAAGAGAAAAATGTAAAAGGACGTATATGAAGAATAAGGAGCAGACAAAGAAACATTTTTGAAAATTCAGACAAAGATTAAGAGTCGAGAATGGTATAACGAATCGTCTTCTTTCTCTAATAATATAATGAAACGTCAAAGATTCCGCGCTCCGCGCGAAAGGGGGCTGAAATCAGATAAGGATTAAGAGTCGAGAACGGTACAACAAATCGTCTTCTTTCTCTAATAATTTAATAAAACGTCAAAGCGGATCCGGAAACTTTCCTCCTATACCCCCTCTATGGAGCGCGCCAGACTGCGTGTGTGTGTGTGTGGGGGGGGATGATCCTTAACAAAAAGGACATAGTATACCATATATAATTATATTCAACCGGTTTCACGATCATGGGGAAGGAAGTAGTAGTGAGACACGGGGGTGGGGAGGGGCACCGGGTAGGCCTACATGACTTTTTTCCGAAGGTTCATAATTCTGAAAAAGGTAATAGAACCCTATTTTATTTTCGTAATTACGCACCTTTGAAACAATGAATCCCAGTTTCATTTTTCGGAATTATGAACCCTTGGATAAGCAAATCCTTGGAATAGGCCGTAATGAATCTTCGGAATGATCCCACAAGGGATCGGGATTATAATATGTAGGCTACCCCACTGATATGGAAATTTGTGTTTCGGAATCTTGGAACTTTTGGAAACGTACCTTCGGGAAAAAGAGATCCCGAGCCCGAGGAGCAGGGGCGAATCCAGCCGGCGGCCAGGGAGGGGGCCAAAAAAGGGGCCCACTTCGTGCGAAAATTTTTGTTCGGGTCAGTGGGGGGATAGTGAGCACTCATTTTTTTGCTCAACGGGGAGTGCTTTTTCCAACCACCCCCCTCCTTGAGCGCCAGCCAGGGGAGGGGACCCATCTTCTTTTTTTTTTAATACAAAAAAGGGTGTTTTTACCTCTTTTTTTCTAGGGGAGGGGGCCCGGGCCCCGTGCCCCCCTAGATCCGCCACTGAGGAGGAGTGGGGGAATCTTGCCGCAGGTTTTATGGAAAAAATGCATCAGATCGTGTTCGGATTATCTTTTCGGTGATCCAATCCTTCGGCATTTTTTGCTCCGAGAAGCATTTATGGATCGGGCCTGGTTGCATGTGGTTAGGGTTTATGAACAAGTATCGCACCTGACATTCTATTGTTTTCCACCATCCCAAATAGAAGGATAAAAAAGAAAAAAATAGCAGAACAATTAATAAAAACAAGCAAATAAAGCAAAACAAATAGAGTGAAAAAAGAAAAAGAAGAAGAAGTAGGAGAGGAAGAAGAAGAAAAAGAAGAAGAGGAAGAAGAGGAAGATACAACGCAATACGTACGATAATTGCGGACACGTACATGCCCGTCCGTATGTACAACTCCAGCTCACACGCACAGAGTCTATCGATCAGACGCAACTCCCGCTTGATCAGCTGTAATTTTCAGGTAAATAATGTTACTTTTACCCATTAGTTATGACTGTACCACATAATATTTATTATGAAATAACAACTATTAATAAATAAAGTGCTTTAGTATCCATGGTCATCATCGTTTTTAGCAATAAAAGCAAGTTTTTGAGTTGGAAGACAGAGTGACGTGAGGTACAATGACTGGTAGAAAGCCATCGCTGACGGGCCCCGAGCCTGGTGCTTGGCCGCCCGGCTGGCTTCCAGGCATTGCGCGGGCTAGTCGCTGTTGCTGGGGCTCAAGCTCAGTCTCAAACTTACCTGTAGCTGTTAGACTACAGTGTTAGTGTTAGAACTTGGAAATAGTTTTGCGTTGCTCCTGTATCTTCTTGTGCGATTGTGAGCATTGTTATACATGATCAATCGAGAATGAGATGTTTCTGATTTAGACGGTACTCGGAGCGAACATGGTGCGGAATTGAGTCGGTGGGCCCACAACAGTTTGCTTCCCATGCCTGTCACCTGTGTACAAAGTTTAACAGTACCACATTGATGCCCCTAGCAGCTACACCGCATGTGCAAAATCCATATGCAATATTCATGAAGCAGCTGAGGGCTAAGCAACAGCTTATCGCATGTGTATAATTATAAATCTCTTCTCGCACATACCTTACACACAACCGATAGATAAACATGTCAAGAATCCATAAAGATATTTCACAATATTTCATAAATTTTACAAAATCAGTCAAATTTATTGTTAAGAATTCATCTTGTAGGTCTATACGCAATGGCTGCTAAAACTCGAATTAATAGGTAAATATTGTTTGGAAAAATGATAGGCTTTCGTAAATGATGCTCGAACGATCTTGGTATCAACATGTGGGGAATGAGGTAAATAAAGCGATGGATTTCATTTTCAAACTGCATTGTGGGACAGGCTTTCAGTGAATTGAGTACCGGTAGAAAGAATTCAATAATGGTCCGATATATCTGTAAAGCGCATTGAGAGGGCCTGCGGTCCTGAAATGCGCTACATGTATATAAGGACGAACTATTATTATTATTATAATGATATCATACCGATAGCGAATCTTCATCGGCTGCTACGGTACGATCACACAGCTGCAGCACAGCTCGCACGACGTCATTGCGATCAAAACCATGGCTAAGCAAACTATTGTGGTGGGTGGCTCAATTGTATTTTTCATTTGTCCGAAATATTTGCTGTATGTGGAAGTGGTTTTCAGTATGTTTGTATTCCTAGAAACAGTCTGGTGGCTTGGGCATCGTTTCACAATACTGTCATAAGTACAAGTTTGCAGACAACCTATTGAAACACATGTTAAAATTTCAATGGGTTGTCAGTGAACGGTTTTGTGAAAAGCTGCCCCAGAGTCTAATAGTCTATGACTATGTGTATGAAAAGAATTATGAAACTGTAGTATGAGAAAAAACAAAATAAGAAGTGACAGGAACAAAAATGAAATGGAGCAAAAAAAGGGCAGATTACATGTACCTTAGGACTTAGGTACAGCTGAAGCATATGGTTTGTTCCTTGTGTGCAGGGATTGTTGGAGTACGTTTAGACTCTTAAAGCCCGTCTGCACTAGTTTGCCCGGGAGGGATTAGACCTCCCGGCATGGTCACTGACGGGTGGTTATCTCATGAACTCAGCTCTCAATTAACACAAGAAAAAGAGGATCATGGGGGACCAACGGGCACCGCTTAGGCATTGTTTGCTATATAGAGGGAGCAAGTAGTGCAGTGGGGCTTTAAACAAAAAATGTCAACTTTATTTGCTTAAAAGCAAGTTTCACTTTAAGCATGACCTCAATTAGACTCTGCTTTCCTTTTGAGAATTAACCCCCCCCCCAAAAAAAAAGAAAGAAGTTGAAAAAACAAAAGGAGAGAAACTTTTCACACAAATCTTGTCCTGATCAGCATGAGTAGGAAGTATCTCTGACTTTAGCAACTTCAAAATCTACCTAACATGTATGTAAACTGCAAGCCTTTGATCGCATACATGTAATTAACTATCAAGTTGTGATACAACTTGTAGAGATATTGTACCATTTAATAATTAGATTGCAGGCCTGTACATGTACATGTATTGGAAAAGGGCATTGAATCTTTATCAGAATGTTGTCGTGCTGATACCAGGGGGGTGTTTCACAAAGATCCAAAGTTGAACTTATCTCTAAGTTGGACTTAACAATTATGGAAAGCCGTTAGCATCTATGAAAATATTTTGTTAAAGTTATTTTAAAAGGCATCAAATGTTGATTCAAATCATCTATTATCAAGGAGATTTCATGTTCTACTTGAATTTTCGCTTTTGAATATATCTTATTTCAAGACTACAAATAGCTTTCCATAATTTTTAAGTCCAACTTGAGTTAAATGTAAGTTCAACTTAGGATCTTTGTGAAACACCCCCCCTGGCATGTTATTCTTCTGATTTTTATCTGAATTTAATTGGCAAATGTGTAATTGTAATATGGAATTAGATTAGAAACTTGAAATGGCATCTTAGTTTGATTAAGGATACTTTTTTGTGTTCTAGGAAACAACAATAACATGAGTTTTGAAATCTTGTTTTCCTTGTTACATATCTTGAATGGTTTGAAAGCATGTTTAATATTAGTTTATCAGACATAAATAGCATATTTTTGCTTCAGTTAAAAACTATACTGTACATGTACAGTGTAGGTAGTGTTTACTTCCTATTATTCTGTCTTCATGAATTGCATGGATGCATGCATATAGACTATAGAACAAAGGTGCTGTTAGTATTTTCCTATCAAGGCATCTGTTCACAGTACTGATTATTTCAGGTCGTGTACTAGTATATAATGTACTGTAATGTAAGTTTACAAACCTTTGGGCCTGTTGCAGCTCACTTCCTCATTTGATTACTGCATAAAATTAATTTCCCAGGGACCAACCAGTTTTGTTATCGTGTGTCAACAAACTACTACATGTACAAGGCGCAAAGTACAGAAAACTGGATCATAATGACAGTTACGTGTACATGAACATGGACTTTACAATTCATCATGATTATCATGATACCCATTACCCAATACTGCTCAATTCCATTAACAAAATAGATCATAATAGGTGTTCAAATTTCTATAGTCAAACCTGTAAGAAACACAGGAAAGCTGTCTACTTAGATTTACATGTACATTTAAGGTTAAAGACAAAAACAGTTCACATAATGTAAATGATGAGGTCTTCATAGACTATACTGTATGTACATTGTAACTTGTAGTTTTTCTGCACATGGTCGCTCAAGTAGGTTTGACTGTATACAACGTGTACATGTGGAATATGGCAGAATCCCATGTTGGCCTATTGCCTATAGATACAGTACAGTTAGTTTTTAGTTCTGCTTTCTAGACACCTTCAGGCTTTACCCTTTTGTTCTGCATGAATGAACAGGATCTAGTCTTTATTACCGGTACTTATCTACTGGATTGGCTTTTGAATAAGAGGATATAACAGACTAGCATTTCAAAGGTAAAAGCGCTCGGTCAAAAGGTTCTTTTTTAAAATGCTGACAGTGTACATTCGTTGCATGTACATGGAACTGGGGACCCTGTGCAGATGGATACATTAAGCAAGATGGGTCCTTCTAGTTGATGTTATGTAGTACATGTACACTGTCCATTGCAATTTCATACCTTGACACGTTTATTACAGATGTCTATCAATGTACCTGCATTTTAATACCATATGCAGAAAAATTAAATACTGAAATATTGCCTGAAAAATTGTATCTATAGCAACTTTTTGAATGGCAAAAATTCTGTGATTCAATTATTTTGAGACATTTTTTTACTTGGAAAATTACAGATTTTCATTTTTTTGTTTACTGGTTGGCAATTCATAATATGCAAGTTCCCTTACATGTACAGTGTATTTATTTGGTAAATTGAGATCATTTAAGTAAAATGCAAGCCATTTATATTTCCTTATTTAAAAGGATACACATGATTAAATTGATTAAAATTACAAGTGGCCAAAGACAATGTACATGTATGAACATCTATGTTACATTGTTACAGCTTATTCCAATACCACAATCCCCCCCCCTTCTATCACAAACCATCACACCTGTCTAAATGTGGATCAATAGACAATGTATACATACTGATTTAATTCATATGATAATGTTTGCAGCTGATTACAACTATGAATTTTCCCATTTCATTAAATCGTCTGTCATGAAATATGGCTAGTGCATGTGTACATTTACATTTAGCATAATTTTGTGGTAATACACTTGACTTGGTCGTGACTGAGGAGGGAGAGTAATGATTGTGGGCATCATGAGATAAAAGTCCTTTGGGAATGAGTATCCTGTCATTCGCTTGGTTAACTGGTGGTCTATTTAGGTCCCAACTTCCAGAGCAATATTATGTGGGATTTAGTGGTGCCACTGGCAATATCCTGCCCTGTTCTAAATCACCTGAAATTATCTATATTTGTTGCAAATTATGGCAATATTTTTCATTGAATATTTGCTCCATTTGCCCTGTGTATCAACATTAATTGATACACAGGGTAATTGTTGAACCATAGCAATTCATTTACATGTATATTTGTGGTCTGACTTCAGTTGTTTTTGTTTTCAGTTTAAAAGTTACAGAGTATTGTTATTTGACAAAATTAATCTATTTCATGTTTCACTGATGTGATATTTCTCTCTTAGGCTTACAAGTAGTTGATAAGAGTTGATAGAGGTGTCGTGGACGAGTGGATATGTCACCGGACAGTGGATCACAAGGTCCGCGGTTCAAGTCCCACTGCGGCACTAATGTCCTTTGGCAAGACATTGATCTACATTTGCCACTCTCCACCCAGGTGTTAAATGGGTACCGGTAGGATGCGAAAGCTAATGTGCTTAGATTAGCAAGTGTGCGCTTGTAAAAATGACGCCTGGCTGGAATGCTCCCCAGGGAGTGGAGAATGTGCATACATTGTGTACGGGTAAGCCTGAATCCGATGACCGGGGTATATATCTGTAAAGCGCTTTGAGAGGGCCTTCGGTCCTGAAAGGCGCTATATAATAACTAGCTATTATTATTATTATTATAAGCAATGCTGAAAATTTATCATAAAGAACAATAAAATATTCAGTATCAGTTGAATTTAAATGTGTATTGAATAATAAAGATCACTGCATTTTTTTTATTGAAAAAAAAAAGAAAACGGAAAACATAATTTGTAATGTTGCACACTTATTTTTATGACAGTTTCTAGTGAAAAACAACCTTGTAAATCATTGATCACTTTATTAATCATTTTTATTCACTTTTGCCCAAAGGCATTCAGTTGGATTTAGAACTTCAAGTCTTCAACCGTATTATTAATCTGTATTTGTAAAGCTCTAGTTCTCAGGTGAAGTCTCAGAAATAATGTGTCTTTATATATTGTCTGCTAATCGCATTTCCTTTTACCTTCCTGTTCTAGCTCACTCTGTATTCATAATTTCTAGAAAGGTAAACCCCTGAGGGAACAAGATTATTAGTACACCTGCATAATCTAAAATTTAAGAAACAAACATCTATTTAAAGCTATACACTGTATATGTGAGAGATTATGGAGAAAATCTTATATGCTGTACTGGAAGGAGTTTCTGAGCTTGGGTTATGTTAGTCAGTGTAACTTCCTCTCTCCTGGCCCTCATGTTATCACTGCATGTAAATGAATTTCCTCGAGTTAGTACTTTTGAATCTGGTCATCCTGTTTTTGCAAAGAGTGGTGTGTATGGTTGTTAGGTGACGATGTAGATTGGGGGTGCTGACTCACCCCTGTATGTTGTCATGCTGTGGATTGCGTATGTTGATGATTTGTGAGACCATTATTTTGTGGCTCACCCAAATTGAGAGCCTTTATAGCAGGCTTCCTCTCATAATACATTAATTAATTTTAGTCAAGTCTGTGAGATGAAACTACACACAAATGCTCAGATTATAACTGAAAAGTGAGGGATGAAATGTTTGAATTTAGCCATTTAATTTAACAATGACAATTGTTGAAATGCACAGAGTAGTTTAAAAAAAATTGATATCACAGTATTGCATTTTTAATACTTATATATATATATATATTCATGTACAATTTCATTTATTTGAATACACCTGTGTTTTGCAGTTCATGTTAGGAACTTGGGATACTAATTTGAAACATATTGCTTATAATTTGAATTTAGTACTGGTAGTCATTTTAATCAGTGAATCAAAAGATCTTTCAAAATTTCCACCAATGATATTATCCTATTAATGAGCAATTCATTATTTTATCTCAAAGAGGAACTGTTTATTGAGATATTTGTTAGTGCCCCCTCCCATAAAATAGATTTTATTATTCCACCTGAACCATTATCCTTGATAGGTATTATTATCAGCCATGCATTCTAAAATTGTTGACACTCTTTTGTGTGTCTCTTGGAACAAAGTCCAAGGTGAATGAATGAATCGGGAACTGAAGCGAGGCATGTACATGTAGGTCTTTACAAAACTTTTTCTAGCCAGCTCAATTCATGTTTATAATACTTTGTTTCCTTCACAGGTCCCAGTATTGAGAGTGACTTCATCGTGAGTGGTAGCTGATTGAGCACGCCCTTTCAGCAGCGACTCCCATCAGTGATCTCACGGAATCGATCGTAGCTCACGCTTGCCGCACCCCGTTGCAGGAGAAGCGTACGGTCCCACTGGGAAGGTACATGTGGGCGAGTGAATGTAGCATTTCATCCCTGCTAAGTGCCTCAGATAAGGTCCATGTCTTTGGTTATAAGTTATAGAGATTCACCCTTCTTATAAGACAGGATATGCACCCCTGCTGGTGGATTCTACCATGTTGAGGTCAAAGGACAATGCTCTGAGTGGCACTTCCTGAGGATATTGAGAGAGGAAACTCCATGGTAGAGTTTTTAAAGTAGCGCTGGGAAGGTAGCACAGCCTTACTTTGCGGAGTTCACAAGTGATTAGGCAACTCCTGCTTGTGTACATTACACCGACATCCTGGCTGTAGAGAAGCTTGCACACAAAGTTCTTAAATGCTGTGATCATAGCAAAGTACTTGTACAGTCGTGGCCAGAGAGACAGAGGACCAAGAGTGGCAAATTAAGGCTCAATACGCAAACATCACACACAGTTTCATGTCTAATATATGAGTCTATCTAACCGCAGTGCAGTCTTCAGGTAACTTGCCGTCACTTTTGGTCAGGCTCCCGCTGACCCGTGTGCTCTCCGTCAAGGAGGCTTGATTCGAAGTAGTCGTTCATCCCAGTCGATGGTTTACAATTCTGCCAACATGACCTCGCATGACGAATTGGTCATGGAGATGCCCACCCTGGAGAAGATGAGTGTCCAGGAGAGGCTGAAGCATGCTCGAAAGCGCCGTGCCGCGCAGCTCAAGCGTTACCACCAGTCGGATAAGGAATTTAACAAGAGGCAACGCAAGAACACCAACCAAATGAAAGAAATGAAGAATAGGAGGAATGTCACATTTGCCAAGAACGTAGAGTTGCTGGAAGCAGCAGCAAGGGAGACTTAGTGGAAGGTAAGGCATTATTATTTTTGATTTAGAAGGATCTTGTAATTATCATACAAAAGAATGAGAGTTAGAGAGAAGGAGAGAGAAAGAGAGACAGAGAGAGAGAGAGAGAGAGAGGGAGAGAGAGACAAAGGATGGCTAATTCCCAAACCATAAAAAAGCTTTGATTAGACCTCCTTTCTCTATGCTTCTGTTTGCTATATGTGGCTTAGCTCAGGGAAAAGTCAACATTATTCCTTTACATATAATAATCCTGCAATGCCAGAACTTAGAATAACGGCTCATATCAGTCCAAGAGACATTTTAATTGTCAGTGTGTGGTTGTGCTGATTCATACAATCAAGGAGACATGCTCAGATTCCTTGGATTAGTAATGTCTTGCTTAGTGTAGATATTGTTCATATCCTGCAAAAATAAGCAAGAGCAAGCATCAACTCAATATTCCTCAATAGATCCTGACATGAAAATATCTCATAAAACATAGCTGTGTTTGTATACTACACAGGTAATGCAGTATAATTAGACAGCATGCAGAACTGCAGATAATGATCAAACTTGAAACTAATAGTCCGCCTCAAAGTTCAAACCATCCGAAAGCACAGAAGCTGTAAAACGGATGAAAAGTGCCAATGATTTGTTGATAAGTACATCTGTCATCACCTCAGTAGAGTACAGTATGACCATGATGGGGTCATACCTACAGATAGGGAATCATTTAGATACCGTGGTAGTTATTACATAAACAAAACCGTAAAGACAGTGCAAATAGGGATTGGATCAAGTGTCAACCAGCAGACAAACATTACGAGGAGATTAGCGAGTGTCATCCAAAGTCCAGAGTTTGTCACTTGTCCAAGGGTAATCTCGGCTGTGACCTTTGACGCCATATTGCTTTCAAAGTAAATGTAATTTACTTTGATTGATTTTGTCAATTATGGTTAAAACTGGTATAATGTGTACATGAGTTCATATTGTTGCATTAATTGCTCCATTCAAAAGCTTATACTGTACATGTACATGTATCATAAATGCATGCATGTACATGTAGATACAGCATTTTGTCGCAAATCTTGTACATGTACTTGATGGTGAACTTTAAACTACACATGTACAAAGTAACATGCATGGTACATAATAATGTATGTACTTGCTTTTTAAATCTATATATAGATGTACTGTAATTAATGAGGTCATTTGCAAATTACATTTACTTTACACCTAACATTACAGTTATGAGTTGTTTATATATCGCCTAGAAGCATGCAGTTATTTTAAAGCAAAGTGAGCCACCATTTTGAACAGCTTAGACAGTGTAATACCTCTTTGAATTATACCACTAGGACACACATAACACATAACAGGGCCCATAATTACAGAATGTTAGCTGTTGAATTCAATGAGGTCTACAGACTGGAAACTGTGATTCATACTTGCTGAGTTGGAGGTGGAGCATGAGGAATGAGTGGGTGTTTTATTTGTTAGGAAGCTCACAGGTTTTTGTGTGCTTTTCCCTGGTTTCTTATTCTTCCCTCTCTATTTTTCCACCCTTTCAGTTTTCTTCTCATTACCAATCCTTACATATCAGTACTGATAAAGGCTGAAGCAACATGAACATGTATCTGAAAATACCTTTCCTTCTGCACTAATTAACAGCAATTCATGGGCAGAGTTCATTTTGGAGCTTGGAACTACTGTGTACTGTACATGTACATGTAAATGTACAGTAGGGTATCGGTGGTTGTACAAAGAAGTGTGTTTATTTCTTCTTTTTTCCACTAAGTAGGCTAAATCACTTTTTACTCCTTTTTAAATATCTTATTGTGAAGTTTACCAGGAAGAGGTAATAGGGTTTAGATTACAATGTTGCAACTTTATAAATGTAATGGATGAGGAAGCATATTATTCTTTGGACAGTCTGTTATGTATAAGGGGACTTCTACTGTACATCTTCATGTATTCATCTACACTGTAAGCATCTTAAATGTCACATGTTTGAAACTGTAAGTAGAAAACCATTATAAAAAAACAAACACAGGTTGACTTACTCATTCTAATAAACCAGAAATAAACAGAAAAATAATAAAAGTAGACATTTTCCTTTGAAAAATGCAAATTATACTAGATGAAGGTAACATTTAAGGATCAGTGCACAGGGCTTAAATTAATCCAAGGCCACCAAGGCCATGGCTGTGGATGCCCTTTTGATTGGCCTCAATGCCCCTCTCATTGGCCTTGGAGATTTTTTGTGCCCTTTCCAATTCCTCCTATTTGTGCTGTAATATAGGAATGTGCCCTACAGAAAAGTGGCCTTGCCCTAAAAATATTGAAATTTAAGGCCTGAGTGCAGAGTTGCAGGGGGGAGATCAGCATATATGTACAATACATGTACATCTAGTACCATGGCATATCCGGTGGGTGCAGGAGGTGTGCATGCATGTGCGCCCCTCTGTCTGGAGAGTGTACATGTATGTACACTGTACCTCCCTTTAGTAGCATGAACACAACACTTTTATGCACACCCCCTCTTTTTGGCCTAATTCTGTAACATGATTTATAATATTTGTTTTCAGACTATATTCTTGGTTCAACATCCTGGATGACAAGTGGTTGTTGGTACTTGTACATGTACTTCATGTTCTTTGTACGTGTCACCACCCACTTAAAAGAAGAGTTGGCCGTGTAAACAAAAGTCAAATACATGTGCCGTATTTATAGGGTTGTTGATTGGCTTTCCAAACTTTATATGTAGTTGATGCATATCCACCATACAGTACAGCAGTAAGCCTTGAAGAATCTTTCTTACGTGTAGGTTAAATGAAAGAAGAGCTGGAAATGTAAACATTTACATGTAATTTGTATTTATAGGGCTGTTGATTGGCTTTTCAAAGTTGATACAACTAATACCACACTGTACCATCCTTGTTAATCTTTATTGTACAGTAGTATTAATAATTCTTATTTAAAAAAAATGTTGAGACTTGAGACAATTGCATCTACCTTTCTTATCAATTACAGTTAATCTCCGTAGTACTGTATGTGTTGAAAAATTGTTCTTGTTTGTTCTGATCAATTAGGATGCATAGAGGTCATTGTCATTGGAAACTCTCATAAATGGTAATTTCCATCAGAATGCTAAATATATTATTGAAGTATTCTGTCAAGTCATGCTGAACAAACCATTTCTGCTGACCTCTCAAAGCATGCCCTATCCTGCAAGCATTTCCTACCCTGCAAGCATTTGAAAACAGGAAATATGTTTTTAATTTGGATGTAATCAATTACATTTAGGCCACCAGTCGTTTCTGTGCAGCCGACGTGCTTTCAATTTTGATGTGTTGTGTCAGATCAGATGGAACTGTATGGTTGATACATACATGTACACATGTATACCATTTTTTCCCTTTCCACTGAGAGTGAGTTATGCTTAAATTCAAATTTCAGGTTAAACGTTAACTGCCTACAATACATGTACTCGTAATTGAATATGTCATGACAAATCTACTCTTTAGTGCAAACAAGAATTTATTGAAATGATGCAGAAATTGAAAGAAATATATGTACACAGTGGTATTTACACTGTAAGCTGTTGTGTTGTTTTAGACAGCTTTTGCACAGTACAGGGCGTGTCAGCCTAGTATGATCTGCAAGGAACTGGAAAACAATTATAGAGGAAAACAATTAATTTATATAGGCTAATGTACATGTACATGTATGAGAGGTACATTTGTACATGTGGGGCCTACATTGTTTATGTTTTAATTTTTATTGTAAACCGCCTCGTAAAGACCGCAAGTAAATTATAATTTCCTATGATATTTCTATTTTCTTTTTCTTCTTAAAGGTATAGACCAGTTTTGAAAACGCCCCTCTCTCAAAAAAATGAAATGGAAGCTCTCATTACCAATCATGTGAAAGAATATGTTTTGACTAATACGTGACGATACAAATTTTGCCGGGAAAGTCGGGAAACCGCCTACGAATTGATATATTTGGTAAATTATTATATCTATTGGGACCAAATAGATATTGCTCACGTGGTCGCGTAGTCCCATATACATCTTTCTGTGTACAGCGCTTGTAACTTTACCAAGACTGGGCCAAATTTCTTATAATTTTGATGATTCCAGAACCTTGCAGTACACACCAATACTTTATGCTAGATGATCAACCTTTTCTGATCAATTCCACAACGTTTCTTTCACAATGCAATCGCATGACCAGAACTGGTCTTTCTCTTTAACTTGTTTACACTTATACAGTATGTAAATATAAGTTTGCGATTCACATTCATTCACTGTGTAAATTGTATAAATTGTACACCCAAATGAGTTGGTCTGCTTCCCAAAATAAACCCCAAACATAAACAATGTTTCTGGTACTAACCTTTGCAGGTAAAAATCAATAAGGAGGCCTACAGCGTAAATTTTGCAACAGCTGTGTTCATAGCATGCTGCACTCTATCACTATCATTACTATTTGTTTCTCTGGCCTAGCTCTTGTTCATTTCAATCTAATTATAGGATTAGGTCCTCTCAAGAAAAGGCAGATGTGTGTAAACTGTAATGGGCAGAGTGGAGGGTTGAGTAATTAATTTGTTTTGATCGTGAACGAGGGTTAGAGAGAGAGAGAGAATGGTGTCGCACGTGAGGGGATAATCAGCCTTGATAAGATGGTGGTGTAGGAGAATGCGCGCTGCTTGATATGATACCTGAATACCTGATGACTGTGCCTTGGTGAGATTCATGGTGTGTTTCTTTGACCTGCTGGCTGCATCAACTGAGAGTCGGTGATTTCGGTCACGATCTGTTAGTACGAGACTTCAGATTTTGAAGATGATGAGAAAAGATGGCAGAGAGGGAGGGATGGAAAGAGATCTTGATGTATATAGGCCTACGAGATGTAGAGATACAGTACATGTTGTAGGTGTAGGGCTTGCAATTTGTTGTTGGCAGGCGTTTATGCATCAAATCCTCCCAACAAATTAAAAGTTTTGTTTTGATTGAATTGATTTTGTGCAGTTTCTGTAAAACATCTAAAGTTGAAATTGGCATCCCATGCAATTGACTCAATTGCCCAACTGTGGCAACCTTACCTGGTAATCAAGAGCACCACAGTTCCGACTGACAGAAAGAGGGGCAATGTGCTAACAAATTAAATGGATATTACAGCCATTTTAAGCATACAGCTGTAGATCTCTATTAAAATAGATCAACTTTAACTTCTTCCTAGCAGTATTTACATGTAGCTTCCTTCCCATGTTTGTTAGTTATGAAGCCATTGTTATGGGTGAACTGTGAGCAGACTGCCAGTTTATGTATTGACCATCTCACTAATTCAAGTAATTGGATGGAGTGATGATACACCAGGGTTGTAACCAAGCACCACATGGGTCTAGACAGGATAAGCAACCCAAATATAGTGGCCTACAGTATACATGTAAGGGGCATTTACACTGTCATCCAAACACGCCAAAAAATGTCAGGTAGTTCTTCAATCCCTTTAAAAGACTTAGTGGAGATTAATCTCAGGATAGAAAGGCTGAAAATGAAATGTCATGAGAGGACTTGAGATGTCAGAACTGTAGCTTTCAAGGTACTATTTGAAGATTTTGACTAGTGCTAACTTCAACCAAATTACATGTACATTTTGTGCATGTATCTGTACAAAATATTTGTGACTAGATGATTACCAGTAAAAAGCACTGCTTAAATGATAAATGAAATATTATTCTCGAATGTAATAATTTGTTTTCCTGAAACTTGAAACTAAAAAAAAACACATGAAGATTCACGCACGACTCGGTCACTTTTGTTTGTTACCGGTACTCAAATAGTTGAATAGGGACTTTAAAGGTACTATGTCCCATTTGCAGGCCAAAAAAATGAAAAGGTTAAATTCCAATGGCATTTGAAAGACAATACTAATTTAGAACTTCCATTAAAAAAAGGGGGCTTGAAAATGTCTTTAAGTGGGAAAATAACGACTATTAGTTGTCGAATCGACTTAGGAGCTATAGAGCCAGTAAGTAATAGTCTGATTTTTCAGACCATTGTACCGAATGGTCGTACGTTTATGCTGCGCAAAGATTCAATCAGTTTAATTTTGGCCATTACAAGAAGTGGGTTATTGATGTAGACAAATGCTCATGTACATGTACCCTTTACAGCTCATTTTATGTATGTTATTACCAAAGATGAAAAAGCCAGTCAGTCACTCAATAGTGTCTGACAGTGAAGTCTAGCAAGTAAACGGGTTTCCTTGCATAATTTGAATATTAGGACACTGCTAATGTTTAAATTTCACAGATAGGACATACATGACATATTCATAATTCCTGCAAAGTTCTACAGAATTTGATGTTGGCTGCAAAAGGGACATAGTATCTTTAATAGGGAAGTGTATTCAAAGATGTGCCCCTCTTACCCCTTAATCTGATCATTGATGTTTCAAAGTTTTCATACATAATACAATTTGTCCTATTAGTTCTCCCAAGGGCTCCCGGTGCTCCCACTCAGAGTGAGTGCTTGTGGGAAAGGGAGTGATGAGACATCTACATGTAGGCCTACATGAATTGGAGGCTTACTGATTTTGAGAGGGAATTTATACAGCTATTTACAATACTAGCCACTTGCTGTCTCCTT
This sequence comes from Mesocentrotus franciscanus, assembly GCA_037976565.1. Lineage (NCBI taxonomy): Eukaryota > Metazoa > Echinodermata > Echinoidea > Camarodonta > Strongylocentrotidae > Mesocentrotus > Mesocentrotus franciscanus. Next base: position 12,676,028 of record CP137676.1, read on the forward strand.
TAAATATCAAAGTGGAAACGAAAGTGAAAATACATAAACACGGTTGTTATTTTATGTAAACAGTCTTTTTTCCAATAAAGTGAACTGCATCATATCCTTGCCAATAGTTGTATTAAACACAAAATGTTCATACATTGTAATGTATTATAAATAGAAAAGAGCAATTAATACACACAAACTGTAAATGATACTATAATCATAATTACATTCTAGGAACAGGTGCACTTTATATACACACATGTATTGATGTACATGTACATGTACATGGTCATTTAAATGAGGATAAAATGTTTTAATGGTTCTTGCAACATTTTACTCTTCATTGAAAGAGTGAGTGCCAAACCTACAGGTACATGTATGTCACTCAATAACATGCTGTACATGTAGGTCACTTTTGGAATGAAAAGAATAACTGTGTGACTATAATTTGCCCTATCCTCAAAAATAGAAAAGATGTACCTGTACATGTACATGTACAGTTTCGGTCTATTTCAATTACTATATTTTTTATCCAGGGCCTCAAATTATCGTGTGGACATGTCCAATAGTTGTGTTATGACCTTTCATTTGTTGATTCAGCGTAGTTTGAATTTCCCTACGGTAATTTCAGATGATCCTTGTTTGTACACAATTGTATGACTACCTGATGAGAGATTTCCATCTGAACAAGAATGTCTGCTGACCGCTTTTGAGTGCCCATTCACACTATAAGAAGTTTATTGGAAACTTCAATTTTTAAGGAAACGTGAAATAAAGAATCATGGTAGAGTGATGAGGTATACATGTACAACCTGTACATCATACATGTACATGTACATGCATGTAGAAATTAAAAAACAACATCGTATAAACTATAAAGAAACTAGAATTGAACAGGCCTATTGACATGACAGCAGGCAAGTCATTAGTGCAGGCTCACGATAAGCCTTGCCCAGTTATTTTCGTATAATATGACGTAGGCCTAATATGACGTTCAGACAAGTAAGAGATCCTGATTCTTATCATTCGAAATGATGCTCAAACACGCGTTTCGCTCTATGGTGTGTCTTTATTCAATGTTCAGACTGGAAAAACGGTAATTATTAATTCATTGTCTCTCATGTAGTCATACAATGAAATTCTAGAAATTTGTAGTAGTCTGAATGCGGGATGAGTCGTGCAAGAATCCTGAAATGATGAAGTGGCAAACAGATAGCCTCTTGTGAAAGGGAGCATGTAATCCCGGTAATCTTGGGCAGCATGTTGGAGATGAGGATCGAGAGAAAAAAAAGCACTTCTTGAAAGACAATTGAAGGAAAGATGAAAGATGGAGGGGAAAAAAACAACCAAGAATTGGAGTGATCTTGAGAAACAATATGAAGAGAGAGAAAGAGAGAGAGAGATAGAGAAAGAAAGAGGAAAGAACAAAAAAGGGGTGAACACATGGTAGAGATAAAGGGAAAGAGGAAGTATAAGTAGGAGGAGAAGAGGATGGAGAATGAGAGAAAGAGAGAAAGAAAGAGGAAAGAAAGAAAAGAGGGGAGGGGGTGTACACATGATAAAAAAGAAGAAATATACATGTACATGTAAGTAGGAGGAGAAGAGAATGGAGAATAAGAGTACCGGTAGAGAGAGAGAATGATTATGATGATGACGAGGTAAAAATAAAAGAATTAGGATATGAGGAAGAAAAAAAAAAAGTTTATCTTTTATAAATATGTAAGTTTGTGCATTGAATAAACAGTAAATATGTTGAAATTTACCAAAGATATACTCTGCACTCCGTGTACAGTACATGTGCATTCGTGATTAGAAACTACTGGAGGAAAGAGAGACAGACAGCCAAGAGTTTTCTGGGGGAAATGACTGAATGCTCTGATGAGTTAATGAAGTGAACTTGATTATATTTGCTATCTTGCAGACCAAAGCTAATAATGTCTCCTTGGATGAGCAAATTTTGCAATGGATGCTTCCCAAGTTCCAGGGATTGAAAATTTGTGCGGCAAGTCGCCGTGGTATTATCGTGCAGTGGGAAGGGAAATATTTAAACATTCGTATTACAGTGAAGAAAATACTGTGTAAAAGGTAGCGTATGTTACCATTTGAAGACAACCTATTAGATAGAACCATTGTGAACCATTTTTCTTTTCCAAAATTAGAATTGTTGATAATTATGGCACAGACAGGTTGTAATTTGGATGTGCAAGAAGTATTGAAATTCAGTTAAAAAAGGATTATTTTGCATTTTCTTGAAGATGTAAAGAAGTGCCTCTTACGATGTCTTATGGTAGCTGTGAGAGATTAAAAAAAAAAAAAATGAGTGGAGGTAATAAGATCCATGTGTGAGCATTAACATATGGATCTGTTAGCCATTGTTTTAAAGCCCAAGTCCACTCCAAAAATAACTTACTTTCAATAGAAGCAGAAAAATCAGACAAACCAATCAAAAAAAGTTTGAGCAAAATCGGATAACTAATAAGAAAGTTATGAATTTGTAATGACATGAACAACTTTGAAAATCACTACACAAATTGGCAACTCACTCATGAGTCTGTGACGTATGGTCCTCACTGTCCACTAATTATTTTCATTATATTGATAATATAAATTTCACCCTAAGAATCTTATTTCTTCACACCAGCATCCAAGTTAGATTGTTAGTAATATTTTTTTTGTGTGGATGCACAAATATAGAGTAATTTTTGTCCAGTTAAATCATGAAAAATTGAATTTTGATAAACTATTTATATAAAAATCAATAATTATGAAATACAATATTCAGAAAATAGTATCAATTCTTCAAAATTCATCAAAGTTTTTGGGAAATGTCATGCACGCAATATGATACAAATCATATAACCTGGGCAAAGGCATGGGAAATCAAGTTTATGGGGATAAAAGGAAATTAATGGGATTAAACTATATAAAGCAATTGATAAGTTGTGAGGACATGACGTCACAAACTGATAACCATCTTGGCAATTTGTGTTGTGATTCTCATTGTTCCATAGTTTTACATACTTTTTCAAAAATTCATAACTTTCTTATTAGTTATCCGATTTTGCTCAAACTTTTTTTGATTGGTTTGTCTGATTTTTCTGCTTTTATTGAAAGAAAGTTATTTTTGGAGTGGACTTGCCCTTTAAAAGAAAAGAGGAAGTACAAAGTACATGTAATTTCAATTGGTTTGTTGTTGGTTAAACATGAATTACTTGTGTATATTATGAATTTGCTTATGAGTTGCTCAGATTTTTAATATCAAACACTTTATTGAGAATGTCCACAATACAAATGCAAATGCCAAAACAGTTGTAAAATGGGGAGAACAGAATTTCACTGTTTGCTGCTACATGATATCATGCGTTATTTTGAACCGACGAATCTGTCATATATACTGTACAGATTTGTCGGTTCAAAATAACGCGGACAATATATATGTAGATGTGCAGTGTGCAAGTGAGGTGTGTTGCATCTTATATGCCTGTATGTACTAGTACATGTACGTGTTGCTGAATGCGCATGGCATATTTTGACAACTGTTCTCATTCATAGACGGCCTTCTATCCAAGCGTAGATAAACAGTCCAGCAACAGAACTGATACAATGGGGGAGGGAAAGATCAGCCGAAGTAAATACGAGAGTTTCCCTTGCCTTTCTACATGCCACCCGCAGAAGTGACATTGAACTTTAACCAATCTGCATGATGTACATTTATTTCTGTACACATTGTAATTTGCCTTTGTATAGATGACTAGCAATAACCATAAGGCAGCAATAAAGGAGAGTGGAAGCTTCATGGAGTTACATTATGAGATGAGTGAGAGGTCTGAATGGCATTTATATTTTCGAGCGTGTGAAATTAAGATCAATATCTAAACGTAGTACTGTATCTCCTACATGTATACTCCTCCATGTACGTGTACTGTATAAGCTAGAAATTATAATTTGCTTGATGCATCAGCCCTCGCACATTGTTGAATATATACTTACGTGCCGTGTGCATTGGTCTGTGTATGCTCAATTGTGCATGCGTCCAGGATTGGTGATATTAGCAAATTAAGCAACAATAAACTTTCTATCAATTTAACGTTGACATTTTCAATTGGCCATGCAATGAATACAAACACATATATTTGTACATGTACATTTACATATATAGAACTTGCAAATTTGTGGTACCTATTTCAATATGTTTGAAAACCAGAAATTGTCGTGTACAAGTAGGCCTATACTTTTATCACTGATGTTTTTTGTTATAAGCCCATCAATCTACATGTACATGTATATAAAGGTATATTGTATGTAGGCCCTACCTGTTGTTTTCTTTTGCCTTTGTAATCCTTTTCATATTTTTAGAACAGTTGCTTTTGCACTTCCAACGAAACAAATTTGAAAGTTACTGATTGAGCATACCGGTAGGATTGATAGGGAATCATATAGTGTATCTTCTAATACTAATGTGACATTTCTCGTTACTGAACTTGGCCCGAAGTAAAGCTTTCTTTTTTCTTTCTAAATGTCAAGGTCACTTGAACAATGTACTTTACGCAGAAAGGTCATTCGTGCAGCAATACAGACTCTAGAAAAAGAAAAGATGTGTGTCAGCACCATTTTCAGAAATCAAGAACGTCTCCTCTGGGCGAGGTGTTAGACTCCAATTTATCATCAAACCTGCGAGGAAGATGCGACCGTCCGTCGTCTTGGAGATGCGTCGACACCAGATATCTCCAGATCTGTTCTGATCATAACCCTCTTTCCATCTTCTTCTTTAGTGTGTTTTTGCCAAGGCCCCCGGAGCTATGGGGATGAGTTCTTGTCACCTCCATCTCGCTGATTTGAAGAGGTGGGAAAGTGATAAAAGGGTGGGAATCCAGAGATGGGGCAAAGAGATAGAAATAGATCTGGAGATCTTGTATTCAGATGCACGTTATAATGTACACTGTACATGTACATGTAGTATTTAGTGGATGTGTAATTCTTGATAATACCCTCCCCAATAAGTGAGAATACATGTATGAAGTCTAGTCAGGTTGCTTATAATTGTTATGCCAAGGGAATACAGTTTAGTTGTCTATGGCATTATTCAGCCCTAGATCTATCTAAACAATATGTTTTGTTAAAGAATTGAAGTGATTCTGCAGAAATACACCTGAAGATGAAAAACCCTAGTGAATTTTATCTTGCATCTTACTTCTGGTATAGTAAATATGAAAGCTCTTGGAAGTACTTAACAAAGTACTGCATATATAATATGTACTATGTATAATGTGTGTGTATTTATTAGCAACTTCATGTGTAGGAAAAATATGTGATTGAGCAATGGTTCATGAATAATTGACGATTACTTTTTGCAAAGTCACACAGTGGAATGAAAACAATAGGTCACGAAGGCTGACATCATTAGTCTTAATTGACAGTTTATCATACTTTCATACCCATTTTGCTCGCTGGACAATAGTACATGTTATGCAGATGTCATTTATGAATATCACATTTAAACTTACTATAGACAAGATTTAGAAAGCCTATCTAATACATTGTATGTTGCCAGTATAATGATATGATAATGAATTGATTAATTCCCTTTTCTTTGTACAGTGTACATGTACAATATTAGTTGAAACATTCATAAATACAGGGTGCGCACACATGTTCATGTATACAGTTGTACATGAAATCTTTAAGGAAACCGAAAGGAAGCTTTGCCACGAAAGTTCCCTTTCTTCTCTCTATACTCTTTCTCAGTTTCTATTTTTGTCTTGTTCACCTGTATTTGGTGCAGCCTCAGGCAAAATGGGAAGAAGAATCAGACTTCGTCAGACCAGGAGTCAGTTTTCATCAATGCATTTGTGAGATTGGAGGTAGATTAGAAGTGCATGTAAGATGAGAAGCTAATGAAACCAGTGAAGAAAATGTCTTCTCCCACCCTTCAAGAGAAAGACCGGGAGAGAGAATTAAGTCGGTACATTTTTCAATTTAAGAGAGTTTCCAGGCTACTTAAACTTATGAGTTTCATTATTCCAAAACCTTCATCAATTCTTTTGTGAGCATAATCATTCCTCCACAAGCAGAGCTGCCAACTAATACGGATTTCCCGTAGTTGGTACGGATATTAACGATCATTTCGGCAGTACGGAATGTTGTCTAAAATTACGGATTACAAAAAAAAAAAAAATGTTTTTTTTTGTTCTGGGCGAAAATATGATTAATCGTACTGACCAGTATGGCGGCCATCCAACACTCGCTGAGAAAGACGGAAAAGTATCAAGTATTCTCTTAAAGGTAAAGACCAGTTTTGGAAATGCCCCCCTCTCAAAAATATGAAATGGAAGCTCCTATTACCAATGTGAAAGAATATGTTTTGACTAATACGTGATGATATAAATTTTGCCGGGAAACCGCCTACTATTTGATATATTTGGTAAATTATTATATCTATTTGGACCTGATAGATATCGTGCACGTGTCGCGTAGTCCCATATACATCTTTTTGTGTACACACGTGCTTGTAACTTTACCAAGACTGAGCCAAATTTCTTATCATTTTGATGATTCCAAAACCTTGCAGTACACACCAATACTTATATGCTAGATGATCAACCTTTTCTGATCGATTCCACAACGTTTCTTTCACAATGCAATCGCATGACCAGAACTGGTCTTTATCTTTAATAGAAGCCACTTTTTCATAGAAAACGGATGTGTTGTGCATGATGACCTGAAAATCAATATTTAGCAACTTTGCAACCAAAAATTTCAGATAATCATGCGCGCATGCATCTGCGCAGTGTTGGCGGGCCGTTTTTTAAAGATTCATAGCGCCGCATAGGGAAATTACTGATTTATTCCCAAAATGACTGATTTTGATCCATGTGATTACTGATTTTCTGTTCTGGAGGTTGGCATGCAGCTCTGCACAATTAATTCCAGTTACTTTGCAGACAGTTTCTTCACAATGCAATCACATGAGTAGAAGTCTAGTTTCTCTTTCACTTCATTTTAGGTGCCTGTTTTATGGCATCAGCCTCATCAAGAATAATGGACAAAAATAAGAACTACATCCTGTACGTACACATGCTTTTGAATCAGAATACATTGAACAATGAACCAGGTATTTTGTTCAGGGGAATTTTAGTATTCCCCTGAAGCTGGGGTTGAAATATGATCATGATGATTGCGTTAATCGATGCCAATCATTCTCCTTGCACAGAAAGGTCACACAATACCAGAATGCAAAACAGGGCATAGTCTTTACCGGCGGGCCCCCAGTCAATATTTTCTGCGCTTCGTAGAATCTCTGATCAATGGGAATTAGATAAGCACAAGTTTGAGAGGTGTATCATGTCTGCGTGTTTATTTATAGCGTCCCCGCACTATTTTGGACTCAGGAGGTCTGCAGAAAATATAATTGATTTCTTCCTTTGCCAGAAAGTGTGGACTGGCTGGGATTAATTGGATGCTTTATATAGTGAAACAAAGTCTTATTTATTGTTTATTTCTTTTCTCCATTACAACTTATACCATTGTCTATCGAGATTTCAGAGCAAGAAAGGTGTTAAGTCACAATCTACTTTAACAAATATTTTATAATTAGTGACCTTTCAGCTCTCAGAAGATATTTCCTTCAACTTTTTTTCCTTCTAAATCTAGAAAACTTTGTGATTTCACTGTTATACTATTCTTATATGTCTGCTTACACTGTACATGTATGTGCAACTGTTTTGCTAAAATTTTCTGATGTTATCACATGCATGAGTTTATTGCCTGCCATAACCTCTTGTTGACTTCTAAGTGCATCACATGATTAAAGATCTAATTTCAAGTTGATACATGATTGGGAGAGTCTTTATCACCTTTAGAGATAAGATGCTAATGGAGAACTTGGTGTCCGATCGATAGTGCGAGTAATTAAGATAACCTCAATTTCTGTATTTATAGCTGTGTGCATGCATGCTTCTATCGTGATTAATTTTCATCATCTCGACTTATTCTGAACCTTTGGCAAGCTAGGTTCTTCTAATTGAAGCCATCCTGCCTACGCGTCACATGCTCCTTGAAATCAGACGTTTCCGTGTGATTAGCCAAACATTGTACATGAAGAGAACTTGCGATTAGCACCCACTTTGAATGCTCGTTCAATTTTCATTGATTAACTTCATTGACTACGACTTGCATTGAAAGAATGCTTATATATGCACTGGAGGAGTAAAAGCAGTACAGAATCATAGTCATAGTTCGTAAAAACAAAACAAAAAACCTCCACTGATACTGTCTACATGTGATGTGTATGTGGGCATGTTGCATGTATCCTCCATGTTTCATTTCCGACTTTCGACTAACTATATGAAGGGTTTGAAGCACTTACTGTACGTGTACGGATAGGGTTAATTATTTCAATCACATTAAAAAAGTCTTAGCAAAACCTTCTATCTCTCTCTCTCTCTGTCATACAGACCATGTTACATTTGCCGCAGTACAGTATTGCAGTCAAAAGTAAAAGAAATCGGAAGACAATGTTCATTTTGCTCTGAAAAACATTTACATGTGCATGTCTGTTCAGCTTATCTATTTTGCACATTTATTACTCCCAGGCCTATTTTAGGTATTGATGTAGGTTAATGAAGGCAAATTACCCACTTGATACCAACTTGCCTCCAGCCTACATGGCTCCACACCTACTTTTTTTGTAGGGGGTCAGATAAAGATTTATCAGGGTCTGTACATGTGTATGTACATATGCATACATGCATAACCCCAATATTTTGAAATTCTAGGGGTCCAGAGTTAGAATTGGGGGCAATGTGCCCTTGGTGCCCTTACTGTTGTAAGTGGAAACTTGGAGTGCATTGTAATCATGACTCATGATTGCTATTTACATTTAGATGTAGGCCCATGCATGGCTCTTTGTGGCCCCCTTTTTTTTCTTTCTTTTTTAATTTCCTTTTTTTTTTGCATTCCTTGATTTTTTCTGTGGGTCAGTTTTTTTTCTTCATGGCCCCAAATTACAATGACAAAGTTGCCCTTTATTGAGGCTGCTAACTGTTCATTGTCTCAGGAAGTCGGGATGAATGACTGAAAGCAACAGAGGGAAATTCAGGCTTCAGGTCGAATTCGCATTTAAGTGAGACAAAAAAGCCACAACTTTCCCAGGTCTACTTGATTATGTTTGGGTATGATAACGTTAATTTCACTTAGAGGCCAGGGAATAGATCAAAGATCTATATATCATTGAATATTCTTCCTATCAGCTAAAATGCAAAATCAAACAGTGAAAAGTACAGGAAAGTACAAATATGCGTCTTTACTTTTACAAAGTTTTACAATGGAGAAGTACCTTATCAGCATTTCAATGATTAATTTGTTGATTTTTCATCATTAACCTATTTATCCATGCAGTATCAGGGGTAAACTTTGCTCTTTTCGGTCCCTGTTAGCATCCACATTGGCCTTGGGATGCCAAAATTATTCCCTCGTAATTCCCTTTAATGTTCATGAATAACACAGCAGTGGCTAATGACGAAACAAAACGTAGTCGAAATAGTTGTTACAGCCGGTGTCTGGCCGCTTTCTCCCGGCATTAAGTATGGCTCATGTTACTCAACTTAGCTTTGCTCCTTCCTTATTCTCCCAAGCAAATGGGCTTCATCTAATTTCAAGGTCTAATGTTTTGAACTTAAATCAATTTCATGCACCATTGCTCTAGTTTCATGCCCTTGCATTTATTACGGGGATAAGTTAATACAGAGAGCTCTAGAGCAAAAATAGAAAAGAATAATGTTGCAACATTCAACGTTAATATATTGATAAACATGATAATCTTAAGGGTTTATAGACCTTGGGTCTTCTTGGAGTTGAAATTGAAGTTTATTGTACCAATTTGAGGGAGTCATGCAATTCAACATCCGTTCCTGCACTTGAAATATTCAGCCACCAATTTTCTAGGAAGAACCCATTAATAATTATTGTGTACCTCATGGAAACTAAAAATGTCAAATCATGTTATTGATTAGCTTGCTACGGTATGGTGTTTCTGTTTACATTACATCTACTACATCCAATGGTAACATATTTCCTGAATCAATTTGACTCTAGTCGAAGGTCATTTACATTTTAGTCAAAGATGCAATCTGCAACATTAGAACTGTACATATTCATTGTACAATGTACATTCACATGTCATTTCATATAAAGTGTTTCAATATTCACTAGAATATACAGTAGGTACGTATGTACTTGATACATTTGTATAAAATTGATGATCAGTGCATGTTTGCATGCAATCATGGTTCCTGTAGCTGTTCTAATAGGATTGAATGATAAGATAGGAACCTGAGATGTGTCAAATTGAAATGGATTTAAGCTCATTAAAACAAATTGTATTCCACTAATAGGATTTTATCCCATGTTCTTGCCAGACTAATTGGAACCGTACATTTTTACAAGCAGGCAAATGTACTCAAGAAAAAAGAAATTGGATTTAGATTTGACACCACCTTTTAAGAATATTTTTAATGTCCATTGCTTTATTATAGGTCAGACTGTTTACATTGTTGAGATTGTTCATTGTTTGATACATGTATCCGTTATGTGAAAGTACATTTGCATTGTATTATGGTTTATTTCGGACAAAACAAGAGGAAATTCAATTTTAGGGGAAACATGAGAAAATTTCCTGAATACCGGATACACCTAGTCTTATTTTTTAAATTCCATGTGAAGTTAAAATATGGCTGGTTGTTTTTTTGTCCTATCCACGGTACATGTTATTGCAGGATATCAAAGAGGAAATGTAATCTTTAATTAAGCAAAATTGTATATGAAGTACCCTAGACATTGTAAACCATATATTCATTTCTTACCGTACCGATAATTGTTATTAAAGTGTTAATGAGGTGAGGCTTGAAAGAAATATAAGCTCTGATGAATGCTTTGAAAGTGCTTGGAGACTTGTTATAAATAGCGTTTAAATGCGTAGGGTAGCGATTGCATAATGAGAGCAACTGCATTAACGAGATGGCATAATTACTCCAGAGCCTGGAGTGTAGGGGGTGGATGTTGTGTGAAAGGCGCCATGCCTTTATCGGCTTTCGCCTTGTGCGCCGTCGTCGCTAAAGCCCTTGAGAGGAGAAGCCTGGTAATGAGGTGAAATGAAGAGCTGATGCATAGAGCTGGTGGCGTAAACACGTCGGATACGAGAGGAGCGAGAGGAACGGTGATGGGATAAACATGTGGGCTCTTACACCCCGCCGAGGCTGGTATCCTATATATGGGATTATCATCAGGGAAAAGATAATGATGATTTAGAATTAGACGGAAAAAGAACAGCAGGATCTGGCTTCGATTGCTCAGCAGTCTGGTGTCCCTGGCCAATGTTACTGACTGAGTGTACATGTGTACATGTATTTCATCTGTTATTGTGATTTTTTTTCATCAATGGATACTGTAATACTAGTTTAATACCCTTTAAAAAATTCAAATCATTACATTAAATCTCTCTTTTGGTAAACTTTATTTTTTATTTTCGAAACATAATTTTGAAGTCTCCTGAAGTGTCTGGATCTACTTGAATCAGACATTACTCTCATGTATACAGTTGACCTAGATGTACAGTACATGTATACTATATATACATTAACAGTATATAGTATATGTAGACCTTTGTGTATTTCATTTCTAGAAAAAATATTTTGTTTGCTATCAAAACACACCTTGAACCACCAACATTTGATATACTTGGAGGGCTGTATTTTCTTGATCTTGAGAATCTACTATACACCAATCAATAGCAGCCGGAATTAATCTAATGAAGTCTCAATTTTGTCTTGCCAATCAGAACTTAATAACTCCCATTATAGGCCACCATGAATGCATGACCCCAGCTAAACTATCTCTCTTCTGTGATAACAATAGGTGGTGTCATTGAGAAGTATATGCTGAATAAGGGCCTCTTATTGTCATGCAGATGAGTTGGTTTGTGTCGTGGGCGTACAATACAGAACTAGACCTTGGAGCGATCCATGTACATGTACTTGCATGTCTGTGCCAAAGTAGGTCCCTGGTCTCTCACTCCCCGGCTGGATCGACTGTAGAGCTAGCCTGGATATATATGTGAAGCTCTTCCTTGTTTCGTCCTATGTAGTTTTATATCATCATATTGGCCTACTTTTTCCATACACATGTACTAAAATTGGTCTGCATGTGTATTACAAAATACATTTGTATGTTATGACCAAACAGCAAGAATGTTTAATTTGTAGACAAACAAATTAATTACAAAACAATATCAGCTTGTATTAGGACATAGCATCAGATACTTTTTGTCTGCTATTAAATAGTGAAAAAGAAAAAAAGGTATCAATCTTTAACTCCCAACTTTTTCTGAATATGGCATGTAAGAAGCATGAAGGTAAAACCTCTAGAAAATGATGGTTATCTTGAGAACCAAGGAAAGACATGCATGTATAGACAGAAGATTCTACTGTACACACTGTAGATCTCCAAGTGCTGCAGATATTTTGATACTAATTGCGTGTGACAGACAAGCATGGTATTGATTGGTCGAGGGCTAGCAAATTGTGTATATTGGTCGGCGCATGCATGCATGCACACCAGATAGAAATGCTATTAAAATGAAGGGATCCTAAACGTGGTATTTGAAAATTAAATGAACAGGTCTTTTGAAGCCTGCATGATATCCCAGGAATAACATCTGAGAACTACATGAAGTCCTGATCCTATATAGCGGCAACAAATTCTTGGGTAATATTCATTATTTTTTTACTAACATACATTATGATACAGAATAGAAGAAAAGTGTTAATAAAAGCAAAATAACCAAGAATAACAGATTTTTTGAGATTTTTTTGGGGGTAAGGTTTATTTACTGTTAGTAAGTACTGAGCGAATTTTTATACTTCATGCTTTTTGTTATATTCACACATTCAGAAAAGAAAGATAAAAAGTGAATGAGACATGTAACTCTCATGTGATACTTCATGCGTAGTAACCATTTTATTTAAAATTCCCAAGGGTTCATTTTGTATTATGTTTTAATTAACACAGATTTCCTTTTCTTTTAAATATGTTTCAAAATGTCTTTAAAGCTAGATGATTACATCATACATCACTTGACACCTGCAAAATATACATACATGTACCTTTAGCACAGACAAACTGTGTAAGACCCCGTTCTCACTCACTTTGAAAGTGGCCTTAGTTAGACCGCTCCAGAGGAACGGGTCTTGAGGAACGGTTTGCGAGCGTTCACACTCCGAGCAGTTTTTTATGGCTCAAACCGCTCCACGAGTCAAAGTGGTCTTGTTGCTATGGCACCTCAGGTCAGGGGTAAATTTTTCGCGTGCGAATACTAAGCGTATGTACCGTACTACATGTTTCGCGGAACGTCACTAGCTCACTTCCGTTCAAAGTACGCTTCCGTTCACACTCGCACGTTAGAGCGCTCCAAACCGCTCTTAATAAGACCCGTTCCTCAAGACCACCTCCCGAGGTGGTCTTCTGGAGCGGTCCAGAAGTCCACTTCCTGGACCACTTTGACCGTTCTCACTCACCTAAGAACCGCTCCTGAGGAACTGGTCTTAGTTAGACCGCTCCAACGAAGTGAATGAGAACGGGGTCTTTGTTATAGAAATCTAATAACCCATTTCCGCATCCCTCAATGAGTACAGTTTGTACTTCTTTAATGAACTTACTAGTCAGTTGGAGCAGAAACTGCAGGACTGTACCTCAAAGCAATTTAAAGCGTGTCATGTACAACATGCACCTCTTTTTCATACATTAGTTCTCAAACATATCATGGATGGGTCTATTTCATATGTGTAAAATGTATATTGAGACAGCCTGATGATGAAATAGAAAATGGAAGAGAAAAAGTGGATGGTATTTACCCTGAACAAAGGCAGCAAAGGAATGCAAAGCTCAGAGATATATTGGCCTTTTCCCCATGTGACATCGTGTAAATGTCACAGCGAATTTCGTGGCAAAGTTGACGGCTGCCGTGCAACATCTCGTGAAAAATCTCAAGCTTTGACGCATTCTGACATGACGTTCAACATGGTCTAGCGAGTAGAGCCACCAACCTGTTCACGTATGTCGGTATGAGGGTGAGACGACTAAAAAAGACTCGCAAGATGTGATCCTGAAGACTGCTTCAGAATACGTACATATACTGTACATATATATAAGCTCATGAATGCCATAACCCTTCAAATTCAGAAAGATCCCTAAAGTTTCTGCATATTTTCATCAAGAGATTTAATGTATGAAGACCTTTTTGCTTTTGTGCAATATCTTTAAAGAACTCATTAATTATACATACACTGTAGTTACCCTGTGAAGCCCCACCTGAGAAGGCATTTTATGTACAGTTGTCTCTCATGACACAGGTTTACCTACAACTGTAGTTTATACTTTATCGCTTGTTGCTTTGTTTGCTTATTATGATGTAAGGGTGCATGTATCCTTTTTGGAAAAAGATGCAGCATCAGGAGGCTATGATAACCTATGATATTATGAACTGTCAAAAACATTTGAAACATTTAACTATGCAAACATCCATAATTATCAGCACAGCGCGCCTCTGATCCCACTCTGTAGCCAGGAGAGGAAAGGTTAACCTGGAAGTGTTTCTATCATCCTCTGGGTGACAAACAATTTAGAAGACATATGATCCTGTGTTTTCAGGGTTTGAATATTGTGTTTGATGTTTGGGAATTCATTTTCGTTCCTTCTCTGTTCGATCACGCAAGGTGTTTGCTTGTGTACGGTGCGAGAGCAAGAACTCTTGGAAAGGTCATAGTGTCTTCGGACCATAGGCTAAAAAATTGCCCATGGCACCGATAACGGTTCGCTTCGGAACTCTGCACTTTCCCTGGCACCTCTTGAGAGGTGATGCATGTAAATACATATTCATTAAATGATGCAAATTGAAAAGGAAAATAATTGGCCCATATTACATTGCAACTAGAATAGGATGGGAGGAGCATGTTACATGGGATATTCTAAAATGTGTTTTTGTTATAAGGATAGATTTGGTTGAGATGTATTGATTCAATCACCCTTTTTTCTTCCAAAGTATGAAATCACTCTGTAATATTTCTACAAACCATTTGGAGCCAGAAGGGCAATAATCCATATACTTCAACACAGAGTAAATTACGCCCTTCTGGCTCTGATCAGAGAAGATATTAACGATGACTGCTTTAAAAATACATGTAGGACATTGCTCTTTAGTTTTTCAGTTTTTCACCCCATGTCTTGAGATACATTGACATAATTCTCACTAGATTCTCTCAATAACTTGAAATTTTGTCATATCGTATAATCAGGGCATCTTGCATGAAGGATGCACTAACATTGAAATGCAAAGTTAATGAAGTTTGGCTTTTAACCAATCAGCATTGCGTGTTTAGAACTTGCATTCATTTTGGAAGTTGTGTGCAGCCAATTCTGCTGAAGTTCTTTGAGTGCTTCCAGAGTGCTGACATCGTTAGCTGCTCGCAAGAAGCTATAAGAGCTATGTAGGCTAATGTTAATTGCAGTACCAGCCTTCTTGCGGACAGCCGACGACGATGTATTCCATATGGAGTAGAAGATCTGCACACACATCAGTTGTGCAGCATGATAAAAAAGCCTGTGCTCATCCAGAGCCAGAAGCGAGTTCAAATACTCCATGTGAAAGTATAAGAGGCAATGCTCTTCTGGCGCTCAGCAGATTCCCAATAGCATACATGTTGATACAATACATATAGTAGTCCATCAGCATCAGCTTGTTGTTTTATTCATGTCACCCATCTCATTAACCATTACATTACGCTATCCTCATGACTGAAGATAAGGGAGACAGGTGAGGACGCAAAGGGGGAAGATCGACATCCTTTCAAGTAAAATTTTCGATATAAGTTTGGGGCCGCAGTTCACAGTGAAATTGCTGCAGGCAGACAGACAACATGCTGTCCATGTACATACACTAAATGTAGAGAGAGAGGGAGGTGTGGGAGAGAATGGGGAAGGGAGAGGGGGGTTAGAGAGAGGGGGAGGAAGGGAGGAGGTATTGAAGAGGGGAAAAGAAAGAGAGAGAGAGAGAGAGAGAGAGAAAGAAGGGAATGGTCCGGGGGTAGTGAGAGATGGGAAAAGAAAGAGCAAGAGAGAGAGAGAGAGAGAGAGAAAGAGGGATAGAGGGATAGAGACAGAGTATATGAGATTAATGGGCAAGGTATAGCATGTCCAATATTGTACATGTATAGAGGTAAAAGCTCTCTAGAGCTCTCCCTCTTTTTGTTAGCTGTCTGGTAAGCGTAGGAAATTCTGTTCATTATGAAATTGTAGATCTTTCCAATTTCACAGTGTCAGTGGACATCATGCGCCCAACTGACTGATCCTCTAAATGTAATGATTCAGGCACACAGAAAGAAAGGTATATCATCTGTACATGTATAGTGTATATATGCTCTTTCCCTGCAGCTACATGTACATGGTGTATTAACTGTATAATGTTTATATGGCTTTTGAAAACCAATAATGCAAATCATGCAAAGGTTAAGCATACAGATCAGTGTAAATTTACTTTGCGGCTCATCTTTATTCAATACATGTACATTCAATATCTTACCTGCCAGTTACAAAAAACTCTGTCATTGCCATTGAAGCTGACATTTTCATCTTGGGTGAGATAATGAAGGGAACATCACCATGATGTTTTGGGGAATAATGCTGTAAATTTAACTATAAGCGTTACCTATTGACATCACCGGTTTCAAAATGAAACTAAAATTCAGTACTAAGTACAAATGTTTGTATTTAGGTATACCATAACTTGTGTTATATTTTTTAGTCTCATATGGTTGTACTACATGTACTAAACTGAAAAGTGTTCCATATTTAGTTGGCATTCCCACTTTCCATTGCAAGTTGCAATCAAATACAATATATTAAAGCAAGTACAAGCAGTTATTTTTGCTTGCGAAACAATCATGTTTACTCAGTCGTGAGATATATGCTTAGTATGTAACCATCACCAATTAGTCAGAGAAACCTCTGAGTCCTCAGTGATTTGAATTGCTTTTTTTTTGCTTTAAATGTCATGAGACAAAATTAGCCTGATAACATAACATTTTCCTTGTACTGATTTATTTCAAAGTGATTAGAGTTACTTTCGGTTTTCAAACGATGGATATCTGGAAGATTTTCAGATGGATTTATTAAGAGATCTGTAGGAACCTAACCATTGTATTTATTTGATTCCCTGGTGGAAATTTACACAAGCTACTCTACTTGTCAACATGAGGACAAAAAGTCAATTTTCACATTGTACTTCCTGATTTTATTCATGATAATATTGTCCAAAGTTTGGATTTGAAGTTGTCAAAGTAAATTCAGAATATCCCCTCAGGCAATTTATGGGTATTGTACTTAAATACCTTGTGTACATGCATGCAGTCTGTATCTTGATTGCAATTCTCTTTTCAATTTTGGTAATATGAATTTTACAAGGTGAATTGAAACTCTGCTAATAAACAATCTAGGCTATAATTATGTACACCTTGGAAGTAGAGGAAGAGAATGGAATTGTCATTGCAATTTTCTTTATCATAAATTACTCAAGCGAGGCACCTGTAGAAAATAAACACAAGAACTCCTAAGCCCCCAAAGAACTCTAAAAGTTTTTTTTTCTCATCTGCAAAATTTTGAAAGAATATAGTACAATATCATGCCAATGATTATAAGATCGGTGACATGGCTCCTACAGGAAGGCCTCATTGGCTTTGAAACAATAAAGTTGGAACTTCCTAACGAGTGCATGTGAGCAGTCAACTGCTTCAGGAAGAGCTGTTGTTATGAGGCCTAATCTACCTCGCTAGGAAGGATACGGGACAGGTTCACTTTCTTTATCAGGGGAAAAACAAAACACCAAACCACAATAACAATGGCCCAATCTGGATTCTCTAAACTCTATTGCATGCGTACATGTATATGTATGTGTGTGTGGCCATGGAGCTAGTCTTTTAGCTCCATGGTGTGGCATACCAGAGCATTAATTATTCCATGTCAAAAGCACAATGTAGAAAATTATAGACGGGACTTGGCACATGAAGGAAATGACATGGGCAGACTTGGCAAGTTTGTGGCATAACGTTAGATGAGTCAGAGGAAACAAAAGCATAACATTTATGTTAAGAGGGGCCAAAGGGAATTGTTTATTTAAAGGGAACTCTGAAAATACAAATTCAATTCAATAGGTGGGAAGATATTTACTGTGTTTGATGAGACATACCACCTGTACATGTAAATGGAAGTCTCAGTTGCACAAAGCCCAAAGGATCTCAGAGAACATGCCCTTCTGGATCTCAAAAAATGACACAGGGTGGTGTTACTGTTAAAGCCCAAGTCCACTCCAAAAATAACTTACTTTCAATAGAACCAGAAAAATCAGACAAACCAATCAAAAGAAGTTTGAGCAAAATCAGATAACTAATAAGAAATTTAAGAAAGAGTTAATGCCCTTCTGGCTCCAAACAGACAGACAGTATTATCATTTCTTTCTTCATTTCTTCATTTCCGGTATTAGCTTACATAACACAGGACAAGTGTAATATAGCAAGCTGTATGCACAAATTTATTCTGAACTTTATAATAGGTATGTTTCTTTCTTCTCACTATCAGATTTTCTCTGGGCGTCACATATCATAAGAAATGTGTGTATCTATAATGCACTGAAAAGAATGGATAGAATGGATATTGATTACTTTCAGTGTAAATTTAACGACATAGGACGGATGCAGCATCTGAGACTAAACGCGGGGCTGCAGGGATTTGAAAAGATTGTTTTTTGTTTAGATGCGATATTTTTAGATATGACATAATTTAAGATAGTATACATGTACAATGTATGTGCATCAGCAAAGTGGATTCAGTTTTCTCGAATGTGATATTTTAGATGAGAATTGTGCGATGCCATCAAATAAATTTACCTTGGGAATTGCTTTAAAAAATCATTTCTTTCATCTGCCTTTCAATTTGTAAATCTCATAAGTGATTGAAGTCAATTTCTCAGTTTCGTGATTTCTGTTAGTAGCACGAATTGGAAGAAACATTCAAGAAACATGGTTGTCTTGCAAAAATATCTCCTCGAATACCGTGGTTGTATAGTCTACTCGAGTTTCATCAACAAATCTGAGACTTGATGAGCATCGACTGGTGATCCATTGGAATCAGTTTCGGCACCAGAGATGTGCACACAGGAGTGAGCGCCCATTCCAATCATGTATTCAGGTTTAATCACGATTCTGCCCTTTTCTGCCATCGAAGACGGAAGAAGTAAATGTAAGCGGACATCTCCTGTACACTGCGATAACACCCGGGAAGATATCACGGTGCAATCACGTCCAGAGAAAAGAGGGGATTAAACTTACTTGTTTGTGCATGGGATCATATTAATAACATACAGCCCTATCCCATCTGCTCATAGCTAAAACGGCGTTAAATCTCTGATAAAGTGCATGTAGTTAACACCCTTTTGGTTCCAAACCGACAATATGATGTTTAATGAATTGCATCATGATCATAAATAAATAGATACAATCTTTTAATTAGTGTATATCTGGATGTAGGCTCACATGTAATATGAATATTCATTGTACCCTTTAAAGAGAAGTTGGCGAACTTTGTCCAGTTACAAAATGATCGCTGTACCAATTCTTACTGGTAATGGTAATGTTTTGTACCCACTCTGAAAATATCATATCACAATATTTTTACAGAATTTTACATCTTGTGAAATCACATTTGAATATAAAAATAAAATCTTGTTTATGATTGATATCATATGAAATTAAAGAATTGTCATTTAATAGTATAAAAGATACTAGAAACTTGATGAGAGTTTGTAACAAGAGAGTACATGTACATGTATTTTTTAATAGATACTAAAATGTAGATATGAGGCCGGAAGTACAATAAAGCTTAGATAGTAGAGATGCTCGATTCATGAAACATAAAAATTATTGGACATAAGTTTGTAACTAATAAGAACCACTTCAGTTGAATTATGAATTCCTGGAATGTGCATCAATTTAGATATCAAAGTGACTTTTTTCTATTTATGTCCATGGTATGTTGCAGTATACCAGTATACTTTATTGGATGGAAGAGATGCTTGATTCATCACATGACAGAGAAATAAGAATCGATAGGCAGGAAGATTGGAAGTGATTACTGTCATTACCGATTATTCATCGGGGGACTTATGGGGTTAGGAGGCTCTCTGTACTTCTTCCATACTCCCATGATCATAATAGATAGAGGAGATGTCAGATACAGTTTGTCTTGATGGAAACATTGCTTGCATGGATTCACCCAGCACACAATGCAACATTGTGGTACTTGTAAGTTGTATATCAACAATGTTGCTTTGAGGATTAGCAAGAAATAAATGCTTTGAAAGAGGGCGGGGGGGGGTTAGGAAATGTTTCTTTGAAGTTTGACATTTTGAAAGGTAGTTCATTTCCTAGAACTGTAGATGCTGATGGATTCCCCATTATGGCGGTACTGTTACCAATTTATAAGCATATAAATCAACCTATTACATAGTATTATTCAGAAGTCAAACAGTGTAGTATGCATGGGAAAGAGTAAGCACTTTGATTATGTGAGAATTCATTGTGGTCTAAAACAGCAACGCCATTGAGAAGAGACTGTCAAACTCTGTAACAATATTCCCAAATTGAAAGGCTTCTGCTTTTTCACAAGGGAACACAATGATCGCTTTTATGGAGCTATTGTCGGTCACAAGCGATTTAATGCCCAGATTATGGGGGTGCAATGAAGCAGACATGCTACCATGTTGAGTTTTTGTCAAATCAAGATAGGTTTGACCTCAAAACAGTGACCAGCTCTTGGCAGGGTGTTTTTGTGAAAATCAATGCAAATAACAACAAGTATTTGCTATTTGTATACACCCACAGCTTCAGGGAAAAAAAATACTTTAAAAATTTCGGGGGCTACTTTTCAAGCTTGCTTGCATGAAAATAACACTCTTTATTTTGTTTTGCATTGAACTCTATGCAAATTTTGGGGGCTCTTTTATGACTTTCGGGGGCTCTTTTTAGCATTTCGGGGGCTAATTTGCCCCGAGCCCCCGTGTATTTTTTTTCACTGCACAGCTTGCCTCTTACCACCCTTGAATAACTTCTTAATTTTGCAAAATCTTGTTTGGGAGGAGGTTAATGATTTTGAATCTAAATATACTTTGTAACCAGAACGACAATTAGGAAGTTAAGTTAACTTTTGAAGCCTATTTAATGCAGTGTTTGAAACACATTTTCCCTCCTGTATTGTTCATTCAAGCACATTGCCATATAAACAGAATAGTCCCCAAAGTTTACAAATGTGCATGTACATTTTTATGAAAGTACTTCCATTTTTTCCGTTTTTTAAATGTAGTTATGTTATTATGGACATTAATTCCCTCTTTCTTGAATGATAGTTTTTTGTAAGCTGTTCCTTCTTCTTTGCAATTGTCCTGTCAATTTTGAGCCTATTCGATTTTTTCTGTGTTTTTAGTCTTTCATTGATGTAGATACTAATCATGATTCTGTCTTTAAATGAAAACTTATTGCTGTAAATAAAAATTTAGCTCTCCAGTACATTCCATCTCTTGAATTTCTACTTTAGGAGAGGTCTTAGAGAAAACCAACAGTTGTTTATGGGTTAATCCATGTGCATTTTCAGTTGGAACTTAGATTTCATCCCTTTAGAGCCAGAAGGGCGTTAACTCTATGTTCAGGTACATATTCCTTTTGGCTCCAAATTCAAGGAGAGGAAGTACCCTTCAGCTAAGTATTCCGCAAGCAATATTTTGTGGCGTGAAGTGTGAACAGGCAATACAGCCATGAGACGAAGCTCAGATAAGCTTGAAAAGGAAATGTTCCAGGGAGAGAGATAGACAGCGAAGGAAAATGGGAAGATGTATAGAGTGATAGAGAGAAATAGACATAGATGAAGAGGTAGGGGTTGAGAGGTTGGAGATGGACACAATATGGGGGAGAGGGATAATGTGGAAGACAAAAAAGAAGGGATAGATAAAATAAATGTATCAAGATAGAAATAGAGGGGGAGGGAGGGAGGGAGGGAGGGAGGGAGAGAGAGAGAGGTGGGGGATGGTGTGAGAATGAAAAGAGACAGAAAGGACATAAAAGGAAAAGAAAGGAGAGAGAGAGAGAGAGAGAGAGAGAGTCAGATATTGATGATTTACTAAGAAATAGAGAAGAGCAATGGAGAGAGGAGAGAAAAATATGAAAGGGTGGAAAGGAGAGCATGGGGGGAGGGGGATTGAGATGAAAGAGATGAGAAGCCTCTCGAAAGAGTAAAATCAGCCAGCTGAGCTGTGTGCTATTGATTGGGGGCACCCAGGTGGGTCAGAGGGTAACTAACTAGCAGCAAGATAGGTCTCGACCGCATCGCCACGGACCCAAATTAGAGCTTTGAAATCCCTGATGTTCATGTTGCTAGAGTAGGTCGGTCACGATAGCGCCTGTGGGTGCTCAAATTATGCGTGTAATTCTGTTTTCTCCTAGCGTTCTGCTACATTACACATTGAGGTACACTGAAATATGAATGGACCCCCTAAATACAAGTACATATACATGTTTGAGATCATATCATGATATACATGATGAGTATTGTTTAATGTACAATATTCATCTTATATATTCATCATACACATATACCTGTGTTTGAGATCATATCATGATATACATGATGAGTATTGTTTAATGTACAATTTTCATCTCATGAAAATCTAATTAACAGTAGCGAAAACAGATGAAAACAGACAGACACAGAAGCAGAGGAATGATAAAGGTAGAAAACTCCAAATGGCTCTAGAAAACTAAAATGAGCTCTGGAAAAGAAGATGGAGAAATAGGAAAGCCTGCTTTTTCTTAAGAGAAATATAAACATTGATTTAGTGACCCCCTCCCCCGAAAAAAAAAATTACACTGAAGAACAAAACAGAGAAAATGACTCTCACAAACCAATAAAATGAAGTCTCAACAAATTATGGGAATTAATTTGCAGAAATTTCACTTACATTTGACTAACTCTCACAATCCAAGAAAATATAATCTCGACATACAGGAATTTAATGGACAGGAAAGAAAATGTGTGTCAGTAGGATGCAAAACTTGCGACTTTATGTTGAATAATTAAACCTGGTTGAGAGGCCCCTGCTATCAGCAGAAGATAGTAACATAGCAATCACTGTATACATCATTGGTTACGTTCAGTGTACAACAATACTTTTAAAGTAATACAAATCACAGCTCTTTTTGGATTAGCTTTTTACAGTCTAAATAGTTTCCCATATTTTCTTCTTTGGTGTGTTCTATTAAATATATACATATATATATATATATATATTCTTCTGATAGTTTCATCCAAAATTATAAATGTCAATTGATTTCAACAGATCATATTACTGACATGTACTCCAACATGTATGACAGTTCCCTATTTGCTTGATAAAATGTGATTGGTTTGTTTTTAACCTGTCGATTCCTGATTGTAAAACCCCATGACTTCACTGTCCTACACTGTACTTCAGTCATTCTTAGTTTCAGTACAGATAAAGAACTGGCACAAGTATCGTATGCGATTCGCAAGTATATTGATAGCTTTTAAAAGCGTCATGTACGTATATTCTTATGATTGAAACTACTCATCATGATGCTTGTAACTAAACAATGGAAGGATTACAGAAACTATAACTTCAGCACAGACATACAGTGTATATCAATAGATATTTCTTTGATAAGAGATTAGGGGAAACAACAGAAACAGAGCACAACGTGAGCTTTTCAGGACTTATGTATAATGGCCAAATTTAGTGCAGCAAATTTCTTGTCATGTTTTTGCAATTGCACATAAAAATTATATTATAAGATAAAAACAGAAATAGGGCACTTTCTATCAGTTTAACAAATGTCATATGAGATAGCATACTAGACTAATTTATATTTTTCAGTCATCTAGAAATACATGTAGAATGTTGGTACACAGAGTTCTGTACATGTATGAATTTTTATACAAAGCCAAACTGTATTAAGATTGAGTGTGCAAAAAATTCCTTGAAATGTTAACAACATAACAAGTTGTGATTCTTAAGAACGTAAATGGCATACTGAGTTGTGGTCCTTCACAATGACAGGTAAACTTCTATTTGGATGTAAGTCAGTGGCATTAGTTGATAATCTTGATATTGTGTTGAACATTACCCTTTGACACATACATTGTATTGCAAAGCTGTCCTTATAAATTGCATTTACAATTCATATCAAGATTGAACACGCCCATTTATCTTGACATTGATGACATACTTTATTGCCTTGTCATTGCTTGGACTCTCATAAAATCAGACCCAATTTCAAAGGGCCTCACACTTTGTCATTGATCATTGATCTGTAGAGCATAATGTACCATTTCAGCTTTATTCTTGTATCCTATGCATGCTGACCTGGCATTTTGCAGCACCATTGATAGGCCTCCCATAAGGAAAGAAAGATTTATGCAAATCTTGCCCGGAGGATGCTTTTCTAGACCACTTATATCAGTCAAATGTAAGAATGGCCTGCAATAAAAACAGCTTTTAACATTACGGTGATTTATCGCTAAATCCCATCGATATTTTTGGATACAAGCTTGCAGGATGGGACGTGTTAGCATTTAGTGGTTCAAATACAAGGCCTATAGACATTCATGCCATATGTCATGGAGAAAATATAGATGATTTTTTTTTCTATAATCCTGAAAATCTCTTCTGATTTTGGTTGTCCCTCCTATACATGTACATGTGAATGGCCATTTGAAGTTTGCCATACAATTTATACCTGGATATGTGTTTGTACATCTTATTAATGTACCAATAAACAGTATGCGTCCACCGTTAATCCAGTTATGTTTTGTTTTTTATACTCTAATGATGAAACCCAGTCTTAATATATAGGAGTTAGATAATAGATCAGGATACACTTTTAGTTAACAATGCAATGCACAGCCTACGGTGTATATCCATTAATGGCTACCGCCAGTGAGACTGACAGCCTTCTGACAAATCATCTTATAGGGTTCAAGACTTGGAGTGCCCACAAGATTGACAGATTGACAGTGTCAATCTTACAGGCCACCTAAAGATTTCATCTGAGAGTTCTTGAGGTGGACAGCCCACAAGACCGACATGTTGGTGTTGCAGGCCATGTGGCAAATTTTCTGAGGGTTTACAAGACTGACATTGTTGGTCTCATTGGCTTTCAATCTCCTGTGATGTGACCATTGATAATTTCGCTTCTATTAAAACAGTCTAATGTTGTACCATTTTAGCCTGAAAGTTAATTAGATAAGACCGAGAAAAAAGTGGATAAACATGTAAAGAGGAAATGAAATACCTATCTGCTTTGAAGTAGATGGTCCCACTTTATATTGCAGTGGGCACTTTGGGGAAGGATATTTAAAGACGGAAACTACTTAATCTAACATCAAGAAAGTACAATTTCTCTATGATAATTCCTGGCCCTTCTACATGTACCTTGTGTAAATGTTTCTCTCTTGCTGCACTATTGTCTTATTTTCTCTCACATCATGACTGTAAGTTACCTAATTCTGATTGTAGTGAGCCATGATAAAATGATCTTATTACAGGAAACCCATACAGTACATGGCAATTAAGCCAGACTTTGCACCAGTCAATTCAATCTGGGCTCCGCATTCAATGATTTATATTCAGTGCACCCAGTTTATGTGTCTGGTCATGTGTGCAGGATTCTTCAAGAGAGGAAAATGTTTTAATACCTTTACTTCTATTTCTAATGATGGTATTAATAATTCAAATAATGATGATGATAATAATAATGGATAATTTTATAGCACTCATATGTAACACACAAGGGCACTTCAGGGGCTTCAGCTATGGCTCTTAGCTACATGTAGGCTATGCAGATTTCAGTGCACACAGCATTCAAGGAATTCCGTCCTACTGGTAGCCATTTAGCACCTGGGTCGAGAGTTGCAAACGCAGAAAAATGTCTTGCCAAGGGACACTAGTGCCATGCTGGGGCTTGAACCCGAGGCCTTCGCATCTCTGATCAAGTGTTAAAACCACTCGACTGTGATACCTCAACAAAAATATGACAAACTGGGTTATCCCTCCTCTTCTTTGCTCTCTTATCTATCCTCTTGTTCTCTACCATGCCTTGCATCTTTCAAAAGACCACTCAGCGCTGCCTGTAGTTGATGAGAACGTACCATGGAAACCAGACATGTTATCTCTCTTGATACATTTGTGGCTAATTTGGGGGAACAAGTGGGGACTGGAAAAGGAAAGCCAAGCATTATGTGTCTTCAGCACAGGAAGTCTAAGGTGATTAATTTATAATGTAATGATTTATTGGACTCGGTGAGGAAAATATGGTTGACTGACATGAACAAAAAGAAGAAAACCACTTTGTCTGTTCAGAGTTACATGTACACATGTGTCAGCTGTGTTAAAGCATATGACAATGAAGCAGTAAAACTCATTTTCATTTTCCATTGACATATATTCACCAAAGCTTTGTAAACATTTGTCTTTGTCTTCGTAGAGATAAAAGCACAATCCATGACTCCTAAAATTTCACAGAGTAAGTGCCTTCTGGCTTTTACCAGATGCCTTGGTTATGTTTTGCATGTTTCAACAAGTGACCTGAAAGAAAAGCATTATAATATGTAGTACCTCAAAGTATAATTTTTTTTTAAATTCATGATTGATCTATTATAAAAATATGATATTGCAACAATATTGTTATCTATTTTTGGTCATTTTGAGATAGCATCTTGAGTTGTCCATAGCTCTTTTGTAGCCTTGCAATGCTAATGTTTCATTGTTCCCCCGTATTACTTTAGTTGTAGGTCTATAACAAGTGTACACGTCTCAGTCCGAAATGAGATTAACATACAAAAGAGCAAAAACGTAAATTTGAAGAAAAAAAAACAAATGAGCCTAATTAATTTCCAGGCCTAGTATTCCTAGGGGACTGATAAAATATTTCCAATCAGTAAACGATAATCATTGGGCTGATGAAGAAACCATTCAATACCTCTGGAAATCCTCCGGTTTTTAAAAGGTCGGGCAATCGTGGCATATTAGGAGATGAGCTATTTTGAGGTTCCTTAACAGGCACGGGGATTGGCAGTTCCTCTCAACTCATGATCGCTTCGTACTTGAATGTAGGGGATGTGATATATATATATGCTGGAATGGTGGAAATTGCATTATCTAGCTCCTCCATCAATAAATCATGGACTAGTTCAGGATTTGTAGAATTGATTCCGCGTGGAAGCAAGTTGGGAGTAGTAGGATATGGATAGATTTGGGATAGAGATAGACAGAGATGCAGTGTAGTAATGTAGAGGGGGGGTTATAGGGAGAAGTGAGAGAGAGAGAGGGAGGAATGGGGCAGTGAGAGAGAGAGAGAGAGAGAGAGCAAGTTACAGAGAGAGAGAGAGAGAGAAAGAGTGAGCAAGTGAGAGAGATAGAAAGAGAGAGAGAGAGAGTGAGAGAGAGAGAGAAAAAGAATGGAAATTAGAGGAGATAGAGGGACTTGAGGGATTTTAAACATGATTTATATAATTGCATGTTCATGCCAGTTGCTTGAAAAGATGACTAAATTTAGCTTACATCTCTGTTCAGTGCCTCAAATGAAATTAGGAAAATATGCATGAAAGATCGTCCTGGAAAGACATCACCATGGCTGCTGTCGAAATATGTGAATTGTGATCCGTGATTGATTCAGGAGGGATTCTTGTTTCTCATGAATCATTTCGTGTACAGAATGGTAAACACAGTGATCAAATTTCATGCTAATTCAAAATGAATCGTGTGATCCCGAGCAGTTTATGATATTCCTTGTATTTTACATTGAAATTCATATCGTCTGTCCAGAAGGGCATTAACTCTGTGTTAAAGTAAATGAGTTAATGCCTTCTGGGTCCAAACAGACGATATTGAGTTTGACATTAAAAGTTTTTCTACAAAGCATACCAGTTTTAGTTCTTGAAAAAGAACATGTTTCGTTTCTTGAAAATGCATGTTATTCCCTGTATAATGCTGTACTTTTTTGTTCTCTATATACATTTTGATGCTAATTGCATTCTCTGTTTGTATTTCCTATGCACAGTTCGGCAGCTATTGGAGAATGGTGTAGACCCAAACATGGGAAACGAGGATGGACTGACAGCCTTACATCAGGTAAGGAACTAAAAGGCTATCAAGCACTAAGGGCCAATCACACATCAATATTGATAAAAATATTGAATAAATTGTCTGTTGGAGCCACAAGGCCTTCACTCTATATCAAAGTAAATGAGTTAACCCTTTCAGGACAGGATTTATTTTTAGGGTTAAATTGATCACATATCATTCTTTAAATTGGCAAAAATAATATTTTTCTTTTATTGCTACAATGATAGAATAAAATGCAATGTCTCTGGAAACAATATACACCGGTGAGAATGTTGTTGAAATGTTTAAAAAATGGCCAGTTTTTATCGAAAAACAATGATTTTAATCTCTAACCTGTTGCCAATTTAAGGATTTTTCTTTTTGAAATTCTAGCATCAAATGCGATATAGTCATGAAACAAAAATGGATGCAGTGTGTGAAGATTTTTTTGCCCTTTCTACTCGGGTATCTGGGGGATGTTTCACAAAGACTAAGATCGACTTTAAGTTGGACTTAAGTATGGCAGGCCATTTATGCCATTGGTTGCTATCCCCATTGGTCTCTAAATTATAATCTTTAGATAATATTTTTCCTTCAATAATGAACTATCAAAAAATGTAAACTCTGTAGATTTGAGACCACAATTTGTAGGTCCCTTGAAAGACAAATGCCAGTAAATGGTAAGAGCAAACAGTGGCATGAACGGCCTGTTATACTTAAGTCCAACTTAAATTTGATCTTAGTCTTTGTGAAACACCCCCCTGGTATATTTTTCAGGGCGCTGAATCAAAAGTTATTGAGCCAAACAACAAAGCAAGTTTTCAAGGTACTCGTAAATTTCCTCTTTGAATGATGTGTAAACAGGTGTATGCATTGGAGTATTTAGATGATGATGATTTTATTGCCAGGCAGCCATAATTTACTTTCATTGTTGATGTACGTAAATCTTGCCAGGTGTTTAATTGTCCAGTAGTGTAGAAACAGAAGGGTGATAACTCGTAACCTTCAACAGAGAGCTAAAGCCCTTCTGGCTCTCCACAGATGATGCATCAGGTTTTGATGTGCAGGGTTAGAGTATCACAGGGAGTGTTTCACAAAGACTAAGATCGACTTGAAGTTGGACTTAACTATGGCAGGCTGTTCATGCCACTGGTTGCTCTCGCCATTATGATCTTTAGATGATATTTTTTCCTTCAATAATGAATTATCCAAAAAAATTAAATTTTGTAGATTTGTGACCATGATTTGTATGTCCCTTGAGAGACCAATGCCAGTACATGGTGATAGCAAACAGTGGCATGAACGACCTGCCATAGTTGAGCCCAACTTAAAGTCGATCTTAATCTTTGTGAAACACATACCCCCCCCCCCAGGTTATCGGAGAGATTCAGAAACATTTCTATTCGGAAGTGACAATTGCAAATTAACAGAGAAATTAGAAAGAGGCAAATGTCACTAACCTCTTGGTCTCATGTACATGTACGACTTGGACTTTTAGTATGTGTTTAATGAGTAATTCATTAATTGAGTGATTTATGCAGAGGGGGAGTTGAGTAGGTCAGATGACATGTAGTGAAAGAAAGAACAATAACATATGAAATTGCTTTTGACAACTAGACATTAAATACTTTAGTAACCATAAAAACAACATTGATGGTTCATTAAACACATCAAAACCTGGATTAGAGGATGCTAATATTGTTAAATTATTATTAAACTCTGTGTTAAGGTTAATATTGTCAGCTGCGGGCCAGGAAGGCATTAACTCTGTGTTAACTAACACCATTTGGCTATCAGATGACGGTTGAATTCTTTAAGGGAGGGATAAAGATAAGATGATGAACATAATAAAATGATTCAATGTAATACCTATGATGAAATATAGGGTACCTGTACTGTATGATAAAACCGATGTGGTAAATGTCAGATATGTGTAGCACTCAAAACCATACAGCAATTTATAAACATCATTCTGATAGCCCAAAGAGCGTTGAGCTCTTTATGAAGAGCTACAGTGTATTAGTTCACCTATTCATTACAACATTTTATCCCCTCTCTCTATGGCCATTGGGTATATAAAGTGTAACAGCAGGTTTTTACAGGGATAATGTCCTTATGACTCCCAGTAGACATGAATTTCACCGATGACCTTTCATATTTGTAAAAAAAGGAAAAAAAGATGATTGATGTGCAATAGCCATTCATGCAATCTTTTGTCCACGGGATATACATGTACTTAGCCTACATGGACAGGATTAATGGAGATTTTGATTTATTACCGTGCATTTTGGATACCCTGGATAGATTATATTATTTATAGAATGTGATAAGATTTCTGGAAAAGAGGGAATATCACTTTGAATTGAATTGTATTAAATAGTGAAAGAATGTCAAAGTGTACCTTTGCTATGGCTTCGCACATAAAAAGACACCATACAATGTACTACTCTTTGATGGTAGTATGTACATGTAGGCCTCATCATCTGCTGAGGGCGCTACAGAAGGGTGTTACATGTAACTCTCTGTATTAAAATATTAGCTGTTAATGCCCTTCTGGCTCTCAAGGAGATGCCATGAAGATGTTTGCTAAGATCCAGAAGATCGCTAGCTCTATGTAAAATACAGGTGAACCTGCTTTAGTGACCACCTGTCTATAAAGACAACATTATGTTCCTCTTCAACATCTTTTCTCTTTGAACCTCCTAACTAAAGAGGCCTACACATAAAGACCACATGTCTATATATGAAGACCACTTATTGTGTCTTTGTAGAGCGGTCTTTATATGATACAGGTTTCACAGTAATAGGTGCTAGTGGCCATCTGGCTCTCAATAAATGTGAGGATGTCTGTCTATTGGGGATAAGACCCTTGTGACCTTGACAGGGTGTGTTAGCCAGCAGTATCAGTCTACTGATCTGAGAGATCTAAGGTAGATGGTGAACTACTGGTACATGCATTATGCATGAAGGTCAAAATATTGTACTGGAAACAAAATGTACTGTTTAGGTTACAAAATATGTGTTATCCTAAGTATGTTGCAATGCCTCTATAAAAGGTCAATTCAACCCCAAAACAAAGTGGAAGAAAAGAAAAGAAAAGAATAGAAAAGAAAAAGAAAAAAAAAAAGAAAAAGAAAAAAAAAAGAAAAGAAAAAAAAGAAAACAACAAAGCAAAAATAAAAATTAATAGAAATGCTTGTATCGAGTGTATTTGCTACTGCAAGTATGCTGTTCTTGGATGGAGCCTGTTTTACCTACTTGAAAGATTTATTAAAGTTTATTATCGTATGTTCTCTTTTTGTTTATTCTGTACACTCCAGTATTCTTGGCAAATGAGAAATAGAAAAGGGTTCATAGACGATGCAAATCGGCTATCTTGAAACTCTAACGGACATTATTATTTAGAATTATTAATCATCTGATTCATCTCCATATTTAATGTGACATAAAATAGAATCGCCATAATGATGTTTGTGTTTGCTCTCCTGTGTTTTTGTTTCCAGTCATGTATAGATAATAATGAGGCGATGATGAGGATACTGGTAGAGAAAGGAGCAGATGTCAATGTAACAGACAGGGAGTTATGGACACCACTCCATGCCGCATCAACATGTGGACATAGACATCTTGCACAATTCCTCATCCAAAGGTAAGTCTTTTTTTCAGGCATTTTTCAAAATATTTCAGCATCTATGCAAGGGGTGGATCCAGGATTTTGTAAAAGAGGGGCACAATATTCCTAAAAATTTGCTGACAAGCCCAGAATGGGGGTACTTTCTTGTACTGAAGGTATAAAGGTATTCCACTTTGGTTTCAGAAGGTGGCTG
The DNA here is from genome assembly GCA_037976565.1 of Mesocentrotus franciscanus. Classification (NCBI taxonomy): domain Eukaryota; kingdom Metazoa; phylum Echinodermata; class Echinoidea; order Camarodonta; family Strongylocentrotidae; genus Mesocentrotus; species Mesocentrotus franciscanus. Next base: position 12,708,098 of record CP137676.1, read on the forward strand.
TTTGTGCCCTCCCAAACAGCTAACTATTATTCCTTTCTCTACTTGCTTAGGAATTGTTGATATTTCTTGATGGAGATGATGTGATATCACGATTAACAACTTTATCGTAAATAAATTTGTAAAACAGGAATTTGCGCATGCATTAAAATTTCACGAATTTCTTGAATGGTTAAGATTCACACAAATTTATGCTGTCTGTAGGTAATTGAAATAACAACATGGAATTTTTGCGAAAGTTTCTTTCTGTGGAAATGGCCATCGATCGTCAGCAATTGTTGAAGTTTCTGGTTATCCAGCAGCGTACAGTGCATTTATGAGTTTGTACGTGTATCATGGTTGCAGGAATATATGATTCATGATCATCACACAGACTATATAGGCTCTGCAGAGATCCTTTCCTACAGTGCTATGAGCTAGTTACGTATATACTTTACATACTTAGCATGCATAATTATAAAAACACCTTCATCTGCTGGCATTAGTGCTTGTTAGGGGCACATTTTAAGAGTATTTAATTCAATTTATGAGTATGACTCACATCAGTAATGGTGCCTCCTGTATACAGTAGTCTGTTGGCATAGACTCTTCATCTGATGCTTAAAGGAAAATCCTTTGTTTTGCCAAATTAAAGATCAAATAGTTTCACATCCATGTACTTACTGTATCAATTTTGGTGCTGCATTTAAAAGAGAGAATTAAAAAAAAAGCAGAATAAAAGTATGATGAAAAAAAGGGTTGCAGGAACAGGTTTACTAATACAAAATGCCATTTAATTTGTTTCCTGCATAATAGTGATACAGTCAAACCTGTCTATAGCGACCGCCCAAGGGAAACACAAAAAGTGGTCTTTGTAGACAGGTGGTCTTTGTAGACAGGTTCCTTTAGTACATGTTTCAATGAGAAACCATTTTCAAGGGAAACAAAAAATGTGGCCTTTGTAGACAGGTGGTCTTTGTAGACAGGTGGTCACTAAAGCAGGTTTGACTGTATCAACCATTCAAGGTTTAAACCAGATCTTGAAAGAATTATGGTTGTCACTCCCCATCAAGACACCAGTAATTTTCATTTGGAGGATGGAGAAGGGACAAGAAACAAGCAGTTAAAACAGAAGAATTTAGGCTACTGCTTGCTTATAAATGGTGATTTTCAAATATTGTTACATGTTACATGTATACCATGCAAGTTTAGGTTGATGTCTGCTAGATGCGTGGACAAATTCTTTGATACCATAGCACCACACACAGTGTACCTGTTACTCAATATATCCAGCTTCTCGTTATAAAGGCCGGGTCATAATGGATTTCTCTCTAATGATACAGGGGGCAATGACCATTCAGGCCTTTTAAGGGCCTGGTGCATTCTACGTCAATAGCTGAGAGTACCTTTAGGTCATGTAGAACCTTTAAAAAAGAATACAGATTAACATCAAACTAGGTTTTTGTCAACCAATGCAGGCCTCGGTGACCAATACAGCCATAATACATCCTTAGCTTTGATCAAGTCTTGAATAATTCACTACAATAATACTGAATAAAAGCCCAGAAGCAGATGCAAATTTTTATTTTTGTGAGGTTAATCATGTCTGTATTGTGTTGTGAGTAGAAATTTTGTTTGTGGTAAATTACCCTAATGTACATGTACATGTGTGTATAAGGGCGATTCCAAAGCAGTTTGTTCCATATGTTACCAACCATATTACCCGTTGATTGTATGAAGTACCTTAACTGTAGCTTATATCATTCAAAATGATAGTTTCAATGTTCCATGATACTGTTATATTTGCACATATATATGGGACACAGAAAGACACAGGTGAGGTCACTTGACCCAGGTATGGTCAATGGGTACCTGGCAGGAATTTATTCCTTGAAATGCTAGAGTACCATACTGGCAGCCATGCTAAAGCAGGGGTAATGTCTGACAGACATGAGGGCTATACAAGAACTCGCCATTATTATTATTATTATTATTATTATTATTATTATTATTATTATTATTAATTATTATTATTATTATTATTATTATTATTATTATTATTATTATTATTATTATTATTATTATTATTATTATTATTATTATTATTATTACTATTATACTACCTTGGACTTGAGAACAAAAATAAAATAATGCATTTGTACTTTGGAGATATATATATCTGTATTTAGCTTATTTCTTGTCATGTTAGTGTAGTAAATCCCATGCTTTCCCCATGAGAGACATGATTAGATGATTACATTTTGTACATTAATGAGATATATACCTGTATGCAGCTTTCATAATGTAGTTTTTATAGTTGTAATAAATCTCATGCTTTTCCCACAAGAGATTTTAGTTTTATCATAATAACCCTTACCTTGTGCAATTTCTTTTCCATAAGTGTGAGAGAAATTATGTACTGTTCAAGAAAATCAATTATGTTAATGCAATTTTCATAAAAATCTTGCCTTATCATATATATCACCTTACCAAATGAAGATCGGAGATCCTTTTTCCTTCACTTTCTGCAATAAGAGTGTATACTTAGATTTTTTTCTCAATGATCCCCCCCCCCCTTGAAACTAAGTATTATACATCATCAGCTCGGTAGCGTAGATATTCTCTGAAATCCAAATTGTGCACCTAGGCATGTGTTTAGATATACCAAGATATTAGAATGTAAGGAAAGTATTAGCAGCATGAAGTCTGCTCAGCATGGTTGAGTGAAAGGAAAAAGGCAGAAATTATTTCTTTAGCTTTTACAAAGTGAAAGGAGGTTTAATGGAGTTTAATCACCTATCCTTTGAATACCAGGGTCCCCTGTTGCATAAGACTTAGCATTGATGGTAACTTTGCCATTAATGGTAGCTTCCATGGAAACCTTGATTTGATTGGCTGTTGAGTGATGTTGCCATGGTAGTTAGCATTGATGGCAAAGTTACCATCAGTGGTAAATATTTTTCTGCAAGGGCAGGGGGGTGAGCAGGTTACTAAATACAAAGCTCATTATAAGTCAGAGTTGTATTATAACAGGGCGTTGTGGTGTGCGCCTGTAATCCAGCTAACAATGGAAGTTATAAACTGATTCAGACGAGGACGCAGGTTCGAAACTGAGTCACGTCTTTCGGATGGTGACGTTAAAGGTCGGTCCCCAGACGTAAATAATCATATCCATATCTGATTGATACACGTCTGCATGTAAAAACCCAATTACACACAGGTGCATCTCAACAGTTTTCTTTTTCATTTTAATATTCCTTGGACTGTGCATATATTAATGATGGACAAAATTAAGCCGGTTTCAACAAAAGATTTATTGTCTGTGTTTCATTGTCATTATGTTGGCTATAGCAATTTAACCATCTGTTATTCCCATGTTGAAATGAGGTTAAGCTACAGTAAAAAAAAAAAAAAAGCACTGGAGTGTTGTATCACTTATTTGGCCATATGTCGAATGCATAGCCCGTATTTTCACAATAAATGTTGCTTGAATTGCGAAACTGTCTCTCATTAACAAAAGTAACCCTTTTGGAACAAGCAGTTTGAAAAATACCGATGGTCATAGTGATATGATAGTAAAAAAATCCGATTACATCATACATATCATCTGTTTAGAGCCAGAAGGGATTTAACTTGTGTCTTTTAACACTGATTAAATGCCCTTCTGTCTCCAAACAAACTTTATGTTTGTACACATATGATGCGTTCATTTTGCTGTTCCTTTCATTTCGTACAAGTACGTACCATACCGGACGTCTTGCTTGTAGAGCAGGTATACTTTGGAAATCCTTGCATCACGCTTCACTGACTTAAGACATCTCCTCCTCGATTCAGCCTTAGTCTTTGCCGACCCAATTTCTGTAGGGTCTGTGGTTGGAGGGTTACGGTTGATTAGAATTGAAAGCCAGGTGTATTACCTTGGTATGGGATAGCTATCAGTGCATGCATTAGTGGACTTCATCTTGATAGATGGGGGAGGTTTGTCAACAATACTTCTTGCGTTCTTTGAACTGCTTTTCATTTTGCTAATTCCATTCTTTCCTTCCTTTAAAAAATTTGTCAGGTCTGTCAGGTGTGCCCTTACTTTGGTCAGTGTGGGGTATAGTTAATTTGATTTTTTTAGCTTGAAAAGAAGAGATGTTTCTAGGTGTTGCACCTTGGCATATTCAATGGTAGTCATGCTCTAATAACTTTTCTTTTATCAACCCTCTTATCTAATTAGCGTACATAAAGTTTCCTCTTGACATAATTTCATTCAAATATGGTTTCTTTGGTCCTGATTAGGGTTGGGTTGACAACCCCGAACAGAAGGGTTATTACATTATTCTATATTCCAAACAATAGCATCTCATAAATAAATCTCTGACAATCAAGATGAAAAGAAAGAAATAAGTTATCAAATCAGCCAATTGAAATGGGGGTGCAAATACACGCCCTTCCCTCACTCACCCCAATCTGCAACTGTATTGTCTTAGTAAGCCAATCTATCACATGATATAGTTTCTTAGAATTAATTTAATCATTGCAGCAAAGCAGTTGCCAATGATTAATAACCTATGATAGTGAACACCTGTTAACGTTGAAAAATAGAACAGATTCTCTTCGACATTTATGATTCATGATTATCAACTTTGTAATTATTTCTTATTTGAATTTTAAAAAACAGCTTCATCTAGTGATTAAAATAAAATATATCAACTATACAAATATGAATCATGAAGTGTAAAACAACCAGCAATGGTTACCACAGATCTCACCATCTCTGTTATAACTCAAAAGTTTGGGGCTACATGTAGAAGGCCATAAATCTGTGTTTTTAAAGCACCTGAGTTAACACTCTTTTGACTCCATATAATAGACAATATTACAATTGTCATTCCTCCATGGAAACTCTCTTCTGCCATATAATATTAAGAAACCTAAATACTTTCTCAAGTTAATTTAGTTTCCTTGACACTGTCATGGCATTAATGGCAGGGATGTCTATGGTTGTAGTGATCATTTAAAGATAATGCAACATTTGTTATCAATTATCAATAATCGTAATGAGCTACTGACTTCTAATTACTCAGATGAGAATGATAGAACTTTTGAAATATAATTGAAATCTGAAATTAGTTACTTAAGTACAGCCATAACCGTTCAAATCCAAATAAAAACTAAGTCATGTGGGCTTCATATTTTCATCAACATTTTGCATGTGAAATGGGATCAATTTGATCATGTATCAAAAAGATTTTTAGCAACATGCAGCTTTCTCAATCTAGTCCCTTTTTTCTATTATTATCAGACAGATCCATCATTAGTTTACTATTTCTACTTCTACTTCAAATGCTCTTCTCTCTATCTCAGTGGGTGTGTGGGTGGACAGGGGTTACTTGCGGACAGTCTGCTCATTCCCTGCAACGCCACGTGGGCTGTACCATTATAGTAGTCATTTTATTGTCCTCTTTTCATGAGGGCATTCACTCCCTATCAACAAGTTCTTCCCATCTCCTATTTTGTTAGTTACCCTTTCCGTATTCAATTGTTTACTTCCTTCTTAGGTATTTTCCTGGAATCTTGAATGTTCTTGAAAAGTAATTTCAGCTACGTTCTTCAGCTTTTATAATCTCTACTGTTTGTATGCTAATATTAAGTTATTATCTCCTTTTTTAAATTCTCAATTGAATTTGTGGGGTTCAACTCTAGTTACTCTACCTTCAACAAGTTCCCTCTCTCTCTCCATCTGTCTCTCTCTCTCTATCCCTCCCTCTCTCTCTACCCCTCCCAATCTGTCTCTCTCTTCCTCTCTCTCTCTACCCCTCCCAATCTGTCTCTCTCTCTTTCTCCCAACCTTTCCTTCCCCTTTTGCCCTTTCCCCCATGCATCACAGATCCTCATCTTGCGATTTGTCAATGTGATATATCCTTATAATTCTACTTCAAATACACTGCATCGTTGAACATTTGTTGTCAGTTGATTTTTAAATGGCTGCTTTCTTTGCGGTCGTTCCAAGCTTCAGGTAGCCGTGCAGTCTGTTGGGTATTGGCAGGTTCTCGCTTTCATCGAAATCTGTGGCTAAATCCTGACAATCACCATGCCCAATTCCCTGCTTAGAGAATCCCTGTTAGAATTAAAGGCTGTCTGTTTGGCTGCTCCCGTGTGAGAAACGAATGACAAATATCCCCCACAATCCTGCTTCGAAACAAAATGAAATGGAAAAAAATGAGTCTATATATAGACTGTGCAGTCCTGTATAGTATGCTATCTTACCCCAATGGTCATCAAGATATACATGTAGACTGGTGTATTCTTTAATGTGCTTTAGCAGAGTAATCAGAGGTCATATCAGTTATATATGCTTCATGTAATTATGAGCAGATGCATGTTGTCGTGACATTTAATGCATGGGCTAACCATGACGTTGTCGCATACCGGTAGCAAGGAAATACAATGTTCCCATTGTTTTTGATAATGATGATAATTTTGTTTACCCAGGAATGCTGTTCCTCCCTTTCCCGATAACCCTGCAATTATTATAATAATATTATTACCCCAGTACTTGCCAATATACCCATTTACACATGAATGAATGGAGAGTGGCAAATGTTGATTTTAAAATGTCTTGCCAAAGGATGTTGGTGCTGGACTGGGATTCAAACCCTCAACCCTTGAAATGAGAGTCAATCGAATGAACCTCTATACAACAACACCTCCATACATCTAGCTTTTCATATAGAGCATCGAGACGTAATTTATGTTATAGTTGCTAATTGGAACTTATCCATATTTAAAGTAGGAATATAGTAAGAGTGTGAACACACCGTGAGGCATAGAATGTGACCTTCCTCCTCGAATGTCTAGGGAACTCTTTTACACATTTCTTATTCATCAGTGATCTCTGCAAGCAATGGCATCCATTATATTTTTGCAACCTACCCAGGCATGTAGAAGTATCGTAGTTGAGTGGTTTAAGCACTTGACTTGAAATTCAAAGGTCGCGGGTTTGATCCCTGACACGGCATTAATGTCCTTTGGTAAGGCATTAATCTACATTTGCCACTCGATACCCAAGAGAGAAATGGGGACCCGGTAGGATGACGAAAGCATTTGTGTTAGTAATTGCCTATGCCCTCATGGTGGCCATATGGTAGGAATACTCCCCAGGGAGTGGAGATGGTGCACATTGTGCGTGAATGAATCCGATGACAGGGGTGATAATATCTGTAAAGCGCTTCGGTATTCCGTATTTAGCGCTGCTATATAAATCCAGATTATTATTATTATTATTATTTGCATCTTGCATGTTCTTCATATTTTACAAAGTCAAGTCTAAAAGCCTCACCAACAGATCATGTTGTCAATGATATATTAATTTTGCAACGAGAAGATATTTTTTGTGTTAGGAATAACTTTGATCAATTTCACTGTAGAATCGAATGTGCTCTGCATGGAATAATTCATGAATGTCAGACCTTCGGTCATCATTTTGAGAGAAGGCTGGATCGAGTGCCTGTGGCATAGAATTAACCTAGTTTAGTTTCACCACGATCATGATTTACTGTATTCAGTTGTTGCTCTGAGAACACCCCCTCCCCCGGGTCTATCAAGCAATATTGATTCATCAAATAGAAATCTGTGCATTCATTAAGAATAAAAAGAGTTAGGATAAAAAAAAAGCCATATTCAACATATTTATTTCACAATGTAATCGCTTGAATGTAACTCAACTTCCTCTTTAGAATCTGACATTTTCCAAGCAAATTTGATAAAAAGCTGTTAAATATAGAAAATAGCTTTGGATCAGTGTACCCTTTTGTGTTATGATGTAGATCTGCACCACTCATATATTGATTCCCACGAAAACAAACCCTGGTTTAGGGAGATCCCCATGATGTCATCCATGTTTCTTGTATAAACAGTGTATGGATTATGATATGGTCCATGATAAGCAAACAAAATGGATGGGAGAATCCTTGATGACAGATCAATTTTCCCAGTGGCCACATCTGAATGGTAAAAGCTTGTCCTGGCATAATTAAACATGTAGTCTGTGTGTAGCCAGAAGGGCATTAATTCTGTTACAAATGATATGAGTCAATGCCCTTCTGATTCCAGAGGTGTTGGTTTAGCTTCTGTGCATGAGTATATACCATTCGTGGATGTCCTATATGGATTCATGTGATTCCCTTACAGATGAACCAGCGTGTGAAGGCTGGGAAAGTTTTAACCTTGTTGCTTTCATTATGCATCCTCCTGTTTAATGATACATATAATCAACTGATATATTTTAGACTTCATGGAATTGGCTACAGAGGTCTAGATGATCGCTTAGTTCTCAGCATTTCATTAAGAGATATGGGAGGCATAATCTATCAAGGAAAATACATCGTAATTTCTATTTCTCCATTTATGGTTCCTATTTTCAAGGGATCTCTTTGGTATTTATTTAATGGAGCAAATTATCAAGAATATCTTTGTTCCACGACTCATTAACTTATTCATAATTTCTTTGGACTGGTACTCTAATGCCTCAGTCACACCGCTAGCTGACTTCAGACCGACTCCAAACCGACCGATTATTGGCCATAGACGTAATGTAAAAATTTTGTTCAGTCTGTTTCCAGTCTGGTGTTGGTCTTGTCAGTGTGACTAAGGTATTATACTGATACATGCAAACAAAGGTCGGTACAAGTAACATGCATTGATCATTTTCCTTACAAGGTAGTGATCGAATTTTACATTAAAATATTGTATTGATTCAGTGGGAAAAATGACATACATGTAGGCTAAAAAAACCCACAGAACATGTGTGTTTTCTCATGCCGAGGTGGAGCCAGAAGGGCATTAAGCCTGTGTAAAGTGATATATATGGGTTAATGTCCTTGTGGCTCCTAATAGATGACATGTAGTTTGTAATCAAAATGTGACAATCCTAATTATTGCCCCCTAAGATATGCACATGATTGCGATTAGTATTGAATTCACAAATTCATATTTATTTTGTGCATGTTCCAAGTCGTAGTCGATTGATTTAAAAAATAAAAAATAAATAAATCATTTTGTCATTACTGTATTGTAACCTTGCAAAATGGATTTATTTGTCTTGTACAACAGCACAATCTATATTTTAGACCATGAATTCATTTTCAGGTAATGTTTGCACATATACATCTGGTATACATGTACATAATATGCACATAATGTAATATACATATCTGCAATATTGGGTATGCAATAGATTGCCACGTAAACAAACAACAAAATAAAAACACCATATGGCTTGCGCTATAAATCAGTCAACCATGTGGTTCAGTGATTAGGTATAAGGTTAACTCTGGTGGGCTTTATGTTGTCGAAATACTTACCCTCCCCCCTCTCAGAATATTCATCATATAGCTGCATGTACATATGGAAACCATATATGTAGCTCCAAAACAAGCAATTAACTGTTTTGAAGTCTGCATGTTATATAATGAGACAATGAATCTATAGCGAAACGCATTTTTGAGCATCATTTTGAGTGAATACTTGATAATGAATCACAGGATCTCTTCTTGTCTGAGTTTCATATTGCAAGAAAGCTGTATAACTTGGTAGGACTTATCGTGAGCGGTGATGAACTAGTAGCCAGTTGTTCTGTCAACTTACCTCTTCAAAACTAGTTGTTGATAAATGATGCTGTGTTCATGTGTGTACACCCCTTTCGCATTATGATGATTCTTTATAGGATGTTACTATACATATATGTGAGTTTTGTATACATTTCCCCTTGTGTGAACAGGTTAGATATCTTAAAGCATTCAGGAGTGAATATGGAATTTTTCCATGTCCCTAGCTTTATCTTATTTCATATGCTTAGGGCTAAATGGGCATTTTACATGTCTTTCCGTCTGTCTCTGGGTATTCAACGAGGAAAACAATTCATTTTTACTTTTTATGCTTATGTTAGGCGCATTGTATGAATCAATTACCCTCAGTTTTGTTTGTTCATATGCACGAGTTTGTTTTCTATGAGTTAATCAGGAGTAAAAACAGTTGTTCAGTGCACATCCACAGCTCTAATTTGCAGAGGTGCAGACGGTTAAATTCAATTGGGATGCTTAAGATGCGCTCAGAAAAGAGGTCTTAAGAGTCGCAAATTAGATTCCACTTGATTTAATTAATTGCTGACGATGATAACTAGGTTGAGATGGGGATGGTGTTTTTTTTCTTCCTTGAGACGGCGTTTCACGCTCCTTGCTTGATTGTGTAATGGGGCAAATTAACTGAGGGACCTGATTCATATTGGAATTGTAGACACGTGCCCTAGCTACGAGAAAGGCACAAGTAATGAAGAGAGAGAGAGAGAGAGAGAGATGACTGGAGGAGTGGGAAGACGAATGCGCCTTGAATGAAGAGGAATGCATCTTGAAAAAGATGATGGGAATTATTGTGCAAGGCATTAAATGAATCAGTAGAATAGTTTTACTTCTCATCTTCAACAAATCTTCAATAAGTATCAGAAAAGATGATTGGATGTTTTGTGTGTGTGTGAAACATTAAATGAAGTTATCCAAATCATATACATTTTTTCAAGAATGTGGTGGAAGTAGAATGGTGTATTGGAATGTCCAACATATATTGTTGTCAGTGTTGCCTGAACAGAAATTAATAATGAAAAAAAAGTATTAAATTGACCACCTTGTGAATATAAATAAGAAGCACATTTGTCACCTAAATCATATTTCACAGTTTATGTATTTATTGTATTAATGTTTACATTTCAATTTAAGAGAAAAAAAACAAAAGCTTGCATGTAAGTCTTGGTCTTAGATGCGACTTTTCTAACGATGTAAAAAAAAAAAAACGTTCACTGGAGCTCTTTTTAGGATTTACAATTGCAAGAGTGAAATTTCCTAAAGCAAAAACTATAATTCATTGTCTGTATTTACCAGAGTCCTTCTGAGCTTTTTAGACCTACATGTAAGTCACTCTCTGTTCCCATTATTTATCCCTCTATTTGGAGCTTTCAGACTTATCACCAGCATCTCTCTTTCCTTTCTTTTTTCTTTTGGTTTCTGCAGAGGAGCACATCTCTTAGCAATCAACTCTGACGGTAACATGCCTTATGACATATGCGAAGATGAAGGCACGTTGGACTACATCGAGTCACAGATGGCAACGCAAGGTAGGCTATCAAAGGTGTAAAATGAATGATCCACTGCTGCAGGGGAACCACCCTGAACAGCCTTTGATTGAAGAATATATTTGCTTTCTATCAGAAAATTCTCCCGTGTATGCGGAAAGAAGATGTATCTAAAAGTATAATGCATTCGGAAGGGTAGCCGGTTGTGATTATGCATCAGGTTAAGCAATTACCTGGGACAAGAGTATGAAGATGCCAATAAAGAAAGAAATCACTTGTAAAGATGACATTTTAAAAAAGTAGTCTTGTTGCATTGCCAACCAACCACATTCTAAAGGATACAAGTGGATGGTCAGAGTTAAATGAAAAAAAGGGGCATGGAAGAGTGACGTCTAAAGTAGATGTGAAATGTTTTTCATTTTTGCTATGTACCCAGCAGAAGAAAGAGAGAGTTTGGGGAAGGAAAATCTAATTTCAAGCACCGTCTATATTTTTAATTGCAACATTTGTAAATTCAATGTATGAACTGATGAATGTGGCCAATCTTGGCACACAGAAACTAGATGTAAGTGTTTGGTATGTGGTATTGATATGGTTAACCACACATCATCTATAAAGCTGCAGGCATGGAGCATTCCTGCATGTTCCCCATATGAATATGCAGCATAAGCAAAATAGACAACTAAAATGCAAGGACGGAAAATTGGATGGGTGAAGAAGATACAATAGCACGTTGGTTACAATGAGTTTTTTTTTTATAACCAAGGATATGCTGCCGTTTCCTGTTTAAAATGTCCTTTGATTGAGTAAAACACAAGTCTGTTTGGTTTCGTGATGATTATTAAAGGTATTGTTCCGAATCTGAGATGCATGGCCCTACGTGATATCAGCGTCTGTGATATGGTGTAATATTGAAGCCCTACAAAAAAAAAGTGCCTCGAAAAAGTAAAAATCTTTGAGTGACCGGTTTTACCATACTCATTTTCCCCAATAGACTGTAGTGTTATAAAAACCGTTGGGAAAACGGTTTTTGAAATTTTCGAATTCCAATCATAAATATCTTGATAATCAGATGGGTGATCGGCTTGTAAACGTCATGGGATTCCTGACTGACCTAAAGGTTTATAATTATGATTGCAGCATGAGCTAAATCCAGGATTTTGTTTAGAATCTGAGACAAAGATACCCAATCCCTTTAATGAAGATTATTATTCATCCAGTACTGTAAGAAATTTGTAGGGACAAGTCTGTTTACGTTTGGCTAGTCTATCCTCTAAGGTACACTAGGTTCATTCAATCTTCATCATCTATTGAATGAATGTGATGAAAAAGGGGCTACATAAAAGTTGTCTCCAGGTTGCCACAAAGAAAGAACTTGTCACACCATTCCAAGTACACAACTTCTCCTAATTGAAATGGCTTACTCTAAATATTTTTTCTCCATCATAGTTCTTTATAGCGATCCTCTTGATTATGTAATTCATATCAAGCATGTTACATGTATTTCTCTGTCCATTTTACAGGTATTACACAAGATCAAATCGATGAACTCAGAGAAATTGTACCGAACCAAATGCTTCATGGCATGCAGGAGATCTACAAGAATGGAGGAGACCTTGAGAGCAGAGACAATGTAGGGGCTACACCTGTGAGTAGAATGGTGCCAACAATGGTCCCAACAATGTACCTCATCAAAATAGTGTCACGATAATGTTTGTATATTGTATAATCGGTCTAATCTGCTTTATGGAAAGATTGCCTGACTGAATAGAATAGAATTTCTCTTTTAAGATTGTATTAAAGACGACTTGCTTATGTTTTTACCTGACTGCTAAGAAAGCATGTGTATACTTGCAAGTAAACAACCGGGGACCGACTGCTTTAAATCCTCTCTAAGGGACTTAGTAATGAGGATTAATGCCTTAAGGGTTCTAGCGTATCGACTTGGTTTTGATCCATGCACCTCCCTGTTACAAGACCACTGCTCTACTACTGAGCTATCGTTCCTCCATAGTACTTTGTCTCTTTAGCTTTCCTTTCCTTTCCTGTTTTCAGTCTTTCTTCTTCTTTTGACCTGAATATGTCAACAACAATAACAAGAAAGCAATATATATATATATATATATAAAGCTAAGAAACCCTTAGTAGTTGGTCTACAAGCTGATATCCATTTATGTTTTTAAATTTGTCATTATTCATTTATTTGTATTTTTCTTGTCTTTTCAGCTGCATATTGCAGTAGCCAATGGTTACGAGAAGGTGGTGCAGTACTTGCTAAGTCACAACGTAGACTATGCAGCACGAGACAATGACGGCTGGCAACCTATACACGCAGCAGTATGCTGGGCACAGGTAAATATGACCCTACAAGGTGATACTAACCCCTTTGCCCTAGGGCAAGTAAAATGTACTCAGAAGCAAATGAATAGATGTTGCACTTGCCAAAGTGGGAAAGCAGGAACATTTTATATTCTGCTTAAATACTCTGTCAAGTGAAATTGGTGTTGAGGATACAATCACGTGCAAGTTGTATAGTACTGTAAATCACAAAATATTTGTCCTGTGTCTTGAACCTTTTGTGAAATTCACAAGTGGTCCAGATTTGTAAAGTTTCATGGTGCAAAAATGTGCAAATATGAAAGTTCTGGTTTACAGTAATATTTTGTCACACTTTGCCCTGAAAAAAGAAAGAAAGAAGAATGTCCATGAAATGAAATTATCACCATTCATATGAAACACTTATCTAGTGGGTACTCAACAGAAAACAGGGTAGGTATCTAACTAATGCATCATATATGTGATACTACCTTTACTAACGGTGGTACTATGTACTTTCCTGGTTGATTAGTACGTAGCACAGATAGCAGGTGCAGAAAAGAGAATCATTAGAAGTGGTTTGTAGTATATCATTTTACTATCGTGATGAAGCCGGCAAACAGTAGATGATATAACCTCAGAACTTCCATGTTCCAAGAAATGTTTCTTATTCAAATGGGATTTTTAATGTCTGACACTGCGAGAATTGTAGATCTGGTTATCAGCAAAGCCAGCAGGTGCCTTGGACCTGTTTCATAAAACTTCAAAGCATTAACAAGTTACCATGATTGATATACACTGCTGAAATTGTTGTATCTGATTGACTTTTAGCACCTTTGATATAGTTGCAGTTGTGTCCGATAGCAAGTTTTGTGAAACAGCCATGGTTCACATGGCATATTTTCATACAAACAACCCTCTACATGTCTATTAGGGATCGTAGGGATAACAAATTGACATTAATATAGATATATATAGTTTCATGACTCTTTACAAAAAATTGTTTTGTGTTGAATTGAAGGTGATTCTTAATTGATATTGTATTTGCTTAACATTAAATCATTCATCATAATAGTAAGAAATAATGCAGGGAATTTGTTTGTAGGGATTGCCTTGACATTTTGGTTCATTACACTCAGGAAGTGGTAGTAGTTGATAGAACCCCACCTCTACCTCCCCACCTACATGTACCTTCAAGTTTTTTTTAACTTTGGGTGGGGTTAGATTGATTAAACGGAAATGACTCTTTAGGTTCTACAATGCAGCATATTACTACAGGATCTGGGGGTGTTTCACAAAGAAAAGATCAACTTTAAGTTGGACTTAACTATGGCAGGCCATTCATGTCACTGTTTGCTCTCACCATTGGTCTCTCAATTATGATCTTAAGATAATATTTTTTCCTTCAATAATAAACTATCAAAAAAAAGGTAAATTCTGTAGATTTGCGACCACAGTTTGTACGTCCCTTGAGAGACCATTGCCAGGAATGGTTAGAGGAACTAGTGGCATGAACGGCCTGCCATTGTTAATTCCAACTTAAAGTCGATCTTAGTCTTTGTGAAACACCCTCTAGATCATCATAATATATAGAAAATGATCTCATTGTGTGGTAAAATATTTTTAGAAAACATTGAATGGGAGGGAAGGTAGTGGGAGGAAAGATTAACACATTCAAAAGATGTTGAATTATTGTGGTCAAACCATCTCATACATTATGTTTTCGTGGGCGAGATATGCCACAGTGTAACAGCATGTAGCCTCGTTATCGAAGAAGATAATGTTGTGTAACGAGGCTCAGGCAAATGATGTCAGTTTATGGTTTCTATATCAGCCTATTTCGGGCACACCAATCATTTTCTAGACGTAGCATTTTTGGGAGAAATTATGTTGATTTTATTTTCAGTAAATTTAGATGGTAGTACACTAGTCCACGGTGTCTTATGCAAACCAAATTAAGTACCTCATTTTAGTTTCCCTTGAAATTACATGTCTATCAAGTTAATAGCACTACCATAGTGTTAACAGGCGTGAAATATCAAGTAAATTTATACCTTCATTGTTAATGTATGTTCATTCCTTCATTGTACTCTTAGATATAAATTGATGTATTCTTTGACTATCTATAATGCAAAATAACACAAGGCACAGGAAAGGGGGGGGGGTGACAACTCAGAACATGTTAAGGACTTACAGACTTTTGGAATGAAACAATGTTGAATAAGGAATTAGAATGAAAAGAAAAATTGTAGTTATTATCCTCCATTTTAAAAAGAAATGTGTTGTCACTTCCAAACTGTTTGATTTCCTGATTTCCTCAAGCCTGTGCCAAAGTCCTATTTCCTCCATTTGTATAACTACTTCCCTTGGTGTACTGTTACATCAGATAAAGCCAACATTTCCTTCTTATATACATGTATATTTGATGCAAGTTGAACTTCCCTCCATTCAGTCATTTCAGACAAATAAATCAGCTATTATTGGTACTGCCATATGTTTATACGACATTCAAATTATCATTAAGTTTTAAAATGGAGCATATGAGAATACAGCGTGTATTTTCTTGAATGCTGTGTTTGATTTTTATACTGTTTGGTAAATGAAAGGAATGAAGGTTGAAATAACGACTGTACGGTTATAAATGAATGCAGTTCAGTTTGCATGATTGCACCCATTGTGCAGTCCAATGTATTTTTGGAGGTGATGTCAAATTTTGAATTGCGCCATTTCTGAACAAGAGGGCATGGCAGGATAACATGTTTATCTTACAAATTATATCAAACTTGAAAAAATATGGCATATCATGTTTGAAAGGTACTTTTTGAATATTTACAGTTTGAAAGGCACTATTTCAATATGATACTATTGGAAAGGTACTGTCTTAATAAGGTGCATAGTACTGGGATAATTTAAGGTTCAATAACAATAAATTGAAAGCATCATGAATGGTTAGATAGCAAGAAAAATGACCAAACAGTGAGACACTTCTCACACCAAAGTGCATCATGTAGTTAATTACAGCCAGTTTTTGTAAACACACTTGAAAACAAAAATGATATGAAAGAGAGATATTCATCTTTTAGAACCTTTACCAATAACCATTTTAATTTAAATTCTCAAAGTTTCTTCAAGCATTTAAGGATATGTTCAAGTGTGATTTAAGCGCTACCCTTACCGCTTTAAAATATTGAATAGTATGTTGATTATATAATAATTTCACCATATAACATTTATTGTTGGGTCTTCATTGGTATGGGTTGTTGTGCTACCCTGGCCTGGCCTTCCTAGATTGAGTTCTCTACTCTATGACACACATGGATGGCAGCTAGGGCAGCCTGTTTGCTGGGTACTCCAGGGTGGCTTGCTACTGTATCTATCTGACTCATACCATAGTCTAGAGACAAAAGGGACATGAACGAGCTGTGCCTGTCTATTATAAAAGAAAAAAAAAGAAAGAGGAAAGGTTGGCTATGTATGATCAGTGGCAGTTTGAGGGGGTACAGCTGGCAGTGCCCTTCCCCCAGCCCCTATCGGTTTACCCTAAGTACAACATAACAAATTTCCCCCAGAATTATTATATTTTTTGCCCCGCCCCCCTCTCATTTGTTACAAAATCCTGGATCTACCCCTGACTATGATATTTACATCATGCACAAATGTTTGAAATTTGTTCAAATCCTTTCAAGGTGACGACATCCACGCCTAATTATTTACTTCAAGGTACTTTGTCCCATTTGCAGGCCAAAAAATTGAAAAGGTTAAATTCCAACGGCATTTGAAAGATAATTCTAATTGAGAACTTCCCTAAAATAAAGGGGGGCTTGAAAATGTCTTTAAGTGGGAAAATAACGACTATTAGTTGTCAAATTAACTTTTAGTGCTACCAAGTCAGTAAGTAATAGTCTGATTTTCAGACCATTGTACCGAATGGTCGTACATTTTGTGCTGCGCAAAGATTCAATCAGTTTAATTTTGGCCATTACAAGAAGTGGGTTATTGATGTAGACAAATGCTCATGTACCCTTTACAGCTCAATTTATGTATGTTATTACCAAAGAAGAAAAAAAGCCAGTCAGTCACTCAATAGTGTCTGACAGTGAAGTCTAGCAAGTAAACAGGTTTCTGCTAACGTTTGAATTTCACAGATAGGACATATATGACATATTCATAATTCCTGCAAAGTTCTACATAATTTGATGTTGGCTGCAAAAGAGACATGGTATTTTTAAAGGGGAGTATGATTAACTGTAGTCTACTATGACAATAAAAAAACGTTTGCTTCTGTAAGTACAGCATTAAAAGTAATTTATACACAAGTTCTGACTTACACAGTAAAGGCAGAACATTATATGTTTACTAACATCTGTATTTTAGACCTACATTCTAACAGTGAGTGACAGTTTTAAAGAAAAGGAAAGAAGAAAGGAGTTCCTTGTGAGGTAAAAACTAGAACATGCACATGGCTATGATTTGTGTGCTCAGACTCCTCAGAGGCAGCTTTGTGTTTCTTTTGTGGTTTCCTCTGCTGGAAAAATTTGAACATTTTCCAAGTTAGCCCCTGAATGACACATCACCTTACTTCCTGTGCGGAGAGCCATTTTAAGATTGAACCCCTCACCGACGACAAACAATTACATCATAACTATCCTCCCTTTCACTGTCTCCTAGGGGACCCCATTCTTCTACTCCACAATGAACTCGTTTTTGCTGTTGTTTCAAACTGTATTGTTATGTTACGATGTTAGGAAGTTTGTATTGTTGATCTCACTTAGCTTAAAATGTGTTTCCCTCAATCTTCTAAATCCATAATGAACTCTGTTTCTCTGTTGTTTTCAAATCCCATTGTTATGATGTTAGGAAGTGTATAATTTCGAAGTGAAATCTCAATTACTTTAGAATGTCTTTCCATCAATCTTCTAAACCCACAATGAACTCTGTTGTTTTCAAAACCCATTGTTTTGTTATGATGTTAGGAGGTGAATAGTTTAAAAATGAACTCTCAATGAATTAAAATGTATTTTCTTTGGCTTTGATGCCTAGAGAACAGTTATTTGAATCTGATGAGTGTGAACTAGCATTTGTTCCTTAGGTTTCATAGCCAACAAGTTACATTTTTAGTTTGAATTGTATGCGGTAAGAATTGAAAACTGTGCTTTAAATTATTTAGTCTTGCAGTGCTGCATTGCTAGATTATCATGAATCCCCTATAGCCTTTCCAATGTAAATGCCTTGCATATAGCATTCATATCTACCGGTACAATGTTTGGTTAAATAGTAGTTTCCTGTCCTTTTGTTTTAATCAGGTCACATGTTTTTCATGATGTACCGTAGGCTATAATGTCTTTTTTTTTGGATTTAACTTTAATACACAATGGTGTCTCAGAGCACTTGAGTACCCTATTAGTATTTTTTCCAGATATTCTATCATTTCCATTTGGTGGTATTTCATGCATTATATTTTTTGGTTATGCAATGATTTAACATCCAAATTCCTTTCATTAGTGGGAACATTTATTTTGGTTCTTAATGGCATACATTATTGGGTGGTCATGGAGTCTGCTTGTACATGTATGAAGATTACAAGTGCCCTGTCAGGTTAGAAAGCATCACAAGTTGAATTTGTTGATATGTGATTACATTAATGTTGGCTTTTGTAATAAATTGAGTATCAATAAAAAAAATTAAAAAAAAACATTGGCTTGTGAATGTCCACTGGGTGGATGAAAGCTTGCCTAATGAATTTCAAGTAAAGGTGGTGGAAGTTTAAACTACATGTTCTGAATACCCTAGTTAGTAGTTAATGATGATTTTTCTGAATTTGTCTGACCTATTTTTGTGTGATCACCAGAGAAGCCTTTTAAGTGTTCATCTGTCAAGTTATCAACAGGAAAAACAGGTAAATCTGACACCAAAATTTCATTTTAAAATCATGGAAAACATTTACAGGATGTGATCGCTGGCCAAATCCGCTTTGCTCATGAGATTTCCTTCCTTGGAGCTCGAAAACTTGAAAAATGACAACTTTGACAGAAATGGTATGTTTCCTGTATGAAGGGACTGTACTGTGTTATAACAGATTTTATAATAATAGATTTTCTTTAATTTTGTGTACAGTGAGGAGGTAGAAAACCCTTTAAAAGTTTGTAGAATGCAGGTATTTTCAAGAAATTACATGTTTAGTGTTGATGTTGTAAAAAGAAATTATGTGCCACCATTAAAAGGTCAAATATGGGTACGGTACGTTTGCACACGATGAAAATGCAAGATCGACACTATAAACATATCGCATACATAAAAATAAAAAAATGAAAGGAATTATTTCATTTTACACCTATTTAAATTGCTAATGCAACCATTTGCTATATATTCCCTATTTGCAAAGGTGCCATTTGAAGTACGCAAAATGTCATTCACATTAGCCTATTTGTAATTTATCCATTTCACATTAAAAGAATATTTTATTGTTGTGACCAGCTGATATTGCAGCAATGTAATTGAAATAAAGTGTCTACTGAGTTTCGGAATCGTAAGTTTATCTTCAATTACAGTCGCTTATATACTCTCAAGATATTGAATTGAAATACTGTACTGGCAGTATATAAAGCTTTAATAGCAAGTGATATTAGATGTCATATACAGCTTGTCTTTAAAGAAATAAAATCACCAAACCCACAAGCTTGATTAATGATGTTTTACATTATTTCCTTTCTATTTTAAACATCATTTTATTGTCTATATGAAGTTTCAGATGTCAGTTTTGTCTGTAAGGTATTTATACTGACAGTGATACTTGTTTCATGCTATGTCATATCGTAGGATATTTTGATCAAGGGTCATACTCAACTTTTATACCATTCTCCTTACCATATCATTCAGCATAGTTTTCAATGTAACGGTGTTAAAATTACTTTTCATGATGGCAGCTCTTTTCACTTTTTAAAAAGTAAAATGAATACTATTACTCTAGTCACATTTGTATAGTGCTTAATAATATGTTTTTAAGCACTTTACTCTGTAATATCCTTGCTGAGATTTGTATGCAATGTACTGGTATAGTAATTTCCCCTTATTCTTTGCAAGAGACCTTGTTGAATTTTACAGAAACTGTCCAGGGGTGAATTGTTCTCCTTTATAACTGTATGTATATTGTTGTCATTAGACTTTAATTTGTTTTTCTCACTCGAATGTATCTAAAGTCAGTCTGAAGAGGTGTTCTTACTTCACAAAGACAGACAGTATATATTGACCATTCTGTTAGCATCGGTGGTTTCCCATAACCTCACCGCTTTTTGAAAAATTCTGTAAGGCAAATGGCAACACCTCAGGTCAATGGATAACTGAAGATATCTTTTAAAAATGCTTTGATAATTCAGTAACAAAGGATTCTATTAGGCATATTAAATGTGAGAATTCAAATTAAATTTGTTAGTACTTTTAGTTAAGAATTAATTCAAAGGAGTTCTGTTGTCATAGAAGACCAATCCTGAGCTGCCTGCCTGGAAAATACACATTCTAAAGTCCAGGCAAATACGTTATTTACAAAATTCTATGAATTTGCTCTTCCTTTCTTTTCCTAAAATGTCCAGCATTTTCCCCCCTCAATTTATTACAGGATGCATCTCCGTATAATATAGACCTCCAGGCAAGTTGGTATTAAACTAAATCAAATGCTTGCAGCACAGTCTATGCTTCTTGTTAATTTTGTTGTTCAGAGGAGGGTTTCACAAAGACTAAGATCAACTTTAAGTTGGACTTAACTATGACAGGCCGTTCATGCCACTGGTTGCTCTCACTATTGGTCTCTCAATTATGATATTTAGATAATATTTTTTCTTTCAATAATGAACTATCAAAAAATGTAAATTCTGTAGATTTGTGACCATGAGTTATACGTCCCTTCAGAGACCAATGCCAGTAAATGGTAAGAGGAAACAGTGGCATGAATGGCCTGCCATAGTTAAGTCCAACTTAAAGTCGATCTTAGTCTTTGTGAAACTTCCCCCTGATATCATAGCTGCCAACCATTCCTATTTTGGAGGAATGATTTCTATTTGTCGGCCTTCAAACTAATGTTATGATCTCTATTTTGCTCCCGTTTTCTGAAAGTGTCTGTAGAAAAGCATGCATGTGGAATGCATCTTAGTCCTAATTTTTGCTTTGGAGATTCTTAACTTTTGGTATAGAAGGTCGGCAAGTATTTGATAACATAGGAGAAGTTGAATAGAGGCTATGAGTACATCGACAAGAAGTTTATTCAACTGAAAAAGATTTTGAACGTTAAATTGGTTCTATGTACATTTAAGTACACAGAGTCAGCTTTATAGATTGTGTAGCTAAACTAGCTATTTGCTAAAATTAAAGGAAAATTAGTATTTTTTTAAACTGTAGACTCTAATATTTGGGAGAATCTTTGTTCAATGTGTTGGAAGGAAAACATTTCATTGCTTGTATTTTGTGATGATGCTTTCCTTGTGCTAAATTTTAATTGGAATAAATTTGAATGTTATTTTCAATGTCTGCTGATGATATTCCATGGGTATATTCTCACATTTCCCCATTTCTCTCCCTCTCTTCCTTCTGATGTCAAAGAAATTCATTGTATTTTTTTAAAAGAGCTATTTTCTGCCTTTGCTTACTTGTAGTTCATGTCATACAATATATCGTTGTTGTCTTCACTTGCATTATGGCTGCTGAAATATTAGTTCACCCTTATTTATAGCTATGAAACTATTTACCCGTTAAGTACAAGTCCATTGTCATTTGGGGTAAAACCCCTTAGAAATACAAGTCAAACAAGAATGAATGAAATTGTCTGTACCACTGTGTAAAATTAAAGCTCAGATCCCACTCTTTGTAATGCAATTAGCTGGATAATTCTTGAAAGATGGAATGTTACTTCAAGTTACGCAGAGAGGTTGCTTCTGCCGCTCCAATTAATATGAAACTTTTTGGTTGATTTTAAGTGTGATTCATATCCACATAATTCTGTATGATTTGACTTTGACTGAAAGGTACTGCTTATGTAGAAGTTTTACTTTGCTGGTAAATTTGAAAGTGCATTTGAAAAGTAGGCTAGGTCGTAAATAGTCAAAGTAGTTAGTTGGCCTGTAAATGCATATCTGTGCCAATGAGTATAATATTGGAAGTGCTGTCATCAAATTCGACAACACCAAAAAAAGAAGAAAAAAAAAGAAAGAAAGAAGAAGGAATGCACAATTCCTCCCACAGATCTGTATACCACATGAATATTTTTAATTATGTGATATGCTATCGGTATTGTTGCAGTTTAGGAATAGATAGTGAAGTTAGTAACTCTGATTTGAGTGGGGGCGGTGGGGGTAAGGAGCAGTGAACATGAAAAGAGCTTGCTTCCCATAGCTTCATCATTGCAGTGATATTCAAAAATTCAGTCACTACCATACCAGGGGAGTGTTTCACAAAGACTAAGATCAAATTTAAGTTGGACTTAACTATATGCCACTGTTCGCTCTCACCATTATGATCTTTAGATAATATTTATTCCTTCAATAATGAATTATCAAAAAAATGTAAATTCTGTAGATTTGTGGCCATGATTTGTACGTCCCTTGAGAGACCAATGCCAGTAAATGGTGAGAGCATGAACGGCCTGCCATAGTTAAGTCCAACTTAAAGTCGATCTTAGTCTTTGAACCCCACCCACCCCCCCCCCCCCCCCCAGGTTCATATCAAATGAATCTATCTATCAAAAACACTATTTCTCAGTCAGGGCACTTCAGTGTAAGAAATATCATCTTCATGCAGCCTCTTTGACAAACAAAGAATTCTATCTCATTTCAATGGTAGCGGCACTCATAACTCTAGTCCTTATTTTATTCAAATCAAGTCGAACCCTACAAGAACTTGGTAGCTGATGATTTACTCACACTCCAGCGAACTAATGAATAAATCCAACGTTGGAACAAGAAGGGGGCCGTAGGAAATGTAAAATAATTCACCAGGGAAGCGCATTATCTTAGATTTGTGTAGTAATGTGGAGCTTAGCAAGCACCTCTTCAGAGTCATGTTTTAATCATGGATCAGTCCATCTCGCTATTTGCAAATCTTGGCTAAATAACCTCAAAGTAGAATATTCGAAACAGACAGGGCAGCATGTATATTTGGAACAGAGTCAGAGGTATTAGTTTTTCATGTCTAATGATGGTTGGATGTTTTCACCTTGAAACATACAGTGTATATGGATGTATGACCTGAGGTCTATTCTTTTCATGTTTTGTCACTTCTTATTAATTTTATTGCTTGTAATCATTACAATAGCACTGTATGCCTATAAATTTGAAACATACTTCCATATTGAACTGCATCTGATTTATAATCTCCCTAATGTGCCCATTCTCTTTCTTTTTGTTCTTGTTCTTGTTCTTGTTCTACTTCTTATTCTTGTTCTTTTCTCTTCTCTTCTCCTTCTTCTTCTTCTTCAATTTAAAAAAAAAAAAATCAGCCACTCCCCTTTCTTCAAGCCCTCCGTTGCTTCCCTGTCTCTTTCCTTTCCTATTTCATTTTAGTTTTACTTATATTTTACTGAAATTTAATTTTTCAAATTCCTTTGGTATCTTTTCCGATATTCTGAGAATTAAGATACCGTTTTTGTTTTCCTCTTCATTTCTTGTCTTTGTATGGGTAATATAATTATCTTTGGTCTCATTTTCAAGAAATTAAATTTATTCAGGTTCTTTATCTATTTCTCATTACTCAAACTGTCTTTCGACTCCCTATCCATTTGTGTGTTTCTAGTTAACTATATTTTCACTCCACCCCTCTCTT
The DNA here is from genome assembly GCA_037976565.1 of Mesocentrotus franciscanus. Taxonomy (NCBI): domain Eukaryota; kingdom Metazoa; phylum Echinodermata; class Echinoidea; order Camarodonta; family Strongylocentrotidae; genus Mesocentrotus; species Mesocentrotus franciscanus. The sequence continues at coordinate 12,732,303 of CP137676.1, forward strand.
GTCTACTACAATCTGTTTATCTTTCAGCTGACAGGCAGAGGGATGTAAACTTCTGTTTCTAAGCAGACAAATGATTATGTCCTTCCCACCCTCTGAGCTCTCATATTCTTTCAATCTGTTTGCGTGTCTTTTGTATGTATCTGTCGCTGTGTCTGTCCTTGTTGTTTCTGTGTCTATCTCACATTTTCATTCTCTCTCTCCCTCCCCATCCCCTCCGCCCCTCCCTCCCTCACTCTCTACCCCCTTCACTAACTCTCTCACTCCCTCCCCTTCCCACTCCCTCTCTCTCTCTCTCTCTCTCTCTCTTACCTTTCCAGTCTATGTCTCTATCTTTCTCTCTCGCTTTTTCCTGTCTCTGTCTCTCATCACCATTCTCTCAGATTCTCTTTTAATCTCCCCTATCCCTTTGAAAAATACCTTTCTCCATCTGATTATTCCCCGCTCATTCATTCCCTTCTTGAAGATATGAGTCTCATTGAATATTTAATCATTTTTATCATTTCTACAGACTGACATCATCACCATGCTAGTAGAATCAGGAGCAGACCTAGATGCAAGAACTAATAATGATGAAACACCATTAAGTAAGTCGATGCATCATCTGCTGAGAGCAAGAAGGGGTTAACTTGTGTTCTTAATTAACCCTTTACCCACAGTGGTTGACCATTGGCACAAACAGGACTGCCACAGTAATCTCTTTTCACACATACAGTGTACATGTATAGTATATGTGCTCCATAAAAAAATGGCAGTCAAGGGTTTCGTTCCATGGTGAATGAAGAGTTAACATAGAGCAGGGTTCTCATGGTCATGGAAAAAACCTGGAGAGTCATGGATGATGGAGAAAAAATCTCCCAAGGCCATGGAAAGTCATGGATATTGATTGTGGGTGTGGGCCGTCTGTGGCTATTGCAGCCTTCCAGTTTGAACTGACAATATAAGCGTGGTATTCATATGCCGAATAGATTCTGTAACCCGTACCAAAATGGTACTTATCTGGTGATGGAAAAAGGCAAATTGGGTCATGGAAAGTCATGGAAAGTCATGGAATTTGGTTATTAAATTTCTATGGGAACCCTGTTAGAGATAACATCCTTTTGGCTCTCTCAAGATGCTACAACCCTTTGGCAGTCAGAGTTGCATGTCCCCAAAACACGATCACCCAAAGTTGCTTCTTTCTGCTGTCATGGAAAGTTTCCTGGCAAGAATTATACATGTAACCATGAGCATACCTTTAATGAACTACATGTACCTTGATGGCCACATCTTTATCCTTGTGTAAGCAGGTCTTCTGTCCTGTCAGAAACAAAATAGATCATACTGTTCCGTACAAATGCACTGTATTGCTCTCTCATGTACATGGTTTAATATATCATTTTCCATGGTGGTTAAAACGAAACATTAAATAACTTGTCTACGGCTTGACATAATGATTACATGCTCAGAGAAGCTGGGTAGATGGTATACAACAGGTGTTTTATGGCTAAGACAAGACTGGAGATCAGGAACTATGGTACTTACTGATAGGCAAAATGTAAAACAAATTTCATGGATATTTCAAGAGGCCATTAGTGGCCTGTGCATTGGCCTTGGACTGAGTGTTTACAAAACCTATATGGGAGGTGATCACTGATTAATCTTATGAAAATGAAATACTGTTTTCTTTTTCCATTTAGGTATTTGCGAAGATGATGAGATCAGGAGTCTAATTCACCAGCTGAAACAAGAGATCCAATCCAACCGCATAAGACCCTCAGGAGGCCTTGTTAGGAGAAGTTCCAGTCGAAATAAGAGAGGGTAAGAACCTGGGGCCGGTCTCTCAAAACCATCATAAGTCTTTGTGCTGACATCTCATAGTAACACATGATGTAAAATAAGCTTTTCATGAGATGTCTAGAACCTTGGACCTTAGATGGTTTGGAGAATTTAGTCCAAGGATCCATAAGCCCAACATGTCAAAGTCAGTCAGAACTTATAGTCCAGGACCTGAGGTCTGAGACCAAGGCTTCAAGGAATTGGTCTATAGTCTTTGATATCCTCCTTAGTTCCTTGATGAATCCAGCTGGAGTTGACTTCCTTCGAAATCAAGGCTGTGAGTCAGAACCAGAAGCAGTTCTCGTCAATAAGAGAACCGCCTAAGCCTAGCTACAATGTAATCTAGACCTTTAATTCCTTAGATCAAGACTTTAATAATATGGGCTTGAGCCATTAGCCTCCATTTAGCATAACATTTGGCTTATTTGGGGCCTTCTTCCCTTGAGGTCCCCATGTCGATCTTTCGGTATAAGATACCAAATTATTGGCATGAGTTTTTAATAATCAGCATGAGGATGACTTTGACAACATGTTTGAATAATTAAGCATTCAATGTATAAGGCACCTACAAGATGTAGTTACAGCAACTTCAATTGTTATGTTGATCATAAAACTATCTGGATAAACTTATGTGGGGGCATAAGGAAGATTAGTTCGTTTTCAGTTTCTCAGCAAATAACAGTAATAGATTTGCTTTTGTTACAATTTAGCATTTTAGTAAACATATGCAGATGCTGGTGATGGTGATAATTTTATCTTGCTTGTATACTTCAGGTGAAATATCGTTAATTCAAAATTGAAATCCAAACAAGCAAATTGTGACAATTTTGTGAAATAGAAAAATGGAATAGGATGAATGCAGGAACTTTAATTCTTTCCAAACTTCAGGCCCAATAGACAGGGTGTTTGACTATATTTGGCTTCAAGGGTAGAAACGGAAACTGACAGTCTTAAAAAAACTAATTTGTGCCATCTGAGGCCATATAGATTGCCAGCTAATTGGCAACTTTTACTTCAATATTTCACCTCCGCATTTAATTAACACTTTTAAATCATGCCAGATAACAGATAGCTGGCATATATTGATTAGTGGATGTTAGATACATGCATGCATGTGCCCTGTCAGTTATGGCTCGTATCCGTTGAAGAACAAAGTGTTCGGACATAAGTGGGATATTAAATATATTGTCTGTTTGGAGCTAGAATGGCATTAACCCTTATACTGTAACACAGACTTAATGCCCTTCTGGCTCTAGCTGGATGATATCGTCTTTTCAGAGCCAGAAGAGCATTAACTCTATATTAAAGAATATGAGTTACTGCCCTTCTGTCTCCAAATAGATGATATTCTCTTGAATAAAGAGGTACTTGAGTGTCAAGTCTGACAGAAAATGAGCGCTGTACAAGAACCCAATATTATTATCATTACTTGAGATACTTGAGCATGATTTCCATTATTATACACACTATTATATTTTCATGAAAGTGAAACTTGAAACCTCCAATGACAATATGTTTGTTGACTCTGATGAAACTTAGAAATGTTCAGATTGATGTGCTTATATCCATCAAAGCTGACAATACAAGTAGATTCACTTTTGTACCTCGGTCACATCATCAATCTGTTTCCACACCGATTCTAAACCAAACGAATCTTGGCCATTCACTGTAATGTAATGTTTTATTTGATGGGTTGTCGGTCCTGTGTCAGTCTCATTGCTGTGACTGAGGTATAAAGGCCATTTTCATGTTCCATTGACCCCCCTCCAAAAAAAAAAAATGGAAAAAACAACAAATGTCTGATTTCCTGGGATTCTAGTTGATAAGTAGCATGATGCTCAATTAGGTACTGCAAGTTTTTGTCCCGCTTTATATGGAGTGCTGAACAAGTGGAAAGTGAAAGATCACTTGGTTCCTAGGTCATGATCTAAAGGACTTTCCATTTTCCTTTTGTTTTCTCTGTCAAATTTGCATTTGCTTTTCAAAAGGGAATCATTTTAGGGCAATAGGAATATGGTATGCCCTGATCAAAATGACTCGTTGCATTTCTTAGCCTATGTTTTTGTATTTAAAAAAATATGATCATAAACATTCTTTTTCATGTAAGAAAGTTCTAAAAAACAAATTTAATATGTGTTAGGATGGATTGGCCTTCAATAATGTATACATGTCTCTGTGTGTCCGACATTATTAGTAAATAAATTCATGAAACATAAATTTAATGACCACTTGCAAGGAATAGGAATACTTGGAACTCGCTTCTTTTGAAAGAAATCATTTGAATAAGTAATTTAACAAAATTTAATGCAGAAATTAAACAACTTGATATCTAGAAAAGATAACATTTATTAATGAATGTAATATGAATATTACTACTTTTGTTTTAATTGATCAGGTCATCGATAAGGAGAAGCAGTAAGCGAGAGAAGGGTGAGATGAGGAAGCTAGATGCCAAAGGAGAGGCTGCCTACATGCAGTCTAAAACAGAGGTATGGATCCAGACAGATTCTCAGTTTTAATTACTTATTTCCATGATACACAGTGCGGGGTATCAGCGTTGTATGACACTTGCTCCTGTAACAATCACCCGTCATAATTACCTATACTTACTAAATTCTTAACTTCAGCCTGGAACCCAATACTATACTTAACCCTAACCGTAACCCTAATCCTAACCCTATCCCTAAATCTAATAATAATAATAATAATAATAATAATATTCCGCTTTTATATGGCGCTTAATACATCGATGATGTCTCTAAGCGCTTTACAGATATATTATTTCCCCGGTCACCAGATTCAGGCTTGCCTGCACACAATGTATGCACATTCTCCACTCCCTGGGGAGCATTCCAGCCAGGCGTCATTTAAGCGCACACTTGCTCATCTAACCACATTAACTTTCGCATCCTACCTGGTACCCATTTAACACCTGGGTGGAGAGTGGCAAATGTAGATTAACGTCTTGCCAAAGGACATAAGTGCCGTGGCGGGACTCAAACCCTGTACCTTGTGATCTGCAGTCGGGTGACCCTAAACCTAACCTAAAACTAAATTGCAACCCTATTCTTAACCCTTAACCTATCATGAAACAAAGCCTGAAGCAGGAGAAAGGGGGCAAGCGAGTCCCTGGGGTCTTACACTTGTACATGTATATCTATAGCAGACATCTCTGTAGTCTCAACTTTCTAGATTGGGAAGATCTGCATGAAATAGGAAATGCTCATAGGATGCCATTTTATCAGAATGCGTGTTTACCAGTTCTGCAGTTGACTTATTTCCCTAACCCATTGGCTCACATTAGGGTTTCTTCGATAAAAAAATAAAAAAGACCTTCTATTCAAAACAGAGAGAACCATTAAATCTTAACATATTCAGATCTCTAAAAATATAGATATTCATAATTTCATAGTCTTTTCCATTGCATACCTTTCTCCATACAGTACATGATTAAGAACAAAATTAGAATTAATACATTTGTACTCATGTCCACATTAACTTTTGGACTCTTTTTCAGTGTGATTGTTATGACAAACCATATTTTTCCTCAAGTGATATCAACTCTGCATTTTACTCTTGTTCTGAATCATATATCCTTCTTGCATGATTGGAAGGAAATGATATTGATTACATTTTTGTAGTTCATAGACATTGAGTGTTACGTTTCTTTCCATTGAACTTATGCAGTGCCCTACCCCTTTATCTTCCTGGGCAATTACCTAGTGAAAGTATTTTTTTATTATTTTTTGTTGTTGTTCAGTTCTGTTTTGTTTTGGTTTGATCCCCTTTTTTGGGGGGGGGGGAGCTACTGCTTCATTTAACATCTTGTTGCACAGTGACTAACTTTCTGTTTCTGTTTGCAATTTCTTCTTGATTGAATACTATATCATGCATGTGCTTTATTAGGAAGAAAGTGACAAGAGACATGCTTTCTGATTGAAAAATTAATGAGGTCATACCCCCTCTAGACATACCAGAGTAAAGATTGAAATAAGATTTCTTGTCTACAATCCCTCTTCCTACACACTCAAGAACTATGACATCGCAATCTGCCAATCACTTCTTTTTCCTATTCTTAAATCCAGCTGTCCTGAAATGAATTTCAGGAAGGAAGTGATTAATCGGTTATGCAATCTTGAGCTAGTCTGTGAAGGTTTTTAAGAGGGGTTTGATTAAGAAAACCTGGCAGCAATATTGTCAGAGGTTATAGGATATTATGTGACAATTTTATTTATAGATACCAGTCTGGCTTTAATTGTTCTTTTTTTTGGGGGGGGGGTTCAGTAAATAGCAGAAAGTGATGCCATTGTCGGCCGTTTGCAAGAAGGCCGTATTACTGCACTTGACAATGCATAGCTCTTACATCCTTTATGCAGGCAGCCAATGAGGATTACTTATTTTCATGTGTTGTTTTTTCATAGAATACCATATACCACATGAATGCAATGTGGTTTTGTAGAGCTATTAATCCTAATGACCACAATTTCTTTTATTTTTTAAAATGATAGATAACTATAATATTTTAAACAGGTGGATGGGAGAATAAGGAACTACATGTATATATGTATTTCATTTTCATGTAAATATTTCAAATTTTTGTGATAACTATCATCTCAAGAAGATACCGCAGTAACTAGTATGATTAGAATGAAATGATGTTTCCTTTTGAGTCCAAACTGATGCTGACCATTTGTTTTGTAGATGTTTAGAGTTTATGTTCAAAATATTATTGATTATTTGTTTCTTTATATCTTTCTTGATACATGTAGTTCCCACTCATTGATATAAGATTTCTTTTCTTCCTCGACAGGAAATAGAAAACTCTTCCGATAGCAGCCCAGTTACAAATATTGACGATGTTAAAGTCTCAGAAGAAACAAATGGACACATAGAACAAAGTGGTGAAGGGAACACGGAAGGGAGTGAAAACGGCGAGGATGGTCGGGTCACCCCTCTGCCTGTCATAACGGAGGAACTTTCAGACCCTGAGAGTCCAAGGAACAAAAAGAATGGGGATTTGGGTGGGGACGCAACGCAGGAGAACGGCAGGACGGACAGCGGTGACTTTGAGGATACCTCGGAAGAAGGGCCGTCCCATCAGAAGCGGTTAGTTTCGATCCTGAAGAAGCGGCCGGAGAATGAGGGCATCAAGAGCCAGAAGAGCAAAAAGGAACAGAAGGAGGAGAAGGAGAAGATAAAACGGGAGCAGAAGGAGAAGGAGAAGCAGGAGAAGCAAAAGCTGAAGGAGGAGAAAGCACAGAAGAAGAAGGAGGAGGAGCAGAGGAAGAAGGAGGAGATGACGAAGAAGGAGAATGCTAAACCTGCCAGTCCGCCTGGAGATGGTATGGAGATGGACGATCAGTACTCAAACAAAGGAGAGACTCTGGCTGATCTTAAGAAGCAAAGGTCTAGTCAACATGTGGCACCCTCTGCAGGAGGAGACAGCAATGCAGAACAAGGTAACATTTTCTCAACATCCTCATCCTTGCCTCCCCTCCCCCCAATCATTCAACCCCAAAGTTTGCATTCATTTATAGCGTTGTATGACTTAAACAAAAAGAAGAGACAATTACATGTTTCATTCTGCATCATATTGGCATTTCTCCATAATCAAACTGATGGTGCGTTCCCATTGTACAAAGGTCAGCATCATGCAGATCTTCTCATTGGATGAAAATTAACATGCCTCCCTTAAAATGGGATAGTCCCTGCCTTTTGATGAACATGATAATGAAATGAGTACATTGTACATATTGCAGAAACTGCAGGTAAATTTGGTTGTGGTGTGGGAACACCCCTGAAATTTTGAATAGTCACATTCTTGTGATGTGCAACAAATCTCTAAGGACACAGTTATAGAAACTAGACAAAATTTGGTGGCAGTATAAAGGTTGTCACTCCCCTCCACTACCCAGCATCAAACTAATAAAGGGCGATTCCATGCAATGTGTCCTGTACGATATACATCTTTTGTTTCTTTCTTTTTTTACACATATTTCATCCAAAAATAAAGAATCTCATGGTGTGACCGTTGAAAAATGGTGCTTTCTGGTACCCCTACAATTTGTCATTTGAGATTTTTTCGTTTGCAATTTAGAATCAGGCCCCTCCATTTACCTTGCTACATGCATGAAAACAGCAAACTGTCAAGCTCTGAAGTAGTACTGCTCTATAATTCATGACATTTTCGGGTTAAGAATCTCAAGGGAGTTAAATCCGTACCAAAGAGCTGATGTCACAATGGCTCGCCGTACAGGTTACTGGTCCTAAACAACAGAGCCTGCGCACGAGGTTCACTGCGAAAACATTCAAGCAAAAGGCTGTAGGGGCACAGGGCAAATTCAGTGTTTGTTGCTGGTGTGGTCAGTCACCAAACCATTGTTTGGAACCAGCAACCTTGACAACTTGGCCAATATGACATCGGTACTGTATTCTGAAGTAGAAACACCAACCATTCAGCAAGTCTTGTGATATATGCATTGAGCATGGCTAGTGGTTTGTGTGCTGTGCATGCTAGTGAGCTTGGTGGATATAGTGCCTTTTGTGCAGGGTTGTGATCATTTTGATTAATCTCCAGTACAGAATGTTAATGATGAAACAATGTTAAAAGAAACTCAACAAAATGTTTGTAAGAATACAAAAAGCTATTGCAAAATCACATATCGTCTGTTGAGAGCCAGAAGGGCATTAACTCTGTATTAAAGGATATGAAATAAAGCCCTTTTGGCTTCTAGCAGACATTGAGTAATTTCAAGTTGGGTGTTAGTGTTAGTGTTAGTGTTTAGAGCAGTCAAGAGCTCTTAAATTTAGCTTAAAATTTGCTGATGAAATTAAGAGTCCGATACCGATATCAATATCGATAGCTTAACACTAACACCGAACTTGAAATCAACATTTGCTTAATCCCTAGGGGCTAGTGTTAGTGAATAGGACATTTGTAGGTAAAATATTAACACCAGCCACAAAGGTCGGTTCAGCAGACGACAATTTTGCAAAATCGATAACACTAGCTACCGGAAGTTGATGATATTCAGAGGTCAAAGCCTTAAGACCAGCTGATTTCCATTTCGGTGTTTAGGGCTGGTGTTAGTGTTTAATAAACACTAACACCAGCCCTAAACACCCAACTTGAAATCACTCAATGTACTGGAAGGACAAATATTGAAAAGCCAACTTTGGATGGGGGTATTTAATTTCAGTCCCATTTGGACCCAATTTTCCCTTCTTTCTTTGCTACGTGCATTACACATGCTTTTATCAAAATTGTTTTTGTCCGAAGTTATTTATTTGTAGCTTTAGTGACAATTACATGTATATGAAATTTAGATTCTGAATTCAAACTTTCGTTTGCATGTCCAGGATTGGCCAATTATGATCCAGGATTAGATATTTAGCAGGTCATTGATCATAACTCTTTCCTTAAGGCTTAATGTAGCGATATGCACCGTTCTCTTCTATATGCACAAGTTTTAGTGTCTTCTTGTTGTTTGCATTGAGATGTTCAACCCCCCCTTGCATGTGTTCACTAAAAACATATGGACATGTACTGTCAGTCACTCTCAGACACATACATTACATGTATATATTTACTATTCAGATATATATATACCTACATATCACTTGTAAATACATAGAATATCTGTATATTTTATATTGTACATTTGTTTTTAATTGCACATATACATTGATACAGTATTGCACCCATTCATACATTTTAATGTATGTTACATATTTTCATTGCAGGTGCACTTGATTCATACATATGTGTGTTCAATATACTATACTCATGCTCCTGAATAGTACAAAGACCCTCAATATATTCAATATACACCCTTGTACATTCAAATTACATACATGTACATGCTCTTGTTAAAACACTATAACTGAAGAATTCACAAGAACACGTGCACCCACATACCCTCATGTACATTTAGTCACCCACAGAGTTAGCTTAAATTACATGTAAATACAGTCAAACCTGTCTTAGCAGCCACCTCTCTACAGGTCACCTGTCTATAGTGGCCATTTTTACTGGTCTCCGTTGGTGGCCTTTATAGACAGGTTTGCATGTACCACATACATGTACATGTAGGGCTTATGTGTTATATGATAATGTCATCTACTTGAAGTAATCACCGTCACTGTTATATATCATCAGGGAGAATGATGCATTCAAATTTAATGTTAATAGTTGAGATTGTAATAATTGCAGTCACATTATTTTCAGTTAACAAATAAATTATCCATATCCCATGTAAATTATCCATATCCCGTGTAAATTTGATGTTTATTGTGTTTTTGGTAACTCAAGAATGGAAGGAGGAATGGTTGAATTAGGATTTTTGTTGAATAATTTTAGATGTAAGCCTTAATATGCCACATTATCAAAAAACATAAATCGGGACAAATCAATTTTTCACATACGTAAAAAATTACAAAACTTGGAAAGGGTTTGAGTAATTTAGTTGTTAACTGTATGTCTGCATAGATGATAGATACAAGTCATTAGCACTAAGCATTGTTTTCCATGTTGTTATAAACTAGATACACTGGCTTAATGTTATTGGACACAAAACTATCAAACTTTTGTATCGTACTCTAAGCCTGCTTGTTGAATTTGATTAGATTTTTTGTGTTAATTAAAGTCCACTTACCTGTTTGCCACATTGTCCAAGTCTGTTTAATAATAGATAGATATAATAATTAAGTGCATAGCTAGATACACCAGCAATATATGATACAGGAATTCCAGCATACATTTATTTTGGACTATTAGTATCATCCAGAGCGGAATGTGGCTAAGATTGTTTAAATCTGTTTGTCAAAATATGCATTGAGAATTTACAACATAATTATTTCTAAGACTAATTGCAGATAATATTTTGTTACATCATAATGACATTAACACAATGCTTGTTGCCTGTTTAATGTGCTGAAAATTATGATTGACAACCAAGGCTGAAAGCCAACATATTCCTAGTCTTTAAGTCTCGTTCAGATGTGAAGTGTAAAACCACAGCGTTTTTTTTATAAAAACGTTTAAAGAAACAACAACTGCACGCAAGAAAATCCTACGCATATTCACTTAGCTCTGTGTTATAAGATACGGAAATCTGAAGTTTATTACGCTTGTGTATGTCATCATAAAAAATCACAGCGGTTTACTTCATAATATCTGAAAGAGGCTTTTTGAAGAAGATATATTCTGCACTTTTTTTTGGGTAAATGTTGTTTTTTGAAGGAAAGATTGTCTACCTCCCACCCCTCCCAATCCAAACCAATAAGAAAAGTCCACCCCCCCCCCCTTGGAGAATTATCCTCCTATAAATTTTCAGAAAGAGAGATGAAAACATTTGTTAAAGTTCTTTGGTATTTGACATTCAATGAGACCGAGGCAGTAGAGACATATTACTTCTAATGGTAATTTGATTACACTGTTTTCATATGAAAAGAGATGTCTCTTTTAACTCATCAAGTCACATCCTTTTGATTGAAATCGATATGGCTAATGAGTCCACTTTTTAGCTTGAGAGTAATATTGAGATCTCACAAACCTCTGACATGAATTATTGAAACATCATTGTTAAAGTTAGAATTTATGGAGGTATGAAGAAGGTACATGTACTACTTTTGGTTCATAAATATCATTGTTAACATAATTAGGGATTTGTCACATCCAACCATTCATGTATTCAGAGCCAGAATGGCATTAACTCTTGTGTTAAAAATATGAGTTAATTAATGCCCTTCTGGCTCCAAACAGACGAATAAGTGTATTGTCAGAAATGTGTAATGTCTTGCAATAAGATAAAGATCCCCCAACAAAAAAAATCGTGATGACCCCTCCCCCAAGAATAGTATGCAACTTTGTGAAGGCTCTGTCTCCTAAAAACTTAAATTGAAGTGGATTTTATTGTGTTATCCCTTTTATTCAAATGTGTGTAATCCTTCCCAAATATTATTTAATTGGAGCATGCTCAGGTCCATTATTATTTTTGGAAATCGCCAGTTTTTGCAGTGCTCAAGATGATCCATTTTCTTACCGGTATTAATTTCCTCCACCCCCCCCATACCAAACCCTGCCCTTAAAGCTTTGGAATATTTGCCAAGTATGATCCATACTTATATAATTCAAATGTGTAGCTTTAATGATCTGCTTGTGTTGAGTTGCTATGGTAACAACTTAACTGCAAAGCACTATAAGTATGTTAATACTTTGGTCGTTGAGAGCCAGAAACCTTGCATTATTAAAGATATATGAGTTAACACCCTTCTGGCTCCAAATAGACAAATTAATATGATAAATTACAAAACATATGTGACAGATTTGATTTGCCAATATTTCAATTTTAATAGCACTTCAGGTTATTAAGATGGAAGTAGAAAATTTTCAATAAGCATCACAATAAAAATCAAAATTCTTGTCTTTAGTACTTCTTCAAAGCTTATGTTCTCATAGCCCATGTTGTAACAGAATTTTATTCAATTTAATTATAATTTCTTTCTCCAAGACAGAAATGATTAGAAGTTGTAACTGCAGAAATGTACATGTATCAATACTATTGTTTGTGTACAGGTATACCAAACTTTGTGTAAATGCTGCAAGTTACATATTGTTCTGTATATTGTTCAATTCTTGAATACTATAGATATGTTTATAGATGAAAGAAACATTTTTTCATATTTTCACAGCTGTATGTTAACTATGAAAATAGTTAAAGATAGATATGCTGCAACATTATCTCTGCTACGTGTCTATCTTTTAAATTTAATGTTTTGTTTGACAGATTCCGACTCGGCTCAGGTTCCCAGTGATTCTGCTGGCAGGCCTGGTATAAGAGAGAGAAAGTGGGTTCGATGTCGAATCTGCTGACCGGCGATATGTGTGATTTCCTCACGCAATGTAAATACCTCGATGGTTTACTTGTTTCTCACATCCAAACCCCATGTTCATGTATTATAGTCGATGTGGGATTTGTGCAGACAAACCTAATTGAATGGATCATTCTCAGCTCACTAAACACCCCATATTTATTTAATCCTTGATTTTTATATACACCAGGGACTGTATACCTGTATAGATTTAATAAAATCAACTTCTTTGAATTTCAGTTCACCTACAGGCATTCTTAATTCTCATTTCTGTGCCTGGAAAACAGAACTCCCAGTCAAAGTGTTTCTTTTCATTACTATCGATCTGAAATTCCTAAAAGTCTCTTCCGTTTGTTTTTATGGGTGATTTTGGACCCTTGGTTGAATATTTGTTTCATATTTTGTTCAGACATCTAATCTTAATAACTCATTAATGGTGTAATTTTCCCATCTCCCTCTCCTAATAACACGATCACAACTATCTTAAAAACTCTTGTCAAGGGCATTTTCAATACCCTATTGTACATCCCATAGAAGTCATGTTCGGATTACATTACACGTCATTGTCATGTTCGCACATTTGAATAGGTGACGCACAAGACTATTGAAATTGCCTTAGGTTAATTTTGCAAAAGTAGTTGCAATCGTGTTGAATAATTATATATAGATTTGTAATTTGAAACTACCCGAAGTTGCAAATCCACCATACACTGCAGTGAATCCTGAGTTGATGACCTGCTGCATGTACACATTTTCACCCCCTGTGCTTTTAGTTTTCTTCATTTCACAAGTCAAACATTCATTTTTTAACGGGGCATTACCGTGATTTACAAAAGGAAAATAAAAATAGAGGAAATGTTGGGAGGAAGACAGAATGGGAACTGGCGAGTTTTGAACGAAGAGGAAATGGATGAAATTGAAATTGAATTAGAAACAAAGATAAAAAATGCTGGTAGACATGTAGATCGATGAAGAATAAAAAGCAAAGATATTTAATAATTCAGCTAAAATGTGTTTACCGAAGCATTCCGATTCATATTGTTATACTGAATAAATTAAGGTTGACAGGTACATGTACTAATGAATAATACTACACTTTGAAATATAGTTTACCTCCATAACTTAACCACAGCATGAAGCATTATATTTATTACATAATAGTCAGTAGATTGAGAAAGTATTTGATAATTGCCAATCTTGTTATACTACAAGAAATACAGATGGACGTTTGTAGCAGATTAAATGCCTCCCCATCCTACATTTTACTACCTAATTTTATTCTGTGGTCAAAAATCATTTCCCTCTCTTTCAGTAATACTGGTACTCAATTGTCTATAACACAGAGTACATAAACTGCATTTTATTTTCACCCATTCTACACATCCATTTCTATCTTTGTTTCTCATTTTCTGATTTGGCATGCTTCTATATTGCTCAATAATGTACGTCTGAGAGTGTGCATTTATTGATTGGAAAAATAAGTCATTCGAGAACTGATTTGGGGTGCCAGTCTCCAGACTTTTCCCCTGATTTCAGGCCCTGTCATTTCTGTGTTTCATTTTTTTTTTAGACTTCCTATTTTTCAGAATAAATGGGGCTCCATTCTAACTGGGATTCTTTCCAGACTTGAGTAGAACCAACTGGTATTTCTGTTGCTTGGTATTTCTTGAGAGGGGCATTATGACTTTTTTGAGCGGTGATTTCAAACTTGTACATTTTCTTTTCCTTTTTTAACGAGTACGTGTAATGGCTCAAAACATATTATTCAAAGGCTATTCTACATGGGCTGATGTATTGTAAACAGTTGTGTGGGAAATGTTCACATATTTACATGGATCTTATTACAGACATAATCATTTAATCATTTATTCATTGTACATGCACCTGATATTGTTATAAACAGAATACGTATGGACCTTTTAACAATCATTTCAAGTCACATCATACATCATTTAAAAATTATATGAGTTCTAGACTAATTTCTCTCACAACTAAATATCACAAACATATATATTGTCCTCTTCAAGTGTCCTATTTACAAACCTGTGAAGTAATATATATGTAACCATGCCTGCATGCTGTATCACACGTGTGTCACACCCACTAAAACATATGGTTTTACATCTATATTCTGTATGTTTAGAGCCGAAAGGGCGTTAACTCAAACATGGATTAATGCCCTTCCGGTTCAGAACAGACGTTGTGTTCTTAGTATATTTACTGTACTCCCATTGCACTTGCACATCACCATATCTGTATCTGTACCCATGTTTACCCATTATATACAGGGCTATACCGGTAGATCCATTCTCCTTCCATTACATAGCTTTGAGTCTATATTCTCCTTTACTTGATATTTATTTGTTATCCCTTGTGTGTACTATTTTATGCAGGGTGTTAAAATGTCATCCCTTGTTCACTTGGTCATTTCTTCTTCTTCTTTTTCTTCTTCTTTTTCTTCTTTTTTTTTGAGCGACCAGGGCGCATAGTCATATAATCTTATTTAGCTAGTTGTCAACTAATTACATACATGTAGTTGGATGAAAACTAGGCTTAGTTAGGTTTTATGAATAGGAGCCCAGGGCGTAAACTGTGGTTCCAAACAGATTTATTTTGGTATACATGCATTTGATTTATTCACTTTCAGGCTTTCGCCATCCACTTTCAGTTCAGACAGCTTGTGCTTCACTCATCTCACTATGTTATCTATTTTTCCTAGGGTATTTCAACTAATCTTGTCAAATTGTAGGCCTTGGAAGAAGTCCTATACCTGAACGGCTGATTTGATTCCAAAAGACCATTCATATTTTATTTATGAACTATTACCATTTATCAATGACAAGTATTTTACTTTTGAATCATTTGTATATTATACATCACAATAGCAGAGCCAAAATCATTTTGTATTGGCAGAAAATTTACCAAAAATAGAAAGAAAAAAAATGATTGAATGAACAGATTGGTGGCTTTTGAGTTGGGAGATAGTGTGCATATATATACCACATTCAATGTGAAAGAAAATTGTAAAATAGGGATTGTATTGTATTGAGAATAAAGCATTTGTTATGGTTTGTGCACAGTCATCGATATTTTCATCCATTGCATGTATTTTTGCTCACCTCAGCATCATGCAACATGCTTGCATCTTGCTCAATTCAGTTTGTGCAGTATTATTTTTGTATCAGGCTCATATGTACCTTTGGTTATCTGCAATATGATTTTAGTGCATAAATGTATCTTTTCAGTCTGCCATTAAAGTCTTGATTGAATGTCATGTAAAGTTGTGATTTAGTTTTTGAAAGTTCTCTCAAATTGAAATAAACAAATAATCGATTTTGACTCATTTCCTACCTAGGGAATTTCAGGTAGAAATAGCAAATACGATATATATGTAGTTCTTTCACCATGAAATATTTATCTCTGTAGTTTATCACCCTGATGATATATTGATTTGTCATCACCTTTAGTTAGGCAACAAATCTATAAAATAAAATATAACAGCTTTCATGTGCTTATCAACAGCAATAGAGCAATTTCAGGCATTTATTGATTTACATGTGTAAGTACATGTAGAAAGGATAAGTATCTTTCACAGTTTTGGATGTTATCTACAAAAAACATCTCTATTTTCAATACCTTTCCATTATTTATAAAGTTCTACTGTGAAGCGAATGAAGCTAATATTAGCAAATTCAGTATATCTTTTAGAAACAGTGAATATGTGAAGATTAATTCATCTTCTCTTCCCTCTAAAATCTCTCCATTTTTTACGATGCTCAGCTGATAGCAAACCCTCCACTACTTCTTCACCCAAAGACAAATCCAACGCCAAGACCAAAGGACTCCACAGCAAGCTACGCTTCCCTCGTCCTGCCACTCGCTACGAGTTCAACGTCGCCAGCAACCAGGGCCAGAACGGCGAGGTCGCGCTCGACGACGGCTCCAAGGCCTCCCCATCCCCGGGGGAAATTAAGAGGTTCTCGGGAGGCGTACGGAAGTGATGGGCCCCGATGACCATAACAGCAATTGTTGTATTATCAGTTAGAATTATAAACCCTGCTTTTAATGTTGTGGTTACTTTATATGGATATATATTTTTAGATATTTTATTCCGGGGAATCAAGTTTTTTTCAGTTTATATTGGACGAGATGGAATGAATATAGTGATCAAGGCAGGAATAGAGATCAAAGTTGATGAGAATTTTAAATTGAATTTGTTGAAATTAAGAATGTAAACCTGCCCATGATATAAATTGCTTTTCGGCGTTGACTTAGTTATATTCCAAAATATAAATTGTAAAACATTGTTACAATCTAGGTGCATTTTTAAGTTAAATAATTATGTGAGAATGAAATGAAAGATTTTGAATTTTATTGCTGATAACGATCTATTAACCATTTAAAAGCTATCAAAAGTAAAAGCGGATGACATGCCATACACATGTAAGGTAATTTCTGAGCTCCTACAGTTTGTGTGTATGCCAGTCATGATATTAAAGTGGTTGTGGTGATGAGCTTAAACTTCACATTGATACATGCACAGTTTTGGTAAACTTGTTTTATATGGGGATTTAAAAAAAAAAGAGAAAAACTAATGTCGCCCTCTTTGGACCAAATAAGGCATGGCTGTTTTAAAGTGCCATGAGAGGAATTTAAAGGAATTTATTACTTACGCTTTCTAGACATTGACCAAAACTTAAGTTAACACAACATCAGGGTTATTCCTGCTCTTATTCATACATTCACCATATTTCTTACATTCCTTTTTTTGAATAATTTTCTACAACTCTTGTCTGTTTCATTGGAGGCTGGCTCAATTGTTAAAATGCATCATTATATTCTGGGAGGAGACCCTGTATACGTGTCGTATGAAAACTGTTAATAATGGTAATATTATTGAGGATTTAGAGAATTGAACCAAATAAGGAGGGTAAAAAACTGCACTGATTACTATCTGTAGGTAAACGGATAAGACATATAATATGGGTACTACATTCCAACCATATAGCTTGTATTTGCAAAGGAACAAGAATAAAGTAATGTATTTGAAAATCAATTACCGGTAGAAATTATCTGAGAATTTCCATCTGTGATAAAATTCTTGTTTGAAGTAATATATTTTTCAAATAAGTAGGACAATGACGGATCTTAAAAAAGGGAAGGCTGGGTGTTATATGGGCTGGAAATGACAGTAAGTTAAAATACAACAAATTATAAATACTTCAATTGATAACACATTTTTATCTTCATTTAGTTTTAATAGAGAGGCAGGTTAAATCTAGGAATAGTGTATACCCGAATGGTGTATAACCGAAAATATATCCAATCATAGTTTGGGTGTGGTATAATTGTCCACATGAGGCTATGACATAATAATTTCTCTATTATATATTTATTTATTTCAAACCTCACACAAGTACATCACATGACAATTCTGAAAACGAACAAAACAAAAGAATTATAATTCATGTACTTACATGCCCTGTTTAAAAGTTAGATGCCTTTAATTTGTTTCATACTTATTTTGCATGCTAGCTTGTCAACAGAAAGATGTTAAAAACAAAATCTCCTCCTAAATTTTGAAGCTAGATTGAATGTCTTGAATAGATTGGTGAAAAAGAAATTACATCTAGTTGTTTGCTTTAGGGCATCTATTTGATTCTCAGAAAGTTGCTTCGTAGTTGATACAGTGTATTTATTCCAGCTTCCATTCCAAATTTCATAGCCTAGCTTTTTACAGGTTTGAAGAAAAGAAAACCTGTGAAATATCTTTTTGATACAATGAATCTGTCTTCCCATAACGGTAAATTGCGGAGCTGCGTCGTCTCCTCTGAATGTATTATCATGTGTTGGGTTTAGAAAGACTAGTAAAATTTCATGTTGGGGGTAATTCTTTTCCTCTCTGGTGGTATTTAATGTATCGTCACACAATTCTTTTTGGCACAGTGCTTTTAGGACCAAGTGTGTTTTTTCACCAATTTATTTTTTTAATAAATTTTTTAAAGCAGAAATGATGTTCATTCCAAAGGAGCAAATCTGGGAACTTTTTTTCTTCTTATTTTCTGTTCAACATTCCATGATTGAAAAAAAAAATCATTATCTAGTCATTTAAAAAAAAGAAGATGAAATTAAGTGTGAAATATAGCTCTGTGATCTATAAACTAATACAAATAAATAAAATCATTTGTTTTTTTAGTAATACATGTACATGTATTTCTCTCTCGTATCAATGATTTTTGAAATCTTTAAAAGGCAGATCCAGGGTAATCTATTGACTGTCACTCTGTATGTGAATTTATGTGGAGTGTATGTAACAATAGCTTTCTACTTCATTGTTCTGGTCATGTGACTATTATGGTCACATGATCAGAGGTCAGGTGATCAAGAGAGAGGCCTTATGAGTTATTTGCATGATAACAGTAGTGGTATGATGGCAGTGTTTTATTTCTCTTGCTTATAAAGAAATTAGTTATCCTTGGAGAAATCTTTGAATATGCTGTAAGTTTAATGTTATCATGAACCAGCAGGACTGGGATATAGTATAAAAATAATATGTTTCTGCTATGTTATATGTTACTCTGAGTCATGCAAGTGTGTTTAAGAATATTAAACTACAGTTACTTAATATACTGAGTTCATTGCACTACTTATTTTATGAATGAATTGGAATTTATCTATTTTTAGGAAAATGCAGCACAAAACAATATTTTGCAAACTTCTGTGATGGAACTATTTTTCATTATATGACATTTTATGTCAAACTCAATATCTGGTGGACTGGCAAGTGATATTTCAAAAATTATATTGTTCAAATTGTCGCAGAAATAAAGCAAGAATTAATTAATGAAAATATGTTGATTCTAAAGGAAAATGCTGTAAGTGCAATCATTTTTAAAAATTTAATTCTTAAACTTTAAAGATGTTTTCTTTGTATATGTACATGTATCATGGAAATTTTAAGTTTTATTGATACGCACAGTGTCTTGATAATAATATGTTTTGTTTTGTGGAAATGCAATATTTGGGGGTAATTGTGTTGTTTATAGTTTTGTTTATTTGTGGCATATATGATCACATTATTGGTCTTTCCTGGTTTCCGTTGCAAAATTTGCTGCTGAATTACAATATTGCATGGATCTGTACATGCTTTGCACTGGTAGAAAGACAATTGAATATTGCAATCATTCTCTGTTCTCCCTATTGAATATTTGTAGTCTTTCCAAGCAATTTGATGGTTTCTGTTTTAGTTGATGATAATGATGTTTCTGAGATGGATGGGAGGATGTAGGCATAGTAGTTAATTCTTTGGGGCAATATTTTGTTTTATTTCTCGTGCACATCTTTACCTATTTCTAGCATCTACATGTACATAATTGCAATGAAACTGTCTTTCAATGTGGTCATTTGTTTTAATCTTTTCTATCAATTAGGTTTGTAAATGAATGATTTCAATCTATCATTTGCACAGGGTAAAATATCGGGGGCAGACAATCGTGTCAAAATAAATAACAAGGGCTGTTTGAAAGTTAAAGAACAATTCAACAATTCAACAATTTCTATTTGTTGAACAAATTTATGAGCTATATACTTTATTCTTGTCTTTTTGGCAGCAACTTTATTAGCAAAAAAAAAAATCAAATTCTCTGCCTAGGAATTATGTTTTGGTTTCATTCCATCAGGTATGCCAATAGAAAAGAAAAAGAAATCTTCAATATGGCAACTTTGTAATAGAAAAAAAAAAGAATTCTTCAATATGGCAACTGTGTAATAGAAAGGAAAAAAGAATTCTTCAATATGGCAACTTTGTAATAGAAAAAAAAAATGATCAAGAACAATGTTTGTTTTATCAACTTTTTTTTCAAAATTTATTTCCCGAAATGTGTGTCATCACCCTGCTTAATAGAATGAACAACAACTTTACCAGAGGGAGATAATATCTGTGCATTATATGAAATATATTTTAACTATATTATTTTGTGATTTAAAAACAATATGTTTTATATATATGATTCTAATTGACATTTACTCATAGGTATTTGACTTTGTGTCTAAATTTGAAGTAATTTATTTTCAGAGGATTTTGCATGACGATCATTAATCTATAACAAATCTATAACAAAAATGATATCTGTATATTTTGAATCTAAGAATAATATAAAAGAGGCAATTTAAATCACATTAGATTTGGCTGAATTCAAGCAAATTATTTTGTAGATGTTCTTCTTCTTTTTTCTTTTACACGTGTGTATCAGCGGATAATTATTTTGCACATGATAATAGAGGAGTGGGACTATGACATGAGCATCCCATTTATACGCACTGCGAATGTAAACATTTGCGACATTATGCAAGTGAATTATTGCCATGTTTATTTTTTATCTTACATGTATTTCTGCTGTAGTTAATGGCAGTCAAAATGGCATGTTGTTAATAAGTGTAAAGTGTCGGGTACGTAAATGTCACGTACATGTGAAATGCTTTTAGGGGAAGTTATATGTATAGAGGTTACCTAAGCTTCGTGTAGAGGGCAGTGTTGTATCGTAACTAGAGGGATGATTTCTCTTTGCTAGTGTCAAATTGTCCTAAAAATGTGTGAAACCTCTGCATGAAAGGGATGCATAAGTCATTACATATTACATTTCCTGTGTGAAATCATTGTGTTATTTTGTGACGATTAACATACATGTACATTTTCTAGCGGGGGATTTGTTTCAAACTATGTTGTTATGTAGGGACTTTGTGTGTGTTGATATTATGTTACCTGTTTCTCTCATGGATTTATGGATATATGCAACCTTATTTTATATTTGAAATCAAATTAAAAAGCAATTAGGTTCTGAATAAAAAAACTAATAAAACCTGAGGCAGCAATTTTTCTTAAAGGGTAAATTGGACGAGGAAAGTCATACTGTTTTTAACTCCAGGGCATGGAGACATTGGAAGTAGTAAAAAGCATGCATCTCTAAGCACCAACCTGATAAGCCCTAGTTCTGGATGGAAGGAGCTCAAGGCTTTAGCTTTGTGAAGGTTTGGTATACGTAAGGCAACCCTCACAGCAGATATAAAGGTTTTTTGGGGTTTGATGCAAGACATTGTCTGTTAGGTGCCGGAAGGGCATTACATCCGTGTTATTATGAATAAATGCCTTTCTAGTTTTGAGCAGACGATTTTCGCACAATTGATATCAAACCCCTTCACCCCTTTGTTACTGTGCACATTGCCTATAGCGTGTGAGAGAGAGAGAGAGAGGTTGCATATTAAGTCCAATGTTCTTCCTTTTTTGTCATCATGGAATGATTTTTTAGCATCACCTCCCTTCTGTAGGGAGTTTTTTTTCTTTGTTTCTTTGAAGTAAAAGCCGGACTGATCAGTGAAAATGGAGTTAAAAGACGATATTTAGTCATTGAAAATTGTTATCAGTTTATATGTTGTTTTATGATATATGTTTGTGCATTACCTTATACCCAGAAATATGATGTACTTAATTCAATCAATAATCCATTATTGCCTTTAATTCTTGAGACTAATTTCAGTCTGTATGTTGTATTATAGTTAATATATTGATTTATGAAGAGGGAAATCAGAAGTATGGTGTATTGAAAATGGCTCGCCACACTGATCTATTAAGAAACGGAATTGTACAGTAATGTAAATAAGTATATATTTGCTATATTGTCAAGGAAAGATACTAGAGAAGAGAGAGTAATGATGATATGTAGAGCTTTTATGATTATAATATGGTCAGAAACAAATTCTAGTTGACATGTATGCCTTTTTAGAAGTTGTAAGAATTTTTTTACAGCTTGTAATGTACTTCTTGGTATGAATCCTATACATGTATGTATGAAATGTATAATGTTAATATTTGTATGAAAACAAGATACGAGACTGATTGTTCAAAGTTATGATGCGTATTGCATGCCTTTATACTGGTAAGAAATGTTCTTGTATAATTCTTTTTTTTCCTTCTCCTTCAGCATAACGTTTCGATCACTCTTATAGCAATACTCCGCGTTTTGCATGTGTATTAAAGGGAAGTACATTTTTATTTTTGAGTCAATTATTTTAATATTGTCCATTATGAAGGTGGAGATAGGAGACATGTAGAGTGAGCTCTGTAAAGTTTATAAACTCATACTGTCCATTTAATATTACATTGAATTTATAGTGTATGCTCATGAAATGTTTCCTTTTTAAACAGCACCAATGCATTTTATATTACGATTCTGTGACTTTCAAGAAATGGTTGTAGATTCATGTGACGGTTGGGGGTCGAAGCCTCCTTTGATATAGGTATGGGTTTATCATTTTGATCAAGTCTCCATGAGTAAATAAATAAACAAGTCTTCATGATGAAATGTTTAAAAACAAAAGGAAACTTGTGTAAAAGCTATTTTCTTTAATGTGTGTCGGGTGTTTTCTTTAAAGGTAAAGACCAGTTTTGGAAACACCTCTCTCTCAAAAAATGAAATGGAAGCTCTCATTACCAATCATGTGAAAGAATATGTTTTGACTAATACGCGATGATACAAATTTTGCCGGGAAACCGCCTACTAATTGATATATTTGGTAAATTGTTATATCTATTGGGACCAAATAGATATCGCGCACGTGGTCGCGTAGTCCCATATACATCTTTCTGCGTACAGTGCTTGTAACTTTACCAAGACTGGGCCAAATTTCTTATCATTTTGATGATTCCAGAACCTTGCAGTACACACCAATACTTATATGCTGGATGATCAACCTTTTCGATCGATTCCACATTTCTTTCAAAATGCAATCGCATGACCAGAACTGGTCTTTATTTTTAATGTATGTTGGGTGTTTTCTTTGATGTATGGTGTTTTCTTTAATGTATGTAAGGTGTTAACTTTTATGTGTGGAAGGTGTTTCCTTACTGTGTGTCAGGTGTTTTCTTTAATGTGTGTGCCACTGTCTCTGATATTCTCTCCTAACAGCAGACATTTGAAAAGGGTGCATGTAAAGTGTAAAGTGGAAATATGTTCTCAAATACTAGGCGTGACAAGGGATTAAAATCCTGATTAAAATTCATCAAGTACCACAACAAAACAAGAAGAAAAAAGCTAAAACTTTGATGAGACTACGAGAACCTTTGATCATGTGTATAAATAATCGGACATAATATCTAATATCCTTTGAATATAACATGATACATAGATTAATATGCACAATCTAAGTGAAAGTTTTAGATAAGGATATCCAGTAACAGGTTAGGTGCCCTATACAGAGTGTAGCTGTGGAGTAAGGTTACCTCCAGATGGATGGGAAGAGGAAATCCTCTTGATAACAAAAGTCCTTGCAACACATCACTTTCTTTTAAACAAATGTTGTTCTTTCAAGAATCTGCAATAATATCTTTCAGTATCTTTGCTAGGCATACTGCAGGGTTCAACAGTATTAAACAATGGTCCAGTATACACGCGACCCCATATTTTCACTCTGAAACTCCTTCCCCCCCA
Organism: Mesocentrotus franciscanus; assembly: GCA_037976565.1. Taxonomy (NCBI): domain Eukaryota; kingdom Metazoa; phylum Echinodermata; class Echinoidea; order Camarodonta; family Strongylocentrotidae; genus Mesocentrotus; species Mesocentrotus franciscanus. Next base: position 12,756,473 of record CP137676.1, read on the forward strand.
AAAAAACAAAAAAAAAACAAAAAAAAAATGTTAAAGGTCCTGTTGCACACAGACCAAGTTAGTGTGAAGCCTTGCATATAGTACCAGGTAATTACCGGTACTTTGTGTAAAGGGATTTGTTTGAGCTCTACAATAAATGCAGTGAAATAAATAGTCAAGTCCAATATTGTCATGTAAATGTAGTTTATTTCAACATAAGACTCAAACCACATACAATAGAAAATAGTTATATACAGTAAAGATATTTACATTATGTTATAAAGTAGAAGAAATTAGTGCAGGGGTTGTATCTAAGAGAGAGAGAAGAAACAAAGAATCACAAGAATGAGTTAATAAGTATATTGGATCTTTTGCAGGAGAGGAAAATTTCTTTTATGAGAAAACAAATTAGTTAGCAAAAAGCCAAACACCCACTGGTACACTTGATAAACAGGCATATTACATATCACTGTATGCCAATTTTTCTTTCCAATACAGTGATCTTTTTTTTTTTTTTTAGAGCATTAAAGAGAACTCGCCCCACAAACTGTAAGCTCAGCAATGATTTTATCTCAAAGACATACACAATTATTATGCACATCCATCAAAGTACATGATTGGGAAGGAGGGGAGGGGGGTATTTCATCGTAATGTTTAGCACCACTGAAATGACCTGTGTAATTCTATTCACATTTGATTTTGAATGTTTTTGAATCCCAGAGTCTGTTCCATTTGTGATAACAAACCAAACAAGTGTTCCGCTTTCCCAATTTTTTTTTTTTGCTAATCGATTTTGTAAGCTGGACTTTATTTTGTTAAGGTGTAAAGAAAAATAACCAGGATATGTTTTTTATGTATGTTCAATTTCCTCTGTATTTGTAATCTTTTATTTGTACATGGCCTCTCAGGAAATCAGTTTTAATACAGAAAGAGCTACCCTGTTTTAATAAATAAAACAAACAAATAAGTAATAAATAAATGGTACCCTGAGCTATTATTGTTGGGGATATACAAATGTATACCAGGTAAGCACAATTTTACAAAATGTTGGTACCTGTACATCATACACTTTTGCATCATGACTGGCATGCTAAATTCCTTTACTCATGATCAAGTAATAGCTCATTCACCACAAAACAAACTTAACCCCACAAATTAGGCTGTAAAGATTGTGCCTCATGGAGGGAGTAGCCGGGGCATTCAGGTTTTATTGGGCATCTTGCAACCTTTAAATGCAAATCCTTTGGTGGAGGCAGAAATGAAGAAGTGCCTGTGGGATGCCATTCCTGCTGACTGAGATCATAATGTCCACACCGTCGTGTTTACTCAGTATGGTCCTCAGCACATATTCTGAATATAGGCATAGGTGTCGGTCAGTCTAGTAACATTCATGTGTTCAGGATGTTCATCAAGTTTTGTGACACTTGAAAGATATGATGGTCCATCAGCAGTCCTTCAGAAGACTGGTACCTTCTCTCTGCTACATATAAAGTTGATAAACCAAGTCCAAGTCATTGAAGTCGCACTTGTTCTGGGAGAGTACCGGGTAGAATACTTTGTGAGAAGGGTTCATCAATCTCTCCAAACAACCTCTACTTCATCTGTCCTATACCTGGAGATTTAAAAAAATAATAATAAAAGAATGATATATATAGGCAAATTAACTTCACTTTCGATTAACAAATTACCAAACTTGACATATTGTTAATTTCATACACAAACAATTGATCTCTAAAACATGACAGTGTGATGTTTGAGATATTCACACTTCACAAATTTGATAGTCTTCATCACATTTAAAAATTTGTATCTTTCCTATCAATATATACAATCTTTAAAAAAAATAACAAACTTGTAAAATCAAACAGTGTTATACCAGTAAGAGATGTTCACAAACTTGATAATAATCACAACTTCAAAAGTAAGAGAGAAAAACTTTAATGACCAAAACATGTCATCAGAAGAGTAGTCTGGTTAAACTGATATAAGTTCACTCATATGATTTGATCTGCTATATTTTTTATAATACCCAAGTAAATCATGTGGCACATGATAACAATCTTACCTCTGGGTACACCATGTTTCTTCGAGAGGAGTAGTGATACCAGCATTGAACATTTCTAATCCAGCCTGGGCTATCATCGCTCCATTGTCAATACAGTACCTAAGCAGACAACAAAACGTAAACCATATTTAATGGCTACCTATAAAGAGCATCTAATTGTTCAAAAGGAAGAGTAAAATAACAGTCATCCCCCAATAAAATTCGTAATTTCAACTTTTATTCTTACTATTCAGTCCTGAACCCCTTAAATATGATATTTTTTCCCCCAAATGCTTTTGGATTCACAACCTCACATTAAACAAAATAAGTATTAGCATGCTGTTTATCTCTCTAAAAAAAGAAGGAAGATATCCTTTACATCATTTGCTGGCAACCCTAAGAATATATGTAGATGTTAAAAAGCAATGAGTTTCCCTTTTAGGCTCTGGCTCTCAAGTCAATAGGTTTGTGTAACTATGTAAAATTCAAGAGAAATATGTGAAAGATGCAGTAGTAATTTTAATATTCAAAGATTTGATTATGTGATTTACCTATCATCAGTAGCACATAATGAGGCTCCTCTCTCTTCAGCCATCTTACCCATCATCTCCTGTAGTCTCATATTACCTATAAGATAAAGATATTCAGGTACAGAAACAAGTTCTTTTAATATCAAAATGGACATCCATCATTGATATCAACCTTCTTTAAGTGAAAGTTTTCCGCCAAAAGAATAGAAATAGAGGTTTATGAAAGAGATGACCGCCATTCAGCAAGTCAGTAATGTGGCTATGATGTTGTCCTAGGCTAATTTTTCTGTCACTAATCTTTCTCTGCTTTTTCTGCTGCTACTCAAGTTCTACCCAGAATGTAGAGTCTTCTACTCAAGTCAGAGGATTCTTATATAGGTCTGATAAACATTTATATTGCATGATTTCAAGGTGCACAAAATAGGACTCTCTAAAGTGTAGTTCTTTAAAGCCCCACTGTACTATTTGGAGCTACTTGCTCCCTCTATATAGAAAACAATGCCTAAGCGGTGCCTGTTGGTCCCCCATGATCTTCTTTTTCTTATGTTAATTGAGAGCTGATTTAATGAGATAACCACCTGTCAGTGACCACACTAATCCCTCTAATCCCTCCTGGCCAAACTAGTGCATTTCCGTACATTAGAATTTATCTATATAATATTTTAATAATTCTAAAAGCATTTATACATTTTCATATGACTATGCAAAACTAGTAACTTACATCCGACACCACCTACGATAAGTACTTCTGATGAGCCGCAGTGAGCCATAGCTCTCTCGGTGATTTCAACCAGCATCGCGAAGATTGTTTCCTGTTGGTGGAACCAAGGAACAAAATAAAATACATATCTTCCATCAATGTCAATGCAGAGTTCTTGTGAAGAGGGTGATCTAAATTTGGCACGTTAAATCTTAATGCATAGCATAAATAATTGACTTAGTACATTGTAAGAAAATTACAAAATCCTACAGCTCTTGCACTACTCTGTATTTACAAGGAGAGTAAAAAATAATAATAATAATAATGACTGGAGCTAGAGATTACGGTCAAGTACTCTCTAATGAAAATGAAAAGACAATTATTTAACATTCATTGACATTCTACAAATTTGAAAGATTTATAAATTACAGAATTAAATGAAACAAAAACCCTGCATAACAGCTAGCAGCTCCATGTATATGGCAACTAAGGTGTACTTTTCTGTGTAATGATTTTCAGAACATTTAACTGTACCAGTGGCAAATAATTCAAATTCAATCAAACTGCCACATTAATAAAGAAATAATAAATACAAATAAAGAAGGGATAAACAAGTTTTCTATTTTACCGTTCGTGACTGTAAATAACATTGGGTATATAATAGACTGGGGGTTGTTTCACATAGACTAAGATCGAATTTCAGTTGGACTTAACTATGGCAGGCCATTCATGCCACTGATTGCTCTCACCATTGGTCTCTCAATTAGGATCTTTAGATAATAAGTTTTCCTTCAATAATGAATTATCAAAAAAGGTAAATTCTGTAGGTTTGTGACCACGATTTGTACGTCCCTTGAGAGACCAATGCCAGTAAATGGTGACAGCAAACAGTGGCATGAACGGCCTGCCATAGTTAAGTCCAACTTAAAGTCGATCTTAGTCTTTGTGAAACACTCCCCAGATTACTAACATATTCAAATTTTATGCATACTTTTTTAAACAATGGTAGTTCTTGACAACCTGAAAGCTTACCTGGGGATTGCCTGACATAGCAACAAGTAATGTATGCAGACTGGATTCTAAGTATTGTAGTTCTTTTACGAAGAACAGGTTAATGGAATAACTCGTCACTGGGTTCCCAGGCAAGAAACTTCCATAAATTTGAATATGTTAGTAAACCGGTCTATTGCCTGAACAAATGCCCCCTCAAGTTATAAATACCTGTAATGAGAAGCAGAGATCCTCTGGAGTGCATTGTTTTGACTTCAGCTTCTTGTGGGCCACGTCCTAGAAATGGAAAGGATATCACGAATGAAATATCTATTTATTTATTTATTTACTTATTGGCATATAAGAACTGACCAGCAGCACAGGCTCAAGGGGCCAGTTTGTATAAATGATCTCATTACCTTCAAAGTCAATGGAGTATGTTTCTCTCTCATTCTAAAAAGAGTAAGACATTGTGACATCACATTCGTACATCACTGAAGTTCCTGGTTCTAAATAAAGAATACCGGTAATAAATAGTCAGACACTTTCCCTGCTTGCCATATTGCATTCATAAATTTATATGAGGAGGCGCCAAGGTGTATTAATCCTCATTACCAAGTCACTCAAAGAGGACTTAAAGCCGTCCGTCCCCTGGTTGCTTACTTATAAGCATATACATGCTTTCTTAGCAGTCAAGTAAAACAATCATCAACCATAAATATATCAAAAGACCATTGTGTTATTATGCATGTATGTGGTAGTCACCTCCTGAATAATAATTATTAAAAAATGGAACAATACTTTCATACTCCTTTTAACTCATTTGTTTTGTTATCAGGTGGCTTCCTCAAAAACGATTGTTTTTCTGCTCCCATTATTTCACAAAGACCTCCTTACATGCATGTAAAGTCTGAATTTCCCGAATGAGGCTCAACATACAAAAGGTTGATATAAACAATACTTATTGCAACCTGACCTTTCTGTGTCATTACACCATGAAATGTGGGAATAACTGCAGAGAGCCATCTACTTGTCTTGGTGAATTGTCGTTTGGTCTACACCCAGCTTGTCTACAATCCAGTTAGAATGTTTCCCAGTTCGTCCAATGCCTATTTCGTCTACCATTCATAAGGTCTAATAATCATTTGATAATTATTATTATTATTTGTGATTAAATGATTATTACACCGTATAGATAATAGATAAAATGGGTAGTAGGCAAACTGGAAATTAGACTAAATGAGCAATAGACCAAATGGGTAGCAGACTTATTGGAGATTAGACCAAATGACTATTAGCCTAAATGGTCATTAGACCAAATGATAAGCAGATGAAATGATTATTTGACCATGTAGATAGTAGACAGGCTGGGTGTAGAACATGTGGGTGTAGACCATATGGGTAGTAGACGAACTGGTTGTAGACCAAATGGCAATAAACCCGGTCTTACCTCAATAAAAGACAGTAAACCAGAGAAAGAAACATCCATGCCTTTCACCACATAAGGCAGCTCAATGTATTGCTCTCCTCTGGGAATAATGCAAGAAAACACAAGAAAAACAAATCTCAGGATTGGAAATAATCGCACACTATATACCGGTAGTTGACATTTATATGACTTGTTTAATTTTGAAAACTTTAATACTCCTAATATTTTTTTTCAAATCCCATCATTGGTACACAAAGATGCATTCAAAAAATATGACAAAACACACCCAAAAGAATATGCATGTATGAAATCAACCTCAATGGTGGATTTATAAAAAACAGGGAAAAAATAGATTAAAATAGTAATGACAATAATGACTTTAAAAAAAAATCATATATAGAGCAAAAAATTCTTTACCACTATCTCTAAGGAGGCACAATAAAATATAATTTTTTTGGAATCTGAAAGCATAAAATGATCTGAATTTCCTAATTTTCTAACACCATCTGGCAATGTAAGGATATTCTAACATCAATCATTTGACTCAATGCAATGTCATGAACTCAAGTGTCCCATTCACAACTTTTAAAATGTAATTTCTGAATGTTTTGGAGAAAAACATAATATCTAATTTATAATGACATACTTGTGGTATACACCAGAGATCAATGATGAAACACTATATTACACTGTATTTTACCTTTGATGAAAATATCTCATTCACAACTTTGAAACGTAATATCTGATTGTTCAAAGAGAACACAAAATCTTTCCATAACTTTCTTGTTGCATACACGATGGATCAGCAATTTAACACTTACTTCTTGGCCATCTGTTCAATGTTGTACCCTGGGCTGGGATCATTAGAAAGCTGTGACAAAAAGGAAAAGATCAAAGTATTTAAAGATGAGTTATGAAACATATGTGTAATCTCCTCCCCTAAAAAAAAAAAAAAAAAAAAATTCAAATAAAAACAGGAAGATAATACTCCTGTCATCAAAATATCAACAAACATAATTGTCACATACTTTTGAGTACCTTTTGACTGCATATAAGGAAATTTTCTTTTTTTCTTTACAAGGCTTAAAGTCAAACCTTACACAACAAGCTAGGTATCTAGTTCAATGACCGATTTAATCTACAGGTTATAACTAGTACATTTCACATTCCTCCTTGTTTACAAATTCTGACCAAGAAATTTCTTCTTTGTCAATTTCTTGTCGATTTCTTCTTTCCTTCAGTCTCCTAATTCTCGAGATTGTCAGTTACAAGCATGCTAGTGTACATTACTTGAAAGTATTTCCTGTGTAATATACAACCTGTCAATCAAAGATGTCATTGCAGTTGATTACCTTCTTTATCTATCCAAACTAGGTCATGTTCGATAATAATGTTATGAGCTGGTGAATACTTTTTTAAAATTCCATTTCAGTCCTTAGTAAAACAGCATTAGGGACTTTTAGATTGTACACGACGAGCGTGGACTGCCACGGTGACATCCTTTTAAGGTAATGTGACGTCCTTTTAAGGCACTGCCGGGCACGGGCCAGTGCCTTGAAAGAATGGGACACGTTGCAGTCCACTACGTCGACGTGCAAATCTAAAAGTCCCTAATAATGTTCTGAGCTGGTGTATACTTTTTTTAATTCCATTTCAGTCCTTAGTAAAACAGCATTTACAATTATATGTAAAAAGGTGCTCTCATTACCCATCTGCATCTGTTCCAGAATACATGCAGTGCCCCTTCAATCATTGTAGCTAAACTACCAGTAATGATTTATTTGTCCAATTATGTTGGTGTAGTGGTGTAGTGGTGTATGATGGTGAATATTGGAATGATGTCACATAAACAAGGTCATGAGCATTATGACTAGAGAATACAAAATTAGGAATAAAATTATAATTTTTGTTGCTTCATTAATATTTCTAGTTCTTACCTTTAATATTCTAGCAAATCTATCCAGACAATTTCCAACAGCTATGTCTATAGTTTCACCAAATATTCTGTAGCACTGTTGAGAGTACGCTATCACCTTTAAACAAATAAATGGAAGAAGCATACATGTATGTGTACATTTTTCAGCAACATAAAAATATGCTTGATACAGCCAATACCAATTTCTTCTCTCAAATGTCTGATTTCTTGTATTCTGACTTTCAATGTCATTCCTATATTGTCTGAAACTATTTGCACCAAAGCATTGTTTGTACAACATAAACAAATATATGTTATTCAGTGTGCTACATAATTTTTTTCCTCAAAACACCTGCTCACTTTGACTAGTATCTAACAGAGACTGGACTACTTACTTGTGTGTTGCCACCACTGACATATAACACTGTAGGATTCTGAGCACCCGTCACCTGTCTGCCCATCTCAATATCTGTTTTATCAAGGGATAGTTTCATCAAGGAAAGTTGAACCTGAATGTCTTAAAACTGTTACGGCAGTTATTACTATTCAAAATGAAACAAATGCGATTTCAATTAGTTAAAAAGTCATGCTCTTTCTCTTCACCTACAAAGGGAGACTATCAATGATTATGGAAGAACGACAGGAAAGTAAGTGGCAGCCTAAGAAACCAGCACCATGTTTCAGGTCTTTACTCTTACTTTTGTATATAAAGCCATTTTACACACAGGAGTCATGACATATCTCTAAATGGAATAACATTTATAGACATTTTTCGGTTGTTGTAAATTCAAATGGATCTTTTGTCAAAGGTCTGGCACTTGCTCTGGTGACATTTGCAAAAGGCATTATTTTGTCAGAGATATAGGCTTATGGCAGGGTTGCAATTAGCTTTCTGTTTTAGGTTAGGGTTAGAGTTAAGGTTACCTATGGTGTTTGGTTCAAGCATGTGTCGTAGAACCCTTGAATTGTCATTTTTTCCTGATAATATTTCCATCATGCCTTACACTATAGTTGATCAAAGATAATATTGTACAGAATCAAAGGATACGTCCTATACAATGATTGACTCCAATAATGGGTACATCCCACAGCTGAGCCACTGTCCTTGCTACAACTGCAACCGAGACCAGAGGAGCACCCATCCCTGGACCTATGAGGGCAGCAAACACAAAATAAATAAAAGAAAACCAGCTCTATGAAATAAATCTTATAACCAAAGTAGACAATACTGATTAATTGGCAAATATTAGCTTCATAAAAGAGTACTAAGTAATCGGTCTTATCTGGTATAAATCTTTACAGAGCAGTGACTCATTATCTATTGACTATAACTTTCATTGATCTATTTCATTCAGATGATTTTTCAATCTGACCAACAAGCTATAAAAGCAGTTTTAATGGTATATTCATATTATTGGCTTAAAATTAAATACAGCATTACTGGAAGATTCACACTGGTCAGCGTTTCCCGTCATTATTTCACCTACGTAGAATACATAAAAACATATTTTAACTTTGATCTAATATGGTACATAAGTAAATACTAAGAAAGAATTAATTCTTACCTTTTGTATAGCAAACACAGTCTATATCTTTTGGAGTTAGCTTAGCTTCATCCAAAGCCCTGGGAATAGACAAGATTATTGAGAATAGTTAAAGGATGTCAAATAACTCACTTTTAACAAAGCATTTAAGCTTGAAGAAAGTATATAATAGCAATTATTATATGACAGTCTTTCTTCTTTCTTCTTCTAAATCTGTCTAATGCAGTGTATTTCCAAATTCTTCAGGAAGAAAAAAAAATTGAACCTGGATACACTTTTGTCTGATTTCACGTTTTGTTCTTGTAAACTTGTTTTGAAATTTAAAACAAAATGGTATGATGGTGATCTCATGACAGAGATTTGAAGAAAAAAAAGTCAAATGCATACCACATAAAATGACATATGTTTCAGTGACGGTGATAACACAACTACTCTTTTATCAGGAGTAGTGATATATAACATTACCTTCTCAAGATAGCCATGATATGCTGCTGATGGTGTCTGGCAGTGTCTCTCGGTTGGAAACCTGAAACAAACATGTAAATAAGATATGTTAAAACACGAAACACACAAGTGTCACAAAACCATGTGAAGAGTAATAGCAGGAAATTCTAGTTTATTGCTTTTGATTTCACTTCTTTAACATAGGATTTCACTACAAGTGATTAATTCTTGTTCAGTGAGACTTCTAATTGCTGTTTTCTGCTGATCAAACACGATCTAATTTGGGAATTTATATTAAAAATAAGAAGATAAACATTAATCATCAGTAAGGAACAATATCTTTAATTATTTTCCTGTTGTTCAAAACACACAGAATATATACTTAGGTACATTGTAACATCATCAGCCGAAAGATGTGAAGGATGATAAATATGAAAATTATTTCTAAAATCTGCCTCTCAATGACAAATAGAAAAATATTATAAAAAAAACTATTAAAACAAAAATTTATATATAATTTGATGATTTTAAAATCAATTGATTTGAAAACAGAAAATGATTGCTTTCACTGTACGAAGATAGAAGTTACCTTCCCCTGGTGGGGTGATGTAGGTGTGTCTAGGATTGGATAAGACTTCTCCATCTCTCACTATCCCGATACCAAGCTTGTTGGCACTGCCTTCAAACCCAATCACAGTAGGCATCTTGATAGTATGGTTCACTTATAATCTGAAAAATAGAGGAAAATATCATGTGTAAAGAGTTTCTGTCCACTTATTATCGACCCTACATGTATGTCTGAATCAATAATGTATTCACATTTGTGGGCTTGTGGCAGCCTGCAAGGTAACCGACATGTTCTTAGTTTTACTATTCATTACTTTTCATCAAAACACATTGCTCTTAACAATAACAGCTAGGCAACCTATTTGTATTTCCCTCTATTCTTTGTTTTTTCATCAATAAAATTAACACAGAAAAATACATTTTTAGGCAATCCTTCTCATGAAGAGAAATGAGTTGGTTGAGTGGCCAACTCCCTCTGTTTTGAATCTTCTGGATGTTGAGCTTGAAGGTCGTTACCAGCTATGAATAATTCAAGCTGATTGCAACTGTAAAAATTCATTTCACATGACAGGGCAGAATCACTCCAGCATAGCATAGAGAGTCAATGCTAATGTGTATTGACCTCTAGCGCTGCACTACGTGTTAATAGGCAGCATTTGCACACATGAATAGTCAATACACTTATAATACACATGATATGCACACATTCATGCCAATGTGGCTAATCGGCAAGTTTGACAGTAGATTTACAATTTGAATTTTTACATCATTCTTTCTAACATCGGTAAGTTGAAAAAAATTGTATATTACTGCTATTTAGGTGTCATCAATTGTCACTAAAGTACCGATTTTTAGTGAAATCAGTTGAGTTTTGTACAGTGGTGTTTGAAATGTTGAGAATCAATAGCACAGCTTTTAATACACAGCCAGGATAGTAATGCAGCTATGTGTGGGCATAATATATTCTCTCAGAGTTTCATCACATACAAGTGTTGAACTATTTAGTTCCTCCTTCCATCATTCTTTTAGTTATGGACATACTTCTTCTCAAACTTTAAGCATCTCTCATTTCTCTCTCATCTTTCTTTGGCTTTGCTAGATCTATTTATTCTTCTAATCTAAAGTAAAAATGAATAATATTAATAATATTAATTTCTTGTTTGAAAGTCAAACTTCAAAGACACCATATATTATTTTATCCCCATTCTGTATTTTGGGTAGAGGATAGTTCCTGGGTCCCCATCTTACCTTCCAATTTGACGTCATAGAAATGAATATGTATAAGCACGCGAAAGCAACACAGCTAGTCTTGGTTCAAGTTGAAATATTAGCAGTTCAGCACAGAGGAGTGCAGGGGCGCTCCGGCCCAAGAAGCTGAGTTCAAGTATGCAAGAAGGGGGGTCGGGAGGGGAGAGGGGGTTCTACACGCACATGCACACGTGCTTGATTTCTGTCGGAAAGAAAAAGTAAGGATAAGAAAGAGGAAAAGCCGGAAGAGAGAGGAAGAATTAAAGAGAAAGGGAAAAGAAAATGAAAGACAAAAATGAAAGAAAGAAAGGGGGTATTACAACATGTCGTGATTCAAATAGCCTGGCGGCTTTGGCGGGACCAACGGCTAGCCCAACGGGTCAAGTACGATCCGGGCAACCCAAAATTAGCTAGTTTGCCCTGGCCCAGGGGTTTAAGGGTGTCCAAAACAAGATTATTCACGGGCAAGTAATTCAAGAATTTTTTTAATGTACTCCATGAATATACAGGGCTATAAAAATAGCCCAACGTTTTTAACGGGATAGGCAGCTAGGCCAACGGTTTAAAGATAATCAGGGCTACCCAAAATTAGTTACTTCACCCTGGCCCATGGTGTTTATGGGTGCCCAAATCAACATTATTCACGTGAAAGTAATACCATGTATTCCAGGAAAAAACATAATTATTCTCGTCCCTTACCATGGTCATGATCATAGGTGGAGATCCCGGGAGCCGGGGGAGGGGGGGGGGGTGGATATACCCCCCATATTTAACCAAGGGGGATGGCCTATGTAATCATCTCCCAATGTTATGCTCACTATAAAGGCTTTCATTTAAATTTTGCCTAAATGTATTAACCAAATCGCACGAATCCAGTTTCAACTACATGGAACTTCGACTGCGCGCAGTCGAAAATGATGCCTCCGCCATAGAGCGATTTTAAAAACCAAAACGGAAGCAATTTTTAATATTCAAGTTTGATAGTAATCCATTAACGGGTTCTCAGATTATCGTGATTACAAGCTATTTTTCATATACATGGCTCTGCAAGATAAATTCTTGTCCTGAGTTTGATAGTCATCCATCTGTCGGTTCTAATTATAATGCATTCCCAAGTTATTTATATGCATACATAATGAGCCCCATGACCTTTGAACTTTAACCTTGTGACCCCAAAATCTAATCAGTTCATTGGCTCTGCAAGATACATACATGCCCCAAGTATGGCGGGAATCCATCAATCGATTCTTGAGATAATGCGATCACAAGCTATTTTTGCATACATAATAAGCCCTGTGACCTTTGTCCTTTAACCTCGTGACCCCAAAATCTCATCAGTTCATTGGCTTTGCAAGATACATACATGACCCAAGTTTGGCGGTAATCCATTAATCGGTTCTTGAGATAACGCGATAACGAGCTATTTTTGCATACATAATGAGCCATGTGACCTTTGACCTTTGACCTCGTGACCCCAAAATCTACTCAGTTCATTAGCTTTGCAAGATACATACATGACCCAAGTTTGGCGGTAATCCATCAACCGGTTCTTGAGATAACGCGATCACGAGAACGGGAAGTACGGACGGACAACCAGAAAACATAATGCCTCTGGCTACTTTGTAGCGGAGGCATAAAAATCAAACTTTTTCAGCTCCAGAGGGGGCACATCCCCCCTTAGACTCCTCCCCGATGTGCCCGCAAGCACGCAGTTGACACTGGCGCAGGGGCACATGTGTAACTAAAAGGTGCGTTTATCTGGGTTAAAAAGGGGTACCTCTAAAAAGGGGAGGGGGCACTACTTACAAATTAAAAGGGGCATCTCTCAGATTTGAATAGGGCAATTATCAGAGGTGAAGGGGGCACTTATCAAAAATGAAAAGGGACACTTCTCGTACCTGAAAAGGGGCAATAACTAGAGATTAAAAAGTGAATGGAAAATTGACACTTAGCCTATTGCAAAGAAAAAGAAAAGAACTTGTTGAAGGAAAAGGAGCTTGTGTCCAAATAAAAGGGGCACTTATCAGAGGTTAAAAGGGGAAGGGACACTTTTACAAAAGGAATATGGGCACTTTTCCTTTGTAACCATGACCCTCCTCCCGGGAGGGCCGCCTCTTCACGTCAGTAAATCACCTACCCCCTAGGCTAACATCTCCGCCACTGGTCATGATAACAGCAAAAACTCTACCTGATTTTTTTCAACCAACTATAATTATTATAGTTGAATACAATATTTATGCTCAAGGTAGTTTGTAAACAAAGGCAATTGGCAGAATCAATCCCATATGTGTTCTTGTGCCTTATAGTTACCTGCCAGGTTATGAAATGCTGGGTGGACTGGGCTGCGTCTCATGAAACCGTCATAAGTACAAGTTCAGCGACATCCCATTGAAATGCGTGTATTAAGTTTAACACGCGTTTCAATGAGATGTCGCTGAACTTGTACTTATTACGGTTTCTTGAGACGCAACCTGATGGATATTCGAACCACTAAAAGGCCGGTGACTCAACCACAAAACCACAGCAGCTTCATTCGGAAATTAGGCACATGTGCGTGAGCGTGTGGGGGTGTAGGTCCCCCCTCTCGTATGCTTGATTTAAACCAGCTTATTTTTTTAGGCCGGAGCGCCCCTGCACTCCTCTGTACTGACCTGCTAATATTTCAAATCGAACCAAGACTAGCTGTGCACGTAGAACTATTCGTATTCCGCGCTGTACAATGAGTTTACGCGCTCTGATTTGCCGATACGCTCCAGCTGTTTCAAATTAAAGTGATAGAGGGCCCCCACTTACGTAAGCTTAAAGCCCAAGTCCACTCCAAAATAACTTACTTTCAATAGAACCAGAAAAATCAGACTAACCAATCAAAAAAAGTTTAGAGCCAAATCGGATAACTAATAAGAAAGTTATGAATTTTTAATGACATGAAAAACTTTGAAAATCACTACACAAATTGGCAACTCATTCATGAGTCTGTGACGTACAGGTATGGTCCTCACTATCCACTAATTATTTTCTTTATATTGATAATATAAATTTCCTATTTTCACCCTAAGAATCTTATTTCTTCACACCAGCATCCAAGTTAGATTGTTAGTAATATGTTTTTGTGTGGATGCACAAATAAAGAGTAATTTTTGTCCAGTTAAATCATGAAAAATTGAATTTTGATAAACTATTTATATAAAAATCAATAATTATGAAATACAATATTCAGAAAATAGTATCAATTCTTCAAAATTCATAAAAGTGTTTTGGGAAATGTCATGCACGCAATATGATACAAATCATATAACCTGGGCAAAGGCATGGGGAAATCATGTTTTGGGGATAAAAAGGAAATTAATGGGATTAAACTATATAAAGCAATTGATAAGTTGTGAGGACATGACATCACAAACTGATAACCATCTTGGCAATTTGTGTTGTGATTCTCATTGTTCCATAGTTTTACATAATTTTTCAAAAATTCATAACTTTCTTATTAGTTATCCGATTTTGCTCAAAATTTTTTTGATTGGTTTGTCTGATTTTTCTGCTTTTATTGAAAGTAAGGTATTTTTGAAGTGGACTTGGACTTTAAGTAATTAGCGAGCAAGGCCAAGTGCAACGTCAATACAACTTTTTACGTAACATTACATAACGAACTGACATGTCGTGCTTTAAACAGGTGACGCATTTCACACATAGGTGACGCACACAGAATTTTTCAAACTTAAGACTTACTTATGTAAGTCTTAAACTTAAGTGAAATACTTAACTTTTCAAGGACGCTGAAAAAATCGTAACAAATTTGACTGGAATATCATAATTTTGGTATTGGTAAAAACGGAAAATCACAAGCTAGCTCCTCCCACTAATGTCTTATAAAATAGAGCCTATGGCCTATGGGAGCCAGCAATAGCCAATCTAAAGGGCCCATGTCGGCTCGGCTAGGCGCCAAATTACGAAAACTTTGGTTCAAATGAACATATTGGAAGCATATTCCATTTTACAATATTCAACGATCGTTGTCGCGGTTGAAATCGAGTCTAAAGTGATGAAATTGTAAATAATAAACTCTTTATGTTGTATAGCGCCCTCTCAAGACTGATATTATTTTAGCTTTAAACAATGTTTCTTGACTACAATCGACCAATTTGCTATTTCCGTTTGGAAATTATATATCAGAACTGCATATTCTGAGACTTGAACAAAGACTACGTTCACGGCCTGCGCTTGCTTATACATATTCATTTCTATGACGTCAAATTGGAAGGTAATACTGTGACCCAGGAACTATCCTCTACCAATTGTTTTAGGGGCTAATTTTTTTAGTGCTTAGACTATATTTGTTATAATACATCCACAGGGGCATTGCGCATCCAAATATATCAACAATTTAAAGAATTACTATCCATCCAATTTCAAAATTTCCCAAAACTTTGCATTACCTTTAAAGATACCATGTCCCTTTTGCAGCCAACATCAAATTCTGTAGAATTTTGCAGGAATTATGAATATGTCATGTATGTCCTATCTGTGAAATTTAAATATTAGCAGTGTCATAATATTCAAATTATGCAAGGAAACCCGTTTACTTGCTAGACTTCACTGTCAGACACTATTGAGTGACTAACTGGCCTTTTTTCATCTTTGGTAATAACATACATGTATATAAAATTAGCTGTAAAGGTAACTCCGGGAAGCTCCAACACCGGCGCCGCAGGCGTCGGAGCTTCGGTAAAACTGTAGTGGGGGCTTCTAAAACAGCCGATGGGGTAACATTATTGCTAAATCTGCAATGGTAGTACTTACAATTTTACATCATAGGTGCACGAATCCTCAGGGCATAACAATGATCACTTGAATTCATAATTTGAAGAAATCTTCGATGGGAAAAAGGGTTATTCAAAGCCCTACACGATTCTTCCATGTCGCAGCGTCGATTCAAAATGGCGAAGAAACAGTGCATGCGCGCAGAGCCGCAGAAAGTATGAATATTCATGCTATCGGCGCCGATCGCCGAAATCGCTGAATATGCACGAGGTTGAGAACACGTGTGCTTGTTTACATTCACCGCTCTGTTTGTTCGAGTCGTGCATATTCAGCAATTTCGGCGATCGGCGCCGATAGCATGAATATTCATACTTTCTGCGGCTCTGCCGCGCATGCGTACTGTCTCTTCGCCATTTTGAATCGACGCTGCGACATGGAAGAATCTTGTGTAGGGCTTTGAATAACCCTTTTTCCCATCAAAGATTTCTTCAAATTATGAATTCAAGTGATCATTGTTATGCCCTGAGGATTCGTGCACCCTATGATGTAAAATTGTAAGTACTACCATTGCAGATTTAGCAATAATGTTACCCCATCGGCTGTTTTAGAAGCCCCCACTACAGTTTTACCGAAGCTCCGACGCCTACGGCTTCCCGGAGTTACTGTAAAGGGTACATGAGCATTTGTCTACATCAATAACCCACTTCTTGTACTGGCCAAAATTAAACTGATTGAATCTTTGCGCAGCATAAAACGTACGACCATTCGGTACAATGGTCTGAAAAATCAGACTATTACTTACTGGCTCTATAGCTCCTAAGTCAATTCGACAACTTATAGTCGTTATTTTCCAACTTAAAGACATTTTAAACTAAGCCCCCCTTTTTTTAGGGAAGTTCTAAATTAGTATTGTCTTTCAAATGCCGTTGGAATTTAACCTTTCATTTTTTTGGCCTGCAAATGGGACATAGTACCTTTAAAGGAAGTCTAGTCTTCCCACAAACGTTTCCAAAGCATGAGCACATAATGATCTCATCATAACGACTTCGACTCACTGCTGCATGCTTTCTATTAAGTGCAAACAAACCTCAAGATATCGCATCATCATATTGGACATGTGGGACTGAAGTCAAGACAGTGAGAAAATTGAATTTTCATTCCCTCATTGTATTGGACCTTAAAAGTCTCAAAAAATTAGATATAGTCTACAAACAATTAGAAATAAATACAATTTTGCATTTTTCACTTAAAAGGCATGCAGTACTCACCCAAGCCTTTGGTGATGATAGATGAAATTTTAGTCCAGTCGCGAAAATCTAGCTCTCGGTTATGCAATTACGTGTAGCGCGTGTGTGGTGTCTTCAAAGAAACTCGCAGAAAAAATATGTGACAATAGTCACAACAGACTGACTAATTGCCATCGAGTCAAAACAGAAGAAGAAGAAGAAGTTCAACTTCATGCAGGGGGGAAAATCATTCATTTAATTTCATTTCATTCACTTTATTGGTTTAATGTGCTTTCTAATATGGCAAATTGGACTGATCAAATTAATATAAGGCTCAGGTAGTTTACATTGTCTTTAAAATTGCTTTCTCCTACCCCCTCCAAGAGAAGGGATCCAGGGGCGGATCTAGCTTTTTGCTAAGGGGAGGGTTGACCAAACGACGATGTGGAGCATCGTCTACGAGCCACGAAGCGGCGAGGCGATTTTGGGGGCTATTTTGAACCCCCGTAAGCTGCCATTGTATGCGGCGGCAAATATATTTTGTGAAATTATCGAAAAATTGACTATTTCTAATCGCAAAGTTTTATTTCTGTATGGAAACGCAGCCATTGTTATCTTGGCATGCATTCAAGTCATCATAATAGGGTAAATTACGTCTTACATGATTCAAGAGGTCTATTTTGCAGGGAAAATGTCAATTTCGTAGAATGTTCTATGCCATTGGGTATATGTGTGAACCGGGTGTGCGGAAATGGTGTGTTGGGGAGGGAAGTGAGAGTGCGTGTGTGTGTGTGAGTGTATATGTTTTTTGTATTTAGTCACAATCATCTTTGAATAGCAACCTCCATTTTCTTTGTCATCGATTTTGTGTTTTGAGATGTAACTTTTTTCCAGTCGAAAGGTCTCGTTTATTGGTTATGAAATAAGTCTCTTTCTGGCTGTACTTTATTTCAAAAGGTTACATACTAATCTGAGTTGAATTGAATTACCTTCTTTAGTATTTAAGGTTTGAAGAAAACTAAATGAAATCAACTTTATCAGTGGCGTAGCGTGGGCTCCTTCATTGTTGGGGGGTATGGTGGGCACCGGTCTTTAGTATACTAGATCTGCGTTTGTGAACCTTTCTTTAGTCACGGCGTCCAAAGGAATTAAAAAGTTTCGTGTCACCCCAATCCCAAATTCATCAAAGATTATCTGTTTCACTCCCTCATACATATAGGGGTACGTTTCGCGTGAGGACCGAGAGGGCTCTTGCCCGAAATATAACATCCGCATCCCTGTATGTTCATCAGTATGCACTTTATAAATTGTAAAATTATAGATTAGGTTATACCATTGCCATGCAGGAATCATCTTGATTTATCCATTTTGCGAGAAGTAAAGCGTACAAGGAAAAATAAATTTAAAAAGTTTGTTGTGGAATGAATTTTATTTCGATATCAAAAATATATTAAACAAGTAAACATTCGGGCGCTGTGATGCTTTAAAATGTGCTAAAATCTCCAATATATGACTCTTTTTAATCTCAGGTTTCTATAGGGCAGAAATTTGTTATTTAAATATATTACCACCGGTGAACATTTAACATAATATTAAGAGCATTTCTTTTAGTAGATTTATATTTGAATGACCTTTTCAAGGTTTATGTTCGTGGCTTTGGTAATCGTAATTTATTTCAGGTGATTCAAGTGTTCCACAATTCTTAGTATCTTTTGTACATTCTGAAAAGCTAAGTGACGTGGAGATGTCTATAATCAAGATAATGGAACAATTTAATTAGGAAAATGAAAAAAGAGTATGGAGTTTCAAACATGGATTTTAAAATCATATGCTATCCGTTCTCACCATAATTAGACTCGAAATTTCCTTACCGCTTATGTCTACTCGTGAAATATTGTTGGTCATTTAAACCTTAAAACATTTAGTACATACGAGCACCAAAAAAAAAGCATTTTTATTTAATATGACAAAAATTTTGTTTGTTTATCAGTTGACTCTATATAAATTGTAAAATGATAGATTCAATAATATCATTGCCATGCAGGAATCATCATGATTTATCAATTTTGCCAAAAGTAAAGTGAACAAGGAAAACAATTTTTTTAAAAGTTTGTTGTGGTATGAATTGTATTTCGATATAAAAATACAATAAATAAGTTAAAATTCGGGCGCTGTGATGCTTTTGCTAAACACTCCACCCAAAAAGTATGTTTGATTGGTTGTTTGTAAGCAATGGAATATGTTTCAAAAAAGAAAATACTGTTTTATGTAGGATTATTTTTAAAAGTTATTTGTGTTAATAAATACAAAGCAGGGTGCACATTTGAATAATCTTCTCACTTATTTTGTTGATGTACAAACGTATAACTTGCAATTCAACTGTTAGAAATTACATTGGAAGATCATGAATTTTGATTCAGTTAAATGAATTGTAATGACAAATTCTGTGTCTGTAAAAGTCATGAACAAAAGATGATTCGAAAAGGGAATAATACACAGGTAAACACGGCATTGAATTACGAAACGTGAAATCCAAATTTTTCTAGTACCGACTGCTATGGATATTATAATTTAATTAGTGAAACACTTTAAATTTCGTGAAACATCTATCGAGTTAAGTATCAAAAAGTGTTAGGGGGATATTATTTCTTTAACCGATTTTACAATATCTAATTTCAAAGCTTTAATAGTTTCCTCACCGTCTAAAATCATTCAATGGAGGTTGTTGGGTGTCGTGGTATAGTAGTTCATTCACTTGACTCTCAATCCAAGGGTCGAGCACTAACAGCCCGGTGTCACGGACCAGAGTGACCGGGTGGCGATCTGTGTCCGCAGACACAGATTGCCGAAAATTGGCTGGCGAGACGCGTCTTACTCTTAGGTCGGACGCATGTCGCCGCGTAAGTCACGGCGAGATGTATTAATCCAACTTGAAGTTGAAATGTCAAAATTCAATAGAAATGTGTGTTCCTAAAACTAAAAGGGCATATTATAATCTGAAATTGAAAAATGAAATTGCAGGGCTCGAGATATATCAGCTAGTTTATTAGATATTTGTTCAGGGTCTGCTCGCTGTTCATAAGGACAGCTATCCCGAACCCTACAACTTAAAAATCGACTTAAAATGTATATACCTCCACTTTGCTCCACTCGATTGTATCTTACCAGTAATATTGTATTTTTCTGTAACATAAGACAAGAGAGATGTACTGTTTACTCCCAAATCGTTTGTTGGCTACAATTTATATCAAATTAATAACACCATAAAAAATGGCTAAACGTACGAGTCTAGCCCCAAACGGAACGTTACTTCACCATACAAATGGCTGTACGTACGCGACTAGCCCTTGACACTAGCGACCAATAAGCCTGCGACCAATACGTTGGAAGCCCACAATGTTAGAGTTTAATGAGAAAGCCAGCCACCAAACGGGGTTGTAGTGTCTCCAAATCGTCTAATCGAAAAGGAAAAAAATGCCGGTTTGAGCCCTAACTTCAATCTGAAACGGTAAAACCCGGACAAAAACTGTCGGCATGTGACACAATCATGTATGACAGTAAAGAACAACTTTACAGCTTCTACATTTTTTGGATCAATATGTATAACTGAAATGTCATACGATAGTTTTAAAAGACTTCAAACTTAAAGTCCAACTGTTGCCATAATTGTATGTGTAGCGACTCATACATTCGCTCTACTTTTATTGTACATTCATGTTCTCAGTAATTTTCCATCATGCTACGTATTTATATTCATTATTCGGACCACAGTACGTGTGTTTATTCCTTCAATCGCGAATCGTGGTTCCGTACATCGTTCACCCGCGTATTTTCAACGCCACGAGGTTTTTCTTTACTCCCTCTTACACCTTGGTCGAGTCAACAGCTCCTGCATCCATCTTCAGTTGAGTCACACGTCTATGCATGATTTTCTCTCCGGGCCGATTCTCTTCCGTGCCTATCACCTCTTTTACGGCACGTCAACTCTTTCTCTGCCGGCTTCAACGGGCTGGCAGTCTTCCAGTGGAACGTTTATATCAGGACCGACATGGCGCTTGATTCTCCGCTGGGAGCTGCCAGTTCCTTCGTTCCGGTATACGTAGCTCTTTCCACACACGAGCTCGACTCACCGTAGTTCGTCTATCATTTCATCAACGAGTTCGACTCACTGCAACTCTGATGATTTCACTTCAAAGTCCGGCTCAGGCGATTCATCGAGCGACCTACTGCTCTTCATCACCCGACCGGCTTTGATGTCCGCATTTTCTTCTCTGGCCTCCCGACATCGAGCGACTCACTGCTCCGTCTTCGAGCGCCACATTTCTTCTCTTCTCTTCTCGCCTGAGAGCTTCTTCATCTTCGATCTTCATCATCATGCACGAGCGTCAGCGTTGAGATTCTTCACGGCTTTTCAGTCATGAAAACGAAGCGTACATCTCCGCCATCAAGCCTCCGCACCTTCATCGCGTGAGCCCCTTCCTTCGTTCTTCACATCTCTTCATTCTTCACTGGACTTTCGACTTCATTTCCACTCTGTCGTAAGCTATTCATTCATTGCATTTATTCATGTTCATTCTCATTTATTATTGGCCAATGTAACTCCGTGCAATATTCACATTTACTATTTATGCATTCTCATTCCGAGGCATTTATATTTGCGTGCATGACTTACACTTTGCAAGTGTTTTGTCTGCAACATCAGTACCCAATAAAATAACGAAAAGGGAATACACTTTTATCATGTGTTTTATTGTCCGTGCAACCTTGCTTCCTCGTAGCTAAAATAAAAATAGAGTTGTGTTGTTGTGTGATTAGTGAACACGCTTTACAATTTCCATTCACAATACCTCCCACATACATATCTCTAAATATGTATTGTGTGGATAAGCCCTTGTTATGCTGGTTTGAGCCCTAACTTCAATCTGCAAAAGAAAACCCAGACAAAAAAAAATTGGCACGTGACAAACAAGGGCATATTATAATCTGACATTGAAAAATTTTGCAGGGCTCGAGATATACCAGCTAGTTTATTAAATATTTGTTCAGGGTGTGCTCGCTAATCGTAAGGACCAATATTCATGACGCGGAACTTCCCATACCCGAAGGACCGCTATTCATAAAACGGAAAGGAGGTCACTATATATATATACATATATTCATAAAGAAATAAGGATTGTTATTCATTAGGACCGCTATTCATAATTCAGTACTCATAAGGACCACTTTTCTTAATACTAAAACGGGGTTGCTATTTATAAAAATTAAGAAGGGGCGCTATTCATAATTTACATTGGGGGTCACTACTCGTAAGGACCGCTATTCATAATTTAGATTGGGGGTCACTACTCACAAGGACCGCTATTCATAATACGAAATGATCGCGGATCTCTATTCATCAGACGAGAAGAGGGTCGCTATTCATAAAACGAGAAGATGGTCGCTATTCATAATATAAAATTAGGGTCGCTATTCATAACAGGAGAAGAGGGTCGCTATTCATAATGGGAGAAAAGAGCCGCTATTCATTATACGACGAGAGGGTCGCTATTCATAATACGGAAAGAGGGTACGTTGCTATTCATAGTACGAAATGAGGGTCGCTATTATTAATACGGAATGAGGGTCGCTATTCATACAAATTAAATAAGCAATAAACAAAATGATAATAACAAAGGGAAATATTGGGCGGGGGACGCCCCCACGGCTGTGGCGTAGCTGCCGGGGGCGACACATGGCCCCAAATATTTGTCTTTTTAAAAAGTATATTTTACCTTTTATCTTTGATAATTATATAGAGACATCCCCAATTTAATATATTTCCCCCGCTCCTGTGGTGACGAAAAAAGTAGTAATACATATAATCCTATCGTCATTTGTCCTCCTTGTGGGAAATTTTGCCCCACTACCCTGTTCTTATCCAGGTTACGCCACTGAGACATTAAGTAGAACAAGCAGGCCCACTATCATAGTTATTTAAGGACTGAGTTTTCTATTTCAGAAACTAGTAATTGATAATATACGACAATATTTTTGTAGAAAGTAGCTTTTAGTAGAACTTATGGACCTACAAATCATATAGCCTTAGCCATATCCAGGCATCCAGAAGCTCTTCAATTTAAGCCAATGAAGAGTTTCAAGATTTTCGTTTTTCCAGGAATTATCATACCTCAGGAAAGGAGTATTCATATTGATTAACCTAACTTCATTTATCCATAATCTTGATTTCCTGAAACTTTCCTAACACCGAAACCAAACGGGTTTGAACCGGACCATTGGCCTAGTTACTGCCCGGAGAGGGGTGAGGGGGGAGGGGCCTTCAAAATTATTTTTGTTTTTGTTTTGGGGGGATAGGGGGCTTGAACACTTTCGGACCTTGAAGGTTTTTTCGCGTCATGTAGCGTAACAATTTGGGATAGGATATCTATAGCCCTCGTAGCAAGAAGGGGGCAGAATATAATGATAAATATAGAACTAATTAACACAGGGAAAATACGGAATGTAAATACATTCGTAAAAATTGTTTTTTGTTTTGGGGGGATAGGGGCTTGAACACTTTCGGACCTTGAAGGTTTTTTCGCGTCATGTAGCGTAAAAATTTGGGGTAGGATATCTATAGCCCTCGTAGCAACAAGGGGGCAGAATATAATGATAAATATAGAACTAACATAGGGAAAATACGGAATGTAAATACAAATATGCAGGCTCAGAAAAAGTTAAACATCAATTAATTCGAGACATGAATTCAAAACAAACACAGAAAATATACATGTAATGATGTAATAATTATTCAAATCCATGTATACCTGCATACAGTTTTACACACGAAATATAAGGAATCAATTACTTTAAATCTAAACCAAAATAGAAAATTACAATAAAGGGAACGAAGCAAACGAGGAGTAAGGCTGACGTGAGTTGTCATGAAACAAGTACGATTGTAGTGAAATCCGAATTTGGATAATTTGCGTGAACAATTTTTACTTTCATTTCAGGTAGATTCGAGCAATGATATTGCTGTACGACTGACATCTCAAATTCATATTTGTAAGAATCTTATATAGATCATTGTGATTGCAATAAATAAAATAACGAAATAATTATTATCATTCCGTATTAAGAATTGCTATGAGGGCTAGATATTCTATCACCCCCTCCCCCCCCAAATAAAAACAAAAGCAAATTTCATGTGTTTTCTGTGTTTGCTTTGGATTCATCATGTCTCGAATTAATTAATGTTTAACCATTTCTGAACCTGCTTGCATATTTATGTTCAAATTCCGTATTTTCCTGTGTTCTGTATTTATCATTGCATCCTGCCCCGTATGGGCATTTAATTACGGTCAGATGAGCATATTTTGATACCTTATTCATGACACTGGCAGGTCACTAATTGGCGTGGGGTCCAGGGGGCTGAGCCCCCCTGAAACTCAGGGATTTGAGGCCTTTTATTACGGTTAGATAAGCCTTCAGGAGCCCGCCTTAGGCCCCTTGTGGGGCCGAGGGGGCGGAGCCTCGGAAGCTCAGGCGTTTTAGGCATTTAATTACGGTCAGATGGGCATATTTTTATACCTTATTTGTGACACTGGCCGGTCACTAATTGGCGTGGGGTCCATGGGGAAGAGCCCCCGGAAGCTCAGGGGTTTTAGCCAATGGTAGATGAGCATATTTTGATACTTCATTATTTTGTGACACTGGCAGGTCACTTTTTTTTTTCGTTCTCTCTTTCTTTCAATTTCTCTTTAATATACTTTTTCAAAAAAAGGGGGAAGCTCGAGGCCCCGAGCCCCGCCATTCCGCGAGCCCTGACATGTAGGCCTCTAAATAGGCATATTTCTTGCCTGCTGGAAATTTAGGAATTTGTCATATTCCAACAAACGCATACAAAAGTATAATTTACTAAAAAAATGAGGAAAAATCTCGGAAAATTAATTAGGTCATTTCGGCAACATTTGTAAATCACCGGTTTATTAGAAATAAACCACGTTTGAATTATATTTTGGGGTTGGCAACTGCCCCCATCAGTACGGCAGTGTCCCCCGATCTACACCTTGTTGGCGGAAAAATCGCAACTGATCTCCCTTACCTTTCTTCTTTCTCTTTTTTCTTTCCTTTCTCTCCTCTCTCCCTTTCCCTTCCCTTCCTTCTCTCTCTTTAGGTTTGCTGGGGGAATAAGCGCCTTTCGCTCCCCTCCGATCCTCACCACAACTTGTTGGCGGGAAAATTGCAACTGATATCCCCCTTCCTTTCTTTTCTTCTTCCTCTTTTTTTCCTTCCCTTTATCTACTCTATTCCTTTTTCTTTCCCTTTCCTTCCTTCTCTCTCATATTTTGATGGGGGCGGGGGAGAAGGAAACAGCCTGGGAGGCAAGGCTCTCTCGCCCCCCGATTTCCTTCTTTTCCCCTTTTCTTTTCTTCTTCCTCTTCTTTCTTTCCCTTTCCTTCTTTTCCTTCTCTCTCTCTCTCTCTCCCTTTTTTGTTCTTTTTTTTTTGGGGGGTGGGCCAAGACTCGCTCAGCCCCGCCCACTGGATCCCCGCCTGGGCTACATATCGCACCCATAAATAAAACAATTTTAAAAAAATCTCTTACGGCCCCCCCCCCCGCGGCTACGCCATAGCCGTGGGGGTGTCCCATAACCATTACTTCGCTTTCTTATCATTTTGTTTATTGCTAATTTCATATTCATTTTTTTAAGAATAGCGACCCTCACCCTGTGTTACATAGAGTCCTTCATTTCGTATAATGAATATATAGCGACCCTCTGCCGTATTATGAATAGCGACCCTCTTGTCGTATTATGAATAGCGACCCTTACGAATAACGGCCCCGATCTTGTATTATGAATAGCGACCCTCTTTTCATATTATGAATAGCAACCGTTTTGTCGTGTTATGAATAGCGAGTCTTAGCGACCCTCTTCTCGTATTGAATAGCGACCCTTATGAATAACGGCCTCGATTTTTTATTATGTATTGTGACCCTCTTCTGATATTATGAATAGCGACCCTCTCCTTTGATTATGAATAGCGGTCCTTACGAATAATGGCCCTTATATGAATAATGACCCTTTTCTCATATTATGAATAGCGGTCCATACGAATAGTGGTCCTTATGAATAGCGGTCCTTACGAATAGCGGTCCTTATGAATAGTGAGATTACCCCTCGTGTTTTGCTATGATAGGACATTATCAATATCATCCATGTTACACTTTCACTTTTTTGTTTTTTATTTTGAAGACACCATAGCCCGAATTCTATCATTTTTTTTTTTTTGTTGCGCTAACTACGACCAAAGTCTTATTGGTCGCTTGATCGAAATATAGAAGCGTAGCCAAATTCGATCTTTCTGTGCGGTGCTCTTAGCTTAGACCCAATAAACTCGAAGGTGAGTCTTGCTATAAGTATCCATATATTTGATATGTTTAATTACTACAATTATGACATATTGTATATCATTTAACTATCTCATGACTGCCGTGTACTAATACTATTGATACATTTCTAGTGCATTCATGTCGGAAACATATTCAAACGAAATAGGGTCACTTAGGCCTATCTGAAGTAAAAGGGGGCACAACCTTTTTCGTATATTCATCAACGGTGTTTCAAATATCATAACGAGTCAACATTGCATCCTCTTTTTCTCCCCCCCCCCCTTCCCCCTCTCTCCCCCTCTCTCTCTCTCTTTCTCTCTTTCACCCTCACTCTCCCTCTCTCTCTCTCTCTCCCTAGCTCTCTCTCTCTCTCTTGCCCCCTCTTTCCCCTCTTGTCATATAACTTTTAAATATCTTTGTACAGAACCATTCCACCAATCAGCAATCATTCTTTTCGCACACCACATGATTTACGCTTCGTTAAATGCTCTGCAGTTTAAACACTATAACTGTTAATATATACAATAAAAGTTGAGTTATGTATTAGATCATATTCTCACTGTCATAGGCAGACAATATTTAATAAATACAAAATAATATAATACAATTTTAAAATAATTTCCCCCACATCACCCGTTACAATTTTTGTTTAACTTAAAGCCCCTCTGCACTAGTTTGGCCAGGAGGGATTAGCATGGTCACTGACAGGTGGTTATCTCATCATCTCAGCTCCAATTAACATAAGAAAAAGAGGATCATGGGGGACCAACAGGCAACGCGCTTAGGCATTGTTTTCTATATAGAGGGAGCAAGTAGCTACAAGTAGACAGTGGGGCTTTAACAGTTTCTAGGAATAGTAAGTAATGATATGAGCCTCATCAGCCTGCATGCATGCCATTGGTTAAGGCGTTATTTCTTAAATGGTTAGATTATGATGCAATAAATGCACTTGCATTTCACGGCTTTGAGGAACGTTATTAAATATAATTTTAGACAACATCATGTAAACAAAAAACATCTCGCCGGTGAAATGCGGCGAGATGCGTCTGTACAGACGTGAATTCGCTAAGACACATCTCGCCACGACACCGGCACTAACGTCCTTTGGCAAGACATTGATCCAAATTTGCCACTCTCCACCCAAGTGTAAATGGGTACCTGGAAATTGCTAGGGTAATTATAATTGCAGTGGCCTCAGGAAGAACAGCATTGAAGCTGACCAGGCTTCCCTTGGTAAACAAAATTATTATGATTATATTATTCAGTGCTTACATATAAGTTACAGGTTATACCTGTACTACTAGCTCCTCACCTGTCGTGGTGGAGCGGGTGAAGGTGGCCCAGTACAATCACCACCCATTTTTAGGGGTTTCAAAAATAGCTGTATAACTTGTTTTATGTTGAGATAAAGATTTCCTGTACCTCACTCCACTGTTCATTTAAGGCGGGGGATTAAAAGTGTGTCATGTAAAGTGTGCGATGTAAAGTGTGCAATGTGCAGTGCAAAATGTGCGATGAAAAGTGGATGATGTAAAGTATGCGAAATTGGCCTAAAGTATGTGATGTAAAGCTTGTTCATGGAAAGTGTTAGATGCAAATAATTATGATGTATTGAGAGCGATGGGAAGTATATATGTAAAGTATGCGATGTAAAGCGAGTCATGTAAAGTGTGCGATGTAAAGTGTGTGGTGTAATGTAAAATTGTCACGTCAAGCACCCACTCAAATATGAAGTGGGAATGCAGTAGCTGGTCGACTCTTCTCTCTCCACCCCCACCCTACCCCCCACCACCACCTCATTTAAAACTAATACTTATAGAAAAAAGGATGACACCATTACATTATTAAAAGTAAAAATAAATGGAAACATGCATTACGAGCATCGTGTAGATACTGTGTTAAAAATGGCCATTAATTATAGAGTTAACGGTTCGAATCAAATTGAATTGCTGGTCCACGTCATGCAGCAAGAGGGGTGGTTCACACCTAACACAATTTAGAAGGAATACTTGACGTACGTATGGAAGTACGGAGAAGGCAATGATTACACGTATCTATTAACAGTGCCTCGTTTACACGACCTCTACTGAATTCAGGAGAGGATTCATGATTTTGTTAAAGAAGGGAGCATTACAAAAATCTCTGACAAGCACAAAGGACAAAATTATCACCTTTTGAGGTGGATGCATTATTAAATAAAATTTAATTTCAAAGGGAGCACAACTTTTTTTTTGATGTTGTACTCAAGATATGGAAGACCGGTTTTACAAGGGCACAGCCGATTTTGACTTTCTAAAGTCGCCTCTAAATGATATTAATTATAATGTTGATATCTCCCGTTCTTTCAGTGACTCTTAAAAAGCACCCATTCAGAGGGCTTATACTTCATATTCGATCCTTTTAAGCTCTGCACTACAAACAGGACAGGACCCTATAAATCATTATCACTGTAACCAACTAGTTGTGATTGAGGAAGACTTTTAGTAAATCAAAGCCCGACTGCTAGTTGGGAGCTTTCTCATGAATGAAACATGCAATAATTTCAACGTAAATACAATATTTCATTTTTCTTTTTGGCATTGTCGTTTCATTATTGTTAAAACCTAACCATAAAACCTAACCATATGGATGAAAATTAACCATAGTGAGAACGCACGATTGAATGGTAATCGTCGATAAGTGACTTCATGCATAATAGATGTATGCATGCTCTGTTGATAGCGATAAATTATAGATTATAAACGGCCAATCATTTTCATATCAAAATTGCGTCCTACATCAGAGCAACCGTTCTCGTGTCAGTTATGTTATCACTTATCACTAACAAACACAGCACCTTTGGCGAGAAGAGAAAAGTGTCAAATATAGGACTAACTCTATGACAGGCGTCACTCGAGGAAGCAAAGAATTTTTATTTCAGTGAAATAAATAAAATAGAATATTCTTACAATTGTTTTAAAGCAAACCTTATGAACTGAAAGCGATTCGAAGTAGCAATTGATTATATAGGGAAACTAAGTAAACAAACGTGGACAAGCCTTATGATCTACATTTTTGGTTTGATTTTTTTAAATTATTCAGTATCAAGGAGTTAAATGTGATATCTCCGGCTGCCATTGTATCTACGACTTAATTTTCCTGCTCATCGAATTGTCGCAAAAGAAATTATTGTGAACAGAAATTGATTGTGACAATAGTGGCATCACTGTCAGTTTCTTCCAACTTGAGATGCGAAGTACATCAACGCATTCACAGAGATAGAGGCGTTGTGTTGGACTGTCAACCACAGCGTTGGAATCCCTTTTGCCACATTTGCCACACTCGACCCAGGTGTTGTAAGTGGGTACCTGGCAGGATTCATTTTTTGAATGCACTGATCGCTACAGTTGCCGGAGCTATATCTGTGGTAATAATATCCCAAGTCTTCGGATTCGGGAAGCGCATATATAGAGACGTTATATCATAACCTGATATACAAGAACGGCATACTATTATCTGTTATCCACAATCATCTTCTGCGATGGATTACATGAGGACAAACTACACCGCCGCCGATGCCAAGTACCGGAATGTCTCTCTAAATTTTGTAGAACTCGCGTTAAACGCAATTGCTCTGATGCTAACATCCATAACTTTGGCGATGTTCCTATTCATCAGAAAACTCTGGAAACAGCATAATATATTTCAAGTGAACATCATTTTGGCAGATACCATTACCAACATCATCGCATGTGTATATATTAGCCGGTCAATTAATTATCGGGCAAGTAATTGTTTTATTTTAGTCCCGTGTATACGATTTTGAATGGCTCCCAACCGAAAGATTTTCGTCAGGTTTCTAAGAGCTCCGTTGATACATTGTCAGATATTCAAAATTTTAGCTTGAAAGCTGTGATATTTTCAAATCATGATGCCCCAACCTTTATCTAAATTACCTTACTATTTACTTTTATTTTTCTTAACTCCATGCAGCGACACATCTTGAGTTCTCTGTAAAGATCAACAAGATTAGTGTGGCCATTACCATGAGTAATTCATTCTCTACCCCATCCTCTTTCTCTCTCTCTGTGTATCTATCTTAGTATATTGGTGTTGTGGTCAAATCGATAGGTCACCGGATTGTTATTCCTTGAATTCTGTTTGCACCAATGGGCAGCTGGGCTAAAGCCAGGTTGATAGTAGTAGTACATTCTAGGCACATTCAGCATTATCCGGGATAGATATTCATGTCTACATACAAGTAGTTATTATTATTGTTATTATTATTATTCATGTTGTTTTGTTGTTATTATAATGATTATTATCATGATCAGCAGCAGCACCATCGTTGTCATCAACAATAGGATTATTATCTTTGCATATCATATAGAATTAGCCCCCCAAACAGAGGCGGCGCTCCTGGGGCAGGGGGCACAGTGCCCTCCCACTTTTCATGTACCCCAATAGTGCCCCTTTTTACATAGGAAAAGTGCCCCTTTAACTTTGTAAAAGTGCCCCTTTTACATAGGAACATGCCCCTTTTACTTTGACAAGTGCCCCTTCTAATTCGTAGAAGTGCCCCTTCCCCTTTCCACCTCTGATAAGTGCCCCTTTTATTTTGACACTTACGCCTTTTCCTTCAACAAGTTCCCATTTTATTTTGCAATAAGTGTCCATTTTCCATTCTCATAAGTGCCCTTTTTAATCTCTGATAACTTTCCTATCTGAGAGGTGCCCCTTTTGCTTTGACAAGTGCCCCCTTTCCTTTGTAAGAAGTGCCCCTTTCCCTTTTTAACTCGGATAAACGCAACTTATATTTTCACATGTGCCCCCTTTCCTTTCTAATAAGTGCCCCTTTTCCTTATGATAAGTGCCCCATTAAAAAAGAGCCCCTTTTCATAAATGCCCCTTTTTACCTATGAAAATAGTTCCTTTTCATTCTCATAAGTGCCCCTTTTCATCTCTTGTAAATGACCCTATTCAGTTCTGAGAGATACTCGTTTTACTTTGACAAGTGCCCCTTCCCCTCCTGATAAGTGCTCTTTTCATCTCTAATAAATGCCACTTTTATTTTGACACGTCCCCTTTTCCTTCCTAATAAAAGCTCTTTTCCTTCTCATAAGTGCCCCTTTCCCTTCTCATGATTACCTCTTTTCATCTCTGATAAGTGCCCCGTTTATTTTAGCATGTGCCTCTTTTTCTTTTTAAATAAGAGCCACTTCCCCCTTCTAATAAAAGCCCCCCTTTCACCTCCGATAAATGCCCCTATTAAAATCTGATCGGTCCCCTTTTTCAACAAAATAATGCACATTTCTCTTTATTATTAATGCCCATTTTTCATTCTCATAAGTGCCTCTTTTCATATATGGTCAGTGCCCCTTTTCAGATGCGATAAGTTCCCCCTTTCACCTCTGATAATTACCATTTAAACAATGATACGTGCCCCTTTTTCTTTCTAATAAGGAACCTATCCCTTTTTCATAAATGCCCCTTTTCACTTATTATAAAAGCCCCTATCAACATCTGATGGGTGCCTCTTTTCCGTCGACAAATGCCCATTTCCCATTCTCATAAGTGCCTCTTTGTTTAGGTGTAAGAAGTGCTCCATTTTCACCTCTGGTAATTAGCCTTTGTACTTAATTTGACACGTGCTGCTTTTCTTTTCTAATAAGTGTCTTATCCCTTTTGGTAAGTGTCCCCTTTTCCTCTCACCATTAAACGTGCCTAATTTCAAGCGACTAAGAGCAATTTCCCCCAAAGCTCGCTCGCTACGCTCGCTCGCATTTACAGATGTTATAATTATGTTACTTATCAAAGGTCTTTTCAGTCTTCCGTTATGAGAATGTGCTTATAATCCCATCAGGATTGGGTTTTTCTCTTTATAAGATGTAATTTTCGCGCTGCGACCTCACAAATCTTTAAAATTTTCCTCGCTCGCTTTGCTAGCTCGCAAATGAATTTTAAGACCATCGCACCCAACTGCAAAGTATGATGCATAACCAATATCTTATATGATGTATAATAGAAACAAATATTAAAATCATTCCTGATAATGTAATCACAATATAGGGGTATATACCAATGTCTAAAAACTTGTATATTTTCGCTTTGAGATTTCCCTTTGAAGGTGCCCTTTTTTGTTGGGGCCCCCCCCCCCACTTTGGAAGTCGCTCTGCCGCCTCTGCCCCCAAATATCACTATTATCTATTATCTAACTCATCTCTCTCTCTCTCTCTCTCTCGAATGAACGTTTCTCTTTCTCCTTTTTTTTTGTCCGTCTCTATATATTATTATTCATTTTGAAATGGGAGTGCTGACTCAATTTCTTTGATCAATACTGTTTTCCGTTAAGTTCGACTCAAAATGGGTGACAAAAATCATCTATGAATTCCACTAGTGCCAAGTCACTTTGGTGATCCATAGGTATTAATTTGTTCTTTTTATCTAATCTTTCAGAACCTCGTTTTGTATGGTCTGGTGGCACTCCCGGTGGGGGTCTCGTTGATAAACATCTTGTTGGTGGCGACATATCGATACATTAGCATCGTCATGGATCCTTTTGGAAATCGCTCAATTCTTACTACACCGCGATGTACCTAGTCAGCATTTTCACATGGCTCTTCATGTTGAGTCTGATTTTAATAATCGCAACTTTCTCAACTGCAGCATTTATTATTGTTAATTCATTTCTGATATTTGCCCTCCTCGTAGTGACTGGGGTGTTCTACATCACCATTTATCGCGCGGTGTCAAGGAGCACGAATCACACCGAGCAACGGTTGGCTGAGAACAAACGCATCCTAGAGACATTTGCTCTGGTTTATTGTTCAACTCTTGTATCTATGGGTACAGTCGGGGTATTGGAATTTGTATATCACTTCACAGATGTCCCGAAGGGCATCATAGTGTATATCAGTTTCTCTGTAGAAATAACTATTATTTTGGGTACAATGTCAAATTCACTCATATACTGGTGGCGACTGCAAGAGTTTCGTTCGGTCATCATGTTCCTTAAGTGTAAGAGACCTACGATTCAACCCATAGGTTTTGAACCCGGGTTTTGAATGAAAGAGTGATACATGTATCATAAAGATAATATAGATTTTCCAGCCAATTTGGCAACTCTCCCAATCCATGCAATTCCTTTCGCGTGCACCTAATTTAGCGCAATTTAGCGCTCTTTTTCTATTCGATAGTTCAAATTCATGATCTGTGTATTCATATTCGCATTTTTAGTCAGTCAAATAAACATGTTTCTCATTCAAATTCATGTAGTATGCACGCCTTTCGTTAAGCGTTCATTCACTTTAGCACGACATGATCACGTTATACTGCCGTTCGTACATTCAAATTGAATTTGGAGCAACTAATTTAGTATTTTGTTCATTCAAATTTGTTTCTAATGATTCCCTCTAAAAAAACAAATCCGTATGTTTTGCAAATAAGTTTATATGTAATGACTATAGTACGAAACTTTCAAATTTGCTGAGATTTAAACTTATAAGAAGATGATTATAGGCATTTAGATTTAGGATATGGGTGTAGAATTCAAGGCTAGTGATTGATGAGTGCGTGTGTGTGTGTGTCCGCGCGCGCTCACACACACACACGCACGCACGCACGCACGCACACACGCACACACGCACACACGCACACACGCACACACACGCACACACGTACACACGCACGCACACACATATATATGTATGTATTAAGTGTTTCAAGTTTTAAATGACCAACAATATTTCACGAGTAGACAGAAGCGGTAAGAAGTTCGAGCCTTTTTATGGGGAGAACGGGTAGCATATGATTTAATAATTCATGTTTGAAACTCCGTACCCTGGTTCAATTTGCCTAATTACATTATTCAATTATCGTGATCATAGCCACCTTCACGTCATTTGGCTCTTCAGAATGTACAAACATAGGGCAGATATTGAGAATTGTGTAACACTGGAATCGCCTGAAATAAATTACGATTACCAAAGCCAAGAGCAAAATCCTGGAAAAGGTCATTCAAAATTTAATATAAATGCGTTAAGGCGTTTTATAATCCTCTTCCTATTAATGTTAAAGCGTCTACCAGTGTTAATATATTTAAATCGAAAAAAATCTGCCCTATAGAACCCTTATATTAAAAAGAGTCATATTGCACATTAATTTTCTTATTATATAGTCATTTCGTACAACATCACACCCCTCCCCGATTTTCTTAATTGCCTGTCTCCTTTTGTTTTTCTTTAGTATCGTTAAATTTGTTGCATTATATTGTATTGTTTGTATAATTTGTACTTTTTGTCTATGCGTTAATACCTTGGACCCCTCTGAAAAACAGCGATGTCATATTATTGCTGAGCAGGTATTATTCGTATAGAGATATCGACTGCTACGAAAGGACTGGCTGTTTTTATACGCTCAAGGGGAAGTTGCGCCGCTGCTATCACCGCGACGCGCGCCTGGTTGGGCGGCGCGCCGAGTGGTGATAGCAGCGGATGCACCTTTCCCGCGAGCCAGTATAGAAACAGCCAGTCCTCGAATATTAAAGCAGTCGATATCTCTTTTATATACCGAATTGACACAAAAATCTACCAAGAATTCTTACCTTATCCTTTTCTTGAGTAAAGATTGGTTAAAACATCACAGGTTAACCCAAAACAGTTTGACCCAATGACGATGCGGAGCATCGTCCACGAGCCGCATAGCGGCGAGGCTATTTTTTTGGTGCTATTTTCAACCCCCGGCCCGTAAGTGATGTTTTTCCTGGCATCTACTAACACAGTGGAGTCCATAAAAAGCAGTGCATGATAACGTCTTTTTAAATCAAGTAACAGTTTAATACACAGTTATATCCAGAGTTATCATGACTTTTTTTTGTGTTTGGTTAAGTTACCAGATGAGTTGAATATCTGCTCACAATATTTGCACTTAAAAGGTTTCTCTCCAGTGTGCGTTCTTTCTTTTTTTTTTTTTTTTTTTTTTTTTTTGCAGCCCACAGGGGGGTTAAACCCCCTAACCCCCGTAGATCCGCCCCTGAATAGTTTACAGAAGTTGTAGCAAGCTGACCATCCTGCCCAATATCGTCTAACCATAATTTGTATATACCCAAATTATCCCATTCTTAGTTATCCATCATTTCCTTGGCAATTTAAGAAATTTAATTTTTCTACATTAATGTGATCACCCCTTCACAATCACTAAAAGACAGGAACACAATGAATAAATCTCATCTGACCTATATGAAATGGTACCAGCTTAAACATAGCTTCAACTTTATTACAGCAATCAGTCTTCGCCACTAAATAATAATCATCTGTCTGCGCGGCAGGGTATTATGAGGCTGAGCCTGAACAACGTTTGTAACAATATAGTTTATCAAGTTATCAATTCTCAAATGTTCAGAAAGATGCATTTTACTTCAGCGATGTTTCAGTGTGTAGGTGTTTATCTTTCCATTCAAACAACACTGCATAATTTATTTATAATTCAACAAAATGTTTAAGATGTTACGTCATAGATTGATACACAATATTTTGATTATTCAAACTCAATTGCTCATGGCATGAATCTCAGAGAGTTAAGAGTTTGCGAGAGAGTAAGAAAGTGGATGCATCTCTCCCATATCTTACTACTGAGTTGATTTATTGGCCTTTTATTACATCTTGTATTCTTGTAGGCATTTAATCATCTTCGAGCATTCATTTACAGACCAGCAATGATAATTATGAAATGTAGTTTAGTTCTGGAGAAGAAATATTCATCTAGATGTAAGTAAGTTCATAATATCAACTTTTTGGTCCCACTGCTCGGAATAATTTTCCACTGGATATTCCTTCATGCCCTTCAATTGGATTTTACAAGAGAAAATCAAAGACGTTACACCGACTGTGTATTAATTTAAAACATGGTACAAGCAGAACAAAAATATAGATACATGATATGAACTTTCACAAGGCTTTGCTCAAAAAGCAAGTATGTGTATTTTGCTTATGGCATCATGTTAAACTTGAATGATTATTATTGATGTTGCTCCTTGAATTTAAATCATATTAATTTGATTTTGTAAATGAAGAGTTCTGTCTCGTTTTGCGTGACGAGGCGAAATTCTGTTTATGCCACTCTTTGCATTCATCGAAGAAATCTTCCTGAAGGTTTGAACAGTGAAAACTATGTAGGCCTACTGACATGTAATTTGTGACGAAAAATAATGAAATAGATAAGCGAAGTATCAGTTAACATAATATTTATGACTTAGTAGAACCTGACATGTACAAACAAATACTAAAGCATGCTTCGGTTATGTCATTATATTCCTCACAATTAACCTTTTTTGGGGGTAACAATACTGTTTCATTGTGTGAAACCTTCATGAAGATTTATACGATGAATACAAAAAGTTAATAAACAATTCTCTTCGAAAAAGTGTACGGTAACGAATAACCAAGAAATTATGCATCATTATACCGGGTGGCCCACACACACACAAAACAAAAATGAACACTCGATATAATCGATTTTTCAGGACTTACATCTAATCATCTTTTTACAAATTCAATTTGCTGGATAGAGCACCTTTTCCCCATTATAATAACACCAAGATCATCAAATTTAGTTGAGAACTTTTTATTTTATGAGTAATTTCTAATGGACTGTCATTTTCGGAATTTGCCCGGTTTCCAGAGTTTCGAAGCACGATGACAAATCAATGGCAAATCTCGAAAATGACAGTCCATAAGAAATTACTCGTAAAATAAAAAAGTTTTCAACCAAATGTAATGATCTTGGTGTTGAAAAGGTGTTGAAAAGTTGTTCTATCCAGCAAGGTGAAAAAAGATAACTGTTGATCAGAGCAAAGTCCTAAAAAGTCAACTACATGTATTCCGGTATTTTTTGGGGGGCCACCCGATATAATGTAATAACATACTTCACCATTTGTTCTACTCATTAACAAAAGTCATGTCCGTTTGGCTTATGAAGCAGCTGGGCCGTCTGTGAACCTGGAAACAAATTTAAGACTTTTTTGCTATGCATGCAGCATGCTTACTATGATCGAAGCCGATTATTTTATTAATGTTGTCGAATTTCCCCTATTCCACATTATTAAAGAAAATGATTAACGTGTGCTATATACATCTTTGACTTGTTACATTTTGTCGCGAGTATTATTGGGTCGCGTGCCAGCTAGGGATACATGTTATAGGATTTTGTGAAAGAAGTAAACAAAAACAAAAACAAAAGAGCGTCATTTGTGGCTGTCGGCTGTGTGACACTTTCGTAAATGAAGCATAATGATATACATTAAATATATCATACACAAAAATTGCAGGGTGCTGCAGCACCCCGGCACCCCCGGCACCCCCGCTTCCCAGGACCATGCCCCCACATGATTTTATTGCTGTAGATCTACAATCAAACACGCAGGATCATTCTCTATGTTATTATCTTTTTCATTAATTATAGGGTCTAGATTAGACCACTAATATTTCTATTACTTAATCGCCACAGCTCCCCGGCCCCCCACTCAGTGTTATCTGAGGACTGCCAACATTTCTGAACCCCCCTTTCGCGGGTTTTTGCGGGCTTTTCCTGCCTTGAAGACCCCCTTAAATCCGGAACACTGTTCAATGTACCCCCTCTTTTGATCTATGATATTCAAGATATTTTATGACCCCCTTTTACAATTTCTAAGGAATCCAAAGAGAGAAAAAGTAAAAACACCCCCTTTTTAAAGAAATCTCCGGGTGAAAAGTCAATACACCCCCTTTAAAAAAAATACAATTCTCGGGTCGGACTTTGTCGCGCGAAAAGTACCCCTTAGTATCTGAGATTTTGGGAACAAGAATGCGGTCCCGGGGGCACAGCTCCTAGCCTACGGAGCTCAAACATAAATAGAGTACCGAAGCTGTGACATCATAAACATCTATTCTTAGAATTTCTCAATTGTTTCTTCATTTTCCGAGAGAGCATAAAAAATAATACCCAAATGTCGAAAACCAGTTGACCATCTGAATAAAAAGATTTCCTATAGGAGCCCAGTGTTAAATTGCTCTGGCTAATAATGAGCCAGAGCAATATAACACTGAGCTCCTAAAGGAAAAAAATGGAGAAATTCTAACGGAATAGATTTTTGATGACGTCACACTTCACCACTCTATAGAACCATTAGATTTAGTAGTCGGGTCAATATACGGTAAAAAACACCCCAACCCCCAAAAAATTGCAACAAAAGGTTTTTCAACGGTTTCTAGTAGAATTCGCCCTCAGGAATAACATACTAAAAGTATACCTAAATCGGAGGTTCAGAAAGGTGTTATTTTCAAGATGGGGTCCAAGATGGCCGCCGATACCTAAAAATGGCCATAAATCACCTAGTATCCATCCTAGAGAAATTATTTCGGTGTCTATCCCATGGTTTTGGGGGTCACTGAATCCATTGAGACAAGTAAGAATGGTGTGTGATGGTCTAGGAAACCCCCAAATCCAACATGGCGTCCAAAATGGCCGTCATAACATAAAAATGGCCATAAGTCACGTATTATCCATCCCATAGACATAATTGGGGTGACAATGCTATGGTTTTCGGGGTCATAGAATCCATTAGGAAAAGTTAGAACGTTAAGCAGTGGATCAGGAAACCCCAAAATCCAAGATGGCGTCCAAATTCGCCACCGTAACATGAAAATAGCCATAAGTCACTTATTATCCATCCGAGAGACATAATTGGGGTGTCTATGCTATGGTTTTGGGGGTCATAGAATCCATTAGGATAAGTTAGAACGTTAAGCAGTGGTCCAGGAAACCACGAAATCCAATATGGCGTCCAAAGGGCCACAAAACCACTAAGATTTCTCAATAGAGGGCGCACTTTATGAACAGAAAATGAACTTAAAATGTTTCTCTCTCACCCTTATGTCACCCCCCACAGAAAAACGGGTCAATTCAACTATTGACAGGTCATTGTCAACACTGGGGGAGGGGGGGGTGAAAAAGATAACGTAAGAACTTAATTATAATATCTAGACACACATTCATAATACCACCATACAACTAAAAATGTTTAAAACCTCGTTAATTGTTCATGTCATCTTATAGCGAATATACACATGCAGATCTTCACGTTCCTTCATTTTGATGAGGAATGTACTTTAGTAAGGAAAATTCATCTTCTGCTTCACTATCAAGTGACTCGTTATATGGATTGTGGCATACATCAAGTTGGCAAGGTCCACACACATACTGTTACATGTAGTCCGTAACCTCTGCAGGTATAGCGAGTTGTGCTACAAGCAGTACAAAAGTTGTAATTTCAACTTAAGAAGATTACTAGGTGCAGCCTCCGTATTTGACATCAGTGGAACCTAGTGATTGTCCTCTTATTTTCAGCCCGAATCTGTGACGTCCATGTCTTCTTCGCTCTCAATCCATGCCATGACTTGGTAGCCCGGGGGAGGGGTACTCACATATTAAGACATATGGGGTGTGCCGGTCTAATGGGTCACTTTTCCACAAAAAATCCCTAAACATGGGTCCCATTTTTAACAAAAAAGTCCCTAAACATCGGTCCGTGTTTTCAAAATTTCCAAAATATTAAAATTGTGAAAAATGGGCTTTACTTCGAGAAAAATGACCCCTAAAATGGGTAGGATTTCGAGATTTGAGCGGCACACCCCGCCCAAAGCAAATCTGAATACCCCCCCCCCCGGGCTTGGTAGTATGTTCTGAGGGAGTGAATTTGGTGGAGGCTGGCGTAGGAGGGAGGGAGTTGCATTGGCAATTTTCTTGACGAACAAGTTGTATCGTAATAATGCAAGTGATTACAGCGGCCACCAAATATGACAAGACATTGCTTTGATACCAAGTTTGATCCTCTAAGCTAGTTACTTTAGCTGACTTGGTAGAAGGAAAGTACTAGCACAGGATTCCAAAGTGAGGTTGCATTTCACAAGCTTCTGGAAGACTACTTTCTTTCCTATTCCGAATATCCGTGAAGTCGAATCGCAATCGGTGTAGGCATCCAGAAAATGTAGTGAGCATAGATCCCGTACCCAGGTCCACTTTCAACTGCCTACAGTTCTACACCTTCGGAGCTTCGGCTGCATTGTAAGAGTGGAAGTATAGTTCCCTGCTATCTGTTTCAATGATTTTGCGAAGTCCAGTTCCTTTCATCAGGGTATACCGATTGCTTATTTGCTTCCAGCAAAATCATGAAGGTATGGAAGCAACCTAAGCGCAAGTTAATCCCTTTCAGTGTGCTATTCTGGGGTACATCGATAATTAGCTCAGCGGCCTTCCAATATGCTGTTTTCACAGTCTTGTTCAAAACGAAAGACAGAGCTACGACTCTGGGAGAGATTTCGAAAGTAAAAAATGTACCTGAACAAACCATAAATGCTGCTTTGCTGTTTCAACGCTTCCTGGTAGTTTAAAATACAAGGGGACTTGAAGTAGCAGAGGTAATGAGCTATGAGCTCAATCCGTTCCCATCTGCACTTTTCGAGGCTAGGAATGTCTTTCGCAGGGCTGATAAGCCTTGGCTAGCTCATGCTACAACCGATCATGCAAGTAAAGTGTCGAGTGAAGCCGTGATAGAACACAGAACAGTTTGGCCTTGATGGTGGTTCCTTGGTGCATCGGATACCATGGAAGACAGGAGACAGTTATGGCAGAATAGCACGACCATATGCTGATTTCACAACCCCCTACTATGTGGTTTTGCAAATGTAGTTGTTGACGGCTATGGTGGAGGGCCGTCAATTAATGATAATACACACCAGCGACGTGGGCAAAATGCCCATCCAGTTGTCAGATTCAATGCAGACACAGTATTCTCAGACAAGAAGGATGAGTTTTTATCAAGAGACTGCAATAAGCAGGGACTCATAAATCTCATTAGTGAGGAACTGAGGAAGAGTAATTGCACCGTAATCAATGTATCCGGGGATGCAGATGTACATATTGATAAAGCTGCAGTGAATTCATCTCGTCGTCAGTCTACTACTCTGATTTGAGAAGGCACTGACATAATGGCGTTACTCTTGCATTTAATACGCGGATGTAAATGTAGATAGCAGGGTACTATACTTCCGGTCTGACGATGCAGCCAAGGCTCCAAAGGTGTGTAACATTGAGCAGTTTAAAGTGGACCTGGGTAAAGATCTATGCTCACAACAACTTTTTCCGACATGCCTACACTTGTTGCGATTCGACTTCCAGGATATTCGGAATCGGATAGAAAGCAGTCTTCCAGGAGCTTGTGAAATACAGCCCCACTTAAGAATCCTGTGCTAGTACTTTCCTTCTTCTAAGTCAGCCAGAGGAACTAATAGAGGAACTTGGTATCAAAGCAATGTTTTTCATGTTTGGTTGCCGCTGTAATGACTCACTTGCATCATTACGATACAACTTGTTCGTCAAGAATAGTTGAATTTACCCTTTTTTGGGGGGGGGGTAGGGGGTCGGTGACATCATAGGGGTGAGACAGAAACATTTTAAGTTCATTTTCTGTTCATAAAGTGCGCCCTCTATTGAGAAATGTTAGTTGTTTTGTGGCCTTTTGGACGCCATATTGGATTTCGTGGTTTCCTGAACCACTGCTTAACGTTCTAACTTATCCTGATGGATTCTATGACCCCAAAAACCATAGCATAGACACTCCAATTATGTCTCTCGGATGGATAATAAGTGACTTATGGCTATTTTCACGTTATGGCGGCCATTTTGGACGCCATCTTGGATTTTGGAGTTTCCTGATCCACTGCTTAACGTTCTTACTTATCCTAATGGATTTTCTGACCCCGAAAACCATAGTATTGTCACCCCAATCATGTCTATGGGATGGATAATACATGACTTATGGCCATTTTTATGTTATGGCGGCCATTTTGGACGCCATGTTGGATTTGGGGGTTTCCTAGACCATCACAAACCATTCTTACTTGTCTCAATGGATTCTCTGACCCCCAAAACCATGGGATAGACACCAAAATTATGTCTCTAGGATTGATAATAAGTGATTTATGGCCATTTTTAGGTATCGGCGGCCATCTTGGACCCCATCTTGAAAATAACACCTTTCTGAAATTCCGATTTAGGTATACTTTTAGTATGTTATTCCTGAGATCGAATACTACTAGAAACCGTTGAAAAACCTTTTGTTGCAATTTTTTTGGGGTCAAACCATATCTTGACCTGACTATAGAGGTGTGTTGTCGAAAACGGTGAGAGTGGCATCAATAAGGGGATTCCCCTTTCGGAAAGAAGAAAGAAACATGGGCGTGGCTCGACATAGATCTCAATCATGCATTGTGCTATGATGTCGTTAAATTGTCCTCTTCTTCTAAAAAGGTTGATAGGGACGTTTTTAATCAAAAGCTATTAATGATACGTTGATCATACGATATAAAAATAGAAATGAAATCATCACAAAACTGAATGCAATTTCATGACCGCGTTTTTTCCCCCCTTTGATCTTGACCTTTGACACGTGAGCTAGCTGAGCTGAGCGAGTGAAGATGGACTAGGCCTAGGTCTTCTGACTTGGAATGAATATGCGGAATATTGGTCAATTTACCATGTTTTAATGTTATTTATATTGAGAGTTTGTGTTTAGACACAATTTTATAACACTTTGGTACACTGGGAAAACTCAAATGAATTATCTGGCCACATTATAAGGATGGAATCAAGGAGCGAAAATCCAGAAGAACAGCAGCAGCTGCAGACGGCGATGAAGGCTGTCGGGCAGGCAATTCAACTTGATACCAGCGGCAGCGCTCCGGTGAGTAACACGAGTGCAGTTACGTACGGAGAGGCGCGGGCAAGAGTAGTGTGGGGCGAGAAGTAGTGTGAATTGAATGATTGGTAGATTGAAAATTGAGAGAGAGAGAGGGAAAGAAAGAAAGAAAAAAAGTGGTTTATTTTAGCGTTTTTCCAAAAAGTCTTGAAGGTCTGTCATCAATTTATTTATTTAGATCTTTCTAGATAAATTTTGAAGTAAAAATAGAATTGTCACTTTGATTTGAGTTTGAGAGCGTACAGTACATTACTACATCATAGTACATGTATGATGTAGTAGTAGTAGACCTACATGATACATCAATCATCTGTGTATATGTAAATCACTTTCTGAATTATTCTGCTTATTGTTAATGATAGAGCCTAGACTAGAGGAAACA
Source organism: Mesocentrotus franciscanus (assembly GCA_037976565.1). Taxonomy (NCBI): domain Eukaryota; kingdom Metazoa; phylum Echinodermata; class Echinoidea; order Camarodonta; family Strongylocentrotidae; genus Mesocentrotus; species Mesocentrotus franciscanus. The sequence goes on from CP137676.1 coordinate 12,800,369, forward strand.
TGTAAAATCAGAAGGATCCACTTTGGCTGACAGTAACAAGTCTAGATTATTTAATAGAAATTTTTCAAAATTTATGACTCGGGAGGGTCTTTTCTTTTCAGAGAACCATCAATAATATGCTTCCCACAATATATTTTTGTGTGATTTGTGAGATGCCCCCCCCCCCAACTTGCCCAAGGGAGAAGGCACCTAGGAGAAAAACTGAATTTTATTTAACGGGAGAATAATTGTCCGTGAATACATTACAATCCAGTGACCGAATTGCCAATAGATTTCAAATAGAATTGCATAGATTTAGTGATCTCATATTTCAAACATTTGTGACTTTCTTATTATTGGTCCGATTTATTTTAAACATTTGCCATTCCGTTTCTCTTATTTTTCTGCTTTCGTACAAATAAAATTATTACAAGAGTTGTATTGCCCTTTAACCCAAACCATATTAGTACTGAGACATGGTTTCGTTTGGTTTGGATTTATTTTCTGTATAAAAAAACACATTTTATGAACATAAAGAATAATGATAATTATTTAAAAAAATTAAGTTTCAAGTTTTCAAGTTTCAAGTTTTGTTTATCTTTCTTTCATAACACACATTTCAAATATGACATGAATATAACAAGTTAACAGAATATGGTGTTACAATAGAAAGATGAGGTGACCTTGGTTGAAAGCAAGGCTTGTGGAATGAAGGTCCCTCATGAGTAGCTTATGAGTACCGGTATGTCCTAAATGAACAAACTCGTCGGATAAGAATACTGTACACATTAAAATGCTTACAAACTAAACTAACTAATGAACTGAGAAAAATATAAACATAAATAAGTATAATAAAATCTACTGACTACTAAATAATGGCTATAAACAAGAGAAGCAGGAAAATACTACGAGCAACAGGACAAAAAACACGGTAGAGGGAGAGAGAGAGAGAGAGGCAAAACAACAGGACAGAAACACAGACAAAAACTAAACAAGACGGACAGATGAATAGATGTAAGAAACGGGAGTAGAAATATGCTGACCTATATAGCAAATAATTTTCTTAAATATGAATCAAACTTTAAATCTAGACAATATCGACTCAAAAAAAGTAACTTCAGTTTGCGCTTAAATACATAAGTAGGCCTACTGACCGATTACGCTATTCTTGGTTCAAGGGAATTCCAAAACCTAGGTCCAGTGGACCCCAATGTAGTCAGGGCAAATTGCATTCTTACAAGAGGTAAGTGATATGCTTGCGCATGTCGTGTGGAATAACTATGAACTTGGTTATTTTCTTAAATATTCTAGCCAAGGCTACTGGCAGTAGACCTGCATTCAATTCATACATTAGAGCTCCTAGTTGTAAATGATAAATATCTTCAACTTTCAAAACACTACTATTACAAAAAAAGAACATCTGTATGCGCAAGATAGTGAGTATTACAAACAATTTGTATTACTGTTTTCTGTACCAGTAGTAATTTATCCATTTGAGATTTTAAGGAGTTACCCCAAGCAAGCACACCATAGTTCAAATATGGCAAAATTAAAGGGATCCGTAACTTTATCTCAGATTCTGAAACAAAATCCTGGATTTAGCTCATGCTGCAATGATAATTATAAACCTTTAGGTCAGTCAGGAACCCCATGACTTTTACAAGCCGATCGCCTGTCTGATTATCAAGATATTTATGATTGGAATAAATACCAAATTTTGCTGTTCTTCCTACACAGTACATGTAGAGGTCCAAGTGAGTTTGAGTAATGATCGCAACTGGTACTGGTACTAATTAAAAAATATTCAGAGCCATTGAATGGTGCTGTTTTTCCTAGAGGTCCAACTGAGTTTGAGTAATGATAGAAACTGGAAAGTATGGTCTCACAGAATCAAACAAATTAATATATAGATTCTTCAAGACTGCTAAGTACTAACGAAATGAACGTTTAATAGCAGAATAATGTATGGGTATAGAAAAGTACACACATCTAGCTACACTTGCCTTTAGTGAATGAGATTCCAGCAGTCTTTTGAAAATAATCAAATTCTATCTTGGTCTAACACAGGCAACATGAGATAAAGCCTGAACATGAACATGAAAGAACACTGCTTTCTTTTGTAAAAAGTGTATATTGTTCATTTTTATTTTTTTATTTTGTGCTAAATTTTTACTTGAAATCATAATTCAGTCACTTTTGCCCAATCTTTTAATACTCTTCTTCCTTAAATTTTATTACTGTATCTCTGGTTGAAAAAAGGGCCCTTTGAAATGTACATGTAGATCTATGGAACTGGTTTGCTACATACAGTACATGTACTCACCCATTTCGGGCAAGCTAGATTATAATTTTGTGTGTGATTTTACTCGATCCTTATTTTACAAAGTCAAAAAACTAAATTTCTATTGAATTGTCATTGATTCAAGGTAAAGTGCATTTGTGCACGATATTGTAACGTCTTTGTTGAAGAAAGTACTGTATGTAATTTATTTCTGATGGAAATGAATAAATTAAAAAAGAGTTGAATGTTGGAGTTTCCCTTGGACAGAATAATCATTGTGATTGCATTATCCATTGTGTAGCCTACATTGTAGAAGTTTAAATGCAGTAGTAGATGTTTCACTTTCTTGGCAGGAATTGAAGTCATATGTGCATGTAGCAAATTGGCAGGAAATGCTAGGTTTTGCGGAAAGAAAATATTTGGCAGCAGTTCAGCTCTTTACTTTAATTCTCTTACAATGTAAATGGTTTAGAGTACCTCAGTTTTATTTTCACTTTCACCTTTAGTGTAGGCTAGCAGGCCTTAAATTTCAATATTTTTAGGGCAAGGCCACTTTTCTGTAGGGCACATTCCTATATTACAGCACAAATAGGAAGAATTGGAAAGGGCACAAAAAATCTCCAAGGCCAATGAGAGGGGCATTGAGGCCAATCAAAAGGGCATCCAAGGCCATGGCCTTGGTGGCCTTGGATTAATTTAAGCCCTGGGCTAGTTAGAAAAAACAGTTTCCTGGACTAAATTATTTAATTTTATTAAAATTACATATACTGTAATTATGTAAGAGCATTAAATTATAAAGTGAGCATGTCAATATATGTTTTTCTACAGGCAATGCAATTTGTCACAAACCTCAATATAAAATGTAGGAGTTGTACTTTTTTAAATTTGCACATGTCATACCAGTATATTTTTTAAATGGGTAAGTTTGTACTCTTTTTTTTTTAATATATTTTTTAATATATATCTTTAAATATCAGGGAATGAGATTTTGTTCATACATTAAAGTGCAAATTAAATACATAGGAAATAGAGAGTATTTACAAATACCCTTACATGTATGTATTGAATGTGTGCAAAATTTGACAATTTCTTAAATTTAACAATGTGCTATTTTTGGATAAACTTAGGGAAGGTATGTTTCATTCTTCTTCTCTTTCCAGGATGCATATCTTCACTATCTGAGTTGTATGCAGTACATTTCACAATGTTTATTGCAAGATGCAAGAGCTAAAGGTATGTGACCACAGTACATTTCTTTTGGTAATTATTATTTGGCTAACCTAAGTATTAGTACAGTACATGTACATGTACATGTAAATGTGGGTTTAGCACGTGGATTTAAGGTTAAAGTTCATACATGTAGGTGGATTCACATAGAGGAAAAAATGGCTGTATACCCTTTTCATCATTGGAACAAACAAATTAAAAGGACAGGAGGCGCGATGGCTCAGTGGTAGAGCAGAAGTCTTGTAACCGGGAGGTCCCAGGTTCAAAACCAAGTTGATGCACTAGTGCTCTTTGGTAAGGCATTACTCCTCATTACCAAGTCCCTCGGAGAGGACTTGAAGTCGTCGGTCCCCTGGTTGCTTACTTTCAAGCATACTCCTGCTTTCTTAGCAGTTGGGTAAAAAACAAGCAAACAAACTAAGAACAAGTTTTTGTTACATTACTAAGATATGGACTTTAGCTGTTTTCAAACATTCTGGCACCCCGCCCCCCGCACCTCCCTCTTAAGATGATCCCTGGAGTCATCCTTTTGATAATACAATTGACATGATACATGTATATACTAGGCCTAATATATACAATTATCACCAATGCAAGATTTGCACATCTTAAGTTTGCATAAAATTTCACCAGTAAGTCATTTGATTCCAGATGGCTTGAGCGATCATAGCAATAGTTATGATATCTCATATCGTCCTCTCCAAAACTGTTCTATTTAACGTGTACTTACATGCAGGAGCAGATTTCTCTAATTCTTTCTTTTCTATGTCCAGTTTCCCAAGCACCGTCCGTGAACCTGAAGACCAAAGGATCAATGAAGATGGTGAAACTTGCTCAGCAATGCAGTGAACGCGTGGTTGATATTATGAACAACATGGGTAGGTAATCAGTAGTCGTACTTGTTAGATTTTAGTTAAAGGTATTTGGTAAATTATTATATCTATTGGGACCAAATAGATATCGCGCACATGGTCGCGTAGTCCCATATACATCTTTCTGTGTACAGCGCTTGTAACTTTACCTAGACTGGGCCAAATTTCTTATCATTTTGATGATTCCAGAACCTTGCAGTACGCACCAATACTTATATGCTAGATGATCAACATTTTCTGATCGATTTCACAACGTTGCTTTCACAATGCAATCGCATGACCAGAACTGGTCTTTATCTTTAACATCTCTACTCTAGGCTTTCTACCAGAGTACATGTACCTGTATGAGGGCTGTCATGAATATGCATATGAATGTGGAAGAACAGAGAGGGAAGAGGTTGACTTCTGTAGTTATTAAACTAAAAATACACTTCGGGAGATAAAGAAGAGTGAGATTTTAGAAATAGGGAGAATCAATGAGAAAGGTTAGGAGAAAACGTGATATTTTGACTGTTCTTAGATTCTATTTGGATCTAAATATATTGAGAAGCCCCACTAAATATGAGCAGTATGAACTTATCAATGTGATGAAGGTATGTAGTGTGTATGTTTACGTGTATGTAAATTATGATGTCTAAGGCTCATATTTTGATTCCTTTTATTTCACACAGAAGAAACATCCACTCTGACAAATGTACCCTTTCTAGCCACACACCAGACAGCAACCTTGTCACCTTCTCCTACACCCCCTTCATCAGTGACATCATCACTATCGTCATCAATGTCATCCTCACTGTCATCGTCGATCCCAGCAGGTCGCATCAGCCCATCCATGTTTCCAGCTGTCCCCTCCACCTTCTCACATGCTGCACCCGCCCATGTTGCCGTGGTACGACCCATCGTTCAGCAGCCTGGTCCACAGAGGTCGCCTGTTCCAAATGCACCTCCAAACCATCAGAGGTAAGATTTATCCAGTGGGAAACTGTAATTTTTCTTATTAAATCCAGTCTTTTAATTTCATTTCATTTGTGAAGAATGGGTCTTCGTTTTCTTGAAATAATCGTAAGTTGAGTGTAGATTTGAGAGTCGCACTTATGAAAGGGGAAGGGGTAGTCTTTCAAACAGTTGGGAAGAAAAGCAGGGAATGTATTAACTGTTATTGTGTTTTCGCAATTTCAGTTCATATGTCAGTCATCTCATCAACAATATTATCAGGAAAGCCACAATCTCGAGCTGCCAGATGGCTCTGTAAAGGTCATACACTTTCTTGGAAAAATAGACATGACAATTAAGTAACAACCAGGCTTGTCATAGTAATACCAGAGAGTTGGAATGGATGGAGATAGCATCTCAAAAGATTTTCCCAAGGGAAAGATATTCAGGATTAACTTGGCTTAACAACAAGAAATTTAACCCTCTCCAGCCATCAAATCCATCATCAGCCGCCCTTATCAGACTACAGATCCCCTCTGGCGATCCAAATATTACAAAATGTTACGCAACGTCTGCTTCCTAAATTCTCCAAACACCCGGTCGTAAAAATATGGAGGCATTGAGCTTAGAAGTGATGCGAGGCACCGCAAAAATGATGTGATGTTCAGTGAAGACATGTGTAGCTATAACATATAAAATACAGAATCCACAACATATGGCACAATGCAAGTTTCTATTGGTTATCAAATGCTTTTTGCTGTGCTCGGATAATCTACTGAATACATAGCCATTTGAACAAGCGAAATCGACCCTGGAAATCATGAGTTGGAGCGCATGCAAGTTTCTCATCATCATGATTTTCTAATCTAATTATTGACATTTCCTGAAAATTTCTGAGATTTTTACATAGCTAGGAAGGTAGTCCAAAGGTTTATCTCCCAACAGAACTAATAAATGAAATTGTGTTACATGTTTGCGCTTTTGTTGGATGAGGGTGAGAAGTTGTCAATTCATCACCTCTTTTCACCCTGAGTACGGGCCAGCAAAGCTACCAGGGAGTTGAGAGTTAGAAATGGCTTAATCCGAAAAATACTATACTGTGGGATTTTCTTACAAAGCCAGTCCAAAGTTTATCTTTCAACGTAGTTAAGTGAGTGTGTGTGTTTTTGCGTGTTTTCGTTGGGTGAGGGTTATTAAGAAGTTGTTAATTCACGTCCCCCCGTCCCTGGTTTCTTCCGTCCCGCTAGCTAGCTACGCCCAGGGAGATCATCTCCCTGCGTACGGCCGGGGCTGTGCTACAGTTTTAGCAAGGAGTCGCACGACGTGAGATTTACAAGCTGGGAATTCAGGGGATTACGGTAGGGGTGAAAAAAGACACGCGGTGTGACGGATCACTTCGAAGGGGCCTCTGAGACGGTATCTCCATCCATTCCAACTCCCTGGTAATACCTTGACCAAAACTTAACAAGGATTTTCTTCATCAAGTACCCTATCTAGACTTCATGAATGATGTCATCTGTAAACAAACAAGCAGGTCAGGGATATATCTCCTGAACTTCAGAATCAACTTTGTAATTTTCCACTGGACTCTGATTGTGGAATGATTCTTTCCAGGAGTTTCACAATGGGTTCTTTCCATTTAGGATTTGTTTTAAGAAGAGGGTCAAAGATGATCCTTTTTACCTTTGAAATTGTAGTTAGACATTGTACCTTTTTTCTTCTTCTTAGTTAAAGAAAGAGAGAGAGAGAGAGAGAGAGAAAGGAAAAAAAAGGGGAGGGGCAAGCTACATGTACATGTAGAAGCTACAGTAGATTTAGAGGTTGGATATTTTGGCTGGTTTCTCACCTTCATAACTTGTGTCTGAATTGTGTAAATTCACAGGCAGTTTTTAATTGAATAACTCTATGAATGTTCCCCCCCCCCTGGACGAATATGGATATTCCAAACATGTAAGATATCATAATGCCAAATTTCTAATGTGTGACTTGTTTTACATAAGTAGATACTTTCATTTTTAGCCCTATCTATATGATTACAATGTACATGATAAAATTGGCCACCTTTCCAATGTCCATATCTTCCCGAAATTAAAACAACAAAATGCGTACACAATTCCTTCACAACTTAATACCTGATATGTTTCTACCTGTACATGTATATATGGTCACTTCAACTCAGTCTAGAGAATAGGCCATCGGATCTCAATCAATTTCTTAAAATTCTAAGATCCTTATGATACCACTAATTTTGCAAATACACTGTGCATGTATGTGTCAACAATTTTTTTCTTCTTCTGAGACGTGTTTTTGAGACTTATTTTCAGTTTGAGTGGCCCTTTTTAATGTTTCCTTTTGATGTAAACCTTGTTTCTTGTTACCTAACCTTGTAAACCTAAATTTACCTGTTCAGAGTTATAAAAAAAGAGAAAGACTAAGTTTCTTTGTCCAAAATATTAGATACAATATCACAAGTCCAGTTTAAACTGCTTGTGAAACTGACCTCTTATATTAACCTTTTCCTCTAGACTAATCTGTCACCTGGTTGACTATAATCAATTCATTCTTCCTTTGGCTTCTCTTGCGAATCCCTTGAGGATATCGAGAGGGAATTTCCCTTCCATCTTTCTTGGTCAGCTGATCTAATCAGAATACAGCGGACGGGTACTGAAAGGTCACGTTGGAAAGTTTTGTCAAGAAGATTTTTGATGGACAGTTTTGTCAAAAAGTTTTTCTTCTGAGCTTGTCTTGTGATTATGATGTGTTTTCAAGCTTTAGTTCATAGGGATTAAAAGACAGTTTGGTAACATGCCAAAATGAAGATAAAATGATATCAGAAGTTGTTTTCTTTTTATGTGTGTCTATTAATGTTGGATCCACAGTACATGCCCTAAATCAAGAACCCTTGAGAGGTTGAAAGAAGAAAAAATGTAGCAAAATAACTTACACATGTAGATGTCAACCACTTAACAAGAGATATTACTTATAGCGATCTCTTTATCAGGAACATTGCAGTTGATTAAATGCCCACAAGATTGAAAGTAGAAAAAAATAGGGGGTTAGGAGACCAATGGTCCCTGAGACTCCACAAATTGGACAGTCTAAGAGACTACAAGTACATGTAGGTAACATAATCACACAGTCATACATGTACAGTTCCATGTAGTTTAAATACATGTATACAGTTTTGATGTACATGTACTGGTAGTAGCCTCCTGTTTTGATGTCATAGACTTTCTGACTTGGTACATGTAAAAAGGTCACAATGCCAAATATCTCCTTTCAGTAGATTGCCACAAGCAGTACAAAATTTTGAAAATCTCTTGCTGCAAGGTATACAAATCACAACCTTGCTTTTTGTAAATACCTGAAATGTTCTTGTCCAGAAAAGCCGGGGTTGTCATTTACAATTTGAGAAGTTTCATATTGCCAAGTTTTTGGTTTTTATGGTGTATATTTTCTTCATCTTGCTGTTTTTGGGTGTATATGTCAAACAGTTATAGAGCAATCGTTGCTCTTTTTTGCATCTAACTATAACCCTTAAAAACTCCCTATTGTATATACACTGTAGCCAAAGTCTTCCAGGGGATGGAACATCAAAGTAGTTTTCTTTGGGGAAATTAAATGCTTAAATTCCTTCCATTGGCCAGATCATCACCAATTAAATTGACGATTAAAATGACAGACTCTACCCCCCTCCATCTCCAGAGAAATCAAATGAAATGTGGAATAGATGAGGGGGGTCTATAACCTTCCGACTACTGTCCCTCTTCCTGTAAAGAATGCAGGTCTATTTCCCGTACTTACATCTTTAATGATTCACACAGTCCTGTCTGTAATCTTGTGATTCTCAGACATAGTCAGCTGGCTGGCTGGCCGCCATCACCTAGGCTTTTGATGACTCGTCTGAATCAGTCTGGCAAATTTCAGTGGAACGCTGTCACGAAGTAGTCTTCTTTCTTTGTTATTGGCCATTAGATACCTGACACGTGGACAGTCCGAGGCTCGTGGCTCTTTCGAAAGCTTCTTTCGTGGATGGATACCTACACAAAAAAATTGGAATCGGTGGGACAAAATTCGCATTTGAGTGAATGAATGCTGTCAAGGACCAGTCTTTTTGTGTGATTAGTTGATGGATTCTTGATATGTGGGCAGTTTTTGCTCACCATCTATGTTGCTTCTAACCTTCTCTCATGGATACTTTTGGAGTCAGAGGGACAAAACTTTCATTTGAGTGGATGAATGCTGTCATGGAGTAGTCTCCTCTCATTGTTATTGGCCATGAGATACATGTACATGTACCTGACTCATAAGCAGTCTTAGGCTCGTTACTTTAACTCTAATGATCAGCTTCTCGTACAGATAAGTAGGAATTATTTTGAGTCAATGTGGCAAATTTTGTGCATTATAGTGGATGAATGCTGTCTTGGAGTACTTGGAGTCTTCTTCTTCTTTCTTTGTTACTGGACGTGGGAGACTTGAAACGTGGACAGTCTTAGGGTTATGAGCTCTTGAGTAAATCATTGCAGTTTACTGGTTTTGAATCTCTTGCCAGGATACTCAAAGACTGTTTTGGAATTAGTTCCTGTCATGTTGGTAATTATTATTAGTCGTGTTTTACCAATATCCCTTGCCATTAATTTCACGTTGTTTTTTTAAATTTCATGATGTCTGTAGTTAATATGCGGGCTACATTAATTTTTCGCGGATTTCACGCTAAAGTCGGTGTCTGCAAATTTTAGAACTCGCGAAAATATAAACATGACTTCTTATGCGTGTTTTGAACGGGCTGAAATGCGTGCAACGCGAATTTAAGAACCCCGCGAATATAGATAGAAATAAAATAAAACAAATCTATCTTCTGTCTTATTTCAAAAGCCAATGTTTTTAGGGAGAATGATGTTGCTATAGGTTACTCACAAAACTATCAGAAATTCAATGCATTTTCAAAAATTGTACATATCTTTAAATAATAGATACTCTATTTTCATTAATGATGGACTTTAAACAGACTTCTGCTCGGCTCAACAATCAATTGAATAATAGCATAAAGGACACAAGTCCTTCTAGAATGCCAATTACAAAATGTAAGTTAGAATTTGAATCATAGATTACACTTTGTCAAGTGTGTACATGCACGTCACACAATCTGATGATAAATATTACCTTCTATTATTATTTATTATGATATATTTTCTATTTTTTTTCTTCTTTTAATAGTGACGAGGCTCTTGGACCATTAGAGAAGGCATACAGGGAGAATAGAAAACTGATGGCAGCATACAGGAGCAGATTAAACAAGATGCATACTACTAGCAAGAACAAAAGTCTTGTGGTAAGAAGTCATTTCTCTCAGTCAAATGTTAATACTGCTCTATCTTTATGCTTGTCCCCTACTTTTTCACTGTTCCTTTATCAATTGAATTTTCCATTCTCACTCATTATAAGATTTACTTTCCAATTCCTTTGTTTTCCCTTACAGTTTGTCTTTTTATAGTATGACAAATTTTAGTCTTGTATCAGTTGTTAGTTTATTTCTAACAACTCATTTGAATAATGTTCCCTTATCAATATTATCTCTGCTTCTTGCTATCTTATTCTTAATCTCTGTACCTTCTCTCTCTCTCTTTCTCTTTGGTATCATCTCTCTTTCTCTCTTTCTCTCACTCTGTCAACCCCCTTTCTCTGTAGACTACTGTTCTTGCCTCTTTTCTCCCACTATCCAGCCCCATCCCTCTCTCTCTCTCTCTCTCTCTCTCTCTCTTCTTTCTTCTTCCCTCCCTCCCACCCTCTCTCTCTCTCTCTCTCTCTCCCCCCTCTCTTTCTCCCTCTGTCCACCCCCACCTCTCTCTCCCCATTGATGAACAATTCGTTTAATCCCCTATGACTCTCTCTTCCTCATTCTCTGTGGTTTTGACACCTTCTGTTCCTCATGAAGGTGTGGCTTAATGATCTACTTCTGTAACGAGAGGAAGCAAGCATGGAAATGTTGTACTCCCCCTCTGTATCCTCTTTTAACTATGTTGATACATATCCATATGCTAAAGTACGTACACACATGTACACTTAGAAAGGTAAAAGAAAGGTATATCTTCATAGCTTATTACATACATTTCATTCATTCATTGTCTTATTGTCCATCTACATACATACTGTACACGTGGAGAGTCATCTTGTTTACATGCATTAAGAGGACAAACAAATAGATAATAATCAATAAGATATTATTATTATTATTATTATTATTGCTATTGTGTTTGTTGTTGTTGTTATTATTATTATTTGGATTATGGAGCAACAGAAGGCACACATTTGTCTGTATTGCCTACTTTCACCTCATTTTTGTTTGTTTGTTGCAATTTCATGATACTATTTGTAATTATTGTGGATTGTTGAAAGACAAACAGTATGAGAAAAAAAAATGATAGATTTTCACCCTTGACCAAATGATGTCAATAACAAAACTAAACTTTTTTCATTGTTCGGTAACTTTATTTTTGCCACCCTCTATTTATGTAGTACTCAAATGCAAGGAATGATAGAGCACTTTTATTATCCATTAAGAAGCCCTTTACACTACCAGTAGAAAAAAGATTGCAGGTCAAATGAGGCATACTGTAGTTTAAAGTTTATAGAGAATGTACCAGCATATTAACATGTGCCTGTACAATTTTCCCTTTAATATTAAAAGTTCGATTGCTCCAAGGAAAGGCCCATTCCATACATGTAGAATGGGAAGTGTTATATCGTGTATCATTTTATGGAAGTACATGTATGCCAAGAGATCTGTAGTCCACTTTGAGAGTATCTTAGTACTGGATGTTTATAGCTTTAGTCGGACAAGAATGGATGGGCCTGATGGACTATAGAAAAGTTATCTGTACTTTGAATTGTAAGTGGTGTTTTTGTTGTAATTGTTTTTTTTATAAATACTGTGACGTTTCACTCTTAAGGACTAAATGCTAACACTAACAGAAAGGGCTATGTAGTGACCAGTCACACAGTTGCTTGACCATTTTATTGATAAATCAAACTGGTCAATTCTAGTTACAGTTGTACTTCTTCTATGATGATGGGTATGTCAGTAGTAACTCTGTTGTTTTGTCCATTCATTTCCTTTAAAAAAAAAAATCCTTCAGTGATATATCATCTGCATTAATTCATTAGAGATATAGACGGAGAAATGTAGCATGTGCAGATCAATGTTTAACTTTTAATTGATTTGATCCTTTAATCGTAATTCTCCTTTTATTTTTTTTCTCTCCAGAACCTGACATTCCAGCGAAGACTAATGGAGAATATGGCCATTGCTAAAGCCAGGGAAGCCAGTGTATCCTTTTGAATATTTAAAATCTCTCAAACTTTCACTGACCTGTTCCTCTCACTTTTCTACTTCTATTAAAACCCACTTTATATCAGGGAGGACTTTCCCTTTTAGCTGACTGAAGAAAGCCAGTGAAGACAGTGATGTAGCATAGATCTCTGACAGTGTTCTCAGTCCGCTATGTTCAACTAGTTGATTCATCTTTGTGGTGTGGATGATATGTTGAGATCGTCAACAGTGAGTTAATGGTTTCCATGGCAATTACAACACCATGAAAACGTACCTTTCAATGATTATAAGCCGCTGTAGTAGAACGGATGAAGTTAATGGTTGCTATGGTAATTACAACACCATGAAAATGTTCTTTTCAACGATTAGAAGCTGCTGTGGTAGATCAGATCCAGCATATTCAGGCCTGGTGGTTTTGTTCTATTTTGTTTGGTTTGGTGTTTGAATGACAGGACCACACAGTTGATAAGTGGATGATTAAAACCTGTGACAATTGCTCTGTTAGGGTGGCTGTATTGGTGCCATCAGTGACCTGTGCAAACCAGTTGTTAAGGACTAAGGAGATGGTAGTGCATTTTTGAAGTAGACATTGCACCACTGCTTTCATCAGGCAGTATCTAAATGTGAGGCATTCAGAAATAGTGAGCGACTATTACGTATATGACATGTACATGTAGCTGTGTGCTTGGATAAACTAAACATAAAGAACTTGATCAAGTTTATATAAAATCTCTAGAATCTCTATTGGAGCCACGATGGCTCAGTGGTAGAGCAGTGGTCTTTTAACCGGGAGGTCCCAATTTTCGAAACCAAGTCGATGCGCTAGTGCCCTTTGGTAAGGAATTAATCCTCATTACCAAGTCCCTCAGAGAGGACTTAAAGCCGTCGGTCCCCTGGTTGCTTACTTACAAGCATACACATGCTTTCTGAGCAGTCAGGTAAAAAAACAAAACAAACAAGAATTGTCTCCTTAACTGACCCACCTCCACTCCCAGCTTGCTAAGAAGATCAAGGAACGTCAGCAACGTCTCCAGGAGCAGGCAGCCCAGAGATTCTCATCCACTGGACAGCCAACCAAGGAAGAGATGGAACTCAGAACAGTCTATGCTAACATAATGGAGTATGAGAATGTCAAGGTATGGGACTAAACCCACTGATAGATGGTCAAGTCGGCTGATGGGATTGCTATTTTGTGTATTTGAGATTGCACCATATTGCATTGTTATTGAGAAATTGAATAGTAGTTCTCTGAAAAGATATGGGTCATTCCATGTCAAATCACCCAGTGGTTTTAACCCGACCATTTTTTATTTTGATGAAATTTAGTGTACTTGTTGAGTGTGATCTCACAGCACCAAATCTCAAATTTTAGGTCAATCGGGTGAGGGGTTTGGGAGATACGGCCCACCAAATTTTGAGATTTTTGCAAAAATGGGGGTGGTGGGCCTACCTTTGAACCCTTGTATCTCAAAAACTAATGGGTCAATTTCACAAAATTGGTATTGTTGGAAAGGGTATTCAATAAGGATTCCAAATCTGCCATCATTTTGAAGATTGATACATGTTGGGGTACCTTGACCTTTTGACCTAAGATTTGACCTTGAAATTGACCTTGTGGATCACGTGACCTTGACAACATTTTTCATGAAATGTAATCTCTGACATGTTCCTAAAACATATAAAGTTTCAGAGATATAATATTTTTTGTTTAGGAGCAATAAGGATTGAAAGTATCCATACTCACAAATATTCACAATAAACCCTATTATAATGTATACAATACATGCAGTATGCACTGTACAACATACATCATCTTCCACATGCTTTTTTGTTCTAGTCATATCCATCCTAAATGTAAGCAGTACTTAAATAGAAATATAATGAGAAGTTCATATAGGCCTAAAGGGTTAACAGGATGTATGGCCTCAGGCCTCTGAGTCAGTTCTAGGACAATTACCCCCTGTGCAATCACCCCCTGGAAAATTAACCCCCAGGAAATGTCCCCCCTGAGGACAATTACCCCCAAAAAATTACCCCAAGGACTATCACACCCAGAGGACAATTACCCCCAGAAAATTACCTCCTAGGACAAGCTGTCCCCCGAGGACAATTACCCCGGAACATTACCCCTAGGACAATTACCCCTGGAAAATTACCCTCAAGAATAATTACCCCGAAAAAAATCTGCTTTGATTAAAACCAACTTATCAGACTGGACTTCCCTTTAACGAATAGGGGTAATTGTCCTTAGAGGGTAATTTTCCAGGGGTAATTGTCCTAGAACCGACTCAGAGGCCTGAAGCCATACATCCTGTTAACCCTTTAGGCCTATATGAACTTCTCATTATATTTCTATTTAAGTACTGCTGACATTTAGGATGGATATGACTAGAACAAAAAGCATGTGGAAGATGTATGTTGTACAGTGCATATTGCATGTATTGTATACATTATAATAGGGTTTATTGTGAATATCTATGAGTATGGATGCTTTCAATCCTTATTGCTCCTAAACAAAAATATTATATCTCTGAAACTTTTATATGTTTTAGTGAACATGTCAGAGATTACATTTCATGAAAAATGTTGTCAAGGTCACGTGATCCACAAGGTCAATTTCAAGGTCAAATCTTAGGTCAAGAGGTCAAAGTACCCCAACATGTATCAATCTTCAAAATGATGGCAGATTTGGAATCCTTATTGAATACCCTTTCCAACAATACCAATTTTGTGAAGATTGACCCATTAGTTCCCGAGATACAAGGGTTCAAAGGTAGGCCCGCCACCCCCATTTTTGCAAAAATCTCAAAATTTGGTGGGCCGTATCTCCCAAACCCCTCACCCGACTGACCTAAAATTTGAGATTTGGTGCTGTGAGATCACACTCAACAAGTACACTAAGTTTCATCAAAATAAAAAATGGTCGGGTTAAAACCATTGGGTGATTTGACATGGAATGACCCATATTGATGATTTTTATTAGAAGGATTATGACATATCAGTGATAAATTGATATTATATTGGTAACCAACATAACAGATATTTATCAAGATGGTGTACATGTGCACTTTATGTTCTTAAGGTGCTCTTCAATTTTTGTCATTGGTTCATCAATCATTCCATCCAATTTTCTAAGCTATCCTGTAAAACTATAATTTAAAGCCCTTGCTACAGGAGTAGTACTTATAGCAGGAAAAAAAAGAACTTGTTTTTCCTTCGTTCTGTTTGTGGATATCCTTAACTGCATGCCTTGTGGTCAAGCTACACAAGATAATATTTCCTTGATGAGTCACAAATTTGTAGCTTTTTTTAAATTCCTTCTTTCTTCAAAGACATGGCTCCAGGATAGGCGCCAACGGCTGCAGGAATCACCTGGTGACCTTAGACTGATTCAGGACCTCATCACCGAGATCTTATCATGTGACCAGCACCCTCTTAGTCAGCTTCTCAAGCGTTACCAGATCACAATCTTTCACAAGATCATGCCCCTCGTACAGAGGAAGCTGCCCTCTATTGAGGAGATTGTGGTTCCGTACAAGGATGTGGAACCACTGAAACTCCAAGGTAATGTATCCTGGACAGTGATCCAACATTTGC
This sequence comes from Mesocentrotus franciscanus, assembly GCA_037976565.1. Lineage (NCBI taxonomy): Eukaryota > Metazoa > Echinodermata > Echinoidea > Camarodonta > Strongylocentrotidae > Mesocentrotus > Mesocentrotus franciscanus. The sequence goes on from CP137676.1 coordinate 12,816,588, forward strand.
TGCATCAACAACTGCTTGGGGCATTATTTCTTCAAATCAAGAGGGATAGACTTAGTGTTAGAATTTGTTTGTTTGTTTTTAATGTGAGGTTTAGGATTAGGGTTAGAATTAACTACAGTTTTGGGTTGTGGATTGTAGTTAGCATAGGATATTTGGCTACGTAGCAACTGATGCCAGAGCATTAGTCTCAGAAGGTCAGTAGCCAGACCAAAAGGTCAGTTAAGGATATCCAAAAACAGAATGAAGGAACAAAACAATTTTATATCCCAGTCACACCCCAGACACGACATCAGACTGAGGACAGAACAAACAAAAACTTGGTGTACATTACACTGAATGGCCAAGATGCGATCCGTTCTGAGTCGGTTTGGTGATGTGACTGATTCAAAGCAAATATGATCATGTATGAGTGGAAAGATGTAAGGGATTTAATTTACCATAGATTTGTGGAACAAAATCTTCCCTAATTTTTTAATTTTATTTCAATACAATGAATCAATTTGAGAGCCTTGACCATTTCAATTTTTTTGAAAATGCACAAGGCCATTCAAATTCTGTTAATCTATATAGTGTATTTGTATCATGAAGATTCTGATTCATCCAATACTAGTATAGAAATAACTACAGGAAATTACAAATCATTTACTGGAAGTAGATCTGCTTACTACTCCACGTTTTATTTTTCCTTGTTTACTTAAAATTCCTGTTCTTTTTCAGAACCCAGAGCAGTACCAGAGGGCGGTTTCACCACACCTGATGAACTGGATCAGAGTATGGAAGAAACATTAGCCCAACGCCTTCATGCCCTTCGTGAAAACAGCACCTCTAGTGTGGAGAGTGATTCCACTGACCCCAGACCATCAGTCCGGACCAACAGCATGCTCTTTGCTCCTAGTGATATGAGTGATGATATCCTGGAGGAACTGCTCTCTGAGGATGATGAGGATGCTTCGTCTCTGGAGGAGCCTAGCAACCAGGAAGGGAGTGTCCACCCTCTACCTGTTGAGCATCACGATAGAACTATGGGCAAGGGAGAAGCTATTAGTGATGATAGATTTGAAGAGAATGGGCACCTTGATGACAGTGGCATTCAGAATGGAGAGGACTCTTCCAGCTCAGATGAGGCTGCTCCTACAAAAGACATCCAGGATGATGATCTTGAGGGTACTACCAGTGGAGGGAAGAATGAGGAAGACACCACTTCAGAGGTAGATAGGATGAGAGAGGTTAGGGATGAAATCAGGACTGATATTGAACAAGCCTTGGAGGATGGAGAAAAGCTTTGCAAGGAGTTGGAGGAAGGGACCATTGACAAACCAGAAGATGTGGAGGATAGTATTAGTGAAGCAGTTGTCATGGCAACTGATGACTCCATTAATGATAGAGATGGAGAAAGTGCAAATATTACAAGGACTAATTCTGATGCTGCCGATAAGCAACATTCTAACTCAGATAATGAAAATAAGAATCACATAAATGGTAATTCAGACTATGATCCCAATGAAAGAACTAAAAACAGCTTGTCAGATAATAAAAGTGAAAATGTTAGAGATGAAAGAGAACAAACTGGCCAAGAAGAAAATGAAGCCCCTTCAGATGTAAATGACAGCACAAATAGAGATGTTGCAAGCAACAGCGAGTTAGCAGAAGGGGGCAGCTATGTGGGAGAGAGGGAAGATGAAAGACAGAAGGAAAAAGCAAAGGAAGAGGAGGATGGAGAGGAGAGGATAGCAGAAATGAGAGCTCAGGCTCTGAGTAGACATCTCAAATGCATCACAAAAGATGTGCTGATGTTCACAGGTAAGAGGGTGATACAGCACATATTCTGGTGATGATTTCTTCAGTCAAGTCCCTGCACTAAATGAATTCTTAACTGCAAACCTGGACCTAACGGCTAACACCATACCTAACCTGACCATAACCCTGACCCAAAACTAAACCTGAAACACAATCACAACCCTAACCCAAACCCTACATCTTAGACAAATTAAAGTTGTCAAGCAGTTGTCTTCAAAGCAAATAAGGAAGATGGTAAGAAAGATGGATGGATGCATCCAATATATTTAACAAAGTATAGTACAGGGGGCATTCTTGCTACAATGTTTCTTCCAAATCAATATGTGTAAATTCCAAAAGTATCATAATATTAAACGATCACTTGTCATCTGTTATTTATTGAGCTTTAAGTAGTTTTGGAGGTTTTACCTTTTACATAGATTAATTTCACTGTTGAAACATGACTATAAAGTGATTTTCCGATGATTTTACAAAGGATCTTGTTATCAACTTTTCCATCAGTTTATGATATTCCAATTTTTACCCAGTCATCTTTTTCGGTTGTACATGCACTCATCAAGTGAATCAAAAAGTCATAGGTGATTATGAGTATCTGTTATAGATATACACCTGTACATTGTACATGTAGCAATAATTATGTCTTGGAGATACATGTACATGCATGCCATTGTAGACATGCAAGGCTTGCGAAATGATCTGGTTTGATGGTTTGTTTTCCCTGACTGCTAAGAAAGCATGTGTATGCTTGTAAGTAAGCAACCAACCAGGGGATCGACAGCTTTAAGTCATCTCCAAGGGACTCAGTAATGAGGATTAATGCCTTACCAAAGGGCACTAGCGCATCGACTTGGACCTCCAGGTTATGAGACCACTGCTCTACCACCGAGCCATCGCGTCTCTGATTATTTTATTCATCTGTTTCATTTTGACAGAGCGTCTTCAGTCTCTGCTGGTAGCGGTGTATGAGCAGCTCAACAGTACAGCAGCCAAGGAGCAATGCATCTCCATCATTGAAGCTTTCGTCTTCAAAGATATCTGGCAACCACTCCTCATGCTCTACAGGTAACCTTTGTTGCTAAGAAAAATCAAATTTCTTTTAAGAAACAAATATCACCATTTAGTCTTCCAGAAATATACAGTAGAATTTTTTTTTGGGAGAAAAAAAGAAGATGAAAGAAGTAAAGAAAAGAAAAAGAAAAAGAAAAAGAAAAACAAACAATACTAGTGTAATGGCATAGGTTGATATGAGGCATTTTCCTGTTTCTTGAGCTACCCCCAAATTGATCCTGAGGCATCTTTATGCTGCCCCCTAAAATGAAATACATTTATGGCAACTAAACATTATGGCTAGCAGGTTTGCAGAAGTGAGTGTGCAGATTAGTTACTTGTACATATGTGACCTACATGTGCATGTATAAAGTATGGGATGATATAATGTTTGATAAGAAAATATCTTAGTAATGGTCAGGTTACTTTTTAATACCCTTTCTAAAAGTGTCAACACATCGGCCCTGTTGTTCTTAACCATGTCGTTTTCCTTTGTATCTCCTGCAGACGATTCAACTACAAAAAAGAGGAATGTGCAGCCATCGCCATGACAAAGTACCAGCATGCCATGCCCCAGCACATTGGAGTAGGAGAGAAGTTCTGTCTGCTGAGAGAAGGCGCTGTCCAAGATGGCAGCCAAGCGTCAAGTAGCAACTACCCTTACCAGGCGGCTGTAGAGGAGCTTTGTAAGCTGCAGGGGTACACATGCCCTCTGCAGAAAATAGAATGTATTGGTAAGATGGAATGTTTGATTACATGTTAGTTAAACTTCAAGGAATTGTTGCTGACTGAATATACTGTAATGAAAAACATTACAAATGTGAAGAATGTGTTTGCTTGTCTCCTGAGCAGTAGGATTCCAAAACACTCCTGATATTAGAAGTCAAATAGTATTTATCATTGCTAAATTTTGGTAGTCACATTAATTCTTTAGTCTAATTTTTCAGTCATTCCTTGTTTTCATTGTGACATCAATATATTTCCAAGTTTGGGATCATAGTTATGGCACAGTCAAACCTGCTTTTATAGTGACCACCTGTATAGAAAGACCAATTTGTTTATTCCCGTGAATATGGTTTCTCATAGAAATCTGTACTTAAGGATCCTGCTGTACATAAAGACCACCTGCCTATAAAGACCACTTTTCATGTCTCCCTTGAGCGGTCTTTCTATACAGGTTTCACTGTATATTACTTGTTTCTGAGTATACAAGACCTTTACCTTCCATTTTGTACCATCTTTTATTTTCTCTTGCAGTGCGAGTATCGAGGATTGTGATTGAATGTGTTGGAGACTACTATGAGAGCCAAGGAATATCTAGACAGAGCTTAGAGACAACTGTGTAAGTTAGATAAGATTGTCTTTTATAAACTAGTTACAGCATTTGTATGTTAATTCCAAGCTGGGTATTCTATTATGCTTGATAGAAGTGGAGATTAGTTTAGCATCTTGTCAGAATGTAATAGCCGGACTCTGATTTTGTACCCAAACAATTGGGACAATGTTACAGACTTCACCGAGATTAAAAGCATCCCCGAGCCCTGCTCAGATGCTATAGTATTATTTAACACATTATGTGATTTAATGCAGTGAAATAGAAAACTGAATTGTCAATGTTAAAATGTTGTGCTGTGTATATGCATGCTTACCTCTTAATTTGCCACTCAAATAACTTCCCTTTGCCACCTTGAATTCATCAAGGGACATGTATACCAAAGCCTTCAAGATTATGTAACTGTTTCCAGTGCAAGATTGATTCATACCAGCGTTAAAAGGGTGTCATGGAGCTAATCAAGACGGGAAATGGGTAATTTTGCAAAGCCATCGTGTTGCACAAAGCAGTCATTCCGTGCAATGGTGCCTATTTTTTTGTGCAAAATTGCACGTGTGGCAGATAAGGGGCCGTGTAGAGAGGCAAAGAAGCATCCGAAGTATTAACATGGTATGTTCAATGTAAATGCGCTGTTGTAGAATTTTGGTTCTACGAAAGTCTGGATTTATAAAATGGAACACCTTAAACGGGCCTAATGCTGTGAGCTAGTTTCACTTTTGTGCCTTTGCTTTTTGAATGCATTGGACAGCAAGACCTTCATTCATTGCCACAACTTCTAACACAGGCTAATGCAATTCAATGTTCTATTGTTATTGTACAAGTAGCTATTAGACCCTCAGTCAATTCATTGCCTAATGAATTCCTTTCATTCTCGTAGGTCTCGTATCGGAACCACTCATTTATTTATTTATGGCAATGGATTAACTTTTCTCCATCATTTCTCTTTACCTCCCTGTAGTGGTTGTGATGATCTGCTACCAATCTTGAGTTATGTCATCATGAGATCATCCCTTCCTCAGATTGTGTCAGAATGTAGTGCTATGGAGGAGTTTATCCATGAAGGGTAAGCCATATAAAACTATCGAAAACAACAGAAATCATTCTTGAGCGAGATGTGTTAGTTCTTAAAAGAACTGTTGTATAATTATTTCTTGGTTATAGTTCTGGCAAGAACTTGTAGATCTTTCAAAGAAAGATGTAGAAAGATCTACAAGATTTTCCAAGACAGGTTCTTGTCAGAACCATAACCATGAAAGAATTATACAACAGTTCTTTTAAGAACTAACACATCTCTGCAAGAAAGAATACCCCAGTCCTTTTAACGACTACACACATTTTAGTTTTCCTCACTTTATCAACCTCACTATGCAAACCTGTAAAGAACAACTGAAATCATGTTTCAGTTTCTGTTATTGCTGATATATTGAAAGTGCATGTTTGCCCCTTCTAGCACTGGTACCAGTATATTGGACAGAATGGATTAATCAATTCAAATTCAATGTTAACCCATTGGCCATGTACTAAGCCGATGGAGTAAGAGAATTCAATCGTCAATGGTTTTAAATTAAGTAAGGATACTTTTGAATAAACTCTTAGAGATCTACAGCTTATAAACTTATTCAAGGGTCTCAGTTATCTAATATGAATGAATGCCTTACCCAAGAGCAGTAGTATACTTTATATATATTTCCAAGACTATTTAACTATCCACTGTGCAATTATCCTTATAACAGCAACAGACAGACGATTCCCCCCTTTTTCTATATTGATTGAAACACAACTGTTCTCATCGAAGAAAAAATATATATTCATATATTTTGTGTAGCCTGGCTTGTAGAATTTATTTTGTAAAATAATTAAAAATTAGATAAACTCCATAATAAAATCAAAAGATTGAATTTATTTGTGTCTCCATCTTTTGTTTTTTTTGTTCATCACAGGTATTTATTTGGTGAAGAGGGTTACTGCTTAACGACCTGCCAGACAGCGCTGAGTTACGTCCTCAAACTAGGCAGTACAGAGGAGCTGTCAAATCCATAGTACAGTAAAACCTGTATGTAAAGACTACTCAAGGGCAACATGAAAATGGTCTTTGTAGGCAGGTGGTCTTTATGAACCTTTTAATAGTACAGATTCTAATGAGAAACCACATCCAAGGGAAACAAAAAATGTGGTCATTATAGACAGGTGGTCTTTCTATACAGGTGGCCACTATAACAGGTTTGACTGTACCATAACGGATACATTATGTCAGAGTATATAGCCCTGGCATGATTATAAATGTAATGCCCTTTGGCAAGCTTTGAATGTATATCTACCACTCAATCTGGATGAAGTATTAGCCCTTTGGAGACTGTCATTCCGCATTTTGTGGGTTGGCTCAGTAACTGCCGATTCGAAACCCTAAAAATATACCAGATTCATGAAAACAAAGGGGCAAAATTTTCTGCATAGACTGTCCATTTTTGTTGCATGACCATCTTTGTTGCATGGCATGTGATGCCAGGAATTTTAAATAGGAAAATAACCTTTAAAATCCTTAAATTGGCAACTCGTTGAGAGGTTTTGTTCCTATCAAAATTGACAATTTTATCCAACTATTCGACAAGGTTTTTACCCATGTACATTGTTTTCAGAGACAATACATTTTATTAGAACAAGGTACCAGTAAAAGAAAAATATTGTTGCCAATTTGAAGAACAAAAATTTATCACTATGGATGCCTGGTAGGATTAGCTTCATGACATGCCGTGTGCACAGCTTAAGCCAAAAGACAGATTTCCAAAGCATGGAGAAGTACATCTCAGAAGTTAACAAAAGATCTAAAAATTCATTTGAGATGAATCATGCACGCTGGTTACCAGATCATGTTTATTAGTTAGTGTTAATAAAATACACAAATTTTACAAAATCTCATTATTTTCACAATGGAGGATGGTTTTTGAAACAGTTACAGGGCATTTGGGCATTTGTCTTATCCTGTGTCCAAAGAATCATGCACTCTTTATGGTTGTTGTTGTTTTGTTTTTTGAGAGAGGGGGGGGGGGGTTTGTTTTTGTTCGCTTGTTTTCATTTAACCAAAGTTTTCTTCATACATCTTTTTTCTTTTTTTTTTGGGGCTGAAATATACTTGTAATGCACAAAATAAGTGTTATGTTAGTTATTACTAATACTTGTATTTGTTTCACTATATATCGTTGTGTGCCTGGCAGAAGGGTGCGAACGCCTGTGCACACAAAAAACGCGATTGAAGATTATGCTCCTTTTCACAACACATTCCTGAAGTAATTACAGTACAAAAATCTTTTAAATTTCACCCAATGATAAAATACCTCTTCAAGACTCACCAACTTCAATATTATTAAAAGTGATGTTGAACTTTTAAAGACATACAGTTAAACACATATTTCCTTTATCGGTTTATTTCAAGAAAACAACAATTATTCCTCGTTAAACTTAAGAGCAGCATTTTACGTCACTGCTCTGATGGTTCTTTCAATCTTATTTGTGGTGTTATAGTAGAAGCTTGGGTGATAATAAACATGTGTACCTCATCATAATCAAGTTCCATTGGCTCTTCATTGCAAAGATGAGATTCTGTGATAATGGTAACAGCAGTGTAAAGATGAGATGAGCTGCCAGGAGAAACTGCTCTGCTGGTGTTAACCTATCGAACCAAACATACATTAAATATTTATATCATCAGTCTCAATCCCTGTAGTATGTCATTTTTATAAAATCTTGATGTTTTGAAATTAAATAGGTCACTCTGGACAAAGGTTTCGAAATAAATAAAATTATTTTTAAAAAGTAAGTAAATACCGGTACAGCTGTTTATGATTTTATAACAAGTGAAGCATTTGTTGCTTTTTTTTTTTTTACTTACCTGCTCCTTTCAATTTTGACAATTGGATATCTTCCTCCTCCTCCTTCTCCTCATCGTTGTTAGAGGTGGAAGTGGCAGCACTGTCAGCAATAGTTAACACAACCCAATGCCATGTCACCTTCCCCCAAGGCATGCTGACTTGTGTTCCCATCTTTGGTGTTGAATTGATCATTGCACTTTATTTCTCCAAGGACAACCACATTTTGCTCCCATCGTCCCATTGGACAAGAATGTCAGTTGTTAGATCCATATTGATCTGTAGACAACTTTTAAATATAGCTTGATGAATGAAAAAGCAAAATATATAGAATATAGATGGATATGCTATAATCTAGATCTAGGCATTTAGTTATTATTGGCAGTCTGACTACCTTTCTTAAAAATAGGTGACACATTAGCAGACTTCCAGTCTAATGGTAGCTGTCCACTTTCCATACTTTTTTGAAAAAGTAAGGACATCAGCAGTGCTAACACATCAGCTAACTCTCTCAAAGGATAATGATGTAGATTGTCTGGCCCTGGAGATTTATCTGGCTTAAGATTCGACAACAGTTTAAACACATCTTCAGACGTTATCTCAATTACCTGACTTAAGGGAACATCAAACAAGACCCGTGAAGGAGGTGGAATGTCCACCAAATCTTTCTTTGTAAAAAGAATTGATGAAAAGAAAGCCTTTTCCTGGTCTGAAGATGTTGTACTACCATCTGGTTTAGTTAGGTTTGATACACGTTCACGAGTTGTTGTTTTTGATCTGACATATGACCAGAATCCTTTCACATTTCGTTTGACACCAGCGGCAATGGAATGCTCAAAGTCTCTAGCAGCTTTTCGACAGTACCACCTTGCTTGGTTACTTGCTCTTTCTTGTACGTTGTTGACAGAGATTTTACTTTGATTTTTATTTGATCGCCTTTCCGTTTAAATCCTGCCTCCTCCATCTTCCCGGCCATTTCCTCATATTCCGCCTATATACACATAAGCACTTCATCAAGAAACTCCTGCTTCTTCCACAAATGAATGAGAAATTTAACCTCTTTATGGACCCAATGCCCATCTTTCTTAGACCTTACCTCTTCCATGGTCAGGTGGTTGTTCCAAGCCCAAGACCAACAAGGCGCCAAAGCGTTTGGGTCTGGGAAATTTAAATTGTAAACCTTTGTCTATGCTAGCTAGTACAGTTGCCAAGACCAGTAGGTAGCAAGTTCCAAAGCCTGATGGAATCAGGGAAGAATGACTTCTGGTATATGAGAGTCCTTGCAAATGGTATTTGGAATTGCTGGGTATGACCACGGTTGGATGTTAACACCGGTAGGAGGTAGGTTTTGAGAGACTCTGTGTGCAGGTTGACAATCCGGTACATCATCACCATCTTGAACTGTGCCCTGCATTCTCGGAGAGATGGCCATTGGAGATGTTGCAGCATTGGTGCTACACTACTGGTACGATGTTATCTCCAGTGACAAACCGTGCGTAGCGGCGCTGTACCATCTTTGGTGTTGAATTCATCATTGCACTTCATTTCTCCAAGGACAACCACATTTTGCTCCCATCGTCACATTGGACAAGAATGTTAGTTGTTAGATCCATATGGAGGTCCGACAAGTTGCAAGTTGAACAATATAAATTGAATGAAAGATACCAGTACAGAACAAGGGGAGAGAACAGAAAATACGCAAGAATCATAATTGCATATGTTGTACATGATCTACCTGATGTAGTACTTTAATTTTTAATTATGCAAGTGTCTTTAGACATTTCATTCTGAATGAATGACCAAAAGATGGTGCACATAGTAGCAGACCTACACAACATTTTCTGTTAAAACAATATAACATTGATATATATATATATATATATATATATATATATATATATATTATATATACATGTATATACAGAGAGTGAAACCTGACTATAAAGACCACCCAAGGGTGACCAAAAAAAGTCGTCTTTGTAGACAGATGGTCTTTCTATACAGGTGGTCGTTGATTCAGGTTTGACTGTATAATGAAAATACATACATTGGAATTATAATCTTATCGACAATGCTCCAAGATATGTACATCAAGAATTTTTGTTTCCATAATATGAGCTTAGAGTGGTCTTCCCTCAAATATATTTCTGATTGAGGAAGGAAACTCAAATTTATGCCCACAAGTATGCATGAAATATTGACCTTTTAAAAATTTGTTTTCTTTACACATATATTACACCTCAAAACCATTTTCCAGACATCTTTGGTCCACCAAAATTGTCAGATGTGTAAGAATCTGAAATCATTTACCCAATAGGGCAAGCTGACTTTTAATTTACATGGAAACACACACACACATTTGCTCATAATATAACTATATTGTATTACATGAAAGCACCTCTGAGAAACTTGACGGAATTGAAAATGTCTCTGAATTCCATCTTACCCGCAATTTGAATCATTCATAGGTGAATTAGGTGTACAGGTAAACTTTTGTCCGAGGGGCCATCGTTGCTTGCCTGATAATCGACTTTTCATTTTCTACGTACATTAATAGCAAGAAACTAAAGCTCATGAGCAGAAATTTAACACTTGATAGTGGTAAAAATGAAATTTGTCATAAAAATATACTAGGTAAGATTACCCACACAAGAGTCTAGCAGGAGCAGGGGGACACAACGTCCTACGCATCTAAGTCAAGTCACTTTCTTTTGGATTTAAGTTGTTTAGTGTGAGCATGGTATGTGTTCAGGCTGCTCTGCACCCATTGGGTTCTTACAGACTGAAGGGCGAGTTCAAGGGCATCATGGTACCCCCGCAGATCCCTAGAGATATTGTTGACTTGACAGTGGACAGACTCTCCTCCTTGCTCGCCGAGGAGTCCAAGAGAAGCCTTCCACTGCCTGTGCCATGAGATGGTGTGGTTCTCTAGGATATGCTGCTTGGGGGTAACCGTCTCACTTGGGAAGTTTTGGCGGTAGAATTCCATATAGGATCTAATATCCTCCTCTAGAAACAAAGGAGATAATAAATGAAAGAATTAATAAAAGTATGTTCTATTACTTTACAGAAATTGAATCACATGAGTTTTTTCCCTTGGAAGTACACTGTAACGTAGCCTCTATAAATTGCAAGTTACTACGTTTAGATGTGAAATGACAAGCATTGTTAGCGAAAACGTGAAAACACTACTCATATTTATGCAAGTATTTACTTTGCTGTGTGCTGTACATTAGGAGCAAATTTCTCTCGTCTCAAAAAACTTGAAAATGATTCAAATGAGAGATTAAATAGATATTTACTGACATAAGGGTGGGATTGAGAATATATTGCCCCCTTGTTTAGCTTGGGCTATATATACATGTAATCACTTATCCATCCCAATCCCATTCAGTATATACATGTAATTGTATTGCTTTTGATCTTACCCAAGCGAGTGATGCCCTCCTCATCCAGGAATGTCCCACTGTTCATGCCCCTGTGGCACGCACCAAACAAGTGGAAGAGCTGGTTGTATTTTGCGCCAGTGGCACCCGCTTCGGTCTTTAGGAGATTTGAGGTCGGACAAAGGGATTCTACCGTCTGGAGCAGGGATTCTGTTATTTTGTCGATATTCTGTGGCTGTGGAGGCAATGAAATATTGATAGATTAAACAATGTTTGTCATTTCTTGTGGTATTACAGGTTGAATTTTGTTTAAACCTACTGAAACCATGGGAGATACATGTATTTTCATATTATAAACTTGTTTCTTTCCTTTCTGTAAGAGTTCTGTTCAGCTTTTAAAAAAATCACAACACTGTTACTTGGATACCAGAAATGTGTATTTTATTTTCCCTGAAATACAGTTACACTTACTTGCAGACTATGATGGACATGATTTCCAACGAATGCTCCTCCATGGAAAGCCTGTCGGCAGACCTGCATATGTTGGAGGACTTCCTCCAGTCTCATTGAGATTGGGCCAGCCCCAAATGGGAGATCAGGGAGCTTGGAGATGTCTTTTTCCTGTAAAAAGAAAAATCAGTGTACTGTTGGTTAGGGTTCTGTAAGTTTATTTAAGGGTCATGAAAAAGAAAAGTTCAAAGACCTAGAATGATCATTTTTGTATTTTTTTTTTAAAAGTTATTCTTTGGCTTTCTATATTGCCTTGGATTTTGTATTTTAAAAATGTTGATACTGACTATTTAGATTTTTTCCTTCTTTTTTTTCCTCGGCCATCTCTAGGATTGCTGCAGGAGGAAGAGAGAGAGGAGGTTACACTGACCTTTAACAGGATTTTTAACAAGAAATTTCAACATTGGTGACAGACAGAAATCTCCCGCGAAAAATCCCATGAAATTTCTTGATGAGGGAGAATTTTCTTGGTTTCTTGTAGGATTTTTTGCGGTATTTTTGCGCAGGATAATTGATGACAGACAGCGAATTATTTAGATGGCTATATATTATCTAGATAGCTATTTTCTAGATGATCGGCCTCTGTCTGACACCGCCTAATGTAATCGCTGTTCTTCAAGCTCAGTATGTGAATATTTTGCACTACTTTTTTTCGCAAAGCATATTTCGCCACTTTCTAAACTGTCTATGTTCCTCTTTAACAAGTTCAAGTGTTTTAATTACCTTGAATCCATGATTTTTTTTCCTTTGTTAACATTTAGCTGATTCTCAACATTATTCCCACATTCAATCAACATAATGTAATACATGTAGTAACATTATGTTTTCTTTAAATGGTGAAAAATTAAACCTTTTATTTGTTTTTAAAACAAATAATTGCAAATACTTACCAGATTAGGGGGTTGCAACAGATTACAAAAGTCCGATCGCGACCTTATGCTGTGAATAAATTATGTTACGTGCGCGTTCGCGACCTTCTGCTGGGAAGAATTTTGATAGTTTGGCTGCCCACGCCATTTTCATTTTCTTGTATTACGTAACTATTACGCAATTACACGAGTTATACATATCAAATCAATTGGAAGGCCTTTCAAATCTCTTATCATACTTTACCGCAATTTGAAAATCGAAAATTTTGCAAAATTTTGCTTTCGCGACCTTCTGCCGGGCACACGACGATATGTTCTTGAAATCATATGTATGATTTAGTTTTGCCTGCATGGATAAGATAATTTTGTTTAATTCACGTTCTATTTCACAATAATTCCTGTACATCATACTCAGTTTTACATTTCTTTTAATTTTTAAATAATTAGAGTGGAAGATATATATATTTTTGATAATGGTTTACACGTATTGTTCATTTATACATTTGCTGTAGCTATCCATTGTTGTTTGTTTAATTTGTTTTATCACTATACTGATAATGATTTTAAAAAACAATAAAAAATGCTGATTAAAATGGTCTCTGTGGTATAAATTGATTTTCACCACTCCCTCACCTTTTATTCTATTAGACAACCTTTACAGTTCTTTATAGTTGTGGTCTTGCTCGATGACTAAAATCAGAGAAATACACGAATCAAATCTGTTATTTGCAAATACTTTATATTTATTTCTGTATAGTCCGGTGTATTTAGATTGAGATGAAACAGGATAAAGAAGATATATCATTTTAAATGCATTTTTCATTAATATAATGCTGCTATATGTGTTTACGATTATTATTATTTAGTATAATGCATCGTTGTCATCCATCAATTCTTCCATATTAATCTGAAATGTTACAATAATTTGTATTATGCGTTTTGTATTCTACACGTATATATCTGCCTTAGCTTATACCATCTAACATTTATTCGATGAAACTTGGAAGGGCTATTATAAGTTATATGAATTCGAAAATGTTTGCAAATAAATGACCGAGACCAGTGAGCCATTACTGTCACCAGTGAGATAGAAATAAAATTATAAATAACTTCTAAACTTAAATCCATACACAAAACCAAATTAGCCCCCCCCCAAAAAAAACCTCAAACAGGATAGTCTACTTTGAACATTTATCGACGTATTTATTCTACAAATGAATAAAGAAAATACTTTGTAATATGACATTTACTTACTTTAGAACATGTCCTTAGAAAAAAAGAAAAGAAAAGAGATCTACTAGTCGGCCATTGACAGTTCAACCATGAACACAAGAACCCTATAAATGCAAACTTTGAATACATACGTCACATAATGGTGTACTTTCATCTGCCCCATCTTTGTGTTCTAATGTTAAATGAAAATTGATTTTTAGGGAGAGTATGAAAGATATTTTGAACTCTAACTTCACAAGTTTTAGCCAGTCTGGCAGAATTTTAAAGGCTAGTATGTTTTCTTCACAAATGCCAATACTGTATTGAACTCTGCCCTTCTAAGTTTCAACAGTTTCATGCTTAATAACCTTGCAATATTAAATCATTTCTTGGCATTTCTTCTCAGGTGGCATTGTATGAAATATTCTTTAGACTAAATCATCTTTCGGAATTGCTTATTATATTTAAAAAAGTCATCGTATGAAATTTTTCTTTCCTGTGTAATTCATTCACCGATGAAAGGAGGAAAATATCAAAAATACAGTTCACAGTCAATGCAAGATAAAATCATGATATTCAATAATTACTGCTCGAGATGAATGGTTGATATTATCAATTAACTTTTTAATTTCATTTGATACCGTATATATATTTCTTTGTTCTAATAATGACTATATTTGTAAACGATATCTCTAACGTCTACTGCTTTTTATAAATCTAGATCTTTACTCGATGAATTTAATTGTATGGTAAACAACTCTTTGGTTGTTCCTGTATATTCAAAGACTTGTATGAATGGTTGTAATAGTATACATGTATTTGTATTTGTCTTTGGTGTTGAGCAGCTATATATATTTAATGTGCAATTATGAGTGACTATAACAAAACACAACAATAAATAAAATGTATTATCAAATGTGCTTGCAGAAAAGTATAGAATGTTTTTTGTGCTCGTCGTCGCTATGCATATGTCGTAAACAGTCATGAGAGCGTTATTGAAAAAGGAATGAGAGCAAGTGATTGGAAGAGAGATGAAAAAGGAATGGAGAGATGATTGTAAGATATAGAGATGGATAAGTCTCTTTGTTTATGTGTGTGTGAAGTATATTTGTTTTTCAATTGATCATTAGTAACCATGAATCATTTTTATTTTTATTTTACAAAAAATACAATATTTAGTATAAATAAATGCATCAGCCATTGTATGAAGATAGTTGTCGAGCGACGCGAGACCGTACACCGAGACCGGTTTGCTGCCATCAACGTTGTACGTGGTACTGCTTTAACTGTTGGCATTTGATAACTTCCCACAATATGCTGTGGAGTTGTTCTTATGATTTCATCGTGTTCGCTCGTTCTAAATTTTGATGTATTTAAAATGTTTTTTTTAATTTTATCATCGTCCTTTTATCTATTCTCAGGAGAGCCCTGTAAACACAAAGCTTAGCCATTGATTTCACGATTGATTGATTGATTGATCGATTGATTGGTTGATTGATTGATTGATCATTCGTACTTCAAGTTCATGGTCAATTGCAAAATAGCAACCAATTGCTAACTCATCTTTATTTTACGGGGCCCTTGTCTTTTTATTATTATTCTCGATCACTAGAAATATCAGATTGATTGCAATATCATCTCAGACTTTCACAAAATAAAGCATCTTGCCGTCACTGCAAATATTCTGTCCAGTGATTTTATATTAGGAAAAGGTGACACTTCAAAAGTGGTCTAAGACCTGGATGGATTGTCATCTCGGCCTTAATTAAGAAACAAAGTTAAACAAAATTAAGAAATGGGTTCTGCTCTATCCGAGAGCTTCATTTCCCTTCATTGCAGGTTAAGAAACCAGTAGTTTTGGCAGTAGGTACAAAGCAAACAATAAACAATGATTATTAAGACATATCTTTAGTCACAAGAAATCTATTTGTCGATCAATCCCCTACCCCATCACTTTACCATCTTGTTAAAAAGACGTATACCTCTGTGTAGCAAATCTAATTGCATATTCAATCAACTGTTTTTCGTTTATGAATTCATTTATCTTGTAACGCGAGGTTTATCCTTTTCCCGTGTTGGCATCTTGTTTATTCATATATGGATGTATTCATCTTATAATAGGATCACATATTATAAGCTGTAATTCTTTGCTCGGTGCGCATTTAAAGAAAAAAATACCATCTGCCTGAATTTCTTGGTAAAAGTTTCATCGCTTCCATGAAATTTAGAATTTATCAAATTTTTCGCGGTACGAACGCGGCATGGGTTGAATCTCTTGCATTCTTTCATCTTGTATCGCCGCCTTTTATAACGTTCCCCGGTGTAACATTAATATCTGACGGTTATTGCATTTTCGCGCCAATCTTCAACAGGTTTATGGGGGATTTTGTCATGAGAGATCCACAAGTACAGATGACCGCCGTCCACAAAGCCGGAAAAATACGCAATAACCTTGCCACAAATCCTCCTGCCTGCTTCGCCCCCAAATCTTATTATGAAAGCAGTTACATTCCCCGTCTAGTAGCCCATATCATATTGCACCTTGCTTTTATGTACTGCCTTAAACACCTCACCGTCATTTTCTCTCGTGCTTATTTATCTCGCCCCCCAAATCTTGTTATTTCACATCGCTTTCATCATTATGAATGCCCGAAATTGCCCGGCGAATTTCATTTTCCGCGCGAAAAACAAGAAATCTCGTTACGGGACTAAGAATGATGCGTAACGCTTGTAAATAGATCCTATTCGAGGATATAACAATGCAGACGGTAGCAGACAGTGTTTCTTGGTATTTCTATATGACAGAAGGGTAAAAGTACTTTTAAAGAGATTTTCTTTAAAAATGTCCCCAAAGGTGCAAAGATGATCACGTATACCTCTGTTGTGACTAACTTTCGACACAATGACCAAGAAATGAGTTTATCGTATTCTAACATGCATTCATCATCTTTATTATTCATCATCTTGTATCTCCTACTGATGTAGCATTAAACAAAAGCAACAGAATAGCATTGCATTATGATAGCAGCATATTATAATTCATTATTATAATTTATTCAATGAACTCTTTTGTACATTTACCAGATACATGTATCTTCAATATTACTAGTGTACGAATGAATATTTCAAAGTCTTGTCATTTTTCCTTGTCATCGATAACAAATTTATACTGAGAAGATAAAATGAAAAAAAGTACCCGAGGAAATGGATAAAAATGGCGTCCAGTCATAACCCCATTTTCGATATTATCAATTTTTATTCCACAGGTCTTCAATTCATATCTGGATACGCCATTACGTGTCTATGTTCTTAGTTTAATAAAATACCAACGAATAGAAAGAAAGCCGGTTTGCAGAAAGACAACAAAAAAAAAAGGAATATTAAAAAAATACAGGGAATAGAGTGAACACGCTGATAGGGTGCAGTATACAGTTCTTCTTCCAAATATGCGATTTCTTCTCATGCCCATTGTAATCTTTAAGATAAGTATGCCATGACTAATAATTTGTTACCCAAATTACTTCCATATCTTATGCTAATTCACTCGACAAGAAATGTGTCCGAATTTCGTGTTTTATTTTGTTTTTGTTTTCGTCTTCGTTTTTTTTTTTTAAGATCTTTTGCAAAGTTAGTCTTAATCTGATTTTACAACTACATACGTTGTCGTCACCGTCTTTGTAATCATTATTAAAATCATTATAATCATCATCATCGTAATCAGTACTCTCTCTTCCATCATCGTTTTCATAATCACCGTCATCATCGTCATAACCCCCATCATCATCGTGGTCTTTGTGCCCCCCCCCCCCTCAACAAAAAATAACAGTCCTCATCAACACTGTCTTCGTTGTCGAAATAGTCATAATCGTTAAACAAATTATAATGATAATATTGTCACAGTCGCCATCGGCATCATCAACATCGACATCATCATCATTATCGTCACCACCACCACTATCTTCATGATCATGATCATGATCATCACCACAATCAGTAGCACCATTATCGTCATCGTCGCCGTGATGAGGCATCTCCCATCATTTTGGTGCTGATCGCTGCGGGATCAGTGACACATAGCAGCACCATCTGTTGCCTTGGTGCGCGCGTGATGATCGGGTTTCCTCCATGAGCCGGATCGCATCACTTTCTTCTTTTTTTCGCGCGTTTTTAAACCGGAATCCAGTCAACCGGGAAATGCCTTCCTGGCCGGGCTGGGCGGAGAGCATAGCGGAGTTATATCGTGACCAAACCCGATTTATGGCCACAGAAGTACTTTCCACCCCTCAATGAGTTTAGTGAAGACAATGGCCGAAGAAAGAAGAACTATCACAGCTTTCCGATCATAATGATCATCCGAGTATTGTGTATCTAATGGAAGAACAATATCCACTTCCAAGTAATTCTTGCTCACTATAATGTTGTATACATGGTGTCTAGATAGTGTGTTTGCAATGAATGCATAATTATGACTGTTTAGGAAATACAATGCCTTCTATGTGATTTAGCGATTAATACGTGTACATAATCATACAGGTATTACCCCCTGAGAGTGGTGAAATACATCATATTATCTTAAGCGATAAATGAATTACAACGTATACACACTAAGAAATAAGGGTGCAATTGGGGTGCAGATTTGCATCCACCTACGCGTATTTGGCAGAGGGTGCTGCTATTGTAGAACAATTGCACCCTTATTTCTTAGTGTGTACTTCATCGTCCTCTTGTAAAGACGTGCACTATGTATTGTATCTTGTTTTATACAAGAACTCCATGTTTTTGTATTTCCATCCAATCTCCCTCTCTTCTTTTTCTTCCATCTCAAATACGGTTCCCCCTTCTCCTTTACTGTATCATTAATTGCTCATATATATAAATATATATATCTGAATATATTCTTCTTTGCTATCTCTTTGTGTGATGCCCAACAGAGACTCGGTATCATATACACCCAGTTTATTTTATTTGGTATTCATCTGAAGAAGAACAAAAAACAATCAATGTAAGTATGAAGCTTGAACGCTTGAATTTGTTTAAAGTAGGACAAAATTTCACTGCATGCGTGTACCAAAATGCTACATTAAATGAAACCAAATAACCTTAGCTTCACGTCAAGACAGAGGAGAATGTAGACGCAAAATCTTGTTTACTTAGTTATTTCACTACGCGTATTCAAGAGGACCATGGCTACTCCGCCTACCCAAACGTTACTTGAAAGAAATGCCATTATCAATACTTTGTATGTCACATTTCGGTCTAAGTATTTTCATTTAACTTTTAATACTGTCTTGGTGCACTTATACGGAAGTTAAACCTGTAACGGTCCAACAACAGTGCAATGAAAACTAGAATGTAGATATAAAGATGAAGCCCAATGCCTGGAAAGTAGAAAGTAGATCAAATGACAATAAAACACAAAGAGCTTCAACTCTTACTGATCTCAGTAACAACATGAATTTAAGCGAAAACTCAAAGCTGGCTTAGAGCGTTAATGTAACTCTTCATTTTTTCTTTTTCAATTTCCTCCCCCAAAGTGCAGCTCAATTAAGAGGAAGGGAGGAGTGCATGAGATCTTGGCAAACGTGAAAGTTGCCCCCCTTTAACCCCATCCCATTCCCCAATCCATCTTTAATGCACCATGACCAATCTTCATGGGCCATCACACAAGCTTTCGCACCTCCCTCTCGCCCCGTTCGCTCCCCAGCTCTTCTGGGGAATCTAACATACCTTGAATCTCACTGACCAAGAACTCAGATCCACGGTTAATGCACTTTCCTGTAATTAAATTCCACCCACCAAAAATACAAGACATCAGCTTAAGAGAGAAAGAAAACAGCCAAGAGACACTCTAAGGGATGGCTTCTTTTCACCTAAATGCTCAACCTAGTTCCAATTTCATCATCAGCGATTATGCGTTCATCAGGTAAAATAATTATTCCCACATTAAGCCTCTTAGCACGGGCATTATCCCAGCCCCCTGACGCAACGCCCAAGCCCAAGACGGAGAATTAATATCTATTTCTGTTTCCACTGCCCATATGCCCGCTTTTAAGACGTGAAATTAATTTGATAAGCTGTAATCAGTGTGCAGTGAAACGGTGTTGGCGGAGTTGCCAATTTGCCATGGGTTGGCTGGCCCGCGATTCGGGGGCATGTTGATCTTTACTGGAATGGAACAGGTGGCGCTATAGGGTGGGGTTCTCTTGATATTGGCGCGCTTTTTACCAATCTCTATCTCTTCCACGCAGCCGAAACAAACCGGTAATCCTGTTTACCTCTAATTAACTTAAAGAATGCAACGTCTAGAGGACGAAAAGATGGAAGATTTCATTAAAATAAAGAAAGGAGATTAAAACTCACGGATATTGCATGGAAAAACACTGATTGTTGTTCTTGTGATGCAACTGTATGCGAGGCACGCTCTCGTGAGTAATAACTCTTCCTAGTTTTTCAACACCCCGATGATGCACACAGTGTAATCAAGTTTACATGGAATACGTGAAAGCTCGTTTTCAGACATCGTCATGTTCAGTTAAAGGGTCACGTGGCATTATAATTGTTTCTTTTTATAAACCATGACGTGATGATATAAAATACCAGTAGAGAAGTGTGTGATGTAATTGGGTAGGTTCGAATTCAAGCTGGTGGAAATAGGTGCATTGCCAAGATAGTAAATGTATTTTGTCTTGTATGTGTAAATTTAGATTTAAATGTAAATTTACATATCGTTTGTTACAATGTAAAAGAATGCTCAGGCAAATACTTACCTCATTGGTGAAAATATATTTATTTGACCTATCGATTCTTGAAAGCAAAGAATCACGAGAATGGCCGATTTGTTCTTGCTTAACATTATAGTTACGTAACTTCTACACACCAACACACAAAGCACAAAAGAGATTGTGTCACCAATGATATTTGATTTTATACCTCATGCAGGCCGGTGCTGGAATCTTTTGTATATCCCCGGCGTAGCCGTACTGTGTGAACAGGTGGGGTGGGGGCACAGACGGGAAAGGGGGTGACAC
Organism: Mesocentrotus franciscanus; assembly: GCA_037976565.1. Lineage (NCBI taxonomy): Eukaryota > Metazoa > Echinodermata > Echinoidea > Camarodonta > Strongylocentrotidae > Mesocentrotus > Mesocentrotus franciscanus. The sequence continues at coordinate 12,837,633 of CP137676.1, forward strand.
ACACAATCACAGAGTCCCTCCAAACACAACGGGTAGGGGGTAAAGGTAGGGTTAAGATCTTGACCCCTGAGTTCCATGGATGACTTTTTATAGTGGATGAACGGGGAAAAGGGGGTCATGGCCTCCTCGCTCCCTGTCAACGACTGTGCATGAAAGTACCATCACAATTAGATGTGAAGCTGTTGATATTCCTTTTAACTGTCCGACTGCTAATATTGGCATGAACATGTTTATGCATACAAGGCAACTAACTACGACCTACGGTTTTAAGATATATCTCGGAATAATTACATCACCAAAGGACATAATGCACCGACTTGGCATTGAACCTGGAACTTTGCATTCTTAATGGAACCATCGCACCTTACATGTGTGAGTCGGGTTGAGGGTTAATCTGTACCTCTTCCATTATTTGAAATTATAGGAGGCATTTATTCCATACCCCTTTCGGTGCATACAATATGGTATCAAAACTGGAACAAAATGTGTTTACAAAATTCAATATTGATAACTTAATTGATTCCTGATTTTTCATAGTAATTATTAAGGTTAGAATAATAGAATATTGTGGCAAAGGGATAAAGTTATTAGAAAGGTTGAATAAAGAAAAATCTTGCATTCTTGCGTTGTACATTATGATAAGAGAAGATGAGGGAAAAAAATATTAGTTGGATTTCGGTGGTGTGGGTAGACATCATCAAGAAAGCAATCACGTGTTGAATTTCGGATGCGCGCGAGATATCAATATTAATCCTGGCTTTAATCGTCCTGCTCTTGCATTTTATGACCACTGACAACTATCTCGAAATGCCATCGAGTCATGCATGGTATACATCAACTTTTCCAGGCAAGGCCCCTAATAATCGGTGCTATTTTTCATTACGGCCCCCGGGGTGATTATTTGGCGATACCGTACGTCGGCCGTTGGACTGTATTTTCACACGTTGGTTGAAATTACTTTTGTCACCCTGGGTCCCGTAACGTCGAGTCTGAAACAAAGGGATAGGATGCTAACAGGTTGATAACGTGTTGGCTTAGGAAATGATCTCGCTCCCTTAATCACCATCATTTCCTTGAGATGCTGCGAAGGGGCGACTCGTGGCGTTGAGCTAAGACAAGGAGGTGGCGGGAAAAGCGCGCCAAGGCAATGCGCAATTTTTCACTGCAATCTGTCGTCTGTCTGACTCATGAAAATTGCGAAATATATCTTCGGTTTTTCTGCTGTTGGTGGAATTGTATGGAGGTTTTTTTAAATAAATTTATCATGATTCATTCATTTTGATCGATTTCCTAATTACTGAGAAGTCAATTTTGTAACATCTCATATTTATTTCATATTTATATCGTCCTTATAAAATATAGGAGACAATGAATGCATACTTCCATCAGGCACTGTCTGGTTTTTCGTTCTACCAGAGAGATAGGGGCTTCCTTATTCCCTTAAAGAATGCTATATCAATCAATTTATCTCTACACATCCTTATATTTAATGTTTTTAACATACTTAACAATCTTCATTATCATCATCATCTTTATCACCATCGTCATCATCAATTATTATAGTGAACAAGATAAAGTAGAACATTTTCGTAATGTAATCAAATTTAATGAAAAAAATCTTTGTTAAGTGCCATGATACAAAATATTTTATTTACCTGTTACGAAGAATTGTATTTCAATAGTCAGAATACGAATTGCATACATTGATTGTTGCTAGGTAGGACAAACATTATGGCTTGTCCTACCTTACAGCACGGAATGTATTTCAATTTAATTAATTAATTAATTTATTTATTCACTCATTCATAATGTATTTATCTATTTATTTCTTTATTTCAATAATTAATTGATATGTTCAATTATTTGTTCATTTCTTATTTCTGTATTTAATGTTTTATTTATATATTTATTTATATACTTAGTCATTAATTCGTTTATTTGGCATTTTATTTGCTATAACAGAGGGTTCGTTTTTTTTTGGGGGTAGGAGGTGTTAGTCACTGTCTTAATAATGTCTTCTCTATTAAAGGCATCAACACTCAACAACCATCGCAAAAAGCAAAGCTATGGGAGGAGTACCTGTATCCCGTTCTAGCCCCCTCCACTCTATAATGGCGGCGCCATTTTGTAAAAGAAGACCGAACAGGGATCAGTGCGCGATGCTTGCCGCGAGACTCGGCTAAGCCCGGTGTTTTGGTACCTGGTAAGTTAACCTGCTCGTTTTCATGAGTAAATCCCCATGTAGTAACATGAGCGAGAAATCTTTCGGTAGCTGGATTAAGCTATTAATGACGCTGTAACCCTCCACGATACCGTTGTTGCTTTAGATTCAATCGCTAAATTCAGCGCATGGGATAACCGATCATGATGACGGTAATGAACAGATTTAAGCCTACTAATCCGTATTGTAAGAAAGGAAATAAGGCAACGAGGGGTTCGATTATAGGTTTGATTATCTTATGTTATCTTAAAAGAAAACAAAAACATCTTTATTCCCTTTTCAATGTCACTGAATATTAACAATCTGAGGAGCATTGTAATGGGGATGGAATATCAACTTTGCATAAATATTGGAAAGTTGTAATGCAGTAAAGTGGATGAGAACAAAATGTTTTATTAGAAATTACCTAATGTATTATCTTAGAAATAGAAATGTGTTGGTTTTGAGCGATTATAAGAAGGAGAGAACATACATGTAGAAGGAAATGAGGAATAGCTTTTAAAAACACTGATATTTCATTTATAGTTGGAGTTACACAATTATTACGCCTGAATGGCGCTGCTGGTTGAAGATGTTAAAGAGAGAAACTCTCTCTCTCTTTGAATATCTATATAGATATAGTAGAAAGAGATAGAGTTTATATAGTAGGCCTATTCAATTTATCAGCTTATACTTGTATAGGCATAATATACAAAAAACAGGTAGCTGATATCATTCATGTTGGAGACAAAGAAAATGCAACAATGCAATGTAGGCCCATGAATGAAAAAGAGAGAGACACAGACAAACGGAATAGGAAACATGCGAAATTAATTTCATATCAAAGTTTGAGCCTGGAAAGCTCTCTTCGACACTACCATACATGACGCGTGCGTGTCTCATCAGGTGGCAGTCGGTATCTTCATTAGACCGCTGCTAGATCAGTTAATGAGTCACGGTGTATCAGCGGAGAAACTCGAAAATTACCGATGACATAAACCTGATAGCATTAGGAGTCTCATTCACGAGGAAGCCACTGCTTGTTACCGCTCCCATCAGGTGGGGAAAATTGTGAATGGTACATGGGAGAGGTGAATTGGGATGAGTGTTTTGCAGATGGTGGTACTAGGAAGAAGGGGAAAACACAGACGAAACATGAGCAAGGAAATGTTATTATAGGCCTATATCTACGAGTTACTCAGATGAACAACATATTCAGAACTCCAGAATTAATCGATATTAGCAGGAGAGTAGAATTATTGCCAGACTGGTGATTAGTGCGGGTGAAATGAGGAGTCCCATGTGCCACAGATCCACTGTTATTGTTTTTTTTTTTTCTTTGGGCCTTCAAAGGTGAAGGGGGCGGGCGGGTTTCACCCGGCTCCATATCCTGGATACGCCACTCATGGAAGGCAGAAGTGGAAATTGACAGAAGGGATTGGCCAGAAGAGATGATTACATAGGCCTATTTATGTAAGATTTATGTTGATTTTATTTTTTGCAGTTGAATAAAGGAAATAGAGAAAAATATACAGAAGTGGATTTTTCAGATGGAAAGATATTGGCAAAGAAAATTATCTTAATTATGTAGGTGTCAAGTAGGTGTCAAGAGAGAGAGAGAGAGAGAGAGAGAGAGATACAGACAGACAGAGACAGAAAGAGAGAGAGAGAGAGAGAGATTCTTTCTGTGTTTTTTTTTTTTGGGGAGGTGGTAAAAAGCAAATATATTGGTTAAAGAAAGCTGGAAATGATACAGAAAATGCGGGGGAGAAAGTAAATGTACCAAAATGCCAAGGAGACAGAGAGGAAAAGAAAGAGGCGGACGAGGGTGGGGTGCGATTGTGTTCATTTTGTTTCATGGGAACAAATAAAGCTGAATAGACAGAGACACATTAGAATGATCTTTGAACACAATAATTGTTCTTATGGTTGACTTAATTCCTTCCTCAAAAGGGGGCCATACAAATATGGCGTGATTTTCATACCGTGTCTTCTTCGGACCTCCGTCAACTTTGAAATCTAACAGTAATCGGATCCAGGAAACTTGCGCAAGTTTCCTGGCTATTTCCTCTTCCCTGCACAGATATTGCGAAAGAATCATCCTTGATGTGGGCGAAAGTGAGCAAAATAATGTAATTTTTGGTCGTACATCAATACTCTCCACAGAAGGGAGGGTAAAGGGGTGAGAAGAAATGAGAGGATTGAATTCGTTCCAAGACAAAATAATAGTGGCATATCCAGAAATTGACAAACAGGGGGCGGAGAACGGGAAGTGTATGTGTGTGTGTGTGTGTGTGGGGGGGGGGGGTTGTATTTACATATAGAAGGTTGTATCTTCATTTCAGCCCCACGGTCTGTACAGACCAAATTGTTGTCTCCCCCCCCCCTCCCCGAATCTGATTAAATGGGGCATACGTACGCGACATACTAAGCTGAATATACCTCTGTCGTGTCTGCGATCTGACGAGAATTACTTGACTAGCATCCAGACCCTTTTTAACTACAGTCAAACCTGTCTATAGCGACAGCCCAAGGGAAACACAAAAAGTGGTCTTTGTAGACAGGTGGTCTTTGTGGACAGGTTCCTTTAGTACATGTTTCAATGAGAAACCATTTTCAATGGAAAGACAAAATGTGGTCCTTGTAGACAGGTGGTCTTTGTAGACAGGTGGTCACTAAAGCAGGTTTGACTGTATATCAATTGGAGCGATTGCCGTGGGAAAATATATTTATTCTCAATACAAATGGATGCATCTGCGATATGTGGATAAGAAGTATTAATTATAGTATGCATTGTACTATAGGCTTATGATCTTATAGGTTTTTCTAGGTTTCTGACTTTTCGTAAGTTACTAGGGGCTTTATGCATTTCATGCCTGAGATGTATTTTTGCTTTGGGAAATGCTCGATAACATGACTACAATGAGCATACATGCTAACAAAAATCTTGTATTCTTAACAGTAGATCTTTTCTCTTTTCTCCCTTCTATTTAAAACGGCTACAAATTAATTTAAGCATTAACTTGCATAGTCATCAACTAAAGTGAACTTTAAAAAAATGAATTAAATGCGACAAGTAACTTTGCGAGTCCTATGTGCATGGGCTATTAAAGGATGGTTATTGTGGGGGCAGTCACCCCCACCACCTCGTGCATAACTGGATAAATTGAGAGTAATGGAACTCCAATAATGTTGTGCCCCTCCGACAAAAAATGGATGAAGGCCCCTGCTTAGTAAAATTACTCGCTATGCCATTAGGTTTGCATAATTCTCCAGATCACTTGATTGTCATTGTCAATGTGTTAAGCTTGTTATGTTGGGGAAAACCCGGCCAGTCCAAAGTACGATAATAATTAACCTGGCATAGACTGTCTGATTGTAGGCCTACTGGTCGTCTCGTGTTATAGTTTCTACATAGATATTTCCTTGTAGACGATCACTTATAGTCACTAGATATCGCCACATAATCACCAGGCCAACATTCAAATCTACAGGTGGTGTCTGTGTTGGACCTGCACTAAAGTGTAGCTGTGATTATTTGTCATTTCTTTGTGATCTTTCAATTCTAGCCTTGTGTATGTTTTGGAGGAAAATACTTTGTTCTTTTCAAACTTCCGGCCAGGAAATGTCTACGCTACATGACATGGCGTGTACAACTAGCTGTAGGCCTACCTGACAACTAAAGTCTGCTGTCTTAATGGGGGAACTGTCAATAGTTCTCGAGTGAGCTTTTATGATGTAAGTATAATTATGAACAATATTGCCTATGCATAATGTATATGTATTATGATAAATTTGGTATGTGTGGATAGAACATATTATAGCTCTATGGGATAGAACATCCTTTTGCATTTTGTATGGTAGCCGCGAAGAAAAAGAGAATCGTAAGAATTACACCACGGTTCGTTTGTCATGTTATTGAACGTGATTCAAAGAAAAGGATGCCTACAATTATAATACCTAAACATATTCCACGTAAAGGCACAATCATGTTGGAAAATAAAGCCATTCCAAAATATTATGTTGGCTTTATTACAGCCTAAATTACGTGCGGTGTATTTACTATTTAGTATTACTTTTGGCAACTGACTGAGTTATTATTATTATTGAACGGTATTGTAAAGTTGATGCATTTTTTTAAAGGCATGTCGAGGCCCTCGAAATGTGCTGTTGAGTATCTTGATATACAGAATTACAGATATAGGATTATCAAAATAGTCTGTCCATGTAACTTATACTGACTTATTCGCAATATCTAGTTGAGTGAATACATTTTTGGTTAGAGAGAAATTATGATGTAGTATCTGTTTAGATTTGATTGTGATTTCCAACCAGATCACGGCTTAGTCTATAATTCATATATACTTCGTATTATTATGACGCTACAAGTATGCCGAAAATGTATCAAATTCTACAGGAAAAAGAATATCAAGACTAGAGTGATTCAACGTAATCTAATCCTATGGAAAGCATTCGCATAGGACTACATTGAAATGAACAGAATCCAACGACATGTCAGTCACGTTACGATAAGTTGACTTGAGAGAAAGTAGACATTTCAATGAGCATCAAGAGTGAAAAAACAAATGAAGCGAGGAATTTTCTACAATGCTCTCTAAAAGGAGTATTTATAGAAGCCGTAAATTAAAGAGACGATATAATTTTACAAAGAAAGGGACTTGATCCATTAAATAATCGTCAAACCAATTCACTGCAATAATGCCAATTCATCGAACAGAAGTTAAAATGGGACGAGTAAAAATGTTCATGAGGAATGTTACAGATCGTCACTTTGTTTGATATTAGACAAAACTAATCAGACTATTGTCTTTCAATGAGAATCAAGAGTGAACAAAAAAATGAAGCGAGGAATTTTCTACAATGCACTCTAAAAGGAGTATATATAGAAGCCGTAAATTAAAGAGACGATATAATTTTACAAAGAAAAGGACTTGATCCATTAAATAATCGTCATACAAATTCACTGCAATAGTGCACATTCATCGCACAGAGGTTAAAATGGGACGAGTAAAAATGTTTATGAGGAATGTTACAGATCGTCACTTTGTTTGATATTAGACAGAACTAATCAGACTATTGTCTTTCACTTTCGCTTCTAGTACAATTCACAGGATACCCCATTTTCTGAATTCTTATCATGTTCTTTTCAGTTGTCGGTGTACTGATTATTTTCATGAAGTTCACTAGTTGTTAAGTTTAACATTGATGGTGATTGTAAATTTGAAGGAAAAAAATCGAGACACAAGCAATTGGTTCAGAGTATTCTTTTTACGACGTTGAAACTCAAACCAGGGAAAAAACTCCCTGATCGAACAATTCATCGGAAATTTGGTCGGTTGGTAAGTAATGAAAGGTTGTAAGAAACTATATATCACTGTGAAAGTATTTGGGAATATTTACATAAACGTACTGTGTTTTATTAGCTATCACAATTCCCCACCTTCACATTTATATTTTTTTCTTCCCTCTCTCTCTGTTCTTTATTTCAATAGACTATCTTGGAGCGGTCCAGAATGGCGTCAGCATGCCAGGCAACGCCGGCCGAGCTGGAGTGTGCCATCTGCTGCGAGTTACTTATCGACCCGAGGAATCTAGAATGCTCCCATACTTTCTGCATGGAATGTTTGATCCGTCTGCATCACACCAAGCAAGACTTCAACTCTGTGGACTGTCCACTCTGTCGTCATGTGACTTGTCTGGAGGAAGGGGATCTATCCAGCTTGCAACCGAACGTGGAAATCCAGACTGCGGTTGAAAGCTTGGAGAAGAAAAACGACTCCTTGAAGGAACGTGTGGAGGCTAGGTTGAACATGCTTCTTGAACATGTCTCGCTCATCAATGATGTCGAGGACGCTGTTAACATCAATCTTAATCGAGCTAAGAACGCCATCGAAGAGGCATTCAATGATGGCCTTCAGAGACTGACTGGAAGGAACGATGAGCTCATCGAGAAATGTCTTCACTACAAACATGACCGTACTTCGAAGTTGAGTATAATGAGAGAGTTCAGCGGTGATATGATTTCGCGAATCTCTAGTGCCTTTGAGAAGATATCTGACGATGCGATGCAGTTGTTGGAAGGCGAGTCTTTGGCTGTCCATGAGAGTGCATGCATTGCGTTACTGAACCTGCTAGATCAAGACGAACCAGATGCTTCAGAGGCACAGGCAATTGCAGAGGACTCTGCCAACGTGAAATTCATGCGTCTTCCAGGACAAAGCGGGATGGACATGGGTATTCTTCAAGGAACAGATTGCACAACAACAGACAAAGCAAGGTTTGTTACTGAAATCCCTGTTGAGAATGATAAAGTGGCAGGCCTGGTGATGATGCCCAACGAAAGAGTCGCCTTGGGATTCAGAAACGGGGGCATTCAAATTTTCAACAGAAACGGTGCACAGGAAAAGATCATGGAGAACATACACGTGTTGGCTCTTGCTAGGTTTTCTGATGGGCGTTTTGTTGTGAGAGATATAGATAACAATATCACGTTGTACACTCAAGAGCTAGAAAGACAGAGCACGAAATTCGAGACATTGCCTTGGCAGGAAGGTGGACAAGGGGACATTGACGTCGATGGTCAGGGGAACATATACGTCAGCTACTGGCTGGCCATGGCGATACAAGTGTTCAGTGAAGACGGTGGCATACCTATCAAGGAAATACATTGCAGTGGATATGTACCATATCAGCTCTGTATCCGTCCAAATGGGAACTATATTCTTGTTCAGGATGGGCCAACAGTTCGGGTAATCGATGAAGGCGGTATTGAAAAACATGAGGTGACCAAAGGAGGGGTGGTGGGTTATCCTGCATTGGACGTGGTCCCCTGTCTCGGTGACGATGGACCCACTATCTTGATCGCTTGGGTCAACGACAAAGTAGGACTTGTAACCATCGACAGATACACGGGCTCTTTGACTCACAAGGATTCCCTTTTCACGGACTACAAAGTGGACAGTGCGTGGCCTTCACGGTGCTTCCTCAAGGTATCTGATGAAGGCTTGGTCGCATTCTATCGCAATTCCCGTTTGTATTTCTTCCACATCCCATTGTCCGCTCGTTGTTGCATTCTTTAAGACTGTTCAGCTAATGAGCCATACTGAAAGTAGAGGGTTGTGAATTGAATTTACTGACTCGACAGAATACGTCGTGTTCACTTGCTTCCATATCGGAATTAGAACATCATGAAACAAACATACCACAATTTGGATCGAGGAAATTAAGTTGAATATTTGTCTTGCTATAAAAGACAAGAAGGAACACCATTGAATGTTCTTCATATTGTCTGTCACAATCAATGCATAAAGACATGACAATTTGACCACAACATATTCCAGGATTATTATGGAACTTAGGCTGTCTTTAAATAATCAAGCGAAAGCTTTTACCATCTACAAGGCATTTCCTGTAAATACGTGTAAGCATAAACATAGAGATACCTTCAACATGTTAAACAGACCCATCCTCTTTGCTCTCTAACGCGAAACCAAAACAAAGGAAGGGGACATCTTCCCTACTTGACCAGGGTATATTTTCCTCCCTTGGTCAAGTAGTGTCCTTAGGCTCCACGACCTCTCTCAACAGGTCTCGTGAGTTGATTGTAAAATCTGTCATCGTCGAAACGGTGCTCGACATCGGATCCTGGTATTGGGTTGAAATTGGCGATGACTTCGGCCTGGAAATGTTTAGGATTTTGATTAATCAGCAGCGCGTGGTTGGGGTATGTGCAGGGATAACGCGGTTAAGGAGGCGAGGGAGAATTTGGAGTGGAAGCACGTCCGTGTAATAGGTATGGCTGAAAAAAATGAGGGGGGTAAGGATATGGAACGAGACTTTGTGAACATGGGAAGTTTACAATAAAGGAAAAAGAAGGTAGGATGCACGGACAAAAACATTAAAGTAAACGTTATACATATACCTAAATAACCAGTAATGGTACAATATTAATTGAAACTTGCCCACCATAGCTGTGAATCAAGTTTACAGTATATAAATGTAGAGAAATTTTAAGATTTGATATTAATGTGCTACAAACTTCTATTTCATTTAGAAAATACATAATCGTCTTGTAAAATCTATGTTATTAAGGTCATAATGATGACTTTGATCTCCAGTACATGAGAAAATTATTTCCGTTTATTTTGGTAAAAGAGATAAGGTAATTTCTGTAATTTCTGTAAATTTTGATGAAGAATACGACGGATTTATTTTAACGTCTATCATCAAACGGCTAACCTTTCTCTTTAAGATACATCAAGTTCGTTTAAACATTTCACTTTGTTGAAAATAAGGACGTGACAGATGTATGAGTCATGAATATGACAGAACCGGAGTTTTGTTTCCTAATTCAATTTACCCCGCACGCTTAAAGACAATGCTTCGCAAATGTAATTACCAATCCTAATAATTTTCTTTCGGGCCATTCACATTTGTTCCTTTTGTGTGGGAATACATTTTTATGAATATCGTTAGATCCGCCCTTATGTCGATTATGATAAATGACATCTAATTGCACATGTTGATTTCGTAATTCGTACCAATGTTTTTTTAAATTAAAAATCGTACTAAACTTGCAGTGGCTATTGCCAAGTTCTGGGGTGAAATTTTAATGATTGCGCGCCCGTCTATACAAATTGTGATTTTAATACACATGACCTATTACTTCCTGGAAACATGTTTACAAAAAGTAGTACTGAGCTAATTATAGATGACTAATTTCCTGAAAGTTTGTATACAGAGTACAATAACATTTATAGCCATCAATAATTCAGATTCTCTCCATACATCGTAGAATAAGATGAAAATGAAGGAAGAATTTCGGTGCTTTTTTCTCTTTCTGTTTTTGGTCTTCTCGTACTTTATACAAACATAGCAACATTGCTACATGTGAAATTGTGTTTTTATATCATCTGTATGTAATTAATGCAAGAATTGTCTTTATTTTTCAAGATTTTTTATCCAGAATTGCTGAAAACATAATCGTCATCAAGAAAAAAATAAAGAAAAGATAAACAAATCTGAAGCGTACTTGATCCAGTCTTTGATGCATTTGACCGTGTAGAAGCATTATGATAAGTAGAGTGGGTCTTTTCATAATTTTTGGGGTATAGATATGGATATGCATATCTGTTTCTCGGAGCGCAACAGGAGTTTGAATCAGCCTACGATATGATTCAATTAGCGAGCCTGTTCGCGCCATAAAGCAGATGAACTAGTCACGTGATTGATTTGTCGTCTGCTTGATTTGAATGGCAGTCAAGCTCTTACGTATCTGAGGAAAAGTGTGAACGAAAGATGATTTGGTGGAGAGGAGAAGTGACAGAAAAGGAGCACAGAGAGAGGGGCAAATAGAAAGAGAGAGAGAGAGAGAGGGAGAGAGAAAGAAAGAGAGAGAGAATGAAAGGGAGAGAGAGAGAGAGAGAGAGAGAGAGAGAGAGAGAGAGAGAGAGAGAATGAAAGGGAAAAGACGGAGAGGAAAAAGCTGTAAGACGAGAGTAAGAGCATGACGAAAGAAAGAGAGAAAGAGAGAGAGAGAGAGAGAGAGCAAGAGAGGAGCGCGGGTTGAGATACCGATATATATATATATATATATATATATATATATATATATATACATGTGTATATATAATGTAGAGAGAGAGAGAGAGAGAGAGGGTGGAGGCATAGAAAGACATAGGGGAGGTACATATTGAGGAAAATATTATAGGTATAGGGAAAAGAAAGAGGGAGATAGAGCACTTCAACAGAAGATTATGATCATAATAAAAGGTGGAAATAGTAGTCAAGGGTCAACATTCATAAAAGCTTACTAGGCCTAATTGTCAACTGATTTAATAAGGTCTTATGAATATTCACTCATGTCGTTTTTGTAAACGGCAATCTTTTAGACAAACGAGAGGAAAATGTGATGGGATTAATACAGAATGAAAAACATTAAAGACAAGTACAATATCTGTATCTATATATTCATGGAAAAAATATGAATGGCGTTTGCGTGTGCATATTATTATTAGGTAAATAAAAGTAGTGAACATTATACATATTGATAAAATGATAATAAAAATAATATTCATAACAATAATAATAACAATAAAAATTATAACAATAATAATATTAATAATAACAATAATAATAATAATGACAATAATAATAATAAAATGATAACAATAATAATAATAATAACAATAATAATAACAATAATAATAACAATAATAATAATATCAATAATAGTAATAATAATAATAATAATAAAATGATAACAACTTCAACAACAACAACAACAACAACAGTAACATAGAGTATTTATAATGCGCCAACAATTTAATATTCATGATAAACACAATGTACTTTTTGGGGATACCATTGTTAAAAAAGAATAGGAAGAGCAACCAAAGTCATTTTCTTTAAAAAATCAAACAAAGGAGGGACAAAGAATCGTACAAAAATAAAGCAAAACAAGCATTAGACCGTTATTACAGACAACGACCCATATCATTCCCGATTGCGATTGCTCGTAATCAAATTATCGAAGTGATATCGCTTCTAGACGAGCCAAGCGCGAAATCGCTGTTCGCGTGTAGACAATTTGGTTCACAAACATGTTGCTTGTTAGTCTTCTTTTAAGATTCTTGGTTTATTCAAGAAGCCTCATGGGTGTAAGATATTACAAGCGTACTCTCGTTCTTATGCCACTTTACACTACTTTAAATACCTGTTTAAAGACACTTCTGGCAATATCGTCCTTCCTTTCACTTTATTCAAATATTTTGACTACCATTGACGTTTTGAACTTAATCCAAATTTTGTATCTACAAAGATATCTATGTTCCTTTTAGCTTCCTTTTAGAATTTTTTCGCCCATTATTCATTTTATACCACTAACTAATATCTACGTAATGGCAATTTCGAATTCAATACAAGAATGAAAAGAGTGTCAGAAAAATAGGCGCTATATACGTAAGAAAGGTACGTTTTACTATCATAGTTTGATGATAATGAAATGAATAGGCCTATCCAGTTGTTTTAGCATAATTCATCTTTAAACAAAACAATATCTGAAATTGTAAGAGTACACGACTTTTAGGAGACTATTTATGACGTTTTGCATCCACCAGAATGAACGCGGTTTAAAGAAGCAGAAGAGGAGAATAAAAACCTGCCACAGAAATTACCGCCCAAAATATGGACCAAATTCGATTAGTGATTATCTTAGCGTACAAAAAGGATAGATATAAGGGACTTTAGTGTTCTTTCGCCTGGCTGTACATGCATGATTTTTTTCTCTCTATTTTGGTATGAAAAGCAAGACCTAATTTTGTGTTTTCAAGCGAAGAGAGTGATCGTGTTTGATTGGTAAGACATGGTACTTGGTGAAAACTATGGTTTGCTCGAAGTCAATTACAGGTTCGTTGACGCGAGCTCTAATTCCGATGACGACGATGGTGACGGTTTAAGCCGTGTATGAAATGTTTTGTGGTATTCATTCGACGAAAATAAACTCAAGAATATCATTCAATTGTTGATATGCAGCTTACCGCAGCTGTATCGTGGCTTATATGACTTACAATATCATTGTGACTCGTTTATTGTGCTTAAGCAGGAAAGGTATATTAATTACATGCCATCTGAAAAATAGAGATGTATATACCTATTGTGTATTTTTTTTCTCTCTGTCACAAGAGCTATATTCTCAATAATTCATAGCTAAAACCATTTAACCTGAATTGTGACTATAAAGTTATAAAGCTATGAAGAAATGTGGAAGCTAGAACAGCTCCTATTGCTATAAATGATGATATTGTTGTTGATATTATTATTATCATCATCATCCTCAGTATTATTGTTCATTATTAATATTAATATTCTACTACTACTACTACTACTACTACTACTACTACTACTACTCAGGGGCGGATCCAGCTGGCGACGAGGGAGGGGGTCCCAAATCGTGAGAATATATTTAGCGGCAATAAGCGGGGGAGGGAGGTGGGGGGTAGTGAGCACTACTTTTTTTTACTCAACATCCCCCCTAAAATTGTCGTTACCATCTTTTTTTTGCCACTTCCCCCCCACCTGGATCCGCCCCTGCTACTACTACTACTGCTACTACTACTACTACTACTACTACTCAGTGGCGGATCCAGGAATTTTTTTACCGGGGTAGTGAGCACTTTTGGTTTGTTGTTGTTTTGCTCCCGCAAATTTGAAATCGCGTCGGCCGAAATTTCGCTCAGTGGGGGTGGTGAGCATTAATTTTTTTTTTTTTTTTTTTTGGCCGGGGGCACGTGCCCCCTGTGCCCCCCTGGAACCGCCACTGACTACTACTACTACTACTACTACTACTACTACTACTACTACTACTACTACTACTACTACTACCACTACTACTACTATAAAGATTGTGGGGATACGGTTGGGGAGACACATTCTTTAAAAGTAAGGTTGTAAATTTGGATGAAATGTAACGATTTTGGAGGCCCATTCACACAAGCGTCGATATTATCACACATCAAGAATTTTTTCGTTTTCAAATCAAGTTCTGCTCAAATTATCACAATAAAAAAAATCCTTTGCTTAATTTGCCGTGAATTCCACTAAAGCACAAATAATATTTTGTTTTCTCACTAGTAATCTTTTATCAGCGTCTCATCTAATACGGACAGAAAAATGTTGTTTTATCTCTATCTAAACATGAAAAACGAGTAAGCCGGATAAAATCGTTCTCCACTTCCATAACATTAGTTTACGCCATTATTTTGTTTTGTAGCTTGTGGGTTAAACAAAATCTTGATTCTGATTTCTTTTCGCACTTTTGCATGGATACCAAGTACCAACACACCTGTGGAGGTGCATCATTATCTATACATGCTTCCCTCATCGGACGAGAGTGGGTCACAATCATATCCAATTGTACTTTAACACGGCTTCATACATCTAACCTATCGCATCTTCCTCGCCGGGCAGCCGAAACCCCTCAAAAAAAAAAAAAAACGTCTTGTCCTTCTCACCTGCTCAGTCAATATCTAGGATAGGTGTTATGCCGTGTTTTGGCGCTCTTTTGACACTTTCCCAAACATGGCGTTCTAAACTTGGCAACAAGCCGTGCCATTTCTAGCGTCTCCGTAGCGGGCTGGGACGTGATTAATTGCTAGCTGGGGTAGTTGCCCCCATGCAGGTCATCCGCGCTGCATGCATGCTCTCATTCTCGTGATATAACAGAACAGGCATCGGATGGTCTCCACCAGCATCACCATAACAGCTTGATCTAATATCAAAGCCGATCCAGTTTTTGCCTGTTGAATTCATGCGCAACTGATGACAGGAGATGAAAGACAAACACACCAGGGTTGGGTGAGGTTAGGTGCCAGACCTCGTCACTGCCTACCTGTCTCCAATATGCTGCATCCAATGTCTTCCCGCGTTTTTTATTTTGCCGAACCGACCTGACCGATCCTCTTCAGTGATCAGAAGAGTGCATCGTGGGGGCACGGTGGGGTGAATGATTTCTAGATGAAACTCTTCACGCCTGCTCAGGCAAAATATGAACCATCGTTTAGCCGATATTTGCTCTGCAGATACATGTAGATTACAGAACGTTCAGTTAAGGGACAAATTGATATTGTGAAAGTGTGTCTGTTTTGATCACAGAATAATTGGTTTCGCTTTATTCTTGGTATTAGTTGATTGGAGAGAAGACGTTTGTTTTTAATTAGAACCAAGTGTGAATAATAAAGGCATCTCAAAATCATCTTTCATTGAAATAACGTTTAGCTTAAAAAAACCCACTCCAGTTTATCCCATCCCTCGCGTTTCTATAGTTCATGTGACTTTTCAATACCCTTTTTTTTAACCCTTAACAAAGAAACTAAAAGAAAAAGAAGATGAAGAAAAGAAGAACCTTTACTTCTTCTCAAATTTCTCATGTTTACTCTCACAAGACTAACACACTTGATAAAAGTCTTGACGATAAGTCCGTTGACTTGTTGTTTAACATGCCTTCTATATACACCCAGGAGGAATGATCCGAACAATTGGGAAGAAAGCACGACCTGCTTTCCCCGAAGGCACTTGTAGATTTGTACCTGTTCACCGCTTTCGTTCCCAATGCAACGACTGCTGTTGGGAGCTGGGAGATTTGATAACACAAATGGATTGGAAAGCTCTAACAAGATCAGCGAGGTTTCGGGAAAGATGCACCGCCAAAACAATTCCCCTGGATGATGCATGTCTTTCAAGGGCTTTGGGGATAAAGAAGTTCTGCCTGATAATTCTAATAAATGAAATTTGCTGTGCTTGCTGTACGTCGATGCGCACTTGGACGATGATTTTGGCCTACTTTCCGACATGTCTTTCCCCGAACCTCTTTATAGGAATGTCACAAGGCGAGATAGTTGTGCTTAGGGATGGGGAAGGCAGTGTGTAAATTACACACCGCTTGAGAACTAATGTGCGGGTGCTAAAAATCTGTTTTTTCTGAACGTTAATGTTTTCTAAGCATTAATGTTCTGAATAGAAAGCCTTCTCAGCTTATTGTTGTATGGCTATAATGATCTTTAAAATTAGCTATGCAGGCTCCCCAATCATACTAAAATGGAGTATAATGATTGAGAAAAACCGTGTGGTAGGATGTTTGTACGCGCATGGGAGGCAATAATTTTGAGAGAGAGAGAGAGAGAGAGAGGAAATAAGAAAGGGAAAGAGAGAGAGAGAGAGACAGAAAGAGAAAGAGAGATAGGAAGGGGGCAGAGAGACATAGCAAGTGTGACATACGAGTGGATGACGGTAAAGGTACATTGTCATTGCTTTCCTTTTAAGAATCAAAGAGAGATAATATGCCTCAGTCACACCTTTGCGTATTTGGCTTGCGTATTGCTGCGTATTTACGGCAAGCCGTTTTAATATTAATTCCTATTTCTTGATATCAAGAAATGAATTCTTGATATCGAGAAATCATTTCTTGATAACAAGAAATAGGAATAAATGTTAAAACGGCTTGCCATAAATACGCAGCAATACGCAAGCCAAATACGCAAAGGTGTGACTGAGGCATTACATAAAGTACTTCTTAGAATCAGAAGCTAATTTTTGCACACAAAGTGGCCACAGTGAGCCATGCGATGAACACAAAGACACAATGTGCCACTATAAAACACATTCACAGTCAAGGTGGTGTTGGCAGTGTGAAAAGGCATTGTGCATGACAGTCACACAGAAAACCAAGAGTGTTCATAATGGTAACAACACAGTGTTGGCAACGTGATCAGACTATGTTCACACGGTTTCCACAATGTGGGACATGAAGTAGCCAGAGGGAGAACCACAGTGTATTCACATTACAATAACCACACTTGTTTACAATGTGAAAAGACTATTTTCATACCGCTTTCACATTTCGTGACACAGTTGGACAATTATAGAGGCCACATAATGCATGGAGAACCACAGTGTGTACGCATCACAGTAACCGCACTCTCCTGTTGGCAATGTGAAAACACTTACACTGTTTTCACATTTTGTGACACAGTGGGACATTCAGAAGCCATAGGGAGAACCACTATGTGTTCACATCAGAGTAATGACACAGTGCTGGGAATGTGAACAGACTGTGATTACACTCTTTTCACATTTTGTGACACGGCGATGTGACATGTAATAGCCCTAGTGAGAACCACAGTGTGTTCATCTTATCACGGTAACATCACAATGCTGGCAGCGTGAACAAAACTGTATTTACTGTTTCATACTATTTCAACGATGCTGGACACCATGTATTCAAATGAAGCTGTGACGGAAAATCCTTGTAACAAAATAATGCTTTAGGAATTTGATTTAATTTATTTTAGAGAGAGATGAATTGTGTTTTATTCATTTAATGAGTTACGAACAGAGAGTCAGCACGCCATCATGTAGCAGCAACAATATTTGTTGAATTGTCATTTTCTCTCATATCAATATGTAAATCTGTCCTTATACTATTTATTTCTAAACAGACTGAATTCGACACAATGACTATCTATAATTATTTAGAATAGAGCCAAATTGAATAGAACCGTCACGTTTTAAGGACTTCCATTAAGTCTATAAAGCCGAGTTCAATTGATGTCTTTGGGCTTAGATGAATAAGGAAAATGAAGGGCAGGGATATCTAATGATAACTCTCAATACACCTTTCTTCAACAAAAAATGGAAAGGGAAAATAGTGATGACTTCTGAAAAGTAGGCTAATGGCATCCATTCAGAGTGATAGCCGACCTCGCTCACAACTCCATCGACGAGGAGAAATCAATACCGGAGATAATACGATTGAGTGAGAGACGAGAGCAGGGAAATTAATGTATCGATACAAAGAGCAATTATCTGATTATCGTCGTCTGACCACATGCCGCCAGGCACAACTTTAAACAAAAGGGGGTGGGGGGGGGGAGGGGCAAGAAAAATGATGAGAACATAATTTCCGAGATCACACACATGCAAGTAACTATTTCAAATGTTTTGGAAACAATTCAACAAAATGATGAATAGGAAATAGGAATAGGAAAAGTTTTGTTGCAAACTCTTATCTGGTTAACAGCTAGGCCTACTTGTCAAATGACCACGGCAACCGGGCGTGATAGGTGTGTATATCGGGGATGCAATCCCTCCCCCACCATTATAATGGGACTAATTTGCACGATGTAATGCAATTGTGTATTCAAGAGCAATCCCAGACTAGTTAATGAAAGATCATATTTGCATAAAATTGGTTTTTACCTTATCCATATTGTATTGCTTATTTCTACTTAAGCATCCATCAGTTCGGGAAAAATAGGCCTATTAAAAAAAATCGTGATCTGACAAAAGAATTTAAAATAGTGTCATTTATCTGTCAACATCAAATGTTCTGACATCATTCTTATGTGAGTTTATATTAAATCATTCTCAGTATGAAGTGTAATGTTAGTGTAGATAAAACCCAAAGCGCTAGTTAATCACCCTCCTACTTTTCCTATGTATAGGCCTACACCTAAATACTCACGCATGCGCATGCCCAGAAATGTAGACTTCGACTCATTTGTCCCACCGCAACGTAATTTCCCCGAGACACTTGTATAAAGTAAAAGCAAATCTGGAGAAAAAAAATACGTTGTTGTTATACAAGGATCATCAGCCGTTTGTTTATTAGAATCTTAATAAGTTCATATCTGCGGTAGATTTCATTTGAATTTAATCATCAGCTGTCAGACAATGCGATGTAATAAAAGGAAGCCATTTTATTGCAATACCCCTCACTGTTCAACCAGACAGGTATCGAGCTAGAAGATCGCTGCTTACAGGGGCTCCCTGCGGAGACATCTTGTATTCGATATCCTTTTCCCCAGCGCAGTGTCCTTGTGTTTTGTCTTCCAGTTCCACAACAGATGTCTCCGTGACCGCCATCTTTTGTCCAGACCGAGATTACATTTCCTACCACACCCTGAGAGATGCGCCCAATCCGCCAGCCCTCTTAATACCGGTAGGCGGGCAAGCATCGGGAGACCTCCGGTGGCATTCAGCAGGGGTTAAACCGGTCACTCATGTTATGTGAAGAATAAAAATAGGCTTGATTACTCCATGCGCTCCAACGCACACCCATGAGGGAAGTGTTATTACACGCGCACACTTAACTGAAGGAAATGCAATTTCCCGATGAGAGAGATTGGCTTGTATTAACCAATCACTATATCATCGTACAATGAGGGCAATAACATTTTCTCGTCGCAAACGACCCTAGTATAGTAATCCTTGACAGCGAATTGACCTACTTGACCAGGTGGTTTTGTATTGTGTCAGGTTATTAAGACCTTCCGCTTTGGGGGAATTTCAATGCAATTTTCTCATCTGAGAAGACCTGATGATACTGTTTATCCTTGTCAATTCACGTGCAAGATCATTAAGCCATTTCCCATCCACTACAAGTTTACTTCATCAAGTTTCGAGAAGACATCTTGTTGCGCAGATAGGACATAAAGTGCTACAGTCCTGAAGTATACTTTGTTCATATCTTTTAATCTTTAACCTTTTTTAAAAACAAATTTTAATCACATATTGATTTCCAGATTGACTTCTGTATAGAGGGTAGCCATTTTATTTCAAACAAATCTTATTCATCGCAAATATAGGCCTACTAGTTCCAAAGAGTGAAGAAAACATTGTATAGAATAGAACAAAATGGAATATAGATTTGCAGGATCAGAATAGGGGTTAAAAAATGAAAACGAATCTATTTAAGAACATCGCAATGCACAACATGCCATTAACAGACTGATGAATGAAATTCGGAATAATATTTTTGCTCATGCGTTAGAATTATCAAAGGATGCCCTAGTATTAATGTTACTGAGAAATGACATAGGTTATGAACTAATGTTTAAAATGCTATGTGTTTGACCCAAACGTTGTCCAGTATCATTATATTGTTGTAAACTAGAATAACTCGGGCTTAAAATCTTATGTTAAATACAACTATTTCTAATGATATCCGATATATTTTGGTTTGAAAAATACTAATTTGATTTGACTATGATACATAGAAAACGTTCCATACGTCATGAGGAGAAAGGTTACCTTAAATGATTTTGTATTTTTTCATTCATTTATTTATGAAAATGACTGCTTTATCGAAATTTAATGAAAGTGAGTAGAGAATGGAGCCAAAAAGAGTCAGATGAAACAAACTTACCCTACTTTATCATGACTGTCTAGAAAAATACATTTTCTCCACTTTTTCTCTGTGGAAGACAAGATTTCACCCCCATGAAACAGAAGGGATTGCAATCATATCAACGGATTGGCCGGACCTCCCAGCCCAACTGTTGAAAGACCACTGCAAGGAGTAGAGGGATCGATCCCTTTCCTTTTACCGCCTCCAAATTTACGTCCTAATTTCGTTAATTGTGTTGATCTTTAGCAGCTCGGCGTGCGATTATCGTGTCAGTAACTTAATAACGACTTTCCCATATTCTCATTCCGTCTCTTCGTTTTCTTTTCCCTTATCCCCTCGTCCGCGACACTTCGAGTGGCTCTTGGGCTTTCCATGTTTGCCCCCATCTCTTTGATTTGGTTACATCGATGACGGTAGACCGTGGTCGAGTGTTGGTTTCCCTACGGAGTGGTGTCCCGCGGGCATGCGTTGTAGGTACTACATATTTCGAAGTGATTCACTCGCATGCGTGTCAACGGCACGGCTCGCGCGCCAGCAGTCATGATGGCGATTGGACGAGTACAGTATGTATCGATCGGAGAGGAAAGTGAGTTATGGAATGAACTCCCGAAACCAATTTCGCCTCAAGTCCTTGCTTTGTCTATCATTTAGGACAAGTCGGTCGACAATTGCGAAATATGATCAGAATATAAAAGTACGTGTGTGAGTATATTTAATGTCTTCTGAAATCTGAATTACTAGACCCAACCATTTGCAAGTGATTTCTCTCACAAGAAGAGTTTGGAAAACGGCTTATTGGTCTAGATAAGAAACATTATTACTATGATAGCTTGTATTACATTTCACGCCATATTTTGTTTTGGATTGTGCATTTATGCCTACATGTATGTTGATTTTTTTAAAGTCTTTCCGTATTTCATTATTATGAATTTTTGAAATGGTGGATTTTGATTTCTTAGTTTCAACGATGCTCTGACGTTGTCTGCAGTGATAACTGCTCCGCGCTTTATTAGGATTAGGGTTAATTGTTGCTAGGTTTTAGGTTAGTTTAAACGTTGGGTTTAGGGTTAGGTAGGTCTATAATTTTGGTCCGGGAGTGAAGTGAAAATGGTTTTACAGGATATTGATCCCGGAGTAATCATTCAATGTTTTATAATAATACAGAAATTTGTTTGACATGTGTTACATTCTATGTAAACATAGGCTTAAGAATTATTCGACACCATTCCAGCTCTCAGCAGACGGTACATAATATGAACATTATTCCGAGTCACATCATAAATGTATTCATACATAAATAGCAAACTGATACAAATAACAATACAATACAACTTCCTCCCAGCAAAAAAGAAAGAGAGAGAGAGAGAGAGACAGCTAGAGCGAATAAGAGGAAAAAAGAGGAAAAAATGACAAAAGGCAGAAAAAAGGTAAGGGGGGAAGAGAGAGAGGAGAAAAAGGGGCGGTAGTCGATGGAGTATGTGTCGTACACCATCACGCCTATGAAACATTAATTGCAGGAGGGAGGTGAGGGGGAAGGGCATACCCCTTCAACCCCGCATTCCACTATAGGCTTCCTCAATATCCACCTGCTCCAGCAATGTTTGATCACATTCATAAAACATTTGCTTTGGTCCGAGGGGGGTCCAACGTTAGTGGATAAAAGGGTGAAATATTGATCATTATGATTGACATGGCTTAGATGAAGGCATTTGGGGATGTGTTCATGAATATTTCACCCCTCTTGTCGTACAAAAGCAACAGAGTTGCAGCATGGCAGAGGAGTACTCTTCATAGGAGCTTGTAATGAGAAAAGTAGGTATGCGTATTTATATGTGTTTAACGCATGATGATTATAAGAATTTTTAAATCATTGCTTTATTCTAATGTCATTCCAAAGAAATGCAAGTCATTGTTTGTCTCTTGTTTTGAATGGTTAATATTACGACACTTTATCATGGATATGAAAGTTAGTAATGTAGATCGGATAAAATTCACCGATATCGAGATAATTATAACGTAACAGCAAAGTAAGGCAGAAATATATATAAGTATAATTGATTGGTTGTTAACATGTCTTTGTTTGATTTATCTTTTTCAACAAAAAATAGATCCGCATACATTTCCATATTTTTTTAAAACCAGATGTACCGCTTCTCCCCTGTATGACCATGCTATCGAATCGTGTTTATGTTAATATGTATACATTCCAACATCTAAATACGTAGTAAAATATGAGGAAATAAAAATTAAAAAAGGAAATGTTAGTTTGAATTGAATTGAATTGAATCGAATACACTGCATGTGCTTAGATAAAAAACATGTGCATGTTTTGAATTATCTTTCAGCAATTCTAACATATACATAATTGGAACGTTAACCGACTAGAGGCGGGAAGGGTCCATAATAATGAGGCACAGACATTGCAGCATTACGACACACAGCTTATGACCGAACATATTCGGTGAAGCAAGCTTGTTCCAGCCCCTCCCCCAAGTCGATTAGTCATATCGCATGCATGAATGCGTTCTAGAACTTTCATGTTATTAAAAAATCCATTATTTTTCTAAAGTAGGACACATCATCATCCAACAACATTACCATGATCACCCAAATAAAGTGTTGATGGATCTAAATATTGAAGAGCTACTGATACAGTCACCAAATTAACTTTCTCTCATGTCTTGCTTACACCCCCTCTATGTAATTTGAGTATTATCGTAATAATAACGTATCCCTTTTCCCTCCCAAGTTGCCACCCCGACGCTGCTCCTAATTGGCAGACGTGTGACTGACTTTTGGCGGCACTTTTCAAAGTTGACCTTTCTCAACACATCGCTTTGTGACAAAATGGCTACTCGAGCTGTTGATGACGCAACAATACACTTCACGGACAGTGCGGATAGACAATGCTCGCGGCGAAATGCGATCGGTAGGCAAGACGCAACAAATAATTTAAGAACGCCTTCGCTGGAAGAGGAAAAAATTGGAGCCAGATGGAGCCGAGATGAGTAAGTGACATGGTTGACTAAATCAGAGCATTTCTTGGCCGTGAAATGGCGGTAAAAATAGTAGTCCCATGCATAATAAATTGTGTGTTGGCTCAGACGCCCCTCCGGCAGCGTCATAAAGGGGGATATTTTGTCGTAAATATCTCGACGAAAAACAATGACTTCTATATTTTTTCTAAAGAGGAGACAAAAAGTTAACTTTTATTCTTTTTTGAATGTTACCAAGAAATCCTGAATATAAGTACATTACGCTTAATTAAGTTGTTCTAAGTCTTAAGGCAACAATTGAAGTTTGAAGCCCATTTCTCTATGAATCCAATTGAAGTGTTCTACAATGAAAAATCATACTTTTACAACGTAATACAACCAAGTTCCCTAGGAAAATTCAACATCAAATTATTGAAGAAAACACAATACCGCACGTAGACTATCATGTTGATTGCTCAACAAACACACAGTATTTTAACGGATGGAAGTCATTTTTTTGCAAAAAAAAGCAATATCAATGATCTCCATTGGTCATTCTGTTAAAATATAATTTTGTCCTTTTTTTTTTCGTTGTAAGACCATTATTCGTAGAAATTATTTTGGTTAAATTGTACTTTTCTATCAACTCTAAATACGTTTTCGCCAAAAGGAAAAAAGAACTACGTGCGAAAAAAAAAGGACATCATTTCCCATGGATTTCCCTATTAACTCTTGTAATGAGGTAACTTTGGAAGGAATGGTGCTCGCTCTGTCATCTAGCGGGACGCGTGGATGATTGCGATGGGCTGTCTCAGGCGACCACTGGCATCACCTCACACCTCGCCCTACCTACGTTAATTGGACGTTGTTATGTCATCAATTTTTCAGTCATGCCGATTTGTCAGTGCGTGGACGCAGTTGGTGTAGTGGGCGTGCGTTTTTTTTTTAAGAAGAAGAAAGGGTGGGATGGGGTATTACATTTTACGAGAGAGAGAGAGAGGGGGCTGGAAGAAAGAGAGAGAGAGAGAGAGGAGAGAGAGAGAGGGGAGAGAGAGAGAGGGAGAGAGAGGGGAGAGAGAGGGGAAGGGGGAGAGTGGGGGAGGGGAGAGGGGAGGGGAGATAATAGGAGTAAGGGGGAAGCGGGGAGGTAGGAAGGTAAGGATAGGGATTGTCGATTTTTATTCGAGTTAAATAGAAATAGACTTTGCACAGATTAAAAAAAAATGAATTAAGTGGTAACAAATGGATTGATGATTTATAACAATTATAGTATTGATTATGATATATAAAGGTGATACCAGTAAAGGCAGTAAGTTAGAGAGAGAGAGAGAGAGATAAAGAGGGTAAGAACAAGGGCAGGAATGAATCCGAGAAGTAGTGATACATTGTAAGAATGTCACTTTTCTCACACCAAAGTCGGAATGATCAATGAGCTCGTCCTACGAAATTTATCACTTCAGACCATTTTGGCCCTGTTTTTTGTTGTTTAAGAAGTCGTTGTACTTTTCCATAATAACAGTTAATCATTAAGTATATTGGTAATCTCAAATAGGCCTATATCATTGGATCTAGCTTTACAAATCTAAAACCAACAACATTACGTCCACAGAAAAAGAGAGCATTTGATAATGTCCATCGTATTGCTTCAGATTCTCAGATACTTTTGTATATCTTATACTTTCGTTCAGAGCAATGTTGATGTTGATTGCTTTGACTTCATGTTATCATCTGTAGATATGAAAACACTGTTTTGGAGTAAATATATCTCTTTTAATATAATCAAAGTAAGTTTGATGATATAGTGGGAAATCTGATTATAGTGAAAGAACCTGCTACCTATAATCAATTATGTGATTGTACAACGTGACAGGCTTGTCCATCTGTTGAGAATCTCGAAAATATTCAGATTCCAAAAAGCTTGTATAATTTACCTCCTCCCCCTTCAGATCAAATTTTCATGGCTGTGTATCTTTGGCCTATCAATAATTAGGTCTCTATTTTCGTCAATTTGCTTTCTTCCAGTGATGAGAAAGGGACAGAGAGAGAGAGAGGTAAAGATTAGAAATGGCGGGTATTTTTCCTGGTTGCATCAAGGCCGGACCAGGTGAGTGAGTTGACGCTGCCCGGTCCCCCCGGGAGGTGTTGGGCGCGCAGGTGGCCAGGCAGCGGCGGCAATTAGGGAGTCCATCGGGATTGGCATGGCGCGCCCGTAACTTTGCGCCTTCACACCTTGTAAGAGTACACTGAGTGGTCGTCTGCACTCATGCACTCTCTCCCCCTCCCTCTCTCCCCCACTATATATCTCTCTCCTTGTCAGCATCATCATGTTCGGATGCGCGGTGAGTAGAGAGTGGTGGTGGTGGTGGTGATGGTGGTAGAGGTTGCGGTCCACAGGCGGGTGCGATAATGTCTTGTTCAAGTTACGGGTCCCTATTACCATATGGCACTACCAAAACAAGGGCGAGATGACAGGCGGGATGTATGCTGATATTAGCGTGCATAAATGTGGATGTATAGGGGTCATTATGTCGTTTGGAGTGGTTTGTCCTTTCTTGTTATAAAAATGCAATACTAAGTTTTAAAAAGTTACAATATTACATTGCACTGGAAGCAGTGTAATCATGTTTGCTAAATTCCAAATGTGTTGTTAGGTCTCTATTCATTGTCTGTTGGGAGCCAGAAAAGCATTAAAGCTGTCTTAAAGTATATACTTAACCTGTTAAAACAGATTACATTTAGTTTAGCGCCCTTGTGGCCCTAACAAGACGATTTGGTTAAAATAACAAGTATACTACTCTTATTGAAAATGACATCATTGCCACGTGCTTCTTTCTTTCCATGAACTGATTAGCTAAATGTATTTTTGTGATAAATATAGAAGATGACCATGAACGTAAAAAGTTGATATAAACAAACATATTTTATCAACATTCATTATCATTCACCTTTAAGAATATTTTGAAAACCAAATTTATAATTGATAATTTTGTTAACCCAAGGAAGCCTTATATCAGCACAAATCTGCGCGTCCTGAGGGGCTTGCAATTATCATTACCCTCAACAATTGCTAAGTACCCATTTAAACCTGTATGAAGAGTGGCAAATGTGGATAAAATTATGTCTTTCCAAAAAACGTTAGTGTTGAGCTGGGATTCGAATCCTTAACCCTTGGATTGAGAGTCAAATGAATGAACCACTATACCACCGCACTTCCAGAAAGGGTTAGCGGAACCTCCGATTACTTGTATAGTTCAGTATTCTCATGACAGCTGAGTGAGCATAAAACAAGGAAAATTCTCCCTTATTTTTGGTATTTGTTTACGAAAATACGATTTTAGATACATTTTGCCCATAAAACATTTCATTATTGATGATAGCATAATACAACAGTAAAATAAATACCCCGAAAAAAGTCCGGAATAAAGGGGTTATCATTTCTCGGTCATTTTCCGAAATAAAATAGTCAAAAGTTAAAAGCAATAGATCAATACATAAATGTATATAGTGTTTAAAATCTTATTTGTTATCCTTGCAAAGTGTGAAAGAAGATATACTCATCAATCTTCGGTCTGAAGATGCGTGACTTACACGAAGCCATTGGCTAAAAAAAGTACTGGCGCCAAATCCCTAGGAAATAGATGTAATTTCAACAATTGTCTCTTGGTATTAATGTTTCATAACACATGCATTTCTAACCTGATTATTTTCTTCTTCTTTTTCGAGTCTCTGAAAAAAAAACATTTTTTCTACATCTCTTTCAAACAGTAGGGTATTACGGACTTGGAATCTAAATGTAAATGCATTTTCTCTGAAGGGGTGCAAATTCTCATGAATAATTTCCAGGCAGTTTCATTACCTATTCACGAGACATAGTTTCACGAGACTTGTTGAAGGGGAAGATGAATGCCACGGAATGTTTAATTTATAGACAAGCTTCGTCGCACATCTCTCTCTCTCACTTTCTCTTCCTCCTTCCAGACTTTCACCATTTGTCTTTCATATTTTCATCTTACCACTTCTCCTTTTCTCTAGTATAACACCCGTGTCATTTCTCAATAGTTATCCGTAATCATCTTGTAATATTTTTAATATATTTTGTGCTAATTTCCTTGGGACTATTTGTCCTCCATGTCTCTTCTTTTTGTGATTGATCTTACTCTTCTGTAATTTGTTTAAACTGAATTTCGTGAATGCAAATAAATGTGCTAAACATAACAGCATACTCTTCGTGAAATAAAAATCTAAAGTAATTTTGAACGTTCTGTTCAATATGAATTCCTAATGTTTAAATTTGTGTTTCTATTCCAGATTTGCAAGATATACTTGTGGATGTTCTAATCAATCCACGTGTTCTGACGATACTTATGCTTCAATTGTTCATTTGACTTTTCCCTACCCCGTAGTTTTTGCTTGTTTCAGTTATCTTTCTTGGTTAGCTACAATGTTTGCATATAAGAAAGAGAGTAAGATGTATTCGTTAAAATATTTTTTTTCTTCCTACAATTTTTTTGGGGGAAGGGAGGGAGGGGGTGGGCTACATTATAACGCGTCGATTCCTTATCCCCTCTTTCCCTCTCTCTCTCTTTCTCTCTCCTTCTCTCTCTCTCTCTCTCTCTCCTTTTTCCTTTCACTTATTCATTTTGCCCTGTCCCCATCTCACTTTTTCTATCACACTATTTTTCTTACCTATTTCCTGCCCTTCTTTCTTTCCGGCTTGGCATGCCAAATCCGATTTCCACTTTCTCCTCTTTCACGGTGCCTGTAGGAGAGCAAATATCTGTTGATTGTTTTGAAGTGCTGTTGCCGACGCACATGGCTCTGGGCTAAACACGCTCAACAGCTATACATGAATTATTATTAACCGATAAAACAAAAATAGAGAATATTGTCACGTCGTCCTGATCCACGATCAATGAACTGTTGATGTATGCCATCGAGGAGGGGCGGTAATTGGGGAAACCATTCTAAAAACTGAAAACAATCCGGATTGTTGAAAGAGTAAGATAAAAAAGACATAATTACCAGGACATTCAAATATGCATTCTATCATCAATCTAAAAGATTCTTAGAAGTTTTATCCTGAATATGCTGAGGGTAAGAGAATAATACACACACACACACACACACACACACGCACACACACACAAACACACACACATACTCATATATATATATATATATATATACATATAAAGGAATAGACGAATACACAATTAAAAGAAAATGGGAAACTAATCATAACATCTCCCGGGGTTAAACGAAGTGTATTGTCACTAAAGGATTTACTCATCAGCAGTAAAAATTTACCATCTTTTGATCTCACTGACATTCCCAAGAGTCCCATAATTTCCAATTCATATTTGATTTTATACTCTTATGAAGTACACGATCGTCTATTCTTAATTCCATGTTGTTGATATAATTTGTTTAGCTATACAGGTTGAAATTCAGGCTCTAATTTGAACCATATTACATAGATGCGAATATAATCCAATTCTAGTATTATTTGTTCACTTATTTATATATTTATATATTATGTTTTCTTTATAAAAAAACACAGAGTAGTCTCAGTCAGTGCTATGGAGGGCCTGCTTCACAAGAGAGCCCCGCTATGAACAAAATAATACGACATGAAATATAAAACATAGTAATGCATAAAATCCGACTCTTTATTTCAAATCAAGATAGTTTATTCTTACAATATTTGGCAAATGAGCAAACAGGTAGTTTAGTATTTTTATGGAGTCTTCTTCTCGACAGATGCTCAGTTTTGTTACTTGTTAATTTTCGTCAAACATAATACAGTTAAGGGATGGTGGATGTTGGTAACAGACTTCACGTGAGGGTGTCACCTTCTATCAGCCCTGGTATACTGGGTAACAGGTTATAGTCGTCATAGCTACAGGCTATCTTTGCAAATCATGTTCTCCAAGCTCGAGCTCGATCTCTCACTCTCTGAGTACCAGAATGTCATACTAAATCACAAGCACTCATACAAATACCCCATCCATCTGAAGTTGCTAGGCCTTCCGTCTTCAAATATAAACAAACAATCTCCATAATGTCACATGTATAATGATACCAAATCCCTACCCATTAATCTTTCTTCCTCCAGAACACGAGGAAGCTAGGCAAAGGAAGATGAAAAGGAAATACTGGGAAACATCGCCAAGACTCAATCATGCTTTGGATAAATGAATTACTTTGGGGGTGGCACAAAAGCGAGAAAATAAGAACAGGCGAACCACTAATCACAGCGGCGAGGGGGAGAATGCTATAAAACCCTAAATCATTGTGCGAAATGAAATCTAAATATTTTGATTGGGCTGACAGAGCGCGGGGTTTTTGCTTGTTTAACGGTCAGCGCAGACGATTGACTTGGGCCATTTCACATCCCTAAAGCGAGGCTTCCTCAAAAGCCTCAGTTGTTTCCAGGATCACAATATTCTAACTTATGTGATTTGATGAAGAGTACTGCACTGGTAGAGACTTTTAAAATTCGATTACAATTTAAATCAATTTCAGACAATCAAGTCAATTTTAGAGTAAACTCGATAATTAAGCCATAACAATTATTCAATTTGAGAAATCGAATTAGTCTAATCAGTCAATAACGTTGAATTGCTTACTTTAGTTTTCATTTTGAAAATCAATGGGTTTTTTTTCCCACAGGAACATAAAATACCTTTTACAAAGAGAGTAATTATGATAGAAATCAATGATGCTTTCTGCCAAAGTTAGTGTATGATTATACTAATAAAATAATTAGATGAAATGAAATTACAGAAGTCTAGTATATTGTAGTGGTAGCAGTGAGCCGAAGAACACTGACAAAATAAAAACTCAAGTTAACAGATGTTATTAGCGAACCTGGCGAACATGGAAACAATGTGGCTTTTAGTGATAGTCGATATAAAAAATAGTACAACTTTGTAATCATTCACTTGTTACGTCTCGCTTTGATTTATAATTCTAGTATGAATGGGGTCTGGTCTCGTGCGGGGACCGGCGGATTTTGATATACGGATTAATTCCTGAAAATTGAGTGTATTGTCACGGAGGGGATCAAACAGCAGTGGGCCCTGGATTGAATGGATACGTGACTGGGCCTGTGTGACAGGTTTGACGGAGTGAGAGATTAGAAAAAGAGGGGGAGAGTATAGAAAGATAGATGGAGAAAATGGAGAGAGAAGAAAGAGAGAAAGGGAGAGACTGAGATGAGCCGGAAGAGATAGATAGAATGTAGAAAGTTGGAGAAAGAGTAAGAAACATAGAGATGGATAGATTTATAGAAATAACTAGACAAGACGATATGAATATGATTATCTATTTTCGATAAAAGAAAAGGTACGAGACAGAGAGAAAGGGAGAGAGACAGATAGAGAGTGAAAGATAGAGAGATAGAGAGAGAGAGAGAGAGAGAGAGAGACATAGGGGGAGGTATTCGATTGATTAGGATGAAAGAGAGAAAGAAAAAAAAAGGGAAAAAGAAAGAAAGAAAGAGAAAAAATAAAAGGCAGAGAAGGGGCAGAGTGCGGGGAGGGGGTTGATGAAAAAAAATGCAAGAAAAGGTAAGAAATCACGTGATGAAGTGTTAGAGATGATTTTCACGTGTTGATGAAATACAGAAATACATGCGTATAGTTAAAAATGATCAATAAAACGTGAATAAATCCATTATAGCATAAGAACATATTATAGGCAAGAAAGAACAAAAGAGGAAGCAACTTTGAAGCAACGTTCTCCAGTCATATCATGTTCATTGATACATTTTAACCAATTTTGTATGACCATTTTCATTTCTGTTGTGTGTGCTATTTCAGGCATTTGGTTCTTCTTGTTGTCGTTGAATGAACAAACTATTGATGAATATCTATAGGACAACATTGTCACACAATGAATCTCAAAGGAAAACATGTTTAATTCTAGCGAACTATGAAATACAATGCATGCAAATATAGACACAGTAAGGCCCTTATAGAAAGGATAGAAGAGAGAGAGAGGGGGAGAAAGAGAGAGAGAGAGAAAGAGAGAGAGAGAGAGAGAGAGAGAGAGAGAGAGAGAGAGAGGGGGAGGGGTACATGAATATAATTAAGAAAAAGACTTGTTATATTTCTTTTACGCCGCGGACAAACACAACCTACGAAGTGAAAATAGCGGACTAGTTGCTTTCCTTATGGTTAATCAGCGAGCTGGGATTTCTGCCTTTCACTTAATTGAATAGATTGATTGAGTGAAATGAGATCCAGCCCATCGGCTATTACCAATACTTTCCTTTATTCACCCTCTCCGCCATCCCCTCCCTTTGCTTGATGTATTTCTCCTTTCTTGTGTTGAGTTTATCCCCTTTCGTTGACTCCGCATCGCGTCAGTGTTTACTTTGTAGTGCGATATATAGCCACGCGCTCCAACAGAGAGGTAATACACTTAATGGAAGCGGCGAAATTGAATTATGTCTATTGACACACCGTTTCATAATACTCACTGTATTGACTCGTAAATAGCGTGTGTACACGTGTAAATGTAATTATCGTATTGTTATAAACCGGAATCTATTTAGGGGAGAAGTCACATGAAAAATGGGCAGAAGTTCGGTTTGTTGGTAGGGTCGAATTTAATCTCAAGAATTGGAATAATTCTCAACCTTCGCAAATATAGGACGTTCGCCAATAGCCTACATTCGGCAAAAATCAAACATTTGCTGATACGTTAACAGAAGGCATAGGCAAACTGAAATTGCTTTGTTTTGCATGATTACAATTTTGAGCGAACAGATGCGGTCCAGTTGTTTAAGAAGAAATTAACCATTGTGATATTTCTCTCTGCCGCGAGTTATTCCGCGATAATATGATTTCAATTTAAGTCTAATCAAAATCCTATAAGGAAGGCATAATCTTCGTCAATTGCCGAATAGACTCTTAAGAAAACCAATAATCCAATTCGCACGTTATTAATTTCTCTTTATCAAGTGACTGTTAAGTGATCCGACTAAAAGAATTGGAGAGAAAGAGAGAAGGAGAGAGAGAGAGAGACTTATCTTATTTCTTTTTTCTTAACTTTGTGTGTATAAGCCTTTTTATAAATTTAGTCCAAGTTATAGATTTAACCCAGAAACAGATTTGTTAAATTTAAGATTGGAAAATCAAATCTAATTAGAATAAATGAAAATAAAAATGGCAATGAAAATTATTTAATATGTGGATAGTTCTTCAATGTTGCCCGATAAAACGTTGAAATTGAATATTGTTTGTCAACACATCGTTTTCAGGCAATGTAATGAAATGACTTTGTAGCTTTTGTTGGATGTTTGCCTGACTTGCATGCCTGGTTACCTGACTTAGCAACCAGTCCAGGCATGCAGTCATGAAGTAGATTGTATTGAAATGACTTTGTAGCTTTTGTTTGATGTCTGCCTGACTTGCATGCCTGGTTGCCTGACATAGCAACCATGCATGCAGTCAGGTGGTAGATTACTTTACCTATTATTTATGTGATGCAAATGTTTTGTACTTATGCTCTTATGTGTCAGGATTAACATGCCAGAAGAAAGGATAAAAGGACGCCTCGTGTATAGGCACGAGGCAGATAGACTAGGGCCTGTAGAGATGTGATGTACCTGTAGGGAGTGGCAAGACTGCCAATAGATAGAGTCTATAAGACCGCCTGTTCTATCATGTTTGATATTTTGCCTAGACTTAAATAAAGCAGAATTTGAACTGAATACACTTGAGCCTGCGTCTTTATTTTCTGGTTTCAATACACAAATAATGATCGGTAAATTCCTATGTCAAAATGTATATATAGTGATGAAAAATTACCGTTCTTTTCTCCTTTTAAACGAATCAAACGCCACGTATCAGCAAATTTAGCACATACATTGTGTGTGTATTTTTATATAGAAAGCGGGAAAGCCACAAGAACCACAAGGACCAGTAAAAGATTTTTCTGAGTTCATTTGATTTCAATTCTTTGGAAGCTACATGGAGAACCAAAGCGGGGGTCATTAGTTTAAAAAAAATCAAACATTGTCGACTGGAAGCTATAAAAGAACAATAAAGAAGAATAGGGTCAAAATATGGAGAGAGAGAGAGAGAGAGAGTGAGAGAGAGAGATAGAGAGAAGGGAAAATATGTACAAATATATGCACAAGAAAGAGGGGGAGGAAGAAGGACGGGTTTGTGTTCATAATCAACTCTTCAACAACAACAACAACAACAACAACAACAGCAGCAAAAACGATTACAACAGCAATAACGATGGCGACGACGAAAACAAAATCATTTTCCAAAATAAAAAATAAAAAATCTTTCTTGAAAGCTACTCCCCGTAAAATACAGACCTAAATGCTCATCTGACGAAGTTTGTGGGTATTACGCCATCTACGATGGTCCTTAGCAAAGGTAAAGACATCAGCGATGAAGGCGAATATTACGGCGAAGTATAATGTTCCTGATGTAGAGAAACATATTATTATCTAGTAATACACAAATACACCCCAAAAAATGAAACATATCGTAGCACATCGTATAGATATCATACATTGTGTTTATACGAATTTCAACTTCGAATAAGAAATGGACTAACATGGTAAAATAAGATAAATGTAATTATAGGGTTAGGCACACATTAAAACAATAACCTAAAGGAAGAAAGAAAGAAAGAAAGAAAGAAAGGAAAAATAAAGAATTAATAAGCGAGAGAAATAAACAGAAAAATGAGAGAGAGAGAAAGAGAGAGAGAGAGAGAGAGAGAGACTGGGAGGTGGGAGGAATTAAGGGGCGGGGAAAATAATATTGGATTCATAAGACCCAAACCGTACTACCTAATGATGATTATACACTGCATGTACTTTATGAAAGTGGGACGCGGATTCTTCGCGGATATTCAACCTTTCATAAAAGTTCAAATACGAGGCCTTCAAAATCATGCATGATGCATGGCTGGCGAGACTAAAACAAAGGCGAGGAGATGCCAATTTGACACTGGCTATCATCACACTAATCAGGGGTAGGGTCGAGCGATCTCAGCAACCTGTCTTGTGATTGTGGGTTGTACCAGGGTACCTATATCCATGTCGAACTGGGAGAGCGCGGAATACGGACCATCTGTTGAGGCATTTAATAGACAATTGGAAGATGGTGCGGGAGTGGTAGTAGGACTATAATTAGAAGGGGGTGGGGAGTGGGGAAATGGGGGGGGGCGGTAAAGCTAGGTGAATGGGGTACCGGGGCTGAAAAAATATCAATGAGGACATTGAGAGGAGGGAAAATGCATTACAAAACTATAGAAAGGGGTACAAGGAGTGTAGGCATGGTACTGTATGTGAAGATCTCGACCTGGCTGTAGACATGAAATATGCGTAGGACACTGTAACCAATCATCGTGATGATTAGATTGATGTAAACGGTTGTGAAGGGAAAGGGCAGTTTAAAATGTTGAAGAAGGGCTATGCAATATGCTACCATTGTTTGATGATGATATTGATATCAATTTTTCTTCCCTTTGCCTTTGTTGTTGATTCTATTTTCGTTCTCACTCTCTCACTATTATGCTGCTACACTGTGCTTCCATCTAAATTGTAGGATTTTTCCCTCAGTCTATATAGTGTACACATTTTCTACGTTTTCTCAACCCTCAAATCAGATTTCTCTCCTTTCTCGTTACTCATATATAAACCATCATAAAATCTCTCTTCGCTATCCCCTTGAATTTCCCTTTTCATGAGCCTTGTCGTGTCAAATAGTTTGTCTCGGGAGATTTTAGAGGGGCTTATTTTTAGCCCGCTATTTACAAGACGGATTTGGATCAGCTGCCAGGCTGTTGCACCGTTTGCCCGTATTCATGACGGTTATATAATATTCATGATTTTCATCCGGGGATTTACCCGACTCGGGCGATATAGCCAGGTACGTTTCTTGTGGCTTCGGAAATTCGTTACTCTACCTGTGGGGTGTTTCACAAAGACTAAGATCGACTTTAAGTTGGACTTAAGTATGGCAGGCCATTCTTGCCATTGTTTGCTCTCACCATATACTGGCATTGGTCTCTCAAGGGACATTAAAATCATGGTCACAAATCAACAGAATTTACATTTTTTGATAATTCATTATTGAAGGAAAAATTATTGTCTAAAGATCATAATGGTGAGAGCAACCAGTGGCATGAATGGCTTGCCATACTTAAGTCCAACTTAAAGTCGATCTTAGTCTTTGTGAAACACCCCCGGGTATGGTTCGTAAACGTTGGAGAAAGGATTAAACATTTAACAACATGCCCTTATCAATGAACAGGGAGAGACAGTATCGCATGAACAATATCACTATTATCTTGATCTCTTTATACACAATCAATATATACCTGAAAGGAATTACAGTTCATGTTCATGCAACCATCTCTAATGAGATATGTTTTGCAGAAAATCATAATTAATTTTGCTTCGTTATGAAAATCTTGTCCAATGCATTCCACAAAAGATGTACATGAGAGTATGCAGACTTGTAGTCATATGTCTTATGTGATCGAACATGTATGTTTCCTGATGTTAACATATTTTCTCTTGATACCGATCTGCTTTAGGATATGCCTAACGTGGGAATATTTCAAAAACGTCGGACATTCTCTGATTGTTTAATTATACATATCAGGGGAATGAAAGTACTAATCGTTTGATAAATCTTTCATTTTTATGATAACAAATACAATTTAGTAATCACAAGTCACTACATATTCATATTATCGTTAAAAAAAACTTTTGAAATCCCCAAACTCCCTCAGTAGATGGGTAAGATTTTTTTTTCTGTTTTGAATAGAGATGGATAAATGGGGGTAGTTGGAATCCGCCTTGCTTCCCCGTCGCCCCTTGTTTTACACCCTCTCCGCGGCCGCCACTCTCAATCACAACAAATTGCGGGTGAAATACAATAGATGGAGTGATTAAACTGCGACTTTTCCCAGGAACCCCTCCGCGTTAATATTTCACTACTGTA
Source organism: Mesocentrotus franciscanus (assembly GCA_037976565.1). Lineage (NCBI taxonomy): Eukaryota > Metazoa > Echinodermata > Echinoidea > Camarodonta > Strongylocentrotidae > Mesocentrotus > Mesocentrotus franciscanus. Next base: position 12,874,497 of record CP137676.1, read on the forward strand.
AATACTCCAACCATTTCAAGCGGAATGTGAGACCCTCCTTTCCTTTTAATCTCGAAAATTATCTACTATATTTGGTCTCGTGGGACGCCTCGACGAGATGAAGAATAAAAGCGATTGTGAATGCGAATGTTCGACTTAAAGAGCTCCGCATGCATGTCAACTTGTTGATACCGACATGACCGTGTGTGTTGAGGCGCAGTGACCATGATGGTTGTATATAGTGGATCTAGTGGAAGAGAGAATACGTAATGAAACATATTATTGCTGTCTTAATTATATAATAATATATATATTGTATTCTTTCATCAATATTCGACTTCAAGCACATTTGTTTTTAAAATCCTTGCAGAAATGTGTCTTAAATGACATCCTCTGTCACATTATGATACAGTTTAAGTGAAATTTTGCTATCAAAATGTTGGGGCTCCCAACACTTTAGAGGGGCTTTAACATAATATATAGGTATTTGAATGTATCAAATTATTTGTTCATGTAAAAGGAGAGAGCGAGGCAGCAAAGTATAATAATAAGAAAATGATGAGAAGAAGGATAGAAAGATGAAATAGAAAAAAGCAGAGCAAGAGGATTGATAATATTTGAGAAGAACCGAAAGAACTAAAAGTGTAGTAGATTTAATGAAAATGAAACATATATTTTAACAAACTGAGAAGAAGGATAGAAAGATGAAATAGAAAAAAAGCAGAGCAAGAGGATTGATTGGTAAAATTTGAAGAGAACCAGAAGAAATGAAAGCGTAGCAGATTTAATGAAAATGTAACAAATATCTTAAGACACTTCATAATTTCTTCTTCAAATCTCCAAGCGTGTATGGATTTAATTGCAGTAATCCTTTTCGTTCTGTCTTCATTAGCCCTTTAACACTCTATATATCCATCACAAATTACAAAAAATAGAATCCTTAGAGATGGGGAAACGATCTTCTCATCAGTGCTTAATTTCTCGGCCTTACATTCCCGCCAATTTGTCGTTCTTCTTCTTCATCTTCTTCTTTTTTTTTTATTTACGCGGGAATCGTGCACGCGATGTCGTCTGCGCTTCGGAGTTCCATTTGGAGGCTAATTAACCGGTGCTGCTAATACGTGTCAGCGAATCGATAAATTATCCCAATGCTTTGTTATTGAGAAATTAGGGGACGATGTATGTATATACGGGATGCTCGCCCGATGCAGTGCATCGCAACCGATATGGTCAATATACGACTTTGAGAGGATGACGTACGAATGCGAGTGAATGCTACAGGGCGTTTCAGAAAATAATTGACCTGGAAAAAAATATTTCGGTGCTTCCGTATATCTTACAAACATCAAAGGGTAAATTGCGCTTGATTTCAATGACATCAGACAATGTGCGTATGAATGACCTGATTTAAATAGGTCGGAACATATACTGGCCTGTTATGGCATGGTCTTCATTCCCAAGAATGATACTTGGATAGTCATCATTCTGGATGTCATAATAAGAAAATAAATATAACATAAATTAAAAAATATGAAAATATATTTCCTATGTGTCATTCTATTAAAATTAAAATATAGCCATGCCGACTGCGTCATATTATTTATGACGATGTTAAACTGCTTACTATTTAAGAAGGCCTTTGAATGCGAGGAAGGTCTATATAGGCATTAAAAAGAACACTCATGAAAATGAATGAATGTATAGGCAATATCATATATATCTCTAACTTATACTTTTAAATTTTGTTGTCCCCAACAAAACATGGCCAATATGAACACCACGAATAATTACAAGTACGTTAACTCTAAATCGCGTTTTTTATTATGCCTTGCCACAGACATGTTTAAAGTCGAATCCCCTAAAAGTTATAAATATGTATAGGTCTTAAACATGGACAAATAACTTATTTTGCTTTAAATCCCAAACACACAATAAAAGAGCTCTCTTGCTAACCTCCAAAAGGACCAAGGTTATAGTGTACGAATTCAAGTGGCGCCCTTTCGGATGACTTCAATCCCTGACATATTGATACCTGAATTCACGCTTATAACAACCCTAACACACTGCACACAATTTTCATGCAGCACCCTGTACTTGTCTGTCATCTTTCTTGATATCGAGCTAGCTGAGGCATGGCGTTTTGCCTAATTCGCTGGGTTTCGTAATAACATGTGAAGTAATGCATGAAAGAGCCACCTGTTCGTTTGGATATGACGCGCAACACGTAGTGGATCTACTATACTATACCAATGCACATTATCATTACAACCATTCATGACTATAATACCGCCATCCTTTATCCCTGATGTGATTCAGATAATATATAATATTCATAAAATGTTTTACTATTTTCTGGTGAGGCGTAGCATGGTTATATTTTCTTGGGTCCCAAGACAGCATTATCATGATTATCATTAGTGTTTTTTTTTAAAATAAAGTTTATGTCTGCATAGTTTACGTTTTAAAGATTCATGTTGCATGCAATCTAGGTATGCTTAAATTGTGTCATAAATTATATCTAAAATTACTGTTTGGGGGACGACATCTTCCAAACAGGCTTTCTAATGTAGTCTAGATTGTCTTTAGGGGTATATCCAAAATGGGATCTGCTTGACGTTTGATTAAATATCATGATTTTGACAAGAGAATAGATTGAATAAATAACAGCTTAAAAGGTGATGCTTGTAACCACCTTTAAATGGAGAGGTGGTATCCAAAATGGTTTCTGTTAGCCGTTTGATAACGACAAGAAAAGAAAACGTCTTGAAGATTGAGAACAAAAAATGACGGGTTAAACCAGGGAGATGTGAGTATCTCCCTGGTTAAACGAGGAAACTTGCGACCACTGCACCGTTTCGAGAGAGAGAGGGTGTATCCAAAATGGTATCTGATTGACCTTTGGTTGTGACAATATAAAAGATTGAATAAATGACAAGTTAAAGAGGATACTTCAGACTGGATAGAGTCACATCCCTGCTTAAGACTAAGAGCCCAAATACAGCTATACGAGACAGAGACAGCCAACCGAGATTCGATCAAGTTTAGCCCTGAGCTGTGCTTTCGGTAAATCCATCCAATACTCCCGTCTATCAAAGCCGTTATGAAACGGGCTTTTAGGTTTAAGGCTTCAAGCTATCTGGAGGTGAAGTGCAGGAAAATCGAAGGGTTCTTAAACTGGCGCTTTTGGACCTCATCGATCGGCGGGCTTGGCGGCGAAGGGTTTCCATGAACACGCATACATCATCTATGACTTAAGATCTTGTTGATGTGGTGTGTATTCAGACTCATGCCGGTGTCCTGACGGTGGTGTAAAGCAGAGACGTCATTGACATAACTTTGTAGAGGTTTGCTGTGATTGATGTTATAATACTGACAGTGTTTTACCTTTTGGAGTGCATCACTTCTTCTGAAGTGCGTTCATGAGATCAAATGGCTTCTTTAGATGCTATATTTCCTTGTAACAGACATATTGGCCCGAATTCACAAAGGAGGTTTACATTTAACCCATGGTTTAAACCGTCATTTACATAACCCATGGTTTAAAATAAGCGCAAAATAAGCGCGACACAAGTCAGAGGTCCAATATTAGACGCGCGCAAGGCAAGGTACGCTTATTTTGCGCTAATTTTAAACCATGGGTTATGTAAATGAAGGTTTAAACCATGGGTTAAATGTAAACCTCCTTTGTGAATTCGGGCCAGTGGTGTTCAATTCCAGTCTTTCGGGAAGACGTACCTTATAACATGTATAATGAAATTTAGTTGGTTAGTTTGTTTTACCTGACTGCTAAGAAAGCATGTGTATGCTTGTAAGTAAGCAACCAGGGAACCGACTTGTTTTCGAACCCGGGACTTCCCGGGTTTGATCTGTGTTTCAAACACTTCCTAGATATCAGAATACTCCCAAGCTTCGGCAAATTCTTTTTAATACAAACAAACAATCAAAGAAACAAACAAACAAACTAACTAACAGACAAACAAACAAACAAACAATCTCTCTGCACAACTTTCATATCTTCTGTAGATAAGAAACGCATTTGTGTTTTGTGTACATATAGCTTTATAAATGTAAAGATAAGGTTTAAATGTGTTGCTTAATTCCCTTACATAATTATTGAAGATTAATATCATGAAATAAGTTAACACCAAGATTGTTTATTGCACCTGTGCAATATTAGTGTGGAACACATCATCAGTTAGCCATGTAACGTAAAGAATTGAATCGACTAACAGGCTCTTTGAGATGTAAATTTACCCATGCAGGCTTCTCTTAGTTAAGACAGTTCTCTATAATTATTAGCAATATTATCCGTCTTTGAGGAAGGGGAGCTATAACGAAGTAAGGGATAATTAAGTCATTTTGGGGCTGAGAATGAGCCGGTGAATGGAAGCGGTGTCGAGAGGAACGCGTGTGCCCCTATGGGGACCCGTACAAGCAACATCCACCTGCTCAGCTGGCCTTTATGATGCTAAGATGGCTGGTGTGTGTGCTGAGAGATGAGAAGGGAAGAAATATGGAGAGAGAGAGAGAGAGAGAGAGAGAGAGAGAGAGAGAGAGAGAGAGAGAGAGAGAGAGAGAGGACCAAAGAGAGTAACAAGACAAGGAGCTGAGAGAGAGGGAAAGTTAAGGAGAAACATAGAAATATAAAGAGAGGGGGAGATAGACAGGCAGGGAGAGAGAGAGAGAGAGAGAGAGGGTGTGGTGAGAGGGAGAGAGAGAAAGAAAGAGAGAGAGATGGAGATATATCATTTTTGTAATACCTTGAAGGAGAGAGCGCGAGAGATGCAGAAGGAGAGAGAGAGAAGAGAGAGAGAGAGATTGAGAGGGGGAGCAAGAAATAGAGAGATAATGATAGAGAAAGAGAGAGAGAGAGAGAGAGAGAGAGAGAGAGGAGCGAGAGAGATAGGGATCGATGGTGAGAGAGATGAAAATTGGAGGGGGGGGGGTGTCAAACACTGAAACAGACATAAATAAGGAAAGACAAACAGTAATATCTCTCTAGGTAGAGGGCTCGAGATGGCTAAATAAATAACACATATAAGGAGAGGACAGTGAGAAGAAGGGACGGCAAAGTTGGTAAAGTAGGTATGAAAAAAGTAGTGATGTTAAATGAAACAGATATTTAGAGTGAGCGCAGAGCTGGTATTGGGCGTAGAGAAATGGTATACAGCATGTTAAGTGACTGAAGATGATAACGGAAGATTAAGGAACATAATCTAAAGCGGATGGTGAACAAAATAATATAAAGAAAGAGAGAGAGAGAGAGAGAGAGACAGAGAAAAAAGGATGAGAGTGATGGTGATGATGTTAATGATGGTGATGATGACGACGACGATGAAAAAGCAAACGTAAACAATGAAAAACAAATTCTGTATAAGAGCCTGCCAAAAAGAGTAATCAATGTTTTTATAGAGTGCTTTAATTTGACAATGACTGGACGAAATGTTGTCAAGAGAATGTTTTTACTATTGGAGCAATCAATTTTCATGACATTATACACGGCGATCGATATCGTAAATGGAGTCATCGATATTCCGTGTGCCCACGATTCCGCAGTCATATTTTCATTTAGATCATTTGAAAATAGGACCCTTTTGAAAATTAGCTAATTATCAGTTTATATGCGTTATCCGGTCAAGGTATATATTTCCTTTAACTGTTATACATTTCATATTTTAATTGTGTTCATACCTGACGAATCAAAATAAAATCATGATTTTTGTCCTTAATTGTTGTAGATAGTCATCTTTTAAGTTTAATGCCCACTTCACATACACGGATTTTTCTAACGAGTCCTTGCGGCTCGCACTAGTTCACGAATCTTATACGATTTGGTCACTTTTACGACCGATTTAAGAGTTGTTACGAGCTATTTACGGTTTATTACGGATTATTACGAGTCATTACGATGTATTTACGGCAAAATTCCACGATTTGTTACGAGCAACTACGGTCATTTTACGAGCTTTTTACGGATTGTTACGAGTATATTACGGAATGTTACTATTCATCAAAACTTTTACGTGTTAGTTACGACCTGTTTACGTGTTGTTACGAATAGTTACGAGTTAGTTACGAGTATTTACGAATCCTTACGATTTTGCAGGTTTTATACCTTTCCCCAAATCGGGAAACAATATGTAAGAATACGTAAAGTATACGTATATATTCGTAAAGTACTCGTAACTACACGTTAAGTGCTCGTAATAACTCGTAACAATCCGTAAAGCCATCGTAACACGACCCGAATAAAATCGTACACAACACGTAAGCACTCGTAATAATCCGTAAATAGTCCGTAAAAACATCGTAAACTAACCGTAACAAATCGTAGAAAAAATTGTTCCGAGTCATTAACGGTTTCTTGCGAGCAGTTTACGGATGGTTACGTGTTATTGCGAGCGGTTTACGATACTTTCGGATTGTTACGAGTTATTTACGGAAAAATCAATCCGTGGACAATCGTAAGAAGATTTTTGACATGTCAAAACAAATTGCCTCTCCTTTCACGGATCCTTAAGAGTGTCTGCGAGTTGTTGCGAGATGTGACGAGTTATTTACGGATACCAGCGAGTTATTTACGGATGCTTACGATTGACTACGAGTTGGTGATCCATAAGGACTCGTAAGAAAAAGCCGTGTATGTGAAGGGGCATAAGCAGTTAGCTTATTCTTGTCACTTTTAGCAATGGGAATGACATTACCTAATGCTTGAATCCACTTGAAAAACATCCTATGTGACAGAAGAGGCATCAATTCCTAATGAACATAAATAGAGATCAAATTTTTGAATGAAATCACATTGACTCTCGGACGTTTTGTTTTGCTGTATACATGTCAGATAATAATATAAATTCCAAGGCGACCTTTGCCATTACTCAATAATACTGACGAGTTTAGTTTGAATTGTAAGGCGTTTTGCGAGTCAAGTTTATCACAATATTTTATTCATCATCTCTCAATGTTATGCAGTTGCGCTGTAATGCACTATTTTTTTTAACATAGAAAGGATGCCCAAATAACCTTGGATATTTACATGTATCATGTAGGAGTAGCTAGAAAAAACAGTGATGGGGATAGGGGCAGGTCCTACACGCCACCCCCCTGTGCATGCTTCCCTATATCTTGTCACCCAAATCACTACTTAACCACCTTATACTTTATTAAGACGATACATTTCAACTTCTAAGAATCACGTACAAACTCCAGTCGTACTTTTTCCACCACGAAGGAACGGGTATGACCTAGTGAGATTGTTGTGAGCTACATGAAGCTCGGACCACTGGAGTCGATGTGTTGCTACGTGACTTGAAAGAGATATTTTTTCGTTGACAACACACCGCGATCTTTCGCCACGAGATGAAGAAAATATCGCATGGTTCCCTCCCTTACTCCTTCCAAGTGTCAATGCACTCTTTGTTTAAAACTTAGAGGGTCCTTCTAGTCATATTTGACTGAAATATGTTCACTTTATCCTTGTTGGAGTAGCTGCATCAAAGCAGAGAGAATTAAGCTCAACTTAGTGGGAAGAGTTGCTTCACGAGTGGTATGATTAAAGGTAGACTTTATTCCCCAACTTAACTATGATATAAAGTTTGAACACCAGTTGAATTTTATTGTTTTCTTGATTATCAACAGTTTAACATGTTTGAAGGATCCATTCCTAACATACGTGTATAATTGTATATTTATAGCATCATTACATGTCTGGTCTGAATAAATTTTACGAAATCAAACTGTCAGTTATCTTTATAGCAAAAAAACTGGAAGTAACCTCTTTATTGAAACGGTTCAACGTTGTCTGTTTGTCTCTTGTACTCTGATTAGAGCTTTTCAATTATGACAGAATTCTATTTCAAAATTTATCATAAAGATTTTTGGATATGCTGTAGACGTGCGTTGAATGGTGTTAGGAATTTGACATTTGCAATCCAGTAATAGCAGATATGATAAAAGACGTGTACTTATTGTATGAAATATTCGTCAGCACCTATCATTTATTTCGCAAAAGGAATGTTCTTTCAAATCATCGTGACCGTCCTCCGTGTAAATCATAAATTTGCTGAAACGAATTATTGTGAGTTATTTACCATTCATCCTACCTTTCTCACCCCCCTCACAATGTCACAGTTCCTCCCACCTTACCTCTACTCCTTTATTACTCCTTTTATCCATCCTCCGCCTTCTCCCCGTCCCGCACACACACCTTCTTTTCAATTTCCTCGGCGAGAAAGCCGTATTATGAGCTAAGCCTGTTGCGTGCGTGCTGTAGTACTTCCCTCTCGTATCCAGTTGCAGGGACGCTGAAAACCCTTGCTCATTTCGGGATATATGGAGGCCACTTAATACACGCTCCCGTTTCCTTGACAGAAAAAAAAATAGAGGGGAGAAAAAAGAGATGCACCCACTCATCGCTGTAACAATAGATGGTCTCTTGTTTGAAGTAGTTCGTTTGCTCCTCGAATGTATCTATGCATCTATCGAACACCCTAGATGGAATCTAGAGAGAGAAAGAACAAAATAGAGAGAGAGAGAGAGAGAGAGAGAAAGGAAAGGAGACAAAAACAGGGTTTCGCTCGCTCCAAATCCCCAGGCAACCGAAATACCAGGCGGGGAGATGCATCCGGGACACCACTTTCCATTCACCAACTCAATCACAGTACCGTAGGAGACCAGGGGTTTCTTACAAGTGTTTTTCTCCTTCTGCTCTAATTGGATGAGAAACTGGTTCTGCTCCGATTGCCTCAGTCATGCAGGACTTAGAGCATCACTTTTTATAGATATGAGTTTCCAAATTGGTGGTCAAGGGATGTAGTCATTACCCAACGATGTTCTTAAATTCCCTTGAACGAAAAATACCTTTCTCCACCAACAAAAATATCCTTCTCATAGATATTACGTTACTATCTATTTTGTACGCACCATTTAGTCGGGAAATATTTTTACAATGTAAAAACGAGCAAAATAATTCGAAAATATTGATGATTTTTTTTTTTTTGGTATAGTTTATTTATATTAATTTTTGTGTGATCAGACCAAAGAACACGTATAAAGAAAGATTCTAACAAATGTACTCGTCAAACGCTTGTATGTTTAGACCTATCTGCAAGAAAATAAAAATTGCCTGTGTGTTTCTCAACGAGTAGCAAGCAACGTTCATTTACAAGTTAAGTATACAATATTAATTTTTCTTATTTTTATGAAATGGACAACAATCTAATCTAGGTTCATGAATTGCGCTCCGAGCAACCGTTACCCAATTATCCTAATCATTGAAACACATTCAAAAGTGGTAAGTCCAGCCGTTAACTCCACTCCAACTCCCTGCTATGACCTTATACACCCTTGGAGTACTACGACACGTAGCCCCCCATCTTGGTCACGAGAAAATAGAACATGGCCGACACGGATACACCCTCAGAGATTCGACAATGACGTCACTATCGATCCCTGATATCGCTCCTACAGAGTATCCGTAAATGTAACCCATATTTGCCATCCCGTCTGTCATATTTGGATAATTTTTCGATATTAAACATATCTAGTTACCCCGGGGCTCGTGGACGCGAATTCCCTACCAAGTCGCTCCAGTATCAGAGGCAACATCCTATCTGCGCCGGGTCTCTGATGAAATGTAATGTCCATACGAACGTCGATTTCTTGTCTGTGTGTGCCAGTGTACTTACTTGGTGAACTTTTTTTTTTGCTTTGGGACCGGGCCATGTGTACTTTTAGGGTGCACTATCATGGCATTCCTACAAGTTCGTTATGTCATTACGTTTTCCTTGGTGGTGGGGATCCTCTTTCCTCTTGCGATAGGGGAGGGAGATGAAGAGGACAAAAAGGGTGGTGAAGAAACAAAAAAGGATGGTGAGGCTTGTGGTTAGCAAAAAAACAGGAGAACACAAAAATACATAGGGTTTTATGTTGTTCAAATTGTTGTCAATTTTGTTAGATATCGAGATTAAAAGATGACGAGTACAGGTCTTTGTTTCTGACTTTAATCTCCATTTTGAAGTAATCCACGTAAATCGACACGGAAGTGAACATTAATATTATTATTAACTAAAGGTTGCCCGTGTATCCAAATAATTTGATTGTATCAGTGGGGACATGCAATTATCTTTATGCTAACCGTGTTTGAAACCAATTCTATCGTTGATGGCAGTCGTGATGAGGAGCGGAAAGAGGGGAATCTTTGTGGTAATGATAACGAGGAGGACGTTTACAATAATAATGAACATAATTATAACGTGATGATTATTATAGGGACAATAATGGAGGATAATAGCTTGAAGGGTGACGGGTCATGAGGAGGTGTAGAGGAGAATAGGTGGTGGTAAGGGAGGAGGAGGAGGAGGACGAGGAGGAGGAGAATGAGAGAGAGAGAGAGAGAGAGAGAGGGAGGGAGGGAGAGAGAGAGAGAGAGAGAGAGAGAGGGGATATGGAGAATGGGAGAATGGTAGGAGAATGAGGGGAGGAGGAGAAGAGACACGTATCAGTCGTTTGGTCTGGAATCGGAACCTTTATCATGTTTATTATTCAAGAACTAAATCTGCGGCGATGTTCATATCTTAGCTGACTCTTCATAGCCTTCGTTTCGTCTTGCACAATCACTGTCATGTCAATAAAATGGTGGTAAAATAACAGTGAGCAATATTCCATGCTAAATACTGAGTGAAGGAGGGAATTATTAGCCCCTAACTGACTTTTTGTTTCGAGGATTAACCGAACAAGTTCTCTGCGGTTAAGTTATCCATTCAAGAGATGCACAAAACCCACGCTACAAAATACAGTTTTATCGGTTGGCAGGGGTATTTCAAGCGTTGTATCTGATAAGAACGTCCATTTTCATTCAATTTTTTTCTTCATGAAAAAATAAAACAATCCGCTGTTGGAGGAAACAACCTCAAAATTGTGGTGAAAAGGATGAGCCCTTAACTCCACCTCGGCAATCTTCTTCACCCGGGAGCGCTGGCGCGCTGTGGCGGCCGTGTGTCTCATTGTGCGATATTATGAATCGGTGGTAGGAAATAGCCGGATTATTCCTAATGGTGGGTGATTGCTTTTTATCTCATTCTTTTCGTTTTTATCCCCTGCTTCAATCCCTATTAAGTAATGGTCATGCAATTTTGAATTTCGGTGTTGATTGAGGCGCAATTTCAAGAATTAAAAAAGAATAAGACTCGAATAATTAATAATACATTCTTGATTATTCTTGGGTTCTGATTTGTTAAAGTTAAATATTAGTGTGAAAAGTATTTTGTTATATTGTTTATTGTTCGGTCTATCTGTCTAACTCTAGGCCGTGCACGCGCGCTCTCTCTCTCTCTCTCTCACACACAAACACACACACACAAACACACGCACACACGCACACACGCCAAGACACAGATTTAAATAAAAGAAAATTCTGTCGGTCTGTAATATTGTTGTTTTTTCTGTCCTCCTTTCGATAATGTTTCTCTGATGTTAAGACTTTAACAAAAAGTTTTTCCGCCTTCAATATTCCTATCCAATATGTATACAAACCAATAATTTCCCAACGTATAGATCCAATGATTTATTTTTGAAAGCAGTTCTTATCTCTTTCTCTTTGTAAAGTCGGGACAATTTTTGGCGTCAGACAATCTGGTAATGCCATTAGACTGATATCGGTTCATATCCCGGCCAATTACGCATCACTCGGACTCTTAGTGAGATATTGCAATTAGCACGAGGAGGCGATGGAAGATACAGAATCAGATAGAGTGAGAGAGAGAGAGAGAGAGAGGACAAAGACATACAAATACAGATAAATAGAAACAAAGAGATAAAACCGTAAGAAAGATGAGAAAGAGACAGACGGAAATTGAAAGAGGGAGAGAGATAGGTGAAACGTGAGAAAGTCCATGCATGTAAAGAAATAGAGAAGAACAAATAACGAGGAGGGAGAAAGGAGAGAGAGAGAGAACGAGAGAGACGTAGAGGAAGATATAATAAGAAAGGTTAAAAAAAGAGAGAGAAGAAGTAGAAAATAAGATAAAGAAGAAGAAGAAAAAAGAAGACAAGAAGAAAAACAGGAAAAGAAGAAGGAGAAGAAGAAGAAGTAAGAAAAATAATAAGAAGAAGAAGAAAAAAAGGAAGAAGAAGGAGAATAAAAAAAGAGAAGGAGAAGAAAGAGAGAGGTAGAGAGGGAGGGAGAGAGAGAGAGAGAGAGAGCTAAGGAGAGCATTCTAATCATAGCGCTTGCCTGTTGCCCGCGCCACAATGATGAGACGTTTAAGACATTATCGTAATTACGAAATAACGATTGCCTCTCAATTTAAGTCGCATTAAAAGCTATGAATATAGATACATGGATTTTAAAATGGCATTTGATGCCTTTAGGTTCACTTATACTTTAAATTGAATTTTCTAGATAAAGGTAAACGATGAGCTCCTTTTGATATTGAATTTTTATTCTGCAAATTTAGGAAAGGAAGTTTTATGACTGTTACAAAGGACACAAATTTCCATTAATTTTTCTCAGAAAATACTTGACTAATTTGAAAGTAATTGCTCAGGAATATTACTCGACACTCTATCGAGACATTGTGAGTGTGATTTAGAATACCTTTAGAATTATTGCCTTGAGTAATGTTTTACTAAAGCTTTTATTGTTTATAAAATTCACTTATAACTAAATGATTTTGAAGTTAGATTAATATGTTCACCTTGTCAATGTTATTAATATGTTTAATTTTTTTTTAAATTCCAGAGCGTAGAATAGTAAACAATACTTATTAGTAATTTCATTCTCGAAGAAAATAAACAAAAAGAGATATGAGGATGGAACTATCGTGGCTTTACTATTAGAAGAAATTATTTTTTTCGACAAAAATCGCTGCATCAACATCAGAGAGACACATTCAGATTCTCGTACATGTATATACATTTCTTTATCTCTCCTGTACACTTTTCCCATCTAGAGAATCATAATAGATTGAAATAGGTGTATTTTAAGATGTTGTAATCTTCTTAAATACAAAAAAATCCTCTTAAGTCACTGGCTTTCTATTTTGGAACGTGAATGACGATGACAAAAAGTGCATGTTCTATGCAACATTTTGTGGGTACACTTCCAGCAGGAATCATAATTCCCTGGTTGACATTTGATTGCCGTAGAAAGCTTAGTAATGCTAATGTCAGGTGAATGTTAAAAAAAGAGGCATATTATGTCTCTCTTTAAACTGTTCAGGAAATGATGATGATTCACTACCTTTATATAGCGCAATATTTCTGTTTAAAAACATTCAAAGGCTCAATGTTCCTTTGTCTCTTCTTTACCATAATTGCAAGATGTGTTTCTCGATACGGCATCTGGAATAATGGAATCCCTGCTTGGAAACGGAGATAATACTCTTTTAATCATGTTGATATTAATCCTATGTTGGATAAACATGATTCTGCTCTATAATTCATTTACCATTAGCGTAAGGAAAAAAGTGAGATATGGAAACATTGGATTTTTATGGATTGATGAATGCTCTTGAAGATTTGTTGCAGAGAATAATGATTTTGGGACTGAACCTGAATTATGACACTTTTGCTTTAATTTTGTTTTTATATGTTTCTCTCTTTCCCATTTTCACAAGTTCTATCTACGATGTATATGTATCTCAGATTATTTACAAACGTCCACTTGTTGTTAAATAAGATTCACAAATAAAAACAACTTCAAACTAACTTTGTACATGAGTTGTAACATTTATCATTCACTTTTCCTCTAACGCAAAATGTAATTTTTGATGATCAGTCATTTTAAATATATTTCATATTTTCGGAACGTAATTTACTCATGGTACTGGAGGCTTTTCAAAAGGATACAAAAAGTACAGAAATAGATTCAGTATTAGATTGCACTGTCCTTGGAAAATGAGAACAACCTTGTGATAAATGTATGGAATCGTCATGAATAATGATTAATGAGAATACGAACCTTGATTTCAATGCCTAACCTCTTTCTTGATCGAAAGATGAACATAGGCACTGCTGGAAGATTCGTGTAATTTGTCATCATAATTGTGAGCATGATCTTGAGACATGAAGGGAAGACATCGTTTTGATAAATGTTTTTGGCTCTTCATGAGGAAGATGAAGGATAATGTTAAAAAGCCCGCCGATGAAAAAAAAAAAATAGATAACGGAATAAAAACAACTCTTGAGAAATGCGATTCCGTGGTGGGACATATAGGCTTCGGGAAGGTGCGAGAAGACAAAGTTGAAAAAAAATGAAGACGAGAGAAAGAGAGAGGAAATGGACTGGGCACCTCGAAACACCTGCTCGGTTCTCAAACGTCTGTCCTCGCTGTCAAGAAAAAGAACAAGAGCGGGAGAAGGAAGGAATTAGGATAGAGGGGGAAATAAATGAAAACACTCTCGCAAATTGTATTTGCTTATCGACCGGGCGAGAGTTGGAGATGGAGAGAAATAAAGAAAGGGAGAGAGAGAGAGAGAGAGGGAGAGGGGATGAGCAGGTTGCAGGAATTGATGGATTCCTCCGGTATGTATTCCACAGGTTAAAGCTGGCATAGAGAGAAAATAGGATGTCCTGTCTGGGAGCCTGGGGGAGTTGAGGCAGCTTTTGCAGGTTAAATAAATTTAAATGTGGGGGAACGACCTCCCAAAACAAATGTATTTTTGGAAAAAGCATCATGCAGGTGATCAACATAATCACTTATGTATTGAGTGAAATAAATAGCTCGATACAATGATTATCAGCATACGATGTAGCAACATCTATGATGCTTCATTTGATTGGGAAACTTACAAACGAGATCACTCTTTAGAATCTGATAATAGTTTTACAAATATATTTATGATAAGCTATCGACGTAGCAGTATCAAATGAATTATAATATATAACAATAATTCATGTTCAACGTAATTTGCCGGTAAATGGATTAGATGGTTAAATAGATGGAGAACGCTAATAAAAACAACAACATTATCATTATCATCACTATTGCCACTAAGATCTCTCCAATCACCAATAACAGCAGCAGCAGTACCACTCTATTTCAGTATTAAGAATATCATGATTTAATAGTTTCTCTCCACTAATTCTTTTTCTGTAATTTCCTCCAGTAACTCAACCCGTCCTAGATAATTAGCGCTGGAATTACCAGAAAACATTTTTCTTTCAATCTGTACTTTCCCCAATACTTCACGAACCTCTCTCACTCCATATCAAAATTATGAGTATATAATGCCATTTTGATACACATACATAATACTCCTTAAGTGGGATTTTAAAATCTCATTTGAGTTTGATGTTACGTGCAAAACAAAAATTAATCAAATTATACTTTCATGATTCAGCGCGTACCACATGAGTACCCCAGGGATATTGATAGAGAAAAGTTGGAGAGAGATAGGGAGAGAGGGAGGAGGGGGAAGAGGAGGGAAGAGAAGAGGGAGAGAAAGAGGGAGAGAGAAAGAGAAACAGGAGACAGAGAGAGAGAGAGAGGGGGGGGGGTAGTGGGCGGGGCGGGAAGAAAAGGAGAAAGATGGAATATGGGAAGGAGGGAGAGCGATAGAGGGAGAACAAAATGAGAGGGGAGGGAGTAAGAGTGACAGAGAGATAATAGAAAAATAAGATAGAGTTACAGAAAGTAGGAAAGGAGAGAGAGAGAGAGAGAGGGGTGGATTATTAATGAAAAGGTATGAAGGAGACAGAAATAAATTATAAAGGGGAAATCATGCAACCAAGAAAGTGGGATGAGAGAAGTAAAAGAGCGCGAGAAAAAATAGAGGAATAGCCCCAATGCATACATGTTAATTATGGAAAGAAAACAAAATAAAGGTCTTATGAACTCAAGACTCTATCATCTCCGTGTGCAACAATTCAGAATAACAAGATATAATGAGAAGGAAAAAATGACTGTTTTGGAAGAACGATGGCAACATGACTGAGAGTAAATAGGCCTAATTCAGATGTGGCAGTTAATTGAGAAGGAGAAATAAAAATGAAATGAAAAAAGATTAATACCTGGAAATCCGATTATCAGATAATATATTTTTGGCCTTAGATATAAAAGATAAGTTTAAAAAAACCATTGAATTGAATTTTATATATGAACCGCCCTCAGCTTGAGGAAACACCAAATGAAAAGGTTCAAAGGATATTCGACATATCTTTGAAAAAGTGGATGATAAAGACCTCCCAGCTAGGGAGAGTTTATTATCAAACCTATCTTACACGTTCGGGACTGGCCGTGGCGTCTTTATCTAAATAGTAGGTTATATATTCCACAGGTCTGCTTGCGGCGCCACCAGCGCGTGCGTGTGTTTGTGTGAGTGTGCTAACAGGTAGTCGCTGAACACGCGCGAGCGGAGAGAGAGAGAGGGAAGAGGGGGAACGAACGCCGATTGAGTAGTGTGTTAGTACGCACAGCCGCCTGCCCTATCAGGGTTATACGAACGAAGTGAACAGTCTTGCGTTTTCTTCGCTTTTACTTCCGAGGGACATAAGGCAGCCTTCAACGGTATCATTATACCAATGTTTATGCCTGCTTATGATTGCTTTGATTATGAAGAAAACAAAACACGTTGTCTTACTGACAAGTATCCAGGACAGTAATCAAGATGCTTATTGATTACGTTGGGAACGCTTCCAGAATTTTGTTCGAATTAGAAAATAAAGCATAAGTACAACAGCATGAACAGCAAGCCTTCAAATTGGAAATCCCGTCCGGATTTCCATTGAAAAAAAAGAGAAGTTGCCCATACCCCAAAGGTGTGGCATGCTGAACAACCAAACCCTCTTTCCACGTTAATGCCACTGCTGCCTTTGATATGCATGGCACCATGAGTACGAATTTTGGATTCACATTTAGATTCATCATTATCCGACCAATATTATCGTTCAATATAATACAAAAGGACTTTAATATAAAAATAAAAATAAAGATTTCAGAACTGGACTTATATCACTAAATTCGAAAAAAGGACCAATACCGCTCAAAATATTAACAGAACAAAAATTTACCAAATTCTGATGAACCTTGCTATTTTCAGCACATTATTAGAAAATTACTGATTTTATAATTTTCTGTTTTTATCTAGATGGAGAAATCAAACAAACTTTGCTTGACAAGATTACCGAGAGAAGATATCTGCCTTGGGCTGTGTGCACTAGCTATCTACGGCAGACGGTAAAGTAATTTGTTGGTGAATAATTTACGCGCCAAGGGAACTGCGTTGTCAAGAAACAAAAATGGAGGGGAAAAAATGTCCAAGGTTGATAGTGCGCTGCGCACATCAAAGACAACCTGTTATTTCCCGTGTCAAATCAGGGTCCGTCCCCACAAGCCTCCGTCTAAACTTAGTAATTCTATTTTCCCACTGATAAACCTTATCAATATGTACTACTCAATGATCAGATGATGCAGGTGTTGTGCGCAAGCAATCTCTGACTAGCGTATCTACTAGCAGTGGGGAGCCACCATAATGGATAGCTCCAAATTGGTTCGCAGGTAAAAGGCAGATCTTCTTGGAAAGAGCAAAAAATGTGTGACATAAAATACAGACGCCATGTGAGTGGGTACTTGAAGGACTTTAAGTGACATTTGTGGTTGGATTTATTTCTATGACTTTAGTGGACTGAAGTGCTTTGCTTCAATACCTACTTCTTCCTTTATGGTGTTGTTTTGGAAAGTACGAATAATAATTCACTTCAGATTTCGGTCATGTCACTTCTTTGTATTTTAACTTTTGTTTCCTACCTAGTGAAAAAGCCTTATGACACGAATTTGTGGGTCATATGACCTGCTTAAGCTATCACGTGCTATTGATTGGTAAAGAAAGATGAAGTTAGATAGCAGATTACGACCAATTTAAAATAAGTAGTTCATCTGATGCCATTAATAGTAATAATTGTTCAAAGATAAGAAGATAAATAATAATCTTCGGTCACGTTAATCAAGAAAAAGCGGCCCTATATATTTAATAACGGAGAACGTTTAATAGGCACGTTTCTCGGAGACAGATCTCTTTTGCTTTCTCAGAATAATTTTAACACTTGGTGAGATGACTCAAGACTCGTGTTGTTTGGCCAGATGAAATTTGCTGGAAAATCTGAAGGTGGCAAAAGATATGGAGGGCTGAGGAGAGATATAAATACAAGAGAACCATGAAAGTAAGATGAAGAAGACGGGAAAAAAAAACGGGTACAGAATTTTAGGGTCCAGTCGTCGAACCCTGGTCTGGATTCCCCTGGAGAGAGAACAGTTCACGGTGTTTCGTGATGAAAATGCCACACTCTGTTGCTTTTCCAAATTACGGCAAGAAGCGGAGCGCATCTAATACCCTCTGCCGTCTTCACCCCGCCGCTTAATCACAGCAATACCAGTTAGGCAAGCTGCCTGCTCACGTGCGCTCATAGATCACTGATGCGAAACTCACTCACTTTCTCTCTCAATGAGAGAGAGAGAGAGAGAATGTGTGTGAGAGAGAGAGAGAGAGGGAGGCGTGATGGCCGATGAAAATAAGGAAAGGGGAAAAGATGACAACATGAATGGAATACCGAAGATACGAAAGAAGACAAGGATATTTTTTGATAAATTGGAAAATTAACGAGAGAGAGAGAGAGAGAGGAGGGGGAGCGCGCAAAACAGATAAAAGGGAAGAGACGGCGAGTTTGTGTGTTTTTGAGAGGGAGAGAGAGAGAGAAAGAAAGACGAAAAGATTATGATCATCTTTATATTATGAAAAGCCCATGTGCACGACGTTGTCGAAGAAGTGTTTATACTACCACATGATGTACATGTATGTTGTATGGTTAACACTATAATGGATATATTTTAGCGATTACATTGAGTGGCGTAATCAGATTTTGAACGGAGAACTGGAGCGCATGCGATCTACTTTAGATATTAAAACAACGAATAATTGGATAGCAATACGTTTAAGCTTGCAAATTTGACATTACCTAGCCAATAAATAGAGAGAGAGAGAGAGACAGAAAGATTCAGAGGTAGAGAGAGGAAAGGGGAGGGGGTGTCCAAAAAAAATGTTTCGCTACAGATGAAAGATTATTCGGTAAAGATTGCTGTGAAAAAGGAACACCCGGTTAGTAAAGTGATTCCGCAGAGTTTTCATGATTTCAATGATTTCAAATAGATTCGAATTTTCAATGCTGTGTATCTATATTAATAAAATAATATTTTCCTTCATATTGTCAGATCTCCAATCATACTCCATGTAGCAAGAGTGTAGTTTACGAACACACCATACGTCGCATAGTATTGATCAGAACATGATCACTGATGATCCTTTGACTGAATGGGAAAAGAGAGAAGCACTACTCTTATTGAAAAAGTTCTACTGTGATATCCATTATTACGTTTGTGTGTTTTTAATCCTAAGCATTTGTAAGAAATGCGACTTCGTAATACTTTTTGGCAACGTTCATGTTGCTAATATTGTACTTTCATCTCATGCATCTCACATCATCTCTCGTGCCCGCTGTTTTTAGCCCCCCCCCCCTCCATCTTTCCCATTCCCCCGCTCTCTCCCTCTCTCTCTCGCTCTCCCTTTTTTTCTCTCCACCTCTCTCTTCGCTTTCCCTCTTCATCTGCTTCTCACGTAAATTTGTATTCCTTTTAGTCTGGTGTCAATGGAGTAACCATACATATCCTCGTTATTTTCTGCGAATATAAAGTCCATTTCCATTAAATTTCCCACCATCAACATGATCAAGATCTTGGAAACGTATGCCCCGAGAGGATGGGGAACCCAAGTATGCAAATACAATCACAGCCAGCCGCCAGTCACGTTTCCCTGCCTCTGTTGTTGATATATCATTCATTGAACAGTTTCCAAGATTAAACTTGAGTTTGGCGTCTCATAAACTGGTTGTGTCTTCCCAATACACATATATATACATATTTTCTCAAATGTATTTTGTCGTCCTTGAAAATAGATACAAAAGTATTTTACTATATAACTGCATACGTATTACTACAAAACCAAAACGTGAATGGCAAGAAGGTAAAGAGTGATGCATAACGGATTTGTTTCTATTTGCTGATGCAAAAGTGCACGGATATCCTTTTCGCCTCTAATCTTAAAATGGATTTTAATGGAATGATATAACTGTTATTATCATTCCTTTTATTATTATTATTATTATTAGTAGTATTATTATCATTATTATTATCATTATTATTATAATCATCATCATCATCATTATCTCTAGTTGTTGTTGCCGTTGTTGTTACTATTATCATTTGTATAATGAGGAATCCATCAGAAGTAAGATCAAATGAGCATAGGCATATTGTCCATATGAGATGCTCAGGCCTGACTGACATTATGGCATAAACGAGTTTGTTTCGTCGTTACTTCTGCTGTCTTGGCAAAGGAAAGAGGGCAATAATCTTTAATGAAACCTGACTCTGCCTGTCTGGCAATGTCGTTCAACACACAGCAGGAATTGTTATCAATTCCGAAGCTTTTTGCCTTAATTTGCCAGATTTTATCATGATTAGTATGATGACGTCATGGCAAGATGCAGGGGAAAGGAGAGCAAGAACATAAAGCGAAGATGATACCGAAAAAGAAACATAGGTAGATAATGAGTAAGCGTTAAGGAGAGAAATAGGAGAAAGAAAAAGAGAGATTTGGGTATGCATAAATCGCAAGGAAGAAAATTGAAGAAAGAAAGAGGGAGAAATATATATATGAAGAGAGAGACAGGCATATACAGAGAGACACAGAGAGAAAGAGAGATCTTTGTCTTTGTTTGGCATGTTTGAAAAATTGAACAGCTGTCAATACCATTGATATGGGGATTAGTGTTAAGCCATGCAGTCTAAAACCAAAACGTATGACTATAAAACAAAACAACGACTATTTTATCTTCATATATCATGCTTTGTATCATCTTTTTAAATCAATTATCACAAAAGTTGATTATAAGAGCTTATACCTGATAACTTTGAATTTCTAATATATTTTCATAAGATTTTGCTAACTTTATAATCATAATATTTTTTCCGTTCAAGCTAGAAATGAATAATAAATGGAAGGAGAAAGAGGGAAGAAATAGGTGACTTGCATTTTTTGTGATAATTGATTGCCTAATTTGTATGGTGAATTCAATTTTAAAACTTTGAATATCTGTTTGTTCTTTTCGACATATGGACACAAAAGATTGAAACACTAGCATTCGTTGATGTCTGTTAAAAAGATGAACGTAATGCTTGTTTATATTTTAAACAAAACTATTAATACAATGAACATGGATGCCATCCCTTTGATTATACATTTTAAAATTACGTAACTGTAAATATTGATATTAAGAAAAATGTTATATCTGTATACAAAACAAATGTGCTAGGCGAGGAAATGTGATGCGTTAACACGTAACAGTAATAAAAACTAATATATGAATCATGAAATATAAGATGAACCAGAATGGAAAAAGTTGTTTCGTTGTAAATCTAGGCTATAAGAAAGAAGTGAATGGATGTACTTGTGGCCGAGAGAGAAGGTACGTAATCATTTCGAATACACCGACTCCAGCTCTTTTGATAAAAATTCTTGTCAGCGTAAAAAGTACGAGCTATGCAACCCCGTCTTTTCTTCGTCGTAATTGGATCAAGTTCATTCAAAAAGACTTTTCTTTTCATCCAGTGCTCCAACAACAGTGGAAATGAGAGATCGCAATTACTGGACGGAATTCCAACTTGTAGAGCAGAGAGATCAATCGGGAATGCATTATGCTACTGCATCACTCAAATCAGTAAGACAGCTATACAAAGAACGAGAAATCCGCCATCTTGAATGCATTTGCACTAATGAATTAGTCGGCGTCTTCAGTCATACGAAAGGAATCACGTGATTGAAATCCTGAATGAAGTTAGACGTCAATTATTCCTTGGGGTAGAAGCAAGAAGCAAGAATGAGAAGTCATGGGAGATTCAACGTGCCGCATTCTTGTTTTTGAAGTCAAATGTTAATCAATGGAAATATAAATGCATGAGATTGTCTTACTAATTGTAAGTATTTTCAAGGTTTTAACCCATCAAATTCCTTTTCGGGAACTGCTCTTGCTAGTTTTAATCAAAGTACATTTACGAAGTCGTTCTGAGAGTCCATGGAGGGGGATCATGATGCAAAAGTACATAGGTCTATTACGTGTTGTTTGTGGAACATTCTCTTGAAAATGTACTTTATATAAATTGTATTATGTAAATGTCTCTTTCATGTTATTTCCATCCCCAGATTGTCTTAATGTTTCCATAATGGGGAGAGTAGTCCACACAATCTAGCTTTTATTTGTCATAAATTGAAGGGATGAAATAAAGTGGAAAGTACTGAAGCAAAAAAAACCTTAGAGACCTAGTCGAAAAAAGTAACATTCAATAAATGTAATTGGATACAAAGAAATCAGGCTCCCATAATGACTTTGTACTTTTTGTGTGTGCACATGAGAACATTTGTTTTTATCAACTTTAACAAAATGTAGTATTCAAAGAGTTTAAAGATTGTTCCGAGATTAGAGCTGAACCATGCACTTTTCTTACTCGTTTGTATTTTCGTTTAATGTTTAATCTAACTGTATGATGGATTGCAATAGACAAAAATAAATTGTTTAAGGAGAAACAGTGAATAGGGGATAAGTCTTGGATAGTTCTATTTTCATTCGGTCTCCTATCCATAGGAAGCATCGTAAGGCCTTAGCCTGCTTCGGTGTGGCGCCTCTCCTTTCAATTCTTGTAAATCATTATATTTTTACAACAATGACTGAGATTGATTAACTTGTTGTAATTATTATGCTAATACAGCGTGGTGTGTTACAGGTCTTCTATCTTGGAGCACATACGATCTCATACCAACTCAATATACTCTTTCATTCTCCACGCGCAGTGTAGGAGGCAGCGCTCCGCAGGAAAAACTCTCGCGCCAACGGATGTTAGTTTAGCTGTCAGGTGGCGAAGCTTTAATTTGGTACCTCTTAATTATTCACTGGCGCTAATAGTTCTCCAAAAGCGACGCACTGGTGTGTTAGAATCGGCTCAACCCAACCGGCATGATTCCGCGAGGCAGTAGGGGCCGGTAGATAAGACTATTGGCCTGATATCCTAGACGTCCGTAGATCTGACAGCGCCTTCCTGATAGTCACCAACCTAGAATCCAAACTTCTATTGTGTGGTGTCCGGGGTTCGTGTTCACCTCCAGCGTCTAAACCCACCACCGGAGACAATTTTAATTTTCCTATTTTGTTAAATTGTTGAATTAATTTTCATCTCGGTCACTTTTTCCCTCTTTCTCCTCCTCCAGACCTCACCATCTCAGCCGTCTCCTGGCGGCTAGAGCTCGCGACAACAACTATCTTGCTCCCAACTCGTCGAGGATGCCGAAGCTTCATACAGCTTTTATTATTTCGCGCGCAAAATGTATCGTCTGCATAGCTCTTGCCCATCCGTGCGCGCGCTCCAACGCACGACCAACCATACGATACCTCGGCACAGTGTGTCAGTTCACTATCCGGTCTGATTAATAACCGTGCACCCCTATGGCACCCTTCATATCCCAACATCCAGAAAAAAAGGAACAATATTGGATGACGACCGCGGGCACCTCTTTTTTGTATCCTTCATTTTCATTCTTGTCAAAAAGAGAGCTGTTGCTGAGCTGTGGGTGTCTTGTTGTTGTTGGATTAAGAAAAGGCGATGAAAAAAAGTTACAGGTTGTTGGAGATTTTTTCAGGGGAAATATGGAATGGAGCACGCGCCAAACAAAGGCCACACTCGACGGCTGGAATAAGACACCAGGCATACGTTTTGTTGGGCGGCGAACGATGTAAGGAGAAGTGCGAATATGAGAAGTAATCTAAGGCACAACAGCGTGCGCGCGTATGTGTGTGTGCGTGTTCGAGGGTGTGCGTTTATATGTGGGTGGGTGTGAGGGTAGTCGATTCATGGCATAATTTTTTTTCGTTCTGATTCATTTAAAGACGGATAATACATTTATAAGAATAAACGATAATCTCACATATCACAATCTTACGAGAAGAAAATGTAATTGATTGCTTAGTGTTCAGAATCATTTCCTTTTTCTTGATTGTGATAAAGTGATTGCCATAGTTACAAATGAATGAATCATAACGACATAACGTGAGAGAGAGAGAGGGATGAGACACAGAGAGAAATGTGACCACAACAAAACAATGACGGTACAAAGCGTTAATAAGGGATATGGAATTGGTAGAAGAGACAGATAAAGGAGAGACAGATATGCAGTGAGAGAGAGAGAGAGAGAGAGATGATACAAAAATTTAATTAGCCTGTCTAAAATATTTCACGTCATTTCCAAATAGTGATGCGCAGAATTTGCATGACTTCAGACATAATGAATTCATATCTTACCACGAGTAATCTAAGTCTACGAAGACGCCAAATCCATCTGTTGCTATTATCAGACAGACGTTAATACATCGCTATAGTGAGGGAGACTGGAAGAGCAGAAGCATTGCTAAGTATTCTCAACATTTGTACCATAACCCACGGTACTTGTTTCGTTTAATGTAAGCATCGTTACCGATGCTATTCAAGGGAATTTTGCTTGATTCCGCAAAGATAGATATAGTGTTGAAGTTAAATCAAGCACAATTGGAATTGCTGTCGGAGTACATTTTTTTTGTCGCGATGCTGTTTTTCATAAGACTTAACACGTTCACTGTGATGTTTTGTGCCTCTTCATGAATTACTAGTTGATACGTGCAATGAAATGGGGCTTAGAGATGGAATATGACTGTGCATGCTTCAGTGGCTTTATGTCTGTCGTTCTGAACCCATATAATTCCACAAATTACGTATTCATCAAATGATAATCACGATAGCTGTTTGTAGTATTGTATATTGACTAATTGATGTTTGGCCCTCCTTGTCCGAATCTACGATATCTCAGCTGGATTACAGTCGGCACCTGTTGCATTCTTTCAAAAACACAAACCAAATCAATGTTATACATTTTCATAAATGATATGATTCATCTCATCATCAATATCATTAGGTTTTATTAACTGTTTGAGATTTATCATGTATAATTTCTTGTTTCTATTTTCATTGATAATATTGTTATTACCATGATTACTGTTGTTACTATTTCTCAAAGAGCTTTGCTAGATTAAGTATTTATGGCTTCATCGTCATAACAATATTCCCCCTCACCTTAACGAAACTACCAGAACTATATACACCCGTGATGTCACATTCTAAATCACCATCAATACCCTGACGAAAAACGTTGCCATTTTGATGAAGTGTACATACCAATTATCCTGTTGATTGTAGCTTAGTGGGGCAGACCCTAATCCCGTCACTTCTTATATCCGGTCGAATTTCTATCTTTCGCCCACTCCGGAGGGGAAAAAATTCAATAACGCTTCATCTCCCAGACTTGGGGCTGCATATTTGCAATTATAAATCCCCAACTTAATGCTTTGATTTCAAGTCTGCATTGTCTTCACGAGAGATTGAACCGTATGAAAGATGAAAGGTTAATTAAACGTGCTCGGGATTCATAACTTTATTCCCCCCTTCCCCAAATCATGAATATTTCATGATCTTAAGCATTATATTCTTCAAATTGAAATTACCTTAACAAAGAAAACTAGATGTCATTCAATTTTGATTTTCCAATCCATACATTGTTCTTGAAACAGGTCTAATTGACTGCCACATCTCGTTATCAGTTCACGCTAGGTTAAGCTTTAAGAAAATTTATGATTTTTTTTAAAATAAAGATTGTTATTAAACATAAATTCAATTGAAAGTTGAATAAAAGTCTTTTATAGTTATATGTGATGCTTCTTGTTGTGGATAGCAAAGCAAATTTTCTGATTTGCAAAAGCAAACCAAATTTTCTCTTTGTATAGTTCTGCTCTTGTGCCTGTTAAGGGCGAAAAGATGAAAGAAAAACATCGTTTGCTTTAAGAAAGTGCATGGACACAGGGCAATGACTTTCTCTTCATTCACTCAATGTAGGTCACCACCTTTCACAAATGATCCAATATATCTTTTACACTTTGGCGATCCACACCTCTCTACACTTTTGATGTTTTAGTTTTCAGGGTTCTCTTTATTGTTTTTTGTGGTTACTTTTCAAATTGATCTCTGACACACTAACGCCATTTTGGGTAATGCATCACAAAGCCTATACAGTTTCCCTATTTTGTATAAATATTTTTTTATTTGTTAGGTGTTCAACAAAATTTGGATCAATTGAATTCATTAGCCACCCATTTTCATTGTTTTTCTCTGCTTCTAAGTTTCACTTTCTTCTTTCCCATTTTCATCTTCCCCTCTCTTTTCCTCTCTTCCCCTCCTTCCCTCTCTTCTTTCTCTTCTCCCCCACCTCTCCTCCCCCCTCTCTCTCTATATATATGTCTGCTTTTGCATCGCAACATGCTGTGTCCATAAATTCACACACAATTTATTACATGAGATATCACAAACACCCTCTCCAAAAGGCTCATGTTTGAAAAAATTATATAATTACACATCAATAGTGATGCCATGCGTAGTTTTTATTCCCAAAACACCTTCCATATATCATACACACGTTTTCCTTAATCTCAGCTCTCTATATTTGAATTGAGCATCTGGTCTAAATATGACGATCTTGGCCTCAGATTATAAAGAGTGGAGGGGGGATTGGGGGAAATTAATTGGCAAGTTTTATTATCTTGATGAGAACTATGTTACCTCCTAATCTTAACAAAAAGCTTATTCTCTGCGATTTGTCCTGTGCCATACGTGTTCCCTAATTTGAAAGAAATAATTAGAATAATACTATGAAAGAAGTTCAAAAGACCCCTTTTAATATTGTATTTTAGAATTGACCTCTGGCTAGACTTAGGGGTCGTTCTCATTGCCTTTACGTTCAAACCATTAATCTCTTAAAAGGTGTACGCACTTATAGTCAATGTTGCCAGCACGGTGTCGACCTATCTGAGCAGTTGTGTACCGGCTTTATGTTTATGCATTTGATGATTGAACTATATGTGGAAGTGGAAACGATGCTGACCTCATCAGAGTATAGGGTGTTGGCCAAGCTGGTATCGCGTGACCAAACCTAGGAGATTTAACTCTTAAACGTGTTTACATACAAAATATTACCCCTATTTCCACTCCCGATGAACACGCCCTCCTGCCCCCCTCGCCCTGGAGTTAAAGCTGGTAATTACGTCGATGAATACAAGAGAAAGGTCCGGTGGCTAGTGGTCAAGCCGCTTGGTCTGTCTCACGTAAGTCGAGACGGGATCAAGGATGAGGACAAAGAGAAATTGGAATGTGTGTTTTCCAGGCCGATACCAATATTGCATGTTCTTCTTGAAAATGGATAGGTATAAGCCGATGCTGTTATGGTCTTTGCCTCTTTGGTAGGATGCTGAAACATTGTATAATTCCCCTATTCAGTTGCAAGGTGGTTAGGATTGGAAATGTGGATACTCACAGAGGTATGGTATCTAGAGAAAGAAAGAGAGAGAGGGAGAGAAAGAGAGTGAGAGAAAGAGATAGATAGAGAGATAGAGAGAGGGCGACAAAGAAAGAAAGAGAGAGAGAGAGAGAAGGAAAAGAGTGATCTTTGGAATTAGCCTTATCGAAGTTTGTCCACTGTGTCACCATTAGTCCACTTTAATAATTTAGGAGAATTAACATACGAAGAAGAAAATAAAACAGGGAGAGGGGTGAAGGAAGGGTGAAAAGGACAAAGGCCGGATATATTGGTATTTGTTTGTGTGTGATAAAGGGATAGAGAGTGAGAGAGAGAGAGAGAGAGAGAGAGAGAGGGAGAAAGAGAGAGAATGAGAGAGAGAGAGAGAGAGAGAGATAGTAAGATATCAAACCTTTTGGGGTTAAAACAGTTTGATACCCAGGAAAGAGTTTAAACAGATACAAATAACGCAATAACTGGTGAAACATTTTTTATATTTCTCTCAAAACATTAGCTTTATTCTCTCAGTTTGTGCCACTCCAATATTTTACACAAAATTGTATAATGATGATGTGAGATGCTAAAAAATATTGCACGTGTGTTTTCCATATCTTTAATACAAGCATATCTTGCGGTAAAAATAATGTTTTCTGCCAGAAATTTACAAAAACACGGTTCCTTGGATATTCAACACTAAATTTTTCTTCAACGTGCTACATATTCTTTACTAGATTGAATCCTGTATTGCGAGGAACAAAACTGCTCTAAGTGGTATCATATAGTTTTTAACCTTTTGTCACAGCCAAGCAGTCAATATTAGAAAATGTTGTTGTTAACAAATTGCAGCTTGTTAAACCTCAACAAATTATATTACACGTAAACCATATTCAGTCGTTAATATTCATTAGCAGTGATATTTGATAATATATCTCTTTGTACTGCATTTAATGAACTGGGATTGTAAATAACACTTGTTATTGTGCTCGTTTCGAGTTTGCATTCTAACATGATAATTTCCATTATATTTTCTTGAATATCAAGTCGACGAAATTATTGTTTAAAATAGAGTTCTTAGAGTTCTTGAAAAGAATTAACGTACAATAGAGATTGATTTCTTTAACTGGAAGATATGCGATTATTGACGATGAGAAACTTGTTATTACAAGTCTTTGAATCTCATAATCATTATATTATTTTTCATTTGATTAGGACGCTGTAAAGTGATTTGGCTATAAATACAAAGCATTCTCCTATTAAATTCTCTTTTTTTTCTTCAAAATAACGATAAAATTTCAGCTTCGAAAGAGTATCAAAAAGTATGAAATATAATACAAACTATGTACAGTCAAACATTTTAGAGTGAAAGTAATTGAATACTATACAAATTTATTGTTTTTTTTAAAGCCGTTCCTCTCTTTTATATCTAGTTTCGTCCCTCAAAAGGGAACTGTTATTCTCGAATCGCCATCGTGTATTCATAAAGCTAAGCAAGAGAACAGCATTTGTCGACTCCTTTATAGATTTTATAGGGGATTAAAAAAAATCTATTTAAGGAACCGATGGTTTTTTGTATTGCCTGTAAAGTTAACAATACAAATACAGTTATTGTTCTGTGCGCTCAAGATTACAAGATTCAAATATAGGTCAAAACACTTTTTAAATCTATTGAATTACATATTGCTTTGTGATGTACGGTTTGATCGAAATCGCGTAATATATTGTAAAGGAATAAAATATCTAAAGTAAGCGAATCAGTAAAACAGTTTTCCAAATACTTTTTTACCTATATTACCTAATCTACTCAAGCAATGAAACGTTATGTTGACGTCATGTTAACCTTATACTGTCTATTAAACACGGATGCTTGAACAACAACTAATGATTAGTATTGAATGAAAATAACACACAAATTTGTTAATTCCGTTAAATTGTGATTATTAGTTTTCAAAACATATCTTTGCATTCCTTCATTGAAACAAGGTAATGGTTTATTGTGTATATAACTTTGAACATTTTGAAAGCATTATAGTTCACATTTCATGTGCCTTAGCGTATCTCAAAGATAACAAATACATGTAATGGTAATTTCACGTCGTATCGTTTGAAATATAATAGTGAAGAATCTTGCATTCATGCATTTTCAAAACAATTCTTAATTTCTAATTGGTAAACTAACCACGTGAAAGGGTTTAATAAAACATTGATGATTTAAAATCAACCATCGTTGCCGATGCTCCGGATTTCTTGGTCTAAACTTACTTGACTTCAGTAAGTTGATATGGGATTTCTTGTTCGTTATTACATTTTTTTTGATTAATTTCACTGAAATTTGGTTAATATTCTTTGATTTTTTTAAAAACATAACTTTGCATCATACACCTTTATCAAAGATATGCGAGTCAAAATAAGGCAGGCAAAATTAATATTAAGATATATATAATACTACTGCATGGTGTGTAAGTGGACTGAGATTGTTTTAATAAAACTCGTGTAACAGATCTACCCCCATTGTTTTACCATATTCGCCCCAAAGTATCAACTACTGAGCTGATCGACAATTAAAAGAATTCCCGTAATATGCTATTGATGAGTTAAATATAATTTTGTTTATTGCACTTGACTGATAACACAACCATTGGTTGTCTACAAACTACTATTTTTATTGCTTGCATACTCGTCTATCGGAAAATCAGTTTCCAGATCCTTAAATTACGACATGAATTATACATAACTGTATCTAAAAAAACACTCAACAATTTCAGAATAATGGAATGATGCTTTCCATAAAATTGAATGCTAACTGCACCTTCGTTAATACAAGATTTCATTTGATAAAAGTCAAAATAATTTGTCACTTCCATTCATCTCATCAGCAAAAGTCAGCGGAATTATTTTAGAGCTGTCATGTCATATTTACAAATCTAATATTGATATAAAAGGCGTTTGTTCGTTTGGATTTGGAGATAATTATTTGCTTTATCCATTGTTCTCTCTTTTTTGATCATGTAGAGATGTTTCCATCCACCGAGATATTCTCGGCATCAGACAGGGGCGACGGCGTACACGTCATCATGTCGTCTGTAATCTCACCATCCAGTTTGAAGCAGGCCGATTCGTAGTGTTTGTTCAGATATGACTTGAGGGCAAACGACTTGTCGCAACGCTTGCACTTGTAGTTCTTGTAAGCCGAATGCGTCTGCATGTGGGCACGGAGGTTGGAACGGTCGGCAAACGCCTTGCCGCAATGCGCACAGCCGAAGGGCTTCTCGCCCGTGTGTGAACGCATATGGCCTTGGAGCAACCAGGGACGGCTGAAGGACTTGTGGCAGACATTGCACTTGTGTTTGAGGTTGTGCGTAAGCACGTGCATGGCCAGGGCAGGCATGCTGACGTAGACCTTGTTGCAGACCTCACACTTCTTGGCTAGATGGCTATCAAGACTGCGATGGGTCTGTTTGTGCCTGGAGAGATTGGACGAGGTGGCGTACTGCTTCCCGCACTCATTGCACTTGTATTTAGGTCTGTTGGCTACAGCGGCTAAGGATCCATCAAGCGGGCTGTGCTGCTGATCGATACCTGGTCCTATAATCCCACCGCTGCCGCCATTTTGTAACGCGCGTCGTCGTGATCGTCCATCCGTAATCAAAAATGCCTCGTACGACAGAAACAGCTGCCCTTTGCTCTGAACACTGAGGATACCGCTGTCCACATCGAAGTCTCTTGACTTGGAGTCCGCCAGGGGTTCAGGTGAGCTTGGTAGAGAGAGTGGCTCTTCGTGGTGATGGTTAAGAAGGTTGGTAATCATCAAGGGCTCGCTAGGAGGAGAAGACGGTGATGGAGTGATATCATGGATGTACCCTGCAAGTACAGAAATACAGAAGAGAGATGTTGGTTGTTATTAATTATAAAGCAAATGTAAATACATCGTAGGAAATGATTATGTTTCCCCCTAAAGAGTTCCATGCATACATGTATTACTTTTTGAGCGCTCATAAAAAACTGAACAGCTAAATAAATCCCATGAATGTAAAGGACATATTGGTCATACCATTATATATTTATTTATATTTTTTTGTAACATTCATTATTGATCGTAATGATAAATGACGTCGGGAGATGCACATTATAATGCGTTTAGCAACAGACTGTTTCATGACTGTCATGACGACGAGACTTACTATTTCCTATCCAGCAAGCTTAGTGATGCAAATATAGCAACAATACATCAAATCTACATTTATATGATTTTTGCCACTCATTACTGCAATAGTAAAATGGCAAAAAACATTATAAAATATAAAACACAAACAGAACAGTTTCAGGAAACGTTATTCTTGTGAAAGTGCAGTACAGGAAAGCTCAGAAAAGAAAGAAAAAACCTATCCAGATTTACACATATTGAATCCACAATGAATATACTGCTATGAGGTGATGTTGCTTCCATACTGCGTGGAGCAAATGAAATGTATCTGCGAATGGGAGAACTTATTTTTATTGCGGTGGTGCGCTATACATATGTTCATTTTGCACGCCTGGTTGCATTGATATCATTAGGAAGAGAACCGAGAAGGAGATTTGTGAAGGAGAACCTGACAATCAATTCTTGAAGTGCGTGGCTGCGGTTTGAAGAAAACCTGTAGAGGGCTGTCATGATAATGGTAAATTGACAGAGGGGGTGGGGGAGAGGAAGAATGTGAACAGCTATATATAGAGCTTGCTGCGTCTGAGATGTATGAATAAGACAGTATGATGTACAAGTATGTGGATAATGTCATAGAAATATAGTATATACATTTTGAGATATTTTGTTATACCAACAATCGGAGAATGATTTATATATTTAGAGCGTTTTCTTAGATATTAATGTATATTACAGGGCTTGCTATCCAGCTTTTCCAGGAAAAAATGCGGAGGCCGAGAGAGAAAAAGGAGGCTACAAGAGAGAGGGAAAGAGAGAGAGATAGAATGAGAGAGAGAGAGAGAGAGAGAGGGGGAGAGAGAGAGGGGGGGTGGAAGGCGGAGATAGAGAATAAAAGACATAGATTATTTGGATATTCTCGCCAAGAAATAAAACGGTTACATCGAATGTGCGTGTGTGTGTGTGTGTGTGTGAGAGAGAGAGAGAGAGAGAGAGGGGAGGGAGATTGAGGAGAAAAGGGTATGGGATAGTTGTAAAGCTCGAGGCATAGATGGGAGGGTAGGGAGATAGTAGTAGGTGGATGATGGATGATGGTGGGATGCTAACCTTTTTCCTCCAATTTGAGTTCGCCCGAGCGTGAGGATTGATCAACGAGCTTGCCCGGCATCCTCTTTCCATTATTCAAGGGACTTGTTGCGCGCGTGCCTATAGCGCCAAGCAAATACAAGCCTGGGTGCCTGGTAAGACGAACTAATGCCTCCTCCACCAATTATAGGTGGCTCTCCTACTTCAAACAAAATCTTGATGTGAAGATGATTCCCGAATCCGCCTTCCTATCATGTTTACTCCCCTTCTCATCCCTTCCCCCTTTTCCTTCTACCACTCACTTTCTATCCCATCATTCAGCGTATCACTTTGCTCTGAGCCTCTTGCATGCGATTCGGATGTAGGCATCTCGAACTTTGGACAGCTGTTTAGGGTTCAGTTTATGGCCCCCAATATGCTTCTTATTACGTGTTATGATTGCACAGCAAACAAGGATAGGGAATGAATGCATTCACTCACATAAATGTAACCATGCCATGAGTCATCGCTCATCTTTCAAGACAGTCTGCATCTTCTAACTGTGATCTTTAAAAATCTTCACAAAACTATAATTTCCACAATATCTGAATATCACTATCTCATTTCTTGCTTGAGCAATTGAGATTCATTTGTTTAATACAATTTTCATTCCGATGTCTTCTGTATTTTTAAAATGTTATTTTGTTCAATGATTACACCATCATTTTAGAATATTCAAGTTACACCGAACTGAATCATGAGTCAACAATATCTAAAATTTTGAAAATTATCAAACTTCCAGGGATCATATTAAACGAATACTAGATTTTCCCCAACCTGACTTTAGGGTCGTCGTGTATAAGCGACATTAGAACCACCTATATATAATCGATTTGATTTAAATGCATTTGTTTTCCGTCTCAGTATAAGCATAATATTACACATGATACATCTTGATACGATAACACAATGTAATAAATATGTAGAGTAAACAGGAAAATGAGAAGAATAGAAATATGAATAACAAGTCAAATATTTTAGGTTATTCAACTCTCGCAGATATAATTTAATGACTATAATCATCATCATACAGTATAATATTTATATGTCCTTGGCTGACCCGTCACTCTGGTCAGGCGTGATCAAGAGATAATTATTTCAACTAGATGTATCACTTTTATATCTGTATCAATTTCTTTAGACTTGAACGAACTATTTAGCATTATACGTGAGTATATATACTTAATTATTCTTTTCATATATGGAAAGTCGCTAAACTTCCTAATTTCTGTTTTTCATGTTGTATATAACCATGTAATGGTTTTGTTTGTTTGTTGATGTTGTTTTAATGTATGTTTTATATATGTGTACATGTACCTCTGTAAAGGACCAACTTTTATTCAATGAACCATCCTTTTTAAATATTTGAAATAAATATATAAAAATAAATAAAGAGAGTGTAACTTGGCTGAAAAAAGCTTCCCTCCAATCAACACCTAAATATTTACATTCTATGTGCATCCTCCGAAACACCATTACACAATCAGAAAATTATTTATCCCCCCAAAAGACATATAAAGCTATAAGAAAATGTAAAGGCAAGAAATCAAGAACTTTATATATATTTTCAAGTTGTATACATTCTTCGGGCTTGTGCTGAAACACAATGGATGCAACACTTTAAAAACAGCAACAGAAATATTGCGGTTTTTGGTACATTATGTCGGTGTTGTACTGTAATTCATTATGTTTTCAAAATCCTCGATGTATAACTTGGTGACAACACACTTAAGGCTACACGGCTCACTTTAGAATCAATCCAAGCTCCGATCTCAAATTTCCCCAGCGGCTTATAGACATTCAATAAAAGCACTAGCCTTTATGGCTTTGTACTTACATGTAAAAGTAAAATATTATCGTTTAATTCTTTGTCAAGTTAATAATGTAGACTTTCCAACAGTCCAACTGCATATCGATCGCATTGTAAGAATATGCAGGTAGGAATTATTTACATTAACTGTTTAATTTCGGTTGAGTAAGATCTATTTTTAAACCCATCAAATATTTTCCCTAATGATTACTTACACTCTCCCCAATCCCTCTTCTTACTTTCTTCATTCTCCGCCATAAATTTATTTCCATTTTCCCCCTTCTGAACACATTCACGCGCTCACCTCCCTAAAGACATAAGCAAATGGCAATTGATTGAAGCAAATCTGTATCTCTTATTTCCTTCTTGCATAAGATTGAGTTTCTAACACGAACGATTCGGATACTCTGACAAATTAAAACATATTGCCCACAGCACACTAATTGATTTTATATAGCTCTTTTTGTTCTTAAAGACACCCCATGAGTACAAACTGGTTGTTTGATGGAGCAATAATTATGAGGAAACAGAGACGGGAAAAAGAAAAGAATACGGGGTGGGGGCTGGAGGAGTGGGAGACTAAAAAGAGACTACAATTGCTTACCCGAACCGAGAAATCCCCCGTTCTGCTCATAATACATCCATTATTAGTGCGCCAATGCAAAGCTAATGGCGCGGAACGAAACAAGATGCTTTTTAATCTTCACTTTGTCACGCCACCGTTTTACGTTTCCATTTTCATATTTGAATATTGGG
Source organism: Mesocentrotus franciscanus (assembly GCA_037976565.1). Lineage (NCBI taxonomy): Eukaryota > Metazoa > Echinodermata > Echinoidea > Camarodonta > Strongylocentrotidae > Mesocentrotus > Mesocentrotus franciscanus. The sequence continues at coordinate 12,909,776 of CP137676.1, forward strand.
GCCCATGCGGTCATCGACTGTCAATTTTACCCCACTCTTCTGTTCTTATTCAGAGTTCGATGCTCTTTGACCACATGTTTAATTGTATGCAATACAGATGTAATTGGGGATAATCGAGCGGATTTAACTTGTTCCGATCATAAAAAACTGAAGTCCGTCTGTGCCCTTATTTCTGCGGGCGGCAAACTCAATGGAGGGTTCAAATCAGAAATCTGTTATTGGGTGGCGCACAATGAGATATAAAGATCCTTTGTTTTATTGTTCGGGAGTCAAGTATCTCTGATTTGAAATAAATAAATGTATATATATTAAACTCAATTCATTTTCTTGTGAATGTATTGAATAAAAGTAATTCGCTTTTATAAAGATAAATTAATGATGTACAGGTCATATAAATAACAACCAAATGTTAGTAAGGATAACCCTTCGAGAATGAATTCAGGTTTATCTACATCGTGTAGAACAAATTAACATACGATTTGTAGACCCATGAAATATCCCTCATCAAAATATATCAATTACATATTTCCAGAAATGCATGATAGCACAGATACTTTCGGATAACATTTTCTCTCGAAGAGCACAGATACTTTGTGATCTGTTGAAGATCTAAGAAAGTTATGTTGAAGGTCTACAGTACTTCTATAAGGCATGCGCCACCCTTATAGAGTCTTTATAACCATCTTTAGAGGTATAACATCAAATGGGAAAAAGAGAGACGTTCATACGTTGTATTGATAAAGCACATAAAGCAAAGTATGCCCTCGTGTGTGGGCTAGTTACATCACAATTAAGTCCAATGTTGCCTAGCTTTCAGTATCTAATTGGTGATCATGCTTGGCTATCTATTTGGTACCGCAGGTCCGGCGATCTTTCCTATCAAAATACAGATCTATTTGATTCATTTTGTGTCCAAATGATTGTATCTGTTTTAATTACAAATATTATCACTAAACAATGATCCATAATTAGATTAATATCGCAAAGTGTATGATAAGCTGCACGAATTCGTATAATTGCCTCGGTCGTGTGCACGCGCACAATGCGCACACGCGACACACAATAGTATTGCCTTATGCGGCGCCGTTTGCCATGCGTTACAACGCGATACTTATGCTTATAATACCTCAGTCACACCGCCATTCCGACCCCATACCGACATATCCTTAACGATTCGGGAGTAATGCGATTTCTTGTTCGGTCTGTTGACGACCTGGTGTCGGTCTCTTTGGTGTGGCCGAGGTATTCATATGATTCTGGTCCACTTTCGGTTTAAAATTGCGGTCTGGTGTCGGTCTCGTAGGTGTGACTGGGGTAAATTAAAGTGTCGCCGCTCAATGTTTCCCATCTTGGAAACAAGTGAAGTGCTTCCAGGTTGTTGTCCTGAGCCATGTCCATTCCGAGGTTCATCTAAAACAAAAGATACATGCCAAGTAGTTTGGTATCGGATATCTGGAACATGTTCCCTTTCTCATCTGGAGCATGCAGAGATTGACCTTTAGATGAGATCAATGTTATTCGAACATCCAATCTTCGAGTGTCTTAATTTGCCATGTGTCGAGACGCGTGTTGATTAGCCATGCCATTACCCGATATTTCAGATTTTAGAGCACGTTGAGCTTTATTTTCTACTTCTCTGCCTCGAACAAGTTAGATGTCTTCTCGCATCAAGGAAACTAAACATTTATTTTCCCTTTTTTCTTCTTTTTACAAATATTATTCAAGTTTTTTTTCTCCAAACTCTCTTTTTATCTTTGTGAAATCTCGCCATGATATTTTTCAGCGATATGACTAGTATGCTAAAAAAAAAACTAGTATCATAAAACAGTACTTAAAAACTGTGATCTATCTGCATAATATAGGCCGACTTAAAACATACTTTTTATGAAGCTTTACTTCTCATAATATCCTTCCCCTTTCTGTAGCTCCCTTTTTCCTCACGCGTTTCTTTTCATCTATTAATATTTCTTTTCCAAAAACTACTTTCATGGAATTTAAGAATGACTACTTTTACATTCCATATTTGTCCATGATTCTTGCCTTCATGCAGTGTTTCCTTTTTCTTGATTTCCGTTTTTCTTAGCCTTTCCACACCCTCGTGTTGTTGTTGTTGTTGTTGTTTTTCTTTCTTCTTATTTTTCTTTCTTTCTTTCTTCTTCTTCTTTTCTTCTACTCTCTGAGTCTAAAACCTCCATCCTCATTCCATCTCGCATCTTATGTTCGTTCAGTGTCTTCCGAGAGACAGATTTGGGCAAAGCCTGACGAATCGCCTAGATTTAGTGACGTCATCTCGCAGCGCAGGTGTGTACCGTACTACTTATCGTTAGATCCCTCTCCCTCTCTCTCCCTCCCATCTTTCCTCATGTCTTTCCCTTTCTCCCCTCTCTCTCTCACTTTCTCTCTCGCCCCCCCTCTCTCTCCCTCTATCTCTCTAACTCAATGGAAAGCTTCGAGAAGACGGATGGCGGATTAAACCTGTACACACATGTATACCGTGCAATGTAGGAAACACTTGGAGTTATACAGTCCTACCGATCTAGTCGCCTTCGCTGTATGTACCGGTCTTCCTAGCTACCTTGCTATATGTGCTGCCGTATTGGTTGAGCTCTCGCAAAATCCGACCACTTCGACAGTCGATAATTCATTCCAAATATTTTCTCTTCCTTTTCTTCGAAATTTTGGCAGGCTAAAAAAAAAGCCTAAATCGGTTTGCGGAGGATGAACTATCACTGCCCTCATCTAACATCATATCGAGTAGTTTATCTTTCTCCATGGCCCCCTTCATATTGAGGCAAATGTTTTGCACTGAGAAAGGTCTTGCACCGATACCATTGTATTTTGGGTTTTCAAAAGCGCCCTTCTAATATTCATCAATTGATGAATAAATGATCGTTTCTTTGACTTTTATAGTTGTGCCTACCAGTGAAATGGAATCTAATAACTTATAATTTATGAAAGATATCGCATGAAGCGGTATTATTGTTATGACTTTCAAAATCAGGAGCACCTTTTTTTTAAGCGATGCAACAAGTCTCGAGACATTCCATTGATAAGGGAGCTCATGATTATTGTTCACCTCTCTATTCTAGAAAGAGATAACCAAGATCGGGGATAGAAAATGAAATCAGAACTTTTTAATGAAATCACAGCTGACAAATAGGTTAATGGACGTTTGCATCCTAATGTCGGTTTCACACAGCTGCATGTTACTAAGACGTTTTTTCTTCTAAGGAGAGACAAAATTACAAAATTATCCTTTCTGAAGTCTGTTTTTATCCCGGCACGATCTCTAATCATGATGCAGGGATGACGTTTCTAATAAATTCTGTTTCTTGAGGGCACAAAACTGTCTTCATCGCTTCTCTTATCCTGCTCTCTTGTATAGCATTTCATGTTATCTTATTCCATCCTTTCACAGAATTTTTCCCCGTTCCTCTGCCCGCGTCCCCGGGGGATAAACGACCTCCATTTATATCAATTCACGCATCTTTATATCTCCGTTAATTTTTGCCGGATTTTGTTTTGTTTGCGGCAACGGAGGCGCGCGTGAAGAAGCAATTGAACTTGGACAATTTTATTTTTGAACCCTTTCCCCCACAACCAATAAGATGAAAACTAAGTGCGAAAGAAAAGGCAGGAAAAAATAGAAATGATAAGAATCGAGCCTTGCGGCTGAGAATGCCGTTGATGAGAGCACGGAGAGGTTTTTTTTTGGGCGCGAAACAAAAAAATAGGAGCCCCATCTTGGGTTACATATCTCTCGTCTGATTTGCCTGGAGGCGGTTTTTGGCGGGAAAAGGAGGAAGATCGAATGAACAGAGTGAAGTGCCATTAAAAGCAGACTACTTGTTGAATTCAACCGTGCCGTGTCGGGAGCGAGCCTGTGAGAAGGCTGATTTACATGTGGCGACTGGCGTGGGAGGAGATGGGTAACTTGGATGCCCTTCATATCACGTGTTACAGATGATTATAGAGATAACAAGAAGAGGGGAAGGGCGGAATCCGTTTCGATTCATATGATGAAACAAAGCAACGGCGTTGTTGAGCGATGATATAGGATTATGGATGCCTAGTCTAGCATATTTTGTTACAAATGTTGCGTAATGAGAGACTGTTACTAAACTCGTAAAACGAATTTTGAATGATATAAATTTGCTAGCATATAAGATTGGCACCGATTCTGGTTCTTTCATCAGCTATGTACATTATTATGTATTAGATACATTTTCCCGAATATGAGGATAATGAAATAATTCATGAAACCCTAATATACGTTTGTGAAGATAATATTAGTTGCCAACATGTTTGTGATACAATTTAGCCTGATGATTATTAAACAATATTGCTATTGTGCAAGCTGGAATGGTGGATCTTATGAAATTTGATTGCGTCTTTACTAGCGATGGTACATTTCACAGTTATGCACAAAAAATATCATTAAAAAAATTACTGACAGGAAAAATTGTTAATTTTTAAATATCGTCCATGAACATATTTTCCACTAACACATGCCATCTCCAAGCTATACAAATTCAATACCATTAGAGCGTATACAACCCTTGTTCTCGAAATTTGATGAATTATTAAAGAAAAAAACTATAATGATTCCACTCTTCCCTATACGGAGCTGTAGTCCGGTACGCCCCTTTTGCCGTTGGCGTTGAAGGAGGCACTAGACTTGTTATATACACACACACCACGTGTAAGATGTGATTTGACAAGTGTGTGTATAACCCCTCTTGTATGGGGTCGGCCATAGTGGTTTCGAGGTTTCTTTAAACAAAAAAGTATTAACCATCTTCTGAATTTTTCATCAACAGTGAAATATACACTCGCAGAAAACTGGACGACAATATAAATTCATTAAATTAAATGTCTTCGACGATATGGTCACTTAAAACGGAACGCATTTTGAGAGTAAGAATAATGAATGTAGGAGCAAAAAACAAACAAACTGAAATGTGGTTTGCTTCCTCTGTCACTCGGCTGGAAATATATTTTCTGCACTTTTCAATTCAAGTATCGCGAAAGAGATATTGCACATTCAATTATTCTCATTCACATGATTATTATGGAATGATAGAGTGTTTGAAGGGTTTTGATACCAACATATTTGGTCTCAGTCTGACCTATACTTCCGTGAATATTTATTCGCCCTTCTTATACAGTTCACGAATATGACGGTAAAAATGGCGTACTCAAAGCCATCAGTACCTGTTGATATTCAAGAGTTTATTCATGACAGGCCAAACAAGTTATGATTATTTTAAGTGGTTGTAGAATGGATGAGAGGTTATATTTATTTACCCTTTCTCACCTCCTCAGGAGGTTGGGGTATAGATGAGTTCGTCCAAGATTGCACTAAAATTCATAAATGTCCCCATTTTATCCATTTGGGATATGCTATTCAATTAGTATTTGCTGATTAATTGTAATTCTATATTAAACAGGCATAACATTTTGCAATATTTTCATGTAAATGTCTTGAAGATTAATATATAGAGTCGCCATGAACAATTTATTTAACCGAATTCATGCTCATCAAGAGCTGTATCTGCTTTTTTATGTAGATGAAATGTAGCTCAAAACAGTATAATAGATGAATGTTATCCTGGTTACATAAGTATATAAAACAATATTCAAAATCGATAAAAAGTGAATACATTCAAAGGAACCTGCCGTTCTAGCACAACAGTGTCACGTTGTCCCAAAAAATGTCTAATATTTGTTGAGAAAAGATCATTTACCTTGTTTACTGAAAGAGAGTTTGTACAAATTGTGTACATTAACACATTTTACTCTGGTAGCAGGAATGCGTTTGAATACATACAAAATCTATGGTATTACCTTATTTTTCTATTACTTTTAAATGCGTCAGATCTTTGCTCCTTCATTCACTAAAGTAGGAGCGCTACAGAGTTAAAACTTTCTCCATCCGATGCTATTGTTGATCGTGCTAAAGGCTATTATCAAACCAACGATCCCTCTGTTTTCATGCCTTACTCGGTAACAAACCTCGAGATTCTATTCAAGAAAGAAAAAAAAACTTCCCCCAATTGTTAAATTTGATTACTGCACTCAACTTTAGGCGCCAAGGGCATGGTAAGACGTCTGATAGAGGTCCTCTTGAGCTGGCGAGCGCACAGGTGAATTATTTCGGGTGCTAATTTTTGATTAATAATGCATTTTCCCCTTTTATTTTCCTTTCTCTCCTCTCACCTTCCCCGTCAACGGGCGAAAGAAGGAGAGCTCTTTATTTGCTTATAGATCGTACGTGCCAATCTGTGTTATCGTTGACTTCTCATTTAGGGGCAGGAAAATCACGATTTGGCACGGAGTAGGGAAGGCTATGAATGTGATTCATTGTCATACGCTCTTCGAGTCGGAAAAGATGTCAGTTCTTATCGCGATGGTTGCAAAAGCATGAGAGCAATAGAAATGGAAAGAAGGGGGCAGTGTAAAGTAAGAATTAAACACGTAACAGATGGCAAAAGGTGAGCCCTAACCTGTTAATTATCCACGAGTTGTAGTTAAGTGCCCGACTCATTCAACCTTTCGTTGTATAGCTATTTATTGATTTACACGGTCATTTGTTGATAGGCAAAATAGCAAAGAGAAGAATGATGACCCTCGTAACTCTGTTTAATTTGTTTAACATTCATATAGTATTCTTTGGATAAATCAAATGGTTTTATGTAGTAATTGTCAATTACCAATCGCACTTTCCTCAAACTTGAAAGTCACATTGAGTCAAAGTGCACTTATAGCTCATTCACATCGGTCTTTGACTGTCAAATCTAATTATACTTCATCGCTGCACGTAATTGCAAGATGAATGTTAAAGTCTTTTCTTTATCTACATGTAGTTTGTAATTAGATAGTAAATCTTATTTAGAAAGAGTAAATCTCATTTAACGTATGAAGAAGAGGCTTAATGTGAATAAACATGTAGTGTCTTCGAAGTGCATAATACTGTTGTTAATATCAACCCTTTTGTATGACAACAGTACAAGAAAAAATATCTAAAATGTAGTAGAATGTCTTGGCTCTATTCAAGTGAGTGCATGGCAGCTATATAAGAATTATGATTTTAAAAAAATCCTATATGCTGTTCAATTTAATATCAGAGGAGGAGTCAAGATTTACTTCGATATATCCTGCATATAGCATAACATTTAACGGTTTACTCAAGAGTAACATAAACAAAAGAGACTCTGGAGAATGGTATTAATGTTTCTACGTATAGTGATTGCTGGGAGTATTGGAAATCTTAACAAGCTCCCTAATTCTTTCCCGTTCTTAATGGCTTTCGATATTTCAGTAATTTGATCAATGACCATTGTTGCGAGTTATTATTATTTTTTTTTATAAAGAAAGATAATTATACATGATGACTTTAATAAAACAAGGTATACAAATATCCCATTGTATCCAATATGGCTGCATAGGAAATAAGCGCCACTTAAAATATATATTTTGTAAAATAACGTAAACGATAATAAAATTATGCTTGAAATATAATTTAGGATAACTTAAGTTGTCATTAAATGATATTGTACCGTGGACCGACTTCACCCTTCCCCTGTGTTGTCATAATGGGGGCGTACTAAAAAGTTATATTTCAGAGATATAACGAGTTGTAAACTTCAATATGCACTGTGACCCGTTTGTTTACTTTTTTCTGCAACCTTACACTAGGTCGGGGTTTTCTAGTTGAGAGCATTTTGCAAAAATAATTTTATGATATTAAACTGATTGAACAGAGAAATTAAATGGGAAAAAAAAAGTATTCATAATTCCCCGCCTAAAATGAGTTTCGTAAATGTCTACCAAACCTGCAAAGTTACATCACTTGTAGTTCTATTATTGACAGAAATATAATAGTTTTATATGTAAATATGGTAAATGACTGTTAATTGTTGTAATATGCGAACCACCAACATTGTTGTTGTTTTACAAGTAAACCTATTCAGTTGATATCCAGTAAATTATATATTAATGTGATAGTATTCCTCTGTGGTAGAGACTCTATTTTAAATAGTCAAGTGCATCTAAATTTCATGACATTCGCAAAACTGCTTTTTGTCTAACTTTAATATTTTTTAATGGCCTCAGAAATAGAAATGAAAAAAAGAAGAATTTTCTTGGTAAAGTAAGTGTACAGGAGAAACAAAGTGTATAACAGAAAATAACATAATATATAGCACGGTACGACTGATTTGGGAGATTACGCAATACAAACAACGAGCAAATGGATGAGCAGAATTAAGGAAAAAGTGATAGAAAACACAATCACAAAGACTTTCGAAAAATCATCGCAAGGTAATTTCAATAGTCTTGTGCGTCACCCATTGAAATATGTGGGAACAGTACACTGACATGATACGTATACCTAATCCGAATGTGATTTCTAAGTGCAATACGATAAGGTCTTAAGAAGGCCCTTGGGGTGATTTCTCGAAAGTCCTAGCGATCGTGTTAGATCTAATTAGAATTTACGACATGGCTATACATACCATTGTTGACGGTAACGCTAACGCCATGATGAGGGAGGGTAGGGCTGCCCGGGGTAGCGGGATAGTAAGGGTCGAGTTCCCGGGGGCATAGCGCTGAACATGATGTGAATTTGGTCTTCTTTACAAGGAACGAGCGAGGCATCTCGGCGAATGTCAGGCAGGATGGTTACCGCCTGGAAGACACTTTGGATGACGACGACGATGACGATGACGGCGTATTATGTTAAGTATGCAAGTCTCGAGGCCTGTATCGTCCTTATTTTGATACTTATTTGAAATTTATTGCAGAAAATAAATAAATCTCTGGATTTGTTCGAAATTGTGTCAATGTCATTAAAAAAGCAGTTATCGTTCTTGCGTAATACTCGGTCAATGATACTACATGTCAGGAAGCACGATTTAGTCTTTGTTCACTGTGTAAAACCCGGCCGTTTTGTTTAGATACTCATCATCAGGCCAAAAAAATGTTCGTTATCATGTCATAAAATCATCGAGGCACTTACACGTCACATCGGGTTGTGGCTGTTGGCAAGCTCTTTATTGCACATACTACTTCAACATCTACCGTAGCTAGCAGTGCATGGTTGGTGAGGAGACAGGTTCACGGGTGCAATGTACGCAACCAAGAAGAAAAAGCGATCGCTCATTCACTGATATGTATCACATGAACATGTCACTTTTCAGCTGAGACACCATAATTGAAGCATTTTCACAAAGATGGATGAATCTTCACAACGTCCATGGCTGCTGCTCTACAATGCTGGAAGGTTTCTTGACAAGGTGGGTTTAAGGGGGGTACTGGAGTCTGCGGAGTGAGTTAGAAGCACGATCCAAGGAATGCTGATAGGATACGAAGATACCGGCAGGTGGCAAGCGGTGCTCTAAGTACGTCTTCGCTAATCCATCAAGAAATACAGAGTCCCGCGAGAGCACGAGAGCCTAGGTCGTCGGCGCAGAGTAAATTGCTCGTCTCGCTGCTCGAGCTACCTCGCTTATAGCTGTCACGGGATAGAATTTACGACGGGAAGATAACGCAGATAAAACCGACGGTGAGAGTATTGAGTTGATGGGTGCCGAGAAATTATGTAGTGCTTGACGGAGCGTTGTAGAAATAGGCTATCACTCAAGTTGGAGAAATCTAAGCTGATGGCAGGTCTTGGCGTGTTTTTAAGCTTAAGCTGCAACTCAGGCAATATCAGAAGAACGAAATATGAACATGAATTGAAATGAGTTTCTGATTTTGCCAGTGTTTAATGATGTTTGATCATATCTCACCTCTTTTGAGTCTGTCCTCTAATGAGGTGCTAGCCGCCAGTTTGTGATGCACTTGATGTCAAGTGGTCGGCAGGAGGGAGAAGGGTCCGCGAGACTCGAAAACCAGGGCAGTGACTGGCTTTGGATGCCCAATATCGGCGGGATATTGAGAGAAGTCGACGCAGACGGTAATAGACACGGAATAAGAAAGTCAGGCGAATGAACGCGCGTGTGTGTGCGCTCTCACTCCACTCGTCCTCCAAGTCTTCAAGTTCAAGCGATGCCGCGGAGCCTCGGCCGATGAGGTGGACTAACAGACGGAGAAGTGCTGCTCTAAGAGAGGTGTACACATGCCCAGCCTTTAAATAAGAGCGCCTTTTAAGAATGACATCACTTATAAGGCACTCCAGGGCGAGGGGAACGACAAAGGCAAGGCAACTCGTATTGCTTCATTGTTTAGGCACGAGCGACGCACGCGACGATGCAGGCCCCTTGGTCGGCTAATGAGATTAAGTCGGGTCGATAAGAATTCGCCATTTAACGCGGGCAGACCTTTAAGAGCTCGCAAAATCGCGCTCGCTGATTGGTGGAAGCCCACTTGCCTTTCGTAAAAGAGGGTGTGGCTTCTGCTTCCATTCATCACCTCCAGAACACGACCTTCATCCTGGGATATACATCCTCACCTCGGTCCTTCATCTTGGTGTCACTCACAACATCATTCGGAACTCAGTCTTCATCAAGGCACAACACCGAGTGTAGCATCATGACAATAGGTTCCATTCCATAAACGAATTTAAAAATTGTCTATGATATACAAAGCCTGTTTGACTCGGTTCCACACATGATTTTCTTCACAATCAAATTGTCCCTAATTTATTTTGATTAATCATGTACCGTTATGTAAACATTGCCATGGTTGATTCTACTCTGAAAATCATTATTTTTGTTTATTTATGCAATCACAAAAAGAAAAATATTGAGATGGTTAAAAATACTAATTGAATCGAGTCTTTTATAGTGTTCGGATAAAACAGGCTCTCTTGACTCATGTTTTATTAGATTTAATGATGTAAAATTACTTAATAATTGCATAAAAGAAAAAAAAATCACTTTTCCACATCAAACATATAAATGTATCTGTAATAAGAGCATATGCTTTCATAAAATTGTACAGAAATAACCCTTTCTTTTCTCTTACCATGCTTACTCTTATAACACGGTAAAAATGAAAAACAATTGTTTTACAAAGTGCGAAAGAGAAAACAAGTCATCTACTTAGAATCAGAAAGGCGTTCAGAGACGATGGAGTAAACAGCGCGCTCTCGAACGCCAAGGGGGTGTTTCACAAAGATCCTAAGTTGAACTTATCTCTAAGTTGGACTTAAAAGTTATGGAAAGCCGTTAGCATCTTTGAAAATATTTTCTAAAAGTTATTTTAAAAGACATAAAATGTTGATTCAAATCATTCATATTTTCTATTTATCAAGGAGATTTCATGTTCTTGATGTGGAATTAATAAAAAGTCTAAAATACTTGAATTTTCGCTTTTGAATATATTTTTTGTTAAGGCTACAAATGGCTCTCCATAATATTTAAGTCCAACTTAGAGTTAAGTTCGACTTAGGATCTTTGTGAAACACCCACCAGGTTTGCTTACAAAATAAGGTTACTTACGACACCCATTGTTGGACAGCCCCGAGCATTCTTATCGATTGCATACGCCGTGGTAATCATTCCATTGCACCGTTGATTCTCTGTCACATGTTGTTATTGATCGCATAATAATCATATCCAGATGTCTATCTTGTTACCAAGTTAACATCTTGCAGTCATAATCCGTAGGATTAAATTTCATTCTGCGTCAAAAAAAAATTATAAAGGAATGACGATCACAACGCGGCAACACGAAGAGAACAAAGAATTGCCCATCGTTTTCCTGCAAATAATTGTTGTTGTACTGAATAACAGATCGGGGTGTTTAAACTCGCTCTAAATCACCGATAGTGTATTTACAGACGTTTTAATAAACGAGAACGTAACTAGTCATGAAAACCTGTGTACCATCCGAGTCCCACTTTTGATAGGTAGCAATGACATTAATATATGTGTTAGCACGAACAGCAACAAAAAAGAAGCAGTTAAATTCCTTTTGTTAAATTTTCGCCTAATTCATGAACGATACGTCACTTGTCATTATACCTCGTAAGATTTGCCTTAGGATATTTTTAAAGCTCCTATTCTATATTGTAACATGTCTAATTTCAAAAGGACGTGGCTGTATTTGCTCATCGGCTAATATCAGTGCCTACGCTTCCAACATAAGCTCTACTTTAAACTCTTGACACCTTCTCCTCTACATTCAATACGTTGCGTGAACGTCTGGTCACGATTCTTTATTCTAATCTTATTTCCATCGGCCCGTTCATGCTTTGTAAAGATTACTAGGAAACAACGATTTTCTCTTCAATTTGTTCAATTATCCTCCTCACGCCTGTCAAAGAGTAAAACAAAATAAAGCATTGATGTATCTCTCATTATAATGGATATTTACTTTATTTCTTGCGTGAAATGATAATCATTGCCTTCTTAGTTAAACATCATCAAATATTCAGGCTTGCAAGCAACAGGCAGGTTTGTCTGGCATGACAACATAGCGTCGAAGTGCAAACACGTCAGTGGTGTATGGATGTTTGCAATTGATTTGCTTAATTCACTACGGATAATTAAACTCTTCAGTTCGGTGTTAGGCAGCGATCCAATGTTTATAAGGTCGAATGAGGCTAGGTATGCACACTCACCGTCGTGCGCCCCACGGCGTTGAGACAATAGAGGCGTAATTAATGAAACAATGCCCCAGGATCATCAACAGATGACTTGAAAGCCGACCTGTTCATAATGCATGTCCCAGTTCAGACTTAACTTAGCCAAATCAGGGGGGTGTTTCACAAAGACTATAAGATTGACTTTAAGTTGGACTTAACTATGGCAGGCCATTCATGCCACTGTTTGCTCTCACCATTATGATCTTTAGATAATATTTTTTCCTTCAATAATGAACTGTATAAAAAAAATGGTAATTTCTGTAGATTTGTGACTATGATTTGTACGTCCCTTGAGAGACCAATGCCAGAAAATGGTGAGAGCAAACGGTGGCATGAACGGCCTGCCATAGTTAAGTCCAACTTAAAGTCGATCTTAGTCTTTGTGAAACACTCCCCAGTACGCTAAAGCCGGTTGCATGTAAACGAGGCGTCAGTTTGCTGACGTAGCATTGCCGTCAGCGACTGGCGCGGCCTTTGACGCATCGTGTGAAGAGATAGAAAAGGTGAATGCATAATGTACATTGTTAATATTGCGTTGAACCACTGGCGCATGAATTGATTGCCTTCATTGATTCCAAACACCTCTACGATTGAAAATGGGCCACTAATATGTCTGCGTGGTTTTGGAGGGCACTGCTACAGACATGACAGAAGTTGTATTTTGTCAATGGATTATTCTTATTATTTTTTTAAAAACAATTTGCTTGATACCTGCCTGACATAGCATCAACGAAAAAATATTTATGTATTTTCTGTATTTGGAGAACAAATAGGCCTAATTGTTCTTTTAAAGTGTCATTACGATTATAACCACAACGGTGCTATCACAGATATTTTCTTTATCATATTTCAAAGACGATTGATTGATCAAAAGATTATTATGCTCACTCTCTTGTAATGTCATTGTTGGGTAAATAAGATGGATAGTGCTACAGAGAATAACAATTAGAAAATGAATACCGGATATCCATAACGTATTAACCACGTTTGGAATATGACGCAATTAAATAACATTCATTGTTTGCAAGAAATTGAGATAAACGTTTCAATAACCATATCATCTGTACGACCTAGTGCTTTTTGCTGTTGTTGTTTGTCACTTATGACCCGTGTGGTCACAAAGACCGTTTTGAAGTATAATCTAAATTTGTTGAACAAATTTAACAACATTGGGCTAAGTAAGTGATCTTCAGTCTTGACAGTGTGGCCTAAGAACCCTGAAGTGTGCACTAACTTCAAGCAAATATTGTAATTGAAAAGGGCGTGAAATCAAGGCTAACTTAGCGGCAAGATGCTAATTTTAAAAGCAATGCGTGAAGAAAATTTGAGAATGGAAATGGGGAAACGTAGAAGACAAGGCACGGAAAAGGCTAGAATTATAGCGGCTACCTGTTAAGCTTTCAGTTTATAATCGGTATATAGTTCGCTATATTCAAATTGGATTTCTCTTCATTTTGCTGCGGAGGGTTTAAGATGTACACGGAAAGAAGCGCAATTAGCGCAGACTCGTGAAAGTGTGAGCGAGTATTGTCCACCTATGAGCTAATCTGTATACATAGCCCATGGGTTGACGTCCAAATACGGGGAAAGAGAAGTCAGGTCGGGGGTGGGTGCGGGGTGGAAAGGGAAAGGAGTGAAATATTTGTGCAAGGAGTGGTAAAATACAGGAGAAATATTTTTTGAATAGAAAGGACATTTATGATCACTTCAAAGTTTGATATTTTATTCATAATAATATAAAATCGTGCAGTAATAGTACTCTAGTACTCTATCCGTTTAATAAATATCATAGAATGTAAAAACGGGAAGAACCACATTAATTAAATCACGTTGAGTAGTGTCTGGTATGTATTATGTATGTTTGAAATACTGTAAATTAAAAGTCAAGAAAAACTGAATGGAAGGAGAATAAAACATATAATTATGAGGTCCTACGTTTGAAAGTTGGAAACAATAATGATAAGGGGTGGAGAGGGTGGCGATTAATGCGAAGAAGAGCTCCCGGGAAATAGAGAATGAGGGCAAAAAGAAAGACAGAAATCAAGGGATGGAATGGGCAGGCCATTATAGCCTTACGTATTTTAAACATGCTATAATGGTCGCTTTTTATTGACCGCGGTCCAGGCATAGTGCAATAGCCCGAGCTGCCTAAGGCCGCAGCGCTCAGCCTGCCTGACACGGGGCGCGCGTGCGATAATTCGATGGGCAAACGGGAAGCGGGTGCAAAAAGCAAAGAAAGAAAGAAAGGAAGGACAGAGGCAAAGTCACGCAAGATGGAAGGGAAGACAGAATGCCATGTTTACTGAACAAATGTATGATATGTTGATGCGATTCCGAAAACAATATGTAAGTCCATGCTCTCGCCCTAGGGAGCAGGAATTAGGATGGGAGAGAAACAACAAAGATTGAGTACTGCGGGACAGAGCAGCGATTAGGGGGATGGCTCGCGCAATTATCTGCTTTAGACCTTTATAGTTTTGTTACATTACCTACATACAAATTTTACTTTTTATAGCCTTGAAAATGCAGGAGGCGTTTATCAGGATATACAGTTAAATGTACCATTGATTAAAATTTGGGCCCTAAAAGGTCTCGAAGATAGATAAATACAGGTTGGAAATCGACACCAAATTGGTTTATGAATAGGTACTTGTGATTGCAGATTAGATTCCTTCGATAGCATAACGTGTTGCTGTTATGTTCAAATGTATGATATTCTTAAGTATATATGTACAAATTTTCGCTTAAACCAAGAACATGAAGAAGAAATTCACATCGTTAGAAAGTGTTCAGAGTACCAAGATTACCCATGGAACAACATTGACTGACACTATTTCTCTCTCTAAGTTTTTCAGTTTTGACTTTTGAAGTTGTAAAACGTAAATTGGCAACCGCCTGTGAAGTTTCTTTCGAGCACCTCTCCCATGGATTCTGTATTAAATGATCGATATATTGCTATATTCTGGAAGAAAAATATTCACTTGTATACATGCATAGAAGATTTCTATTTCTAAGAAAAATTACTTTACTTTACTTCTTCAAACGTTACTTCTTATGAGGAGGGCTTTGTCCAACGTCTGGATGAACTATAGCCTGATAGATAGACTTCTTATTAAAAAAATCTGGAAACTAACCTCTTCAATTTGTCTTAATTTGTTGATAAACTTAGGGATAGCGTCTTGTGTCCTCTGGAAAAGGCGGTAGACAATCCAATTAATATTATTAATATTATATAAAACTATTGCATAATTATGTTTTTAAACAACACCTCTCTGAAATGGATCTTTTCCTTCATAAAAAACAAGAAAATAGAAATATACGATTTTTTTTTTCTCCGGACAAAGCAAATGGAAGAGGTGGTGGAAAGGTAAATCGCCGAGTTGACAGTTTCCTTTGTATTCATTACAACTTTAAAATGCCATAACGTTCTTGCTTTTTATTGGATTATCCTCAAACTTTGATTGATTTGTTTTTCTTATTTTACTGCTTTTATTAAAACCAACTTGATATCATGTTGGGCTTTCCCTTCAAGTTCGTAGTAACGATAGGAGAACAATAATGCTTGATGCTAAGGGCATCAAGTGGGCCTGGAATAAGAAAATGACAAGCCAATTGTAGATTTTCCCGTGAACATCACAAACCCGTTATTTCTATATTTCCCATCATCTGGTGTACGATGTATTTGGATAGAATTTAAATGTATACATCTGGGGGGAGTTTCACAAAGCCTTTTTTCAATGACAAATGACAAAAGTCAGTGACAAATCTGCTGATAACCAATCAGAAGCAAGGATTTCAGTAGCTTATAACAAAAACTGTCATGTGTCACTGATGACAAGTTTTGTGAAATGGGGCACTGATTTCCTTCATTTTTTTTGCTGCAATACCTGCCTCTGAAAAACACCGTCACCATTCAGCAAGATGGTGATCATTATTGTAATATATGTATTGATTCTCTTTGAACATGTTGAAAATGAATATGAGTAGCAAAACACAGCACCAAAGAAAACTAAGGCAAACGACAAAAACAATAACAACAACAACAAAACAACAGCAAACGATAACAAACAAACAAAAGAAGAAGAAGAAGAAGAAAACGAAGAAGAAGAAGAAGGAGGAGGAGGAGAAGAAGAAGGTTGTTATCACATATTTTGGGTAGCTTTAAAAAAATCATCAGATTGTCATTATGACTGAGATATATATATATTTTTTTTTGGAGATGCCCCGCCCCTGGATTTCTGCCCATGGTAGAATGTAAGAAATTAATTGAGGGAATGCCGAAATCTACCCAAGTCATGTCTTCCCTAATCATCCGAATTTTCCCTGGTATAAACGAGTACACGCTTGTCGTATATCTAGATAAAAAAAAAAGATAATCAAACGTACCAAATTGCCCATTTCTGTGCCTAATATGGGCATTTTCAATCCCCCAATTATAATTAATGACTCACAAGGGATCAGTGGTATCATTGTTCAAGAGAGGACCACGAAACTGTACAAAAACGTCGGAAAATTGAGATTCTCAGACACTTAATAGATAAATCCTCATTGAGTGGGTTGGGGAAAAGATGGACACAATCGCGTGTGTCTATAAATAAAGCAATTAAGACATCGTTGTGGAAAATGGGGACAGAGAATGAGCATGGGATCCGTTAAGATGTCCACTTAATCCTCTGACCAACTTGTATTTAAAGGACCACGTTTTGTATTTCTTTCTCATTTCTCTTGTGTTATTCCATATTCTTCTGCAATGTTTTGTTTTTATTCCTCTTCAAATGTCCTTTCCACCCGTCTGTTCTTTTCAGACTTTTCTTTATTATGTTCGTCTTTATGCATCATACTTTCATTTTAATTTTTTTTTTGCAGATGGTGTAAAATGGTTACCAATAGATTCAACGATTTTTTACTTAAAAGATATAACCATGGTGATTGGCAAGGATAAGAACACCTTTAAAAAAAATTATCAATGAAGAACCACTGAATCTCGGTTTCCTTCAATGTATCTACTTGAATACTTATTAATACACAAGTACCTTTTAATCACTTTTTCGGAGCCAGATGAACATGATCGTCCGCAAATTAAACAAGATTGAATTATATTTAAAAAATTGTTTGATTTCGCCATACTGCATGAAGCTGGTTGCGCAAGGGGCCTCAATTCGTGTGTGATATACACAGGAAATTTAGTACTTGCACCAGTAATTCAACGCAGCGTCGTTGTACTGTTAATTTTGTATTTACCCTTTGTACAATATCACTCTCACAAAGACCATGCCATTCGCTGACGCAGTCCTAAGTCAAACAAATGACACTGCGCATGCAACGGTCTCAATTCGTGCATGCGCCATGCGCAACGTTTTCACTGTTCATTCTGCATACGATATCACTCTCACAAGTCGCGTCGAAGACCGCGCTAGTCGTTGACGCAGTCTTGCGTCAGCAAAATGACGCCTCGTGTGCAACGGGCGTTACTCTCAGACGGAAACCTATTTGTAATCAAGGAAGCTCCCTTTAAGAGGTTGGTAAGAAGAGTACTACCTCGTCACAAATCCATCCGTTGCACTCTCCTGTATGCAACTGGTACAATGCCTGTAGGCAACGTATATATACATACACGAGCTTGAAAAATATAGCTGAAAGCCTTCCCATTTATCACTGCCAAATATCATCAAAAGAACAATTTTCTTCTCGTCGTTTCGAGATTGGGTTTGTGATTGAAACGACAATATTGGTGATGGATGCCAAAACTAATGCTAGTCATTGTTTGTATGGACGTTATACCCACGCTGAATATCAATAGAAGGGACTAGGGGTGTGTTTTGATTGAGTTTCATTCCTTTTATCTCAAGAGCTTCTGCTTCTGCATTCTCAATACAGCTCAAAACATTATTCACTTCTTCTATTTTTGCCCTTGGCGATTATGATAAAACAATTCAAGACGATATGTTGCAATACATCAATACATTTCGAACGGCATAATATTTGCCGTTTGTATTCAAATTGTAGTCCGTACCGAGTATGCGGTACTTAGAAATGTGAACATTTACGGGGTATTCTCGATAATGCGTGTTTCAGAGCATGTTTGAGTGGAATTATGCATTCATACCGGGGCATTCATAAGTCTCTTTTTATCTTCCCCGTTGTGCAGTAATTGGTAAAGAGTAAAATATGACTAGTAAGGTATACGTGCATGCATGGCATCAGTCATGATATTTTTCTTAATCTGTACCTTGACATTTTCAGCAATGTAGAGAGGATGTTTTTCGGGAGGGGGGAGGGGGCACACGAATAAAATTATTGGTGAGCATTGAATTATCCACTTAAATATTTTTATGCGAGAAGGGGGTAGCGAAAATAATTTTTTTTTGAACGTGGCATTTTACAGAGCTTATACAGTTTTACTAAGCATTTTTTAATCAGAGTTTACTATTAGTTTTTAAAATCATGTTTGTGCTCTTTTCAATAAGTTCGTAGAGGAACACCTTTAGGCACAGTATATTTGTAAGGGTTCACGGGCGGGCCAAAGCACACTGATTTTGTCGATTGAAAACATGGAAATATGTAATCCATTTTGTCTGAGCGTGTATTTTGTTGTTGTTGTTGTTGTTTTATATGTACATACATCTAGCAGAGCATCTTCTCACCATACCAAGTTCACAACAACAAAACAGGCGCAAGAACGACAACCAACCGAACAAAGTCCGTGTGGAGTCAGGTTGCCGGTGTGCCTAAGTGACCCGACATTTTGCTCTTGCAATATTATTTGTTCCGGCGTTTCGTCAAAGTAATAACTTTAGGATAAGGGTTGCAATTGCTTTTTAGGTTAGGTTTAGGGTTATGGTTAGGTATAGTGTTGGGTCCAGGTTTGAAGTTAAGAATGCGGTTAGGATAGGAAATGTGACGCGGAGCAGTTGACGCAGGAGCAAATGTCGTAACCAATGGTCACAACCAAAAGAGTAAACTTTCCCTCGAATTTCAACCTCTGAAATATGGAATTATATCATCATTTTAGTCACCAGATGGCAGCATATCAGTTATGGAAATCAAATGATTTTTTTTTCTTCTACACATCACTCTGTGTTAACCCACTTTGTGCACAGTGTCTTCAGGAGATGACAGTTTTGCAAAGAAAAGAAGGACTAGGTCAATTTAGAAATGCTCTGTTCTCATCTCTATCCTCCAGAATAGCATCATTCACAAACACGAATTCTATTCATTTTCCCTCTATATAAGCAACGGTAAATATGGGTTCTCAAAACGAATAGGGGGTTCAAAATAGCGAAATCAACAACAACAGCACATTCTCCCCATCCTCGTTCGCGCAATATAGGGGCGAGAACAAATCAGTGAGCCTGATTTCTTTTTTTTCTGGAAAAAGAGAGGGTATTCCTACTCCCCTTCCTCGCCAGTGGCCACTGCATGGCAGTGCATGTAGCTGAATGGTATTTATTGATGGTTTTTACCGTGTTTTGCCAGCCCCCAAACCCGGAACATCAAGTGCTATTGATTCTCTCCTCATTTCCATTTTCGCAGCACAAAATCGATATACTGCTAAGAGGCAATCGGACGATCGTTTGTCGGTTAAAGGTTCGCCCCGAGTGGGTCTCCATTGTTTTTGTTTTCCCATTTCTTCTCTCCAAGATTCCCGTTTCTTATTTTGCACTGAACATCTTTAATTAAGTAGATTCGGCGAATTTTCCGTCGTTTAAGTCCTATTATCTTCACCCTTTGACCTTCTTCCTATGTTTCCTATCTTGCCTGCCTTCCTCCGTATTTATTAAATCGTCATCGTCGTCGTCATCATCAATACACCACCGTTATTTTCATTAATTCACTATATTTGTTTTCTAGGTATATTTGTACCGCCCCAAAGAAAAAGGGGAGGGGGCAGTGTTTGAAGTGAATGTTCATAATTTTTTTGATTTTTTTTTAAATGGATGATTTTATTCCCATAAGTATCTAACAATATTTTTATATTTAAAATGTCTATGGCAATACGGCCACCTGGCCGAAATACGTGAACCGCCTCCAAGGCGTACGAGACGGGGAAGAGGGGATGGGGGCTGCAGGAGCATTCTATTAATTTTGTACAATATATTCGGGCAACCGACCGTCACCCCTTTTGTGGGCTAACTAGGATGTGCCCGAGTTTGTATCTTATAATATCTTATCTAGTGATGCCGACATAAAATTTGTCGCATTTTAAGGAGTCTTGTTCGCTCATACCCGCTTCGCTTGCTCGCAAATTTAAAAATTAGGAAAGTTGATTTCCGGGTCGTAGGCGTCTGACCTCTATGGAAAAAATCACGACCATTACGAATAACTTTTTGATAATAACTGAAACCTGTTTTGGAGGTTAGTATGGTGCTCCATTTTAACAAGTGACAAGTAGCATTATACACTTTTAATTTGAATTAATAATTTAATGGACGATTACATAATAATGATGGCATCCATTTTTATCCGAATAAACCAAACACCGATTGCGTACCAACAACAAGGGTACAGAAAGGTAGGGACATGACCCAGATGTAGGGGGCATGGGGGAAGTAATCGTCCGATGAAATAGAAAAGAGATGAAATGAAATGGAATAAAGCATTTCCTGCTCGCCATGACCAAGTAAACAAGTGGCGACGCGATTCGTTCGCCGCCTCCACAAATTTGACAAATTGATATCAATCCATCTTATTATCTATTTTTTAATCTGATTCCTTGTCCTGCTCGGATGTTTTTCCTCAGGTGCTATCCGGTTAAAGAATTCCGAATCCTGTTAAACATTGGGAACTATTAGCCTGAGTAACTGTACGGAGGGCAATATACAGGAAGGGCGAAAAATAGCGCTTCCATTTAATTAAGCAAATATTAAAACGGTTTAAAGCCCCGGAGTTTCCGCTTGTGCAGTCTGAGGTTAATCTGGGATGTACGGGAAGGATTGTGGTTAATTAAAGGCACTAGCCAAAGCTATGAGATGTGAAATAGAAGCATATGTCCCTCCCTCATCTTATACACCTCAATTACTCTCTCTCTCTCTCTCTCTCAAGAAGTATATATACCTCTCGATCTAATCAATCGAAACCCCTTTTCCGGATTTAATGTGTCTGTGAAAGATATCTATGCAGCCATGGCGAAGGTTTCAATAATTGCACTCGGACTCCGGTCAAGCGAATGCTCGATCGTACCAGGGGCCCCATAAAGTTGTACAAGTATATTCATTTATATTCTCCTTGATAAGAAGATTCACTCTGCCTTTTTGAGGTCATGACACCCCTCCCCTTCCCCTAGGGCCTATTCCTATACGGACAGTATCCCTTCCCCCCGAGAATATACAAAATGAGGTTATAAAAGACTTTATTATCTATCTTTTACATCTGGCACAACCAAATAACCACTCTAAACCATATTACGCAGCAGCAACAGCGGCAACACCAACAACAAGTATAACAGTACAGTGTTTCTAAGCAACTACAGAAAAGTTGTGATAAATGTAAACTCCCCCCATATCAGAAGACAAAGGAACGAACTATCTGTTGAAGATACGGATGAGGGGGTACATGTAGGTTCTATGCTTAATTTGAATCAGTGAATCATCAGCCTAAAATTGCTTTGTCGAAAAGGGATGTTTTGGGGTTTGTGATAGAGGGGCGTCTCTAGGCTTACATTTCAGCTTCTACATTTTGCGAGCAAAGCTAAAGCAAAATTAAAAATCTACTTGATTCTTTTTTTAAATAAAAGTTACTTTGCAATCAGCAACGCATACAATCATTTATCGTGCTTTATTTTATGTTTTATGTGAAGTTTAGGGTTTGATTTTTTTTGAAATAAAAGGATGGCTAGAAGTAATGGTCTTCAAATGGTTGACGTTTTTAAAATGAGCTCAGAATAGAAACAAATTATTCTTTTTACAATACGGAATAATATAGTAATGGATAAACGATGACTTAGATAAAATAAATTATAGCATGTTTATTCGTGTTGTTATTTAACATAATTATCATACCATGACACGGATTTGATCTTTATCTTTGAGGACCCTAATGGACCAGCGATATTCTTTCATTTGGGATTTCTTCGTTTTCATCTCGTTTCAAACATGTCAAAGATTATTCAAAACCAGATGATATATATTCATACTTGAAGATGGATTGATATCAAATTGAAATCAATTTTATAGGTTATTAACGACAAAAATGATGTTCACATGAATTATTTTGAGAAGGAACATACATACCTCAGAGTCCTTGCCACATCAGCTCACAATAAAAGAAAAGAATGGAATTATTCTTCTTTCAGGGAGTATCGCAACAAAGACATTTTCTGACTGAAATTTCAGTTGGTTCCCTTTTTCAACCTGGGCCCCATTTCACAAAACTTGTCATCAGTGACAAATGACAGTTTTTGTTATAAGATATTGAAATCCTTGCTTCTGATTGGTTTTCAGCAGATTCGTCACTGATTTTTGTCATTTGTTATTGAAAAAAGGCTCTGTGAAACGGGTACCCGAGCTTGCTTTAAAAAAAGGTGCGTGAAGGGGCAGAGTGAAGGAAAAGAACAATGGACTTGTAAACAAAGAATGGAAGTGCGGAAAGAAGAAGATGTGGGTGACTCACACGCCTAGCTCGCCGATAGACTCCCGGTCGTATGGCCTCAGGTGGGCTTAAGATACGGGGCTTTGGCCCTCCACTTACGGGGATAAACTGATAAATTAGGTAAAATATGACGCGATTTAGAAATGATTCATTCATTCATGGTTCATCCGTCTTATGCACGGTTTTAGCAGCAATCCGGGTAAATTGCTTGATGGAATTGAGGTGTTTTGTCTTGTGAGCTCGATAATGAACTTGAGGATAAGTTCTGCCTTATTAACTTGATTTAACCGGCGCATTGTTGCTTTCCCCCATCCCGTAGACACAACGTTGAATTTTGCATCTCAAACACTCTTTGTCGAGATCTAGAGATATTGCTTTTGTTGTCTTCAAGATATGGAGCTGACAACTACAAAAGCGAATTTTGACCATATAAGCGTACGAATCAGAGGGCGGGAGGAAAGGGGCGGATTGGGACTGCACCCCAATCCCTGCATGGGGTAGGTTAATAGTTGGGCAATAGACGTAAGCCTGGTGATGTTATGACCATCAACCTAAATGGCAGCAAAAACTAATTTCTGACACACCTTCAAATTTATCATTAAAATTAATATTAGTCAGTGCACCTTAATCCTAACTCCTTGGTCGGACTGTGGACCACACGGTGCTGTTCTTTTTATTGCCAATATGTGTCAATATGCCAATCGGCTAATGATCTCAATAGCATGTTTCGAAATGCTATTGAGATTCCCTTTTAGGTCATTTTTTTTTAAATAACAGTCTTTGCAATTGTGTTTTTATTGCAGGTTTAGAATGTTCAAGAACAAACAAAAATAAACATCATGTTGCTTAACCTCTTGCTTCCTTCAAAATAATCTTTTAATGATCATAAACATGATTTTCTTTCAGACCCACTCTTTCCCTCTTTTCTTCCTCATTAACCCTCTCTCTCTCTCTCTCTCTCTCTCTCTCTCTCTCTATCTATGTATAGACCTTCATATCTAATATAACTATACAGTGTATATACTTATTTCTTGTTAACGCGTTGGCATTAGTAGTAGTAGTAGTAGTAGACTTTATTGGATAACTTGTTTAGCACAGGGCTAATCTGCCAGAAGGTCCATCTCCCTGCATTGACGTACATGCACCTCTTCCAACCACTCTGCACTTTTCGTTTAACCCGTGCTCTTGCATCTCCTAAAGAATCACCCCCTCCCTCTCACGGGACGGTATCGGGTGATCAGCTGTGATGACGAGAGAGAGTCGGTCATCAAATAAGACGCTGGTCGATGCCCAGTTCCTCGATGAAACACGATCTCGGCTGAGTACCAACACCTCAAACATTGTCACTTTCTTGCTTTTACTCCGTTGTTGTTGTACTGGTTTTGATCGACAGGTCCGCAGTTCGATCTCCTCGGCGTGCTCGGGAACCAGTTGAACTGATTGACAGGACCTGTTTCATAAAAACTTGTTATCAATAACAAGTTACAATAATGGTTATAAGCTCTTGAAATAAATGTATTTTATTGACTGTAAGCGAATTTGACATTGAATTTTGACACTGTCCTGTTAGTGATAGTCATGTACAAGGTATTATGAAACAGGGCCCAGATCAAGTATTGATACAAAATAAATTAGAAATAATGTCGGTACTCTTGTACAGCTAGTAGATGCCACTTGAATTATAGATCGTTAGGATAAACTTTGTAGAAGTTTGTTTTTAAATCTTTGATAGTTTAGTGTAGATTTACGTTTAAATAAAGGAAATATAAAAGAAACCACCTACCTGGGCCCCGTATTACAAAGAGTTGATATCAATCGCAACTTATTTGCGATTGATATCAATCGCAACTATGTACATAAGAGATGGGAGACTGCAAACTTGCGATTGATTGAGGACTTACGATTGATTTGGATCAATCGTAACTCTGTAAGACGGGGCCCTGCTCGACTGTATTAAACATACATTTTGTGGGGGCCGGAGTGGGGGTGGGGGGGGGGTCCCTCTCGCCCTTCTTTGCCGTACATATATGAACAAGACAAATAAACATGAAATAAAAATCAGATAATCGGTGAGAAAATGGAAGATAGGAGAGTGAGGGGGCTCTGAGCACAGAGATGCAATCTTGAAGATGAAAAGAAAGAGAGAGAGAGAGAGAGAGAGAGAGAGAGAGAGAGAGAGAGAAAGACACGAATTTATAAAGCAAACAGCTAATGATAACGTAAAGATATAAGACTCTTATATCAACTTTTATACTCAAACCGGTCTATAAAACATTTCAAATCCTTCTGATTTGGCAGAAAGTACACGAATCTTTTGCCTAATAACATTATCAGAAATTGAGTCATTAGTATTTTCTTCATTAACTTGTATCGAACTCGTATTTCAATAATTAAAAATGCAAATCAGATGACGTGTAATGACCACTTAGTTTATAAAGACACATGGTATACGCTCTCAAAACCTAACCGGTTGTACCATTCCTTCAATTATTTGATTATAGAGTACACCAGTCCCCCAAATTTACGTTAAAAAATTGAAAGATAACCCTTTGTCATTTTCGTAACAAAGAAATGCAACTACGCAGTAAAAGAAATCCCGTATGTTTCTGTGAGATAATTATTTAATATGATTCGTTCTGATTAAATTTGTTGCTTCGTTCTATCCCGTTTTACTGCCCAGATTACAACAAATGCCGCAAGCGATCTTTTTGGTCTCTATCTCTTATTTAAATTCTGTCCTCCTCCTCCTCCTCCTCCGGGGTCGGATTGGAAACCTCACAATTTGTCCTCATTACATCCTTATCCAATTCCTCCCCCATTTTGTACCCTCTTCCCCCAACCCCGGCTTCTATGGTCAAAATTAACCGCAGTTTCTTTAACCCCAAAGTGCCGTTTCAAACACGACATCTTCGACATGTTAGAAATGAAATTATTCAAATCACATTACCTCATTCATCTGTATTTTGCTAAACTTGAATTTGCCAATTTTTCACAAATTACCCCCTCTTCATCTTCGTCCCATCTCGCAGTTTCGTTTGTGCCCTTCCGACCACGTACGCGCCGTCGACGTTCCAGAGAAAGTTCGTTAGTGTTACAGGGAAAAAGAAATCATTTCTTAATTTGAAAGTACATTTGAAATATAGCGCACCATTGTTTTTTGCAGAAATAAGTTCGCCTCATAGTATTAATTTCCTAAATTATATCATCTTCAAGTTATTATCTAGCTAATTTTGACCAACTTATCGTATTTTGGTTGGTTTGTATAATGGTTCTAACATTCATTTTCGTAACATAATCATGATAGTAATTATCTTCTTTAATATCGTCTGTTTAAACAATGGTTATTTTTCATGAGAATTATCATCGTTTGGGTACTTGTGGCCGTCCTCAGTAATTTTCATTTCACTTATTTATGTTACGCAAAATTTCGTTAACTTAAAAAGAGAGAAAAATAAAATTTGAATACCCTGATATGCATTTGTACTCGTCAGGTATTTTGATGATTCGATACAATAATAATATATCAGCACATTGCCGGTTCTTTTGGATATAAACATAAACAATTTTCTGGCAGAACATATATCCTAATTCGTTTTGCTAAACACGCAGGTACACGAGTTAATCTTTGAATACATTCTACTATTAAAGTTTCAATGATACACATAGATTCGCCAATTTTATTGTTTTGCCTAGACTCGGCAGAAAATTCAAATTTCTGGTAGGAGAAAAATAAAACAAAATTCGTCATAATTTCACTTTAAATATCTAATCATTACCCACTAATTACATTCATTTCTATTAATACTTTTAAATAGACTTTGAAAGATACAGTCGAGTATTCTACCATGCAATTTCATTGTGAAAGAAACCGTCTGGAGGTAATTTTAAAAGCTTGATTATGTAGTATTATAGATACAGTAATATTTATAGTTTTTGGCATCATCAAAATCCAAGAAATTGACTCTAACTTACCAAAAATTACATTTCGTATTATACATGTACAATGATGTAAGAGTGCATTCGAAGAGCGACCCTTCTAAAGGGACACTTTTTAATTTATTTTTACCTCTGTGATATTCTTCGAAACTGACATTCAAAAAGTATCGCCGTTACCAGAGCTCAATCTTCTCTTGAACAATAGAGCTATTTTGGACGCCCACGCGTGGATCACACGCCCCCTCTTTCCTTCCTCCATTGTTGTTTGTCATTACACTGTTAATCCACTTTTACCTTCTGTTAGAAATTTAACATGAAGATGCGACACCTAGCTTAATAGCAAACAAACATGACAAAGGTGTAGAGTATAGCCACACGTCATGCATGTCATTTGAGATAAGTATAGAGAGGAAGAGAGAGAGAGAGAGAGAGAGAGAACGAGAGAAAGAGAGAAAGAGAGAGGGAGAGAGAGAGGGAGAGAGAGAGAGAAAAGGGGTGAAGGGGTGAGAGAGAGAGAAAGAGAGATAGAGAGAGAGGGAAGGAGGGAGAGAGAGGGAAGGAGGGAGAGAGAGAGAGAGAGTGAAAAAAAAGGGGCGAAGGGGGTGAGAGAGACAGATAAAGAGAGGATAGACCTAGAAATTGATAGAAAGAGACATTTGCTTGTGACTAAAACAATGCTCACATCTAGTGACAAAGTATTCATTCATAATTGTTTCATCGTGTGCTTTTAAAAGATGATGAATACTCGATAACATAAAAAGAAGGACAAAAGTGCTCGGTTCAAACATTATATGGTAAACTCATTAATAATTATGTCCCATATACTATTTATCACAATGAATATATACATTTATTAATACTACTTGTTCTCCTTCGTACCGATACCAAACAAAGAGCTATCAGTCATTGTTCAAGTCACCTATATAGTCATGTAGCTAGCCAGTCAATGTGCACATTGCCACTCATCGTATTCAGGAAACAAATCATATTGATCTGCGCACGCGCAATGAAGGATATACGATCAATATAATCAATGTCGCCATTTCGTTAGCATAAAGCCAATCGATTCAACGCGCGCGACCAGATTAAAGTTGTACAGTTAATTAGCCTGCCACTTGTTTCACACCACCTGTTGTAGTTGAATTGACGTGAAATTTATTTCCTTCATTATCACATTACAAACAAAGATACGAACAAACAAACCAGTATATCATTACAGCTAAATATATAAGTTACATGTAAATTGGCATAATAAACAATGAAATATACAAGAAATATACATGTAACAGTATAAACCATAATTATGTGGAAAATGGTGCCTCCGTAATTTTAAGCCAATAAGGTTAACAAAATTGAATGCACGAAAACATTTCATTAGTAAGAATTAAATACATGTCTTTACGATTTACAAAATCAAGAAGAAAAATAATTGTGTTAAAGTTTATTTCAACTCATTTGTTGTTGTATACACAATTCTTTCTTGTTTTGTTCTATTTTGAAATAGACATGACTTGTATTACGAAATTTGCAATGAACCCGCTGCGTCCGAATAATTAGAAGTATTTGAAGTCCTGTGCGGAATACACGATTGAAAGCACTGACATGTAACAAATGATTTCCGAGTCCATATGCTGAAAGACATGGTCTGATTCTAATCATGTCAACTCAATCAAGCCCAATTATCTTGTAAAAGTTCTACGGGATGCCCACAAGATTATTACACAGAACCCATCCCCAGATCATTCAGAGAAAATAGGGAAAGTAAGTTCCCAATAAATGGACAAAAGGGCAATTCTAATTTGTGGTTTAGCATTGAATTGGAACTGCTGTTTCGTCTTCTTCCTTTTTCCCCTTCTTCATTTCTCGATTGGGAGCCCGAGTTATGGAATCGCCTTTGGAGCGAGCGCGCAAAAGGAGGGATGCTACGGCGTAAAGTGTGGAATAATGGAGTCTGGATGGACGGACTATGGTCGCGCCTA
The DNA here is from genome assembly GCA_037976565.1 of Mesocentrotus franciscanus. NCBI lineage: Eukaryota > Metazoa > Echinodermata > Echinoidea > Camarodonta > Strongylocentrotidae > Mesocentrotus > Mesocentrotus franciscanus. The sequence continues at coordinate 12,938,870 of CP137676.1, forward strand.
GCCCGCGGGCTATGTCAGCAGCGGTACTTCTGTGCGCTAGGTGGGCATGCATGCGCCACGCAAATTTTGCATTAGAGACCGATATAAACTGCTCAAAATTGGATGAAGAACTCGTGTCATCGCATTAAGAGAAATATGGATCTTCCGAATCTTGCTCGAAGCAAAATCGTTTTGGGATGAACGATTTTTCTTTCTTCATTCTTTGCGTTGCTGGAATTGCCTGGCTAAGGAAACTCCATCCCCTCAAAATTAAGCATTATTCATATAGGCTTCCTATATACACAAGCTCGGACGTCGCATTGAAACAGTTCAGTCGGTCTTATTCTATGATTGTGAAGACATTGTCTTCATACATCCCTCCTATACACACAGAATTTGAGAAATAGTAAATTGACCCCTCTTATCACAAGTTTGAATAAACGAATAAAATATAGCACATTGCTTTCTATATATAGATGTCGTCATTATTAGGTTCATATGATGTTTTATCAACATTGAAATAATATCCTGCCTATAGGCTTCTCGTAATAAAAAAATGGCGTAAAAGAGGAACTCTTATGAATAGATATTGGCCTAGGCCATGTCTACTATATATGTAAGCCAACAAAGTCCTTATTTGAACACCAGTCAAAGGCGAACCAAACGAAACATCGGAAATATTTGAGTGAAACTTATGTTTTTATCGAAAGATAGAGACACAAAGAAATGCCAAAATAGGTTTATGAACGATATGTTGCATTAAAGTCAGTTTTATTGACAGGTGTCATAATTAAGACGAAACACTGTGGACAGACAAACATGACATAATTATCTGATATGAACCTTCGAAGTTCTTTTTCTTTCTTTCAATCAAAGATGATTTATGCGTTCTTCGATTTCATTTCCTAGCTTTTAAAATGACTCTTTACAGCATATCGAGAGAAACAAGACTAACTTGTCAGTTTCATACATGTAGTAAAGTTTCGTTTGTCCTTCTAAAAATTGAAGAGGTATGTCCGTTCATTTTCATCAGCATCCTGACGGCTTAATGTGTGAGGCAAGGTGAGAATAGGAGAGAGAGAGAGAGAGAGAGAGAGAGAAAGAAGGAGAGGGGGGGCAGAAAGACAGAGACAGAGAAAACAAGTGGAAAACAGAAAATAAAGAAAAATAGAAAAGAGTATCTATTGAGAGGTGTTTCATTGTTGAAATGTCGGGTATCCCTTGGGATATCACCCACAGTTCACATTCGTTCAATACATCAGACAGACGGCGATACTGACAACCGCTAACGGTGAAAAAAGGGGATACAAATTATCGCCCGCCAAACGCAATTCATTCCCGCTCTTTTCCAGATTGATGGCAAATTACAGTTCATCCCTATAAGTCCCTAGCGTAGTAATTTACCTTCCAGCCCAGTCGTGGAAAACTTCTCTTTACAAATCTCCCTGAAGCCATTAATGAATGCAACAATGCCCCTCTAAAGCTATACGACGTGACGGAAGAAAAATGAAATCATGAAAATCGAAACAAGGGCCATTTTCCCCGAGAATAGAGATTAATTTTATGACAAGATGATGACGTTCGGCGGAGTACATCACTCATGTGAATTCACAGCACTCTTTGAGTATCATCCCGGCAAGAAAGAGTAATTGACAGATTTATTAAGAATTGTTGTTTCTTTGTGGAACGCAGGTTGTCCCCTGGAGGGGGGTAATGCCGTACGGACAAAAGTGGAAAGACAAGTTCATCTTCTGTTGTCAAATGTTGTCTCAAACCGCCGCGAGATGGCGTCATTACACTTTCTTTGACGTCACACTTTATTCTTACTTCCTACTTTATTCAACTCTTCTCTATCTACTACTGAGAAGCACGGCAATCTAATCAAATACAGTTACGTGTTTAATCTGATTGTGACGTCGTGTTGTACACATACCTGACATGAGGGTATGGGATTTGACCAAATGAATGAGATGAAAAGAGGAATGTATTTTCTACCCCTTTGATGTATGTTACCTCTAAGAAGAAAAAAAAAAGCTGTGATTTGATTGATGAAGAAGGAAGCTGGGTTGCAATGTCTGGATGAAAGGTCGACATGAAGTTCACCACCCCTAGTGATAAGCCCATTGGAATATCATTATTTTCATTTAGAAAATATAAGGTTTCTACCCCGATGTGTGTATGCTCAGGTTTTGGTTTATCATTTTGTAATGATAATGAGTAAGAATATTATTATTATTATTACTATTATTGTTGGTGTTATTATCATGCATTCTTCTTCTTCTTCTTAACTTTATTATCATTATTATCATTATTATTATTATTATTATTATTATTATCATTATTACTATTATAATTATTATTAATATTATTTCTATTAATATTACTATAAATATTATCATTATGATTATAATCATTACTATTGATATTATTATCATCATGATCGTGATCATTATTGTATTATGTGATAGATCGCATACCCACACCTTGCTTCGGGATTAATTGAAATAGCCCTTTGCTTTTCATTTAAAGAAATATAAGAATAACATAACTTTTAAAGTTAATTAAGAATACCATAATAATCATTATGTTATTTTGCACCGCAAAATAATGATAAATACAATTTTATACCGATAAAAGCCGATTTGCGCGAATATAAGGTCACTTTCAACAATGCAAGTTGTTATAGTTGTTATGTGATGATAGTATTAACAGATATGAGTTATGATAAACCATGAACACATTTACGTAATATCGAACTACTTTAGAAGGTTTATTTTGTATTTCTCCTAACAGAAAATAACCCAACATAGTCATCTTCGCTACCTTATAGGGCGCCATCATCATCACGACGTTGTAAATTGCACAGGATTTGACTGAAAAAAAGGGGGGGGGGCAGAATTGGGTCACCAAAGGCACATTCCGATTCAATAGCGAGATTGTAATCATTCCCCTGGCCTCCTTTAAACTTACTGGTTACCATGCGGAACCATCAATTCTCCCCCTGTCAAAAACAGAAATAATAATAATGCATTGCAGTCCACTGGTTCAGCAGAAGCGATGAGACTTAAAAGATTAGGCCTACTAACTGTATTATTGAGGAAAAAAGAATCTTTTTTTAAAACAACATTGGAAAATCGAATGGGTGAAGTTTAATTAACGTGCCCTCCTGTAAATGAATTTATGAAAAGTATATTTTATTTCATTTTTATTTATCATTTTGCCCCCAACCTTGATTGTGTCAACCACCCCCTTAAAGATACTATGTCCCTTTTGCAGCCAACATCAAATTCTGTAGAACTTTGCAGGAATTATGAATATGTCATGTATGTCCTATCTGTGAAATTTAAACGTTAGCAGTGTCCTAATATTCAAATTATGCAAGGAAACCCGTTTACTTGCTAGACTTCACTGTCAGACACTATTGAGTGACTGACTGGCTTTTTCATCTTTGGTAATAACATACATAAAATGAGCTGTAAAGGGTACATGAGCATTTGTCTACATCAATAACCCACTTCTTGTAATGGCCAAAATTAAACTGATTGAATCTTTGCGCAGCATAAATGGTCTGCAAAATCAGACTATTACTTACTGGCTCTATAGCTCCTAAGTCGATTCGACAACTAATAGTCGTTATTTTCCCACTTAAAGACATTTTCAAGCCCCCTTTTTAGGGAAGTTCTAAATTAGTATTGTCTTTCAAATGCCGTTGGAATTTAACCTTTTCATTTTTTGGCCTGCAAATGGGACATAGTACCTTTAAGGAGCAAGAATGTGTTGAAATGGAATTATGTTTTGGGAAAGGCTCTTCCTACCTCCTTAAACGAGTATCGAAGGGTTGCACATTTTCAAACGAATTCAAGCAAATTTTCAACAACAACAGCCACCCCCATGGTAAATATTCAACTCGAGACTCGCATGTAATTTACTGAAGTATTGAAATCGTTTACACCGAGGCGTTTTGAGATAAACAGTGTTATAACTTTTGCCGTTAAATGAAGCTATATAGGCCCTATAGTGAAAATGTACATTTACGGTCATATTTAACCAGGGAGTTCCCCAAGAGTTTCTGACGATCCAGTAATTTTGTGTACTATCCACTCCCCAGGCTACTACAGATACGATGTGATTGAGCTGTTAAAGAAAGAACAGGAAACTGATAGTAACAGAGTCCATCTGAATCAACATAAATATTCTGTAAATATCAAGAAACATCAATTTTTACCTCATATAGTATTGTCGACAATCGACATTTACCAATTTTAACCGTTTCATATAATAATCTAAAAATTCTATCGAATTTACAATTCGTTTTAAATTCACGAATTGTAAAACTCATTTAAAAAATATTGAAATTTACCATTTAAAGCCCCACTGCACTGCTTGTAGCTACTTGCTCCTCTATATCGAAAACAATGCCTAAGCGGTGCCCGTTGGTCCCCCATGATCCTCTTTTTCTTATGTTAATTGAGAGCTGAGTTGATGAGATAACCACCTGTCAGTGACCACGCTGGGAGGTCTAATCCCTCCTAGCCAAACTAATGCAGACAGGCTTTAAAACGACAATGAATACTAGACATTTCCTTTCCCGTAAACTTGGAGGCATTGAGGGAGCAGAAACCAGAACAGGATAATGATATCCACTCACCATGGGTTTGGCATTGTATTCACTGTAAACTGGAGTGCCTGTGGTATAGTTGTGAAATTTCGGACTTGCGTCGATGCCGCAGCTATTACAAAAATAACTAAATAAACGTTGATAAACAACAGTTATTATGTCATCTGGTTGTAAGCAATACAAGTGTTTAATGATCATAGTATCCAGGGGCGGATCCAACCGGTGACAAGGGGGGGGAGGGGGGAGGGGCCAAATCTTAATGTACAAGTCCACTCCAAAAATAACTTACTTTTAAAGATAAAGACCAGTTCTGGTCATGCGATTGCATTGTGAAAGAAACGTTGTGGAATCGATCAGAAAAGGTTGATCATCTAGCATATAAGTATTGATGTGTACTGCAAGGTTTTGGAATCATCAAAATGATAAGAAATTTGGCCCAGTCTTGGTAAAGTTACAAGCACTGTACACAGAAAGATGTATATGGGACTACGCGCCCACGTGCGCGATATCTATTTGATCCCAATAGATATAATAATTTACCAAATATATCAATTAGTAGGCGGTTTCCCGACTTTCCCGGCAAGATTTGTATCATCACGTATTAGTCAAAACATATGCTTTCACATGATTGGTAATGAGAGCTTCCATTTCATTTTTTGAGAGAGGGGCGTTTCCAAAACTGAAGCAGAAAAATCAAACAAACCAATCAAAAAAGTTTGAGCAAAATCGGATAACTAATAAGAAAGTTATGAATTTTTGAAAAAGTATGTAAAACTATGGAACAATGGAAATCACTACACAAATTGTCAATTTGGTTATCAGTTTGTAGGTAAGAGCACTTATTTTTTTAAATCTTTTTCTCCCAATTCGTTAGAATTTTTTTAGCAGCGATTCATCACGCCGGTGAATAAGCGGGGGAGGGGAGAGATGGTGATGGAGAGGAGAACCACTAATTTATTTATTTATTTATTTTTTTTTTGGGGGGGGGGCGAAAATATATATATATATTTTTGTCAGGGGGGGCGCGTTTGTTTTTGTTGAAAAGAAGGTTAAATTTACGTTATTATCCTATTTTTTTTACCGTTTTGGGGGGCTAGGGGGCCCGGGCCGGAAATATCGCCACGTGGATCCGCCCATGATAGTATCAGTATAATGATAAATCGTTTGATTTTATTTTATTTCTGCATTTTTCAAAAAAGAAAAAAAGAAAAGTTTTGCAGTTTAAAAAATGCGTTACAACACACAGAAATAATACAAGATCAACAACAACTTTGTACCTTTGATGGTACAACGTCAGCAATACCTTTGGGGTGCAGATCTGTATATTACCATGGTTCAACCTTAATTTTGATAGGGTCTATGGTTTAAAAGTTGCACCCTTAATACTTCAGGCACATCGCCAAGACGACTAAACCCCTACTCCAAACTGTCCGATTCTTGGCCAATCAGAGTCAGGCGCGGATCCAGTAGTGAGCACTAATTTTTTTTTTTGCCCCCTGTGCCCCCCTGGATCCGACAATGAGATTAATGTGCGGTCTGTGCGGTCTGGTGTTGGTCTCGCTAGTGTGACTAGGATATTACGCCTCTGTAATGCATGTATGTACTGCAGTGGTTTTTCAACTCTGACCAAGACATATGTGAATATATTTATTTCATTCATTTATTTATTTTAATGTCATTATTATTATTATTATTTTTTTTTGGTGGAGGGGGGTACGGGCTAGGGAGCAACTACCATTTATTCTACGCCCATGAATCCTAATGTTGCATGTTTGTATTTGTTTGCGTGTGGGGGTGTGTATCTGATATTATTGATCTCCATGTGAAAGAAAACGTACATGGAGATGAGGTACGCGAATAAATCGTTGGTGCAATGTAAAAAATAAAAATCATCGTTTATAGCTGGCGCTATTCTAGTAAGGCGGTCTGGAATGATCAAATTTGAGGTAATTCTTTGTTCTGTTTTAATCCTGGCCTCTTCAGGCCCTGTTAATTATTCTCTCTTGTTGAGTGCGGTTGTGTAGAGCATCATGAACATGTGCGTTTAATGGGGGATGCGTAAACGGTTTTGGATTAAATATATATTTTCTTGCGATCAATGCGTTTGCAAACCCCCCTCCCTTTGGAATTGCTTGAAACGGTCATGCTTTAAGTTATGTTGATTTTGTGGATGCTTATTAATTAATTAATGTATTCATTTATTTGTTTTTTTAATTATGTATTTATATATTTATTATTATTTATGTATGTATGTATGTATGTATCTTTGTATGTTTGTTTGTATGTATCTATTTATTTACCTATTTATTGTGTTTAAAAAGCAGGGTTGTCCCATGCAGTGCCACAGAGGGCCTGCTTCACAAGGGAGCCCTGCTATGAACAAAATAATACGACATAACAAGATTATAAAAAAGATCATTGTAATGATGATGCATGGGGGGGGGGGCACTTAGTTTCAATAGTCTGAGGCTCAGGTCGTCAAGACCAATAGACGAACAACAGTATTCAGCTCGTTCTGAATGAATTCAATAGAGATTTATTTGATGACAAATTTTGATCGAGTTCGTCTTTATCCTTTTTCAGACCATAATTTCCAATGCCATCTTTGTTCATGCTATCTGAAGCTGCTTTTCCAACATTACTAAACATTTCATTAAACTCAGTTTCAATCTAAAGAGTGTCATTTTTTTAATTCACTTTCAATCACAGTGTGTCTCTAAGTGCTCGATGCGTTATTCGGTAATAAATCTTTTTATGATGCTTCATCTTTTTACATATCATTAGAATGACGTAATGGGTCTCTTTTACTTTTTGTTGAGGTTGTTTGCTTTATTTCTAAAGCATTTGTATTTGTCCCATTAACGGAGGTCCTTGAATCAGGAAGCTGTAATGAACTTCCTCCTGTTAAAATCTCTTTCTCTTGCAATTTCAATATACTTTTTTATCAATCCAAGGTGATCACCTCATTTTTAGACGTACTGTGATATACAGTAAATGCTTACCATGCAAAGGAAGGAATAAAGACCGAAAAAATTTCCATTCTCTTGTGTTGTTAGCAATAATAATAATAATAATAATAATAATATTCCGCTTTTATATAGCGCTTAATACATCAACGATATCTCTACACGCTTTACAGATATATTATTACCCCGGGGAGCAATCCAGTCAGGCGTCATTTTACAGACGCTCACAATGCTGAGCAAACTACATTTACTTTCGCATCCTACCGAGTACCCATTTAACACCAGGGTGGAGAGTGGCAAATGTAGATTAAAGTCTTGCCAAAGGACGTTAGTGTCTGGCTGGGATTTGAACCCCGTACCTTGTGATCTGCAATCAGGTGACTTATCCACTAGATCACAATTTAATCCAATGATACTGATAGGTGTCTGAGAAGAGCATTTTCGTAAAATGTTACGAAACGATCAAATACGAGAGATTTTGGGCGTTAGCCGAGAAGCTGCAACCTTTCGTAATGCGTACACTTATGAATGGTCACTGGACCCTATTGACTGAACTCCACGCCCGGACTCCACGTTGTAATTTTCCTAAGGAATAGACCGGTTCACTAACATAGTTTGTTTGCATACTTTTAAACGAAGGTTGTCCTTGACAACCCGAAAGCCTGCCTAACATAGCAACAAGTAATATATGCAGACTGGATTCCGAGTATTGGAGTTCATTCATTAATAACAGCTTAACAGGATAATGGATAACTCGTCACTATAGTTCCCCATGAAAGAAACGTCAATAAATTTGATTATGTTAGTCTATTGGAAGCGTATTCAAGATCAATATGCCATTTTCGTCATGTAATCAAACTTAATGCACAAATCTTTGTTAAGTGCTTCGTTACAAATTATTTAATTCACCTGTTATAACCTAGTACGTGTTGTTAGGTAGGACAAGCCATAATGTTTATCCTACCTAGCAACAATTAATGTATGCAATTCGAATTCTTACTATTGAAATACAATTATTTGTAACAGGTGAATGAAATAATTTGTATCATGGCACTAAACAAAGATTTATGCATTAAATTTTATTACATGACGAAAATGGTCTATTAGGGTACTGCTATTCTGAGTCACTCGGGTATATGTTCGTGAATAAGTTGAAAAAGCCCATTCAAGCTACTCAATTCACTCGGTCTATTGGCATGATTGGACGGTAGATTTCTGGATGTTTCTTTCCTCGTGACCTTGTGACGAGCTATTCCATTAACCTGTTCTTAAGGAATAAACTACAATACTTGGAATCCAGTCTACATACGTTACTTGTAGCTATGTCGGGCAAACCACGAGCAAGCTTTCAGGCTGTCAATAACAACCTTTTGAATGTTAGTAAACCGGAATAATTACAGTCAACATGTCACAATTGAATTACCCTTTTATCTTTCTATATATCTATCTATGTGATTTATCTATCTATTATACATGTATAACCCAACCATAGGGTAGGGGGGAGGGGCCTTAGAATTTTCGCTCTCCCCCCCTCTCTCTCTCTCTTTCTTTCTTTCTCTCTCTCTCTCTCTCTCTCTTTCCGGGGAGTGTGTGAGCGCGCGCGCGTGTGTGTGTGTGTGTGTGTGTGCGTGTGTGTGTGCGTGTATCCTACATGCATTCGAGGGGCCAGATCACGAATACACACAGACTTTGAGGGACCGATAGCATTAGAGGGACCATTTGCCGGTCCCTTATGTAGAACCCAAGTTCATAGGATATTGCGAATTTTAGAGCTAAAACTATTTGTTTTTCGTCTTGTAAGATTATAAACAGATAACTGAACTGAATAACTATCTTTATTAAAATCTTTGTCGTAAAAAATTGTTAAAGTGGTGGAAACAAGTGGTCCCCCAAATGCTATGTGAAATTCGTGATGGTGTGTTTCAACCGAGTCTTCGCCATTAAAACACACTCTATGCTTTTGTTTGACATATATACAAAGAGATTCGATCATACACAGTATATAAACGAAAGACGCCCTCTTTTGTCCATAATTTAAGACTTCTCTATGCCATTATCTAATGGTGGAGTTACATTATAGGTGATATATTGCCCACTGATAAGTATATATTAATATACATGTATAAATAAATATAAATAATAATCAAAACAATTGAAATATAAAATCCTGTATATTTTTATGTCGCCGTAACTTTTCTGCAATAGACTTTTTCTTTTTCTTGTTCCCGCATTTAAATTCGTATAACTATGTAACAGCTTACATACGGCAATATTATTAACCCGTGAATATACACAGCACTTGAAGGACCTACTCTTATTTTAATTCCTTTTCTCTAATGGGAAATATTATTTTGTTAATGTGTTTTTTAAACGGCGAAGAACACAAGGGCACTTATTCTACAAATTGTATTTCAAATTACTATGGACAAATTGGAATATAAATTTATCATTTTTAATGCATACACACTTCTTTTGAAGGATTGATCGTAAATTAATTGTCTTTTCAGCGGCTTTATCTCGACAGCCTGTCTAAAGAATGAAAACAAAATCAATTTTGCCCACTGTTCACTGTCCTGTAACCATCAAAAACAAGATATGGATCATTAATATGTTCGTTTTTATGTCATAGCTTTTATGTTTGGACAGATAAATGATTCCAAAAAGTGCAACAGCATTCATTTAATTTATTTGTTTAATGTTACATCTCAATGCTCATGTCTGATTAGTCGAGAAAAAAAAAACACGATAGTGCGCTTGTGATATCGCCGCAAGTTCAGGTATGCAACGAAGAAAACAAAAGGAGGACGGTGAATGGAGTAATCAGTATAGTCCCCCACATCTCATCTCCCTACAACAGTTGTATAGGACTTTCACGTCTCATTGAATAGAAAGACCCTTTCAGAGTTTCCTGTCCTTTGTATTGCGTGATATGTCCAACATCGCGGAGGGGATTAATATGAATGTTTTAGAAATCAAGATATTATGACCTAATTTCCCGGTGAAAGTCCATTATCAATTCCCTATCCTCATCCCCAAAACGTCACTTTATTTCATGTACTAGTCACACTGTAAACACTGATACACATGAATGTTTTTTTAACGCCAAGTTAAATGCTGCCTTTTAGCCTTTTTTACCTTTTAACTTTAGTAAAGCAGATGTTTGGAGTCATAATAACGTGTTATGCAAGCGGTTTTTATTCTCTCTTCCCCTTACCTACATTCTTGTCCTTTCTTGCTCAGCTTCCTTCATTCCTTTTCTCATCTTACTCTGCTATCTCCTCTGACTTTTGTCAGAATGTATTCAACTGTTTGTTAATCTAATTGATGTTTTTGATTTGTACATAACTACACATGTATGTATTCTTATGTTATTCATTGTTATCTCCTGCTAGTGGATGCCAAATTTCTGTGTTTTTTAACGTGGACAATAAAATCTGAATCTGAATCTGAATCATCATGCAACATTTTGGCTATGCTTCTGTGTATATTTGATTTTTAGAAAGATACATCAACATATTGGTCTTATTTGCCCTATCATTAAAATAATATGCATTTTGAAAAGGGAAATTAATAACGACAAGAAATATCAGGCGTCATGGAAGTAGTCTCGAATTTTAAAAACGAAGTAACCTATTTTTAGACTTAGAGATATGCAAATATATTGCTGAATTCGTCAAAATATCATTTGAATGAAAGATATGCAAAAAACAACAACAACAATGTTTACCCTTTAAAGGTACTATGTCCCATTTGCAGGCCAAAAAAATGAAAAGGTTAAATTCCAACGGCATTTGAAAGACAATACTAATTTAGAACTTCCCTAAAAAAAGGGGGGCTTGAAAATGTCTTTAAGTGGGAAAATAACGACTATTAGTTGTCGAATCGACTTAGGAGCTATAGAGCCAGTAAGTAATAGTCTGATTTTTCAGACCATTGTACCGAATGGTCGTACGTTTTATGCTGCGCAAAGATTCAATCAGTTTAATTTTGGCCATTACAAGAAGTGGGTTATTGATGTAGACAAATGCTCATGTACCCTTTACAGCTCATTTTATGTATGTTATTACCAAAGATGAAAAAGCCAGTCAGTCACTCAATAGTGTCTGACAGTGAAGTCTAGCAAGTAAACGGGTTTCCTTGCATAATTTGAATATTAGGACACTTCTAACGTTTAAATTTCAGAGATAGGACATACATGACATATTCATAATTCCTGCAAAGTCCTACAGAATTTGATGTTGGCTGCAAAAGGGACATAGTATCTTTAAGCCGATATGAAACCTAATGGGACTGAAACCCTTCCTTCCTTATAACGGCGGGAAGGAAAACGGGTGAAAATGAGATTAGTGTAGTGCAATCTATTCCGTCATCAATTACTGAGAAAATGAAAGCAGAAAGAGAGAGAGAGAGAGAGAGAGAGAGAGAGGGAGAGGGAGAAGGTCAGTTCTCAATGACATGAAAACTTAAAGGCTTTTACATAGGTAATATTTTTCATTATTATAATTTTATGATTATTTGTCACTCGAAGTTTGCATTATTTATATTTCAACGCCAATGCGCTTTATTACGAAGCTCTTGGAAATATTCTGTTATCATCAATGAGGAACAAGGAGTTTCCTAGAGAGCAGGAGAGAGAGAGAGAGAGAGAGAGAGAGAGAGAGGGCTCAGGAATCGATTTTCTTACGCTTTTGCAAGCCTTTTAAATTCACTATGCGAAATATAAAATACAAATATATACTGCCATGAGAGGCTCTGGTTAAAACTATATGGGCCAATGAAAGGTGACTGCAATAGCACTATTGCAGTCACCGAGGGCCCATATAGTTTTAATTTAATCCAGAGACTCGATTAAAGGCAGTATACATTTGTTTTATATACTTCATTCATATGTTCATTGTTCATTGATTAAAAGATTTTGCTGTGAAACTCAAAGAATGTTTTGATTTTCGTTCGTGGGAAATGACCGAGATGACCTCTGCACTATCGATCGATCGATCGTCTGCGCATAAAACTGTGGCCTTTGTGGACAGGTGGTCTTTGTAGACAGGTGGTCACTAAAGAAGGTTCGACTGTATATAATAATTTCTAATTTTATCTCACATGAAGGAATTTGAATTATTTGCAGTTATGGAATTTACGCGTAAAACTTGTACACTGGTTATTAGTGTTACGTCACTATGCTCTAGTCTGATTGGTCGAGAACAAAATTGAACAAAACAGCAATTTGGCGGTTCCCGGCCACTTAACCTTTGAGTTGAGCTAATACAATGGTGCGCTACTGATATCGGGTTCAGTTATTTAATTGAGAAAAACAAGAAGACGGAGAATAGAGTAATGATAGTCCCCCACATCTCCCCTCCCTACAATAATATTGTTGTATAGGACTTTTACACCTTATAGAAATGAAAGACCATTTCAGAGCTTCATGGCCTTTGTATTACGTGATATGCCCAACATCACGGAGGGGAGGGGAGGGGGGTTTACTTTAAGTTTTAGAAATACAGATATGACTCAATTCTCTAGTGAAAGTCAATCATCAATTCCCCATCCCATCCCTTCAAATATTTATTACATGCCATTGTAAAAATCCCCATGCAACATTTTGGCTATGTTACTGTGTATATTTGATTTTTTAGAAAGATACGTTAAAGATACTATGTCCCTTTTGCAGCCAACATCAAATTCTGTAGAACTTTGCAGGAATTATGAATATGTCATGTATATGTCCTATCTGTGAAATTTAACCGTTAGCAGTGTCCTAATATTCAAATTATGCAAGGGAACCCGTTTACTTGCTAGACTTCACTATCAGACACTATTGAGTGACTGACTGGCTTTTTTCATCTTTGGTAATAACATACATAAAATGAGCTGTAAAGGGTACATGAGCATTTGTCTACATCAATAACCCACTTCTTGTAATGGCCAAAATTAAACTGATTGAATCTTTGCGCAGCATACAACGTACGACCATTCGGTACAATGGTCTGAAAAATCAGACTATTACTTACTGGCTCTATAGCTCCTAAATCGATTCGACAAATAATAGTCGTTATTTTCCCACTTAAAGATACTATGTCCCTTTTGCAGCCAACATCAAAATCTGTAGAACTTTGCTGGAATTATGAATATGTCATGTATGTCCTATCTGTGAAATTTAAACGTTAGCAGTGTCCTAATATTCAAATTATGCAAGGAAACCTGTTTACTTGCTAGACTTCACTGTCAGACACTATTGAGTGACTGACTGGCTTTTTTCATCTTTGGTAATAACATACATAAAATGAGCTGTAAAGGGTACATGACTAACATGAGCATTTGTCTACATCAATAACCCACTTCTTGCAATGGCCAAAATTAAACGATTAAATGATTGAATCTTTGCGCAGCATAAAACGTACGACCATTCGGTACAATGGTCTGAAAAATCAGACTATTACTTACTGGCTCTATAGCTCCTAAGTCGATTCGACAACTAATAGTAGTTATTTTCCCACTTAAAGACATTTTCAAGCCCCCCCCTTTTAATAGGGAATTTCTAAATTAGTATTGTGTTTCAAATGCCGTTGGAATTTAACCTTTTCATTTTTTGGGCCTGCAAATGGGACATAGTACCTTTAAAGACATTTTCAAGCCCCCCTTTTTTTTAGGAAAGTTCTAAATTAGTATTGTCTTTCAAATGCTTGTTGGAATTTAACCTTTTCATTTTTGTGTCCTGCAAATGGTACATAGTACCTTTAAAGGGAAATCCAACCTTGATAGCAAACTTGTCTGGAATAACGCAGAAAAATCAAAGAAGCATACAGATGAAAGTTTGAATGAAATCGGGGAAAAATTAGAAAGTTACGAATGATTGAAAGTTGCAATCACTATAGGTATAGGCCCTTCAAATTGGCTGACTTGATAATGTCTATGTGATGTAGTGGCGGACAACTTTCCCATTTGCTATAATACACAAAAGGACTAAGTTTTCTATTTTTCATAAATGTATGACTCGGGATGGTCTTTTCTTTTTAGAGGACCTGTAATAATGTACTCTCCATGATATATTTTGAGTACTACCCCGAGGGTGAAGGCACTTGGGAGAAAAACAGAAATAAGTGATATTTTTCTACACGACAAACGGGAGAATAATCCGTCACTACGTCACAATCCACTGACAAAATTGCCGATTTGAGAATCGCATAGCTTTAGTGATCTCAAATTTCAAACACTCACAACTTTCTTAATAGTGGTCCGATTTATTTCAAACTTTCGCCATTCTGTTTCTCTGATTTTTCTGCTTTTATTCAAATGAACTTATTAGAAGGGTTGGATTGCCCTTTAACTTGGACAGTCTTTATTAATCATTGCAGAGTGATAACAGATGAGCGTCCGGTGCCCTCACACGTATTGCGTGCCTGCAGCACGTTTGATTAATAATTCATAAGGCAATTACAGGTCGGCAGGTACGAACAAAAAATATTCGCGGGCCGGAATCGTCCTCACGTCCATCCACCACATGCACATTATAAACATGATAACAGCCGTCTTTGGAGAAACTAAATTCTCTTTACTTGCATTTACGGTAACAATATTCTTGCAATTTTAGTCAGGCGCGGATCCAGGAATTTAGAAGGGGGGAACACCAACTTTTGCTGACAAGCATCGTCGTTTCCATATTCAAAACGAGTTTCAATTTTAATTTCGGCCCTCCCCTTGTGAAAAAGGAGGGGCACTGCAAGGAATCACTGCCCATTTCCAAGTCCATACTTGTGTGAGCCCTCGTGAAAGGATGGGGGGGGGCATGGGCCGGTTGAGCCCCCCTCCCTGGATCCGCACATGTTTTAATTGCAATTTGCTTTAGACTAAATTACAATGTTTATATAGAGTTAGAGTGGGATATTTTTTCCCATTATATTTTGAAAGGATATTGTGATAGTAACGTTTGTTACTAGGGGCCTTTTGAAATTTATACGGTCCTGTGTTCAACGAAGCCGTTCCCTTAATGCTGTGTGTATTTTTAACATCACTAAGATATAAAGGATATCAAAATGACAATTTGAGGCAAGAGAAAAAAACATTGTATTGAAATAAAACCCAATTAAAAATTCACTGTGATTCATTTTGTTGACTTATAATAAGATTATAGCAAATTGATCTACAACCTTGTGATGTTGGACACAAAATATAATTTTGGTCCCTCAAATGCTGTGGTCTATTCATGTTTTAGGAAAAAATCCCCTTAAATATTAAGAAAATTATTATTGATGCAAGAAAGAGAAAGATATCGCATTAGAATAAAATAAAATGTAAGGCTCGGAAATTTTATTGACTAGAGATTAGCTGTTGATACAACGAATTCAAATGATGTTGGACAAATTTTGGTCCCTCAAATTCGGAGTGCATTCATGATCTTAGTAAGATACCCCTTAATCATTATTAAAATAATCCCTTAATGCAAGAAAGAGAAAGATATTGGATTGAAATAAAATAATATTAAAGGCTCAGAGCCTTTTTTATTGACTAGAGATAAGCTGTTGATTAACAAATGACGTTGATACATTGCGGTCCCTCACATGCGGCGTGTATTCATGATACCAGGAAAAAATCCCCTTAAACATAATTAAATGATACATTGATGCAAGAAAGAGAAAGATATTGGATTGAAATAGAATAATATAAAAGGCTTAGAAGCTATTTTATTGACTTGAGATAAACTGGTGAACTACAACGAGTTCGGTCCCTCAGATGATCAAATTGCCGGCCGATCATGTAGAATAATTTCTCGAATACCTTGAAATGTACCAAAATTCTTTCAGTTTTTAAACGAACATATAAAAACCATCTTTTAAATTTATGTTAATTTGCCTTCTCCCTTCCT
This sequence comes from Mesocentrotus franciscanus, assembly GCA_037976565.1. Classification (NCBI taxonomy): domain Eukaryota; kingdom Metazoa; phylum Echinodermata; class Echinoidea; order Camarodonta; family Strongylocentrotidae; genus Mesocentrotus; species Mesocentrotus franciscanus. The sequence goes on from CP137676.1 coordinate 12,955,296, forward strand.
CTCCCATTCCTTTTCCCCACCCTTTTTGTTTTCTTTTTGTAGTTGCTGTTGTTGTATTGTTAGTTGCTTAGTTCATGTTTTGTTAAATTTGACTTTCATGTATACACTCCAGGGATTGGCCATAGAAAGGCCTGTAGGCCTACTGTCGATCCCACCATTATCTGTTATATTATACATACGTTGTATTCTTGTTTGTCTTTTGATTGTTTTGTATTTTTATCAGATTGTGGAAATAAACTTGAATCGAATCGAAATTAAATGTTGGACACGTTTCGGTCCCTCAAATGCATGACTCGAACTGAACCCTTCAATCTCTATGTTCCCTTTTGTCTCATACCAGGAAACCAACATTCAATTTGATTGTTGTCAGTTATCTACAACAGGCCAAAATGTAATAATGGCAACCTATCACTGGTAAAAGGAAAGTTTTAGTCTCGATTTTGACAATTTTTTAAAAGTGTAAATTTGCCAAAGTAAATAAAAGATTGGAGAGGCAAAAAATTCGTTTAACATCCTGCCTGTGAAAAAAAATAAGGCAACAATGCGGGAAAGGGGGGGGGTGGGGCGCTAAAAGGACATTCTCCCCCCTATCGAAAAAAAGAAAGAAAAAGGAAAGGAATTTGAAAGAAAAAATATGAAGAGGGGAGGAAGTGACAAAAAGAGGCAGACACGAGAAAAATAAAGAGAGATAGATAGATAGAGAGAGAGAGAGAGAGAGAAAGAGAGAGAGAAGGGGGAGAAAATCATGATGAAAGCAGCCGAGCTCGGTCGAGAGATTCAGATCGTAAATTATCCTTCGAGTAAATAGACTTGATAATAATAGCGGGCTAAAACAAACTCGGGTCTCTTTTATGTCTGCGATTTCCATAAAAAAAACTATCGCAACTTTCAGTCCCATGAACAATTTGTTGACAGAATTTCACGTGTTGACTTAGATATTGATACGCTGGGAGATTTTTAGACTTCTTGAAATGCGCCGACATTCTTCAGCTATGTTATTGAATTCAAATCTTGATCCTGTCGATTTGTTTCGCGTTCTGTAAATACGAATGTTTGCAAGGAAATGGCTTTGAAATATGCAAATAAACATATTGAAATGCTAGCTGTGAATGTGCATAGGCTTCCTGGGAGTAATTTCAATTTGTAAAGAAATTTCGGCTTGCACCCAGTAAATAAAGATCAGGAGCCAGTGGGTTTTGAACCTGTCATCTACTGCTAGCTGGGCAGGGACTCTACCACCACGCCATCACTGGTCCATGGCATAGTCATCATGAACTGGAAACAAATACCTCAGCTCTTTTAATTCTGACTTGATATCGTAAATGGTACAGCATGTAGCTGTGATGTTTGTGCCTATTTCCTCTTAACTAAGATAGATTATTCAACCAATCGGTCCTACGCACTTGGTCGTTCTAACTGCCATCCGTCCTATATGTACCATCGTAAAGCATCAGGTCGAGAAGAATTAAAAGAATACAAATAACAAACAAACGAACGAATATACATACATCTCTCAAAAAGGGGGAAAGAAGAAGAAGAAGAAGAAAAAGGAGTTTAAACAGTAATGTCATGATGATTTATTTTGCAATAATATCCTTACTTTATCTGAATAATCGGTTATTATTGGTTTCTTGGTCGGAAATTTCTCAGGGGGCAAACTGCCCTCCCCGTTGCCCCTTCAAATACGTCAGTACTCGATAGGTAATGAAAATCCATCGCTCTGTGATGAAGTGCTTGAAAAACCATATCTTTGAAATCCAAACAATGTAGTCGCTTCGTTACAAACAAGATGATAAGACCCTTCAAACTGAAATACTTTATGATACTAAAACTTGCCCCTTAAGATTGAAAACAAATATAAATCGTCAAATTATACGATCAGGAAGACTCAGACATCACAGTAGCAATTAACGATGACGAAAGACTGTGGCTTTTATGTTATCAGTATTTTGGTTAGTATGACGCGCGTGCCATACACGAAGTTATGATTTTCTCTATGAGGCTTGCTCCCAATAATATAATGTTTTTGTGCGAATAAGAAATACACAACGCCGGATTTATAGGTAACATCACAGTGTGAAAAAAAGAAGAAGAGGGGGGGGGGGGCAGGATTTACAAAAGAAAGAAGAATATGATTGAAGGAGAGGAAAAATGAAAATCAGCTTAACGACACTTCACTATCCAGAATTATAGGCCTATATGATATATATCGGGAGTCTTTCGGGACCCTTGCACAATCACACAATAGAAACCAGCCTATTGCGCCAGCTCTTCAGTCCGTTGATTTAACTGACGTATAGGACTGCATCAGTGACTGGTGCGTGATTTTTTGTGTCGTTTGAGAAGATATTGTTTAAAAAGTGAATTAAAAACGAACAGTGCAAACAATGCTTTTATCGATCGAAGCATGGACTTATTGGCGTCACAGGCCCGCTTAGCGCAGGTAATAGCGCAATCGAAATGACGCCTCGTGTGCAACGGGCATTTGCCATATAACAGTTAATATATAATTTGGCTGCAGAAGTGGGAACACACCCTCTGTGGCTGAGGTCATAGCCCAAATTATGATGGTATGTAAAAGGTTGTACAGGTATCTAGAATTTATTATTGACATGATTATTGAGCGAAAGGATGAGATGATAGCGCAAGGATGTGGTAAAAGCGCAATCGGAATGACGCTTTAAACACAACGGGCATTGGTTAGAGGAGATAAGAAAGTGTGAACACACCCCCTGTGGATGAGGGCAAACATGACAAAGCCCAAGTTATGATAGTTAATGAAAGGTTGTATAAACTTCAACTCAATAAAAGACTTTGATGATGAGCGAGGGGGATGAGATAATGTCAACTCGCTTTTCGTAAATCGTCCCCTGTCCTCTTGAAGACGCTGGGATCTCCTTGCCTATCTCTGCCGTAAAGAGCGCACCAGAGTGGCGCCGTTGTCGTGCCCCCACTAATAGACGGGGGACCTACTGATGAAAAGGAAAGGGGAAAGGGGGGTGGGGGATATGCAGAGGGATAACATATATGATACATTATATGGGGAACACATTTAAATCATTACCATTAATATAGGAAATAGACTTTTCTCGAGCAACCTTTCCGAGCGCAATGTGGCAAAATGGGCTCACTTGTATGGCATTTTTAAACTACTAGTAGATCTCTGATGTCTGAAAATGTATCTTTGGTACTTTTATGTACCTTGATGAAACACGTTAATTGTGACTTCCTCTCCCTTTTCACCATGTATGGTGAATAGAATATAGAGGCAGGGGGGCCTTTCAGACAAGGGCGTCGGTCTTCGTCTTTCGTTTTTCTTTAAAACAAAAAAATTGTGGTAAACAAAAATGGAAGGAAACGCCGAATAGCCTTGGCGTAATTACAGAGATCCAACTGCTCCTATCCACCATCGACGGCTCTGCATGCATATGTTTCGGAAACATTCAGGGGCCCCCTTCCCCTCAATCCGGCTTCCAACATATTCGCCTCCACGTCTCGATGTACATCATCTCCTCTCAAACTCTCATCCGCTTTCAACCATCAACCTAACAGTTCCTTTACAACTTAGCGCGCTAATACAAAACACAAACTTTCCTCCGATAGTTATCAGAAATACTTGACCCGGGTTTATTTCCTAGATATTGGGCGAGCGAGAGTGGCGCAGCCACCAAGGCAACCTAGCTATCTCAGTTCCCCGCTATCTCTGGGGACGCCGCGAGGGGAGAATCTGCTGTATATCAACTCCGCGGCAATTACCACGACATGTTTACACGTTTTAGAGAAATTATACGAGCTTTTGCTATCAGGGGTGGCTTAAGTGGGATCAGAGGTAGGGCGAAAAAACTGCCTCTTCAAGCCCCTTCTTTATTCATCTACCCCCTCCTTCTTAGAATCTACACAATCAGGCATCAACGGAAGAAATGAACTGCCAGCGATTCAAGAAGTAAAGTTTTAAGTTACTTTACACGAATCTTCCAGAAGAGGTGACAACACATTTTAAAACATTACATGTACCATTCCCTCACAAACAGTAAAGAAAAGAAAGAGAAAACAAATAATGAAACACGTCGCGATAAGCCTAATTCATTTAATATGATGAATATGCGTGTGTGATTAGCAGAAAAGACAAACCGAAGCTTAAAATGCATTGAGAAGTATGCATTATCATTCATCGATGGCATGATCACATTCCAGGTCATTTTTTTAAAAAGCCAAACAAATAATTTCATGTGAATAAAATCATAGTTATAAATGAACAGCACTTACAATAGATAAAGACATGTATGTCTCATTCATATACTTTTTTTCTTTTCTTAAACCAATAATCTTTCCGCACATGACTGTTGATTAGTTGAAATCAAAGACAAACAAATTCAGCTCAACTTTTGCCACCTTATAAATGCGTAAATTCATAAAAAATGGCTGGGCACACGCTACGCCAGTGCACCAAGACAAATTGTTAAACACTTCAACTACTTTCACGAATGTAATTGCAGAGGATTAAAAATCAACCCTTTTGATAGTCACGATTATTAGGAATCAGTCTGTTTTGGAGTTGAATTCACTCTAAAATATATTGGTATCCGCCTTTTAAAAAAAGTTGTATTTTTAATTTTAATTTTTTATGTTATAAAGTGGATTCTACTATTTAATTTGGTTTCCATTCCAAACTGAAGTGATCCTATGTATGACTTCTATAGGAGTGAATTTCACTCTTACGTGTTTAGAGGGTACTTCTAAATCAAATATTTTTTCGGTTTATACGAAGATGGTAGGTTGGTGACAGGCATATGACAGGTGTGTTCTTGCTTTCAATAAACACATTTCGATGAGCGAGACGGATGCAGTGGTGAAATTCAACATGAGATATCCCATACGGTAATGGCATTTTTCCATATTTCATAAATGTGATACGTTTTTTAAATACTTTTTAAAAATAAATATGCAGGGCCTTTGCCCAGGTAGTCATTTGATTATCAAGACCTAAATTACTTCTTTAGGTTTATAGATAAAGTGTATGGGCAATTATCCGAAATTTCTCACATCATTTAATTCCTTTCCCCGAATTGATTTTGTTTACGCCATATCCATTTATTAAACAATTTTTTGTTTCCTTATTGTTGCAATAATCGTTCATTTCAGTAATGTTTCAATTTTCCTTTTTATTCTTTTTTTTTATAGGAAATACTCTCAGCTTCAAGGTCAAACAAGGAAACTCCGCAAATCATTCAGCCCCCATATTAATAATACAATGTGATAATCTCTCTCCCTGTCTCTCTGTCTCTGTCTGACTCTCTCTGTCTCCTTTTCTCTATTTCTCAATTCTTTATCTTTCTCTTCCAGAATCAAGACGACATTATTTCGAGTTAAGAATGTCAATGACCTTCCATTTGACAAGGGGAGAATTTTCACTTCTCGACTTCTCGACGCCTTCTTAAAGCTCCCAATTCTAAACACACCACTCAACAACTAATGTATGACGAAGACCAGAGATTCTGACATCAAAAGGAATAATAAAGACTTCTCATCCAGATACGCTGGTATACCATTTTCATTGCAACATTTTTTCCTTCTTTGTAATTGTCATCATCTGCTAGTAAGATACTACGTTAAGATTGCCTATCTGAACATAGCAGCTCAACATTGTGCACATCGTGCGACTCATGGATACGCGCTCACTCTCTCTCTCTCTCTCTCTCTGTCTGTCTGTCTCTATCTCTGTCTGTCTGTCTGTCCCTGTCTGTCCCTGTCTCTCTCTATCTGTCTCTCTCTTTTCCTACCCTTTCTTCTCTGCTCCACCACTCTCCTCTACCTACCTCTGGACTTCTTCTACTCCCTCACTCTGTCTACATCTGTCTTTAGCTCATCGTCTGTGTATAGAATGGAGCATCATGTATATTACCCACTTTAAAAAAGTTTATTATTCCATTTTGCATTGTAACTGTTACAGCAATACTGTAACCGCTTATGATTATTCATATTTGTAAAAGAAATCCGAACGGACACTAAAATAATAGTAAATTTCAAACTCTTTTTCGGATCAATTACTTGAAATATAAACAAATGCGAAAGCTAAACAAATGGCAATCGCATTTGATGGATGCGCCCTTTACTTTCGATGACATAATTATTTACGTACACCCCTGTATGTAGGAATTGAAGAAGAAATGTATTTAAAAGAGTAAGGATTACGCCATCCAAGAAAAAAAAAATGGTTATGTAATAAATAAAGAAGAATATTCATCCCTTTAAATTTGGTGAATGCCTGAAGTCAGTGGTATAACGTGGGTCGAGCCATTGTATGTGTGGAATGGGGGGTCACCAGTCTTACGAAATACTAGAGAACAAGGCCGTCGAATGGGGAAGGGTGTGGGAATTGGTCGTGTACCTTGCTCTTTTGTGTTGCCCTTGCACTCTTTCTCTTCCTTTTCTTTCCTCTCTCTTTATATCTTTTTTTTTCTCTCTCTCTTCCATTTTTTTTGGTGCTAATTGACTGAGGGCACACCCCAATTTCCCCTTGACCCTTTTCCCCATGTAGCTACCCATTTTCTTAACTGTCTGGGCAAAAAGTTAGTATTTTTGTTGGCCCAGATTATGATCTAATTGATAACATTTTAATCTCTCAAGGTTTAAAGCAATAAGTCAGTCCTAAAGCAAAAGAAAGAAAAGAGCTCCATGATGCTTTTTAAGACTACTCTGTCAGCTAACCAGTTGTGTTTGTCACATTTCTCCGGTTTGAAAATAACCAGAATGTGAACTATATTCCCATGGTCATTTGCGTGAAATCCGAATATTATATATTTCTTGGAATTGTTTTGATGAGCAAAATGAAAGTGAACTTGATTTCATCCACTTCTTTTGCAACAATTCTTCTTCCTGTTTCCCCCTTTTATTTCCAGTTTTATATTATATTTACTACGCCCTAATTGTTCTTCTTTCCCAATATATTTCATCAACCCTCATCCCTCTCACCGTCTCAGTTCCTGCAGATGTGATTTTTTCATTCGTTAATTCTTTCCTCGGAGGTTTTTCTCTTAGCCCTCACAGTTATTTTATTCGTCCTATATAAACTCAGTCTTTTCCCCTTTCCCTTTCATTCAAATTCACTTTATAAAGACACAAATTCATGGATGAAAAATGATATTTCCTAGATTAATTGTTAATTTGTACGCCCCCTTTATAGAACAAAAAAAATCCTCCTCGTGCGTACATGTTGTTGCTGATAAACATTCAAACTTCAAACCTTAAAAGTCAAACAATATAATACCATTTTGTAAATGCATTTTGTGTAACACGCCAAGACAGATGAGAATTTTCAGATTTTCTTCAATTCATTGCGTACTGATGTCTTATAAAGTTGAGTTCTGGTCATGCGATTGCATTGTGAAAGAAACGATGTGGAATCGATCAGAAAAAGTTGATCATGTAGCATATAAGTATTAATGTGTACTGCAAGGTTCTGGAATCATCAAAATGATAAGAAATTTGGCCCAGTCTTAGCAAAGAGATATCTTTGGTCTTAGTAAAAGTAACAAGCACTTTACACAGAAAGATGTATATGTGACTACACAAACATGTGGCATAAAAATGAGGTCCTCATTTTTAAGCTGTTACATGTCATATTTAGAACAAGAAGGCATTTGAAAAGCCATGCTTTTCAGGAAACATGTTTTCTCTGATGTTTTTCCACACTTGCATAATAACAACGAAAACGTTCACAAATTATTGTTCACCTCTCCCGCAGAACTCAACCTTCTCGTTAAGGTTAAAAGTGGCATTGAATTTAGAAGAAAGATTGATCGTTTAAATACATTAATAGTAGATACATGGTGTTTCATTAAAATAATAGAATTAGAAATCCAATAAATTATATGTAGTAATTAGGAAAATTTGAAATTTGATGTAACTATATACATTTAACCCCACGTTGTCTGACTTATCCACTAGTTGAAACAAATTGAGGGAAAGAGAGAGAGAGAGAGAGAGAGATGAAGAGAGAAAACCCTTGATGTTGCTGTTCTATGCATGGCGACCAATCGTCTGTGGACAGAAGTGGCGATGACATAACGTACGGGAGCGCCAAATAAATCACACATTGTAGAGGAATCCCTTGTAATAGGCAGGAAGATGCGACAGTCCTTGGAAGGGAGAGGGAGAGAGTGAGAGAGAGGAGGGAGAGAGTGAGAGAGATCCAGTTGGGTGGGCCGTTACGAGGGCCGTCTACTCCCCGGTATCACCCCAATAACCACCGAGTCACGCTGACGTTGTCCATGACATCTCGTCTTCACAATACAGTGTCACGTATAAAAGGTGGTGCTTTCTAGTCGAAATTTGCGCGAAAAAATGGGAAATACAACATGTGCTGTCTCACAGATTTTATTGAACGATTCTATTGAACCACAGCAAAACAAAAATGCAGTTAGTAGACATTGTGACTTAATTATCGATCGTGTTACAAGCAACATATGATATATAATGTGGTTACACTTTCCTGATTACGGCAAATGATTACAGAAATTTATAACAAATGTGTTTTATTTATTTATTTTATTCATATTCCACTAATTAATCAAGTTTATGACAAATATCTACACTTATTTGAGAAAAAAATACAGAGCATAATGAACAGAAAGAGATCTAGAACAATAAAGTAAATAGAAAATGTGGAGGGGTCTACTTCGAAGCTTATAGCTTGGAAAGTGTAGACGACTATAATAAAATACAATTGTAAATACTTTAAGATTTAACTAAGCATATAAACAAAAATGATAGAAAATAAAACAACAAACACTATAATAATATTATACATATACAATTACCGCACGAGAAAATGTATTAGTTATGTAGAGTCAAAGAAGTGAAAACCAAACTAAGAAGAGACTCGATTAGATCGATAAGAATCAAGTTTAAAGTCTTAACAAGTGATTGAAATCTATTTAAAGTTAATCCTTCTTTTAATGTTTTATCAAATGATTTCCATCTGTTTGGTCCAGTAAAAAGTACAGTTTGCTAGAAAAACCGTTCTTCTTTGTGACAAGAGATCATTTGATTGTCTAGTATTGTATGTATGCAAAGTAAAATTCTTTATAAATATCTTTTTTCAAGTCAAAAGGTATGTTATTTCTATCAAGTTTGTGCATAAATTGATAAAACTGTAATTTATTTTTCAATTTCTTTTATTGGGAAAACAAACAATAGAAAGTTGTTTGAAAATAAACGAGCGTATTACATTGCCTGTGACAGAAGAAGGAATAAAAGGAAAAGTAAGAAAATCTTTGAAATCGGGAGCGTATCACGTCGTTCTGCTCGAGACACGATCGACTGCGGCCTATAGACCGGCAAGTCCAGGGATAGCTTTTTGGCGGCATACCATACAAAACTTGATACATGCTCTGGTATATGATGTCCCTTGTGAATGCTTTATGATACGTTGGTGTCTCTATACGGCTGGTGCCTCCAAAGAATGTGAATTTCGTCGGCTGGGTTAAATTTTCAAACATCTGCATTTGCGTTATTGGTTTAAATGGTATTTCCTGCCACCCCCAGGTGAAGATTAATGTTGAGAGTGTGTTCTCGGATTTAGCGTTTCAATGATTTTCGTACTTTTGGTCAATCCAACAAACCTAGCTCCTTGTGACTTGGTTATTCAACCTCTCCTCTAGCCCCCACCCCCCTCCCGCCAGGTTAGCACAAGACAATATAATTACGCACAGAACTGAATCATTTCTTGTGATTCGGTTCTATGATTATGGTTAGCCACACTTTTTCTATTATTTGACCGTTCTATATCTACCATCACATTGTGAGTTTCATTACATCACGATGGGTGATCACGAGGCAGTTTTTTTGTTATAGATTTCTCCCATAAGACGGCTTCCCCGCGTCAAAATATTAAATAAATATCCGTAATATAATGCTACACGTCTGTCCACGATATTCAGGCTTAACTCTGAAGCAAACGTATATTTGTTTGTTTATTTGTTTGTTGTTCTTGGCAATCCGAATCCTATTCTTATAACAGAAATAAAACAAAAATAACTTCATCCATATACAGTGAAGACGAAAGTTCTTGAGGGAAATACACAGGGTCATACTTTACATTTTTCTTTCTACATATTATTGGTTTCATACACATTGTATATTGAGGCAGAGGTGGGCGGAAGCGAGAGGGGGAGGCAGTTTCCCCAAATACAAATTAGCTTTCGGTATGCGCTGTATGTGCTTTGTAGCCAATGAAGTGTACACATGCATGTGTGCGTTTGTGTGTGCGTTTTATCTTATCCTAATTTTAAACAGGTATAGATGTTCCTTGTGTATTGAATTAAAAAAAGAAAAAAGAAAAATATCTTTTCCTCAAATACTTTCGTGTTCATTCTGTCGATTTTCAGTTATTTTTTTTCGGGCTTGTCTTATACACTACATCATGTTTACATAGTAAATATTTACACTTGTGTTAGTGTTGAATATCTTTCAAAGAGAGAAAAGGAGAGGGAGGAGAAAGAATGAGTGTAAGAGAGAGAGAGAGAGAGAGAGAGAGAGAGAGGGAGAAAGAAAGAGAGGAACTGTCAGAATTGTGATATACATTTAAATCATGTTGGGCATAAATGTTCAAAGATATAGAAAAATAGTATATACAGGATGACTGATCATGATGATGAATCTATATATTATTATTTCTTATTTAGTCCTAAGGTAGTGAAAGAGAGAGAGAGAGAGAGAGAGAGGGGGGGGGGAAACATATTATAGGTAGGGAAAAATAAGTAAATAATTACATTGAACAAATGAATAAAAAATGAATAAAACGAATAGATAAATAAACAAAAACATACAGACAAAAATAAATAAACAAATATACAAATAAATGAATAAACATATAAATAAATAAACAAATAATGAAAATTAAATAATAAGGGGAAAATAAATAATAAGGGGAAAATAAAGAGGTTCAGTAAAAGCATTGACATTATAAATGAAGACAGAGAGGGGGAGAGAGGGGATGAGAGGTGAGAGGTGAGAGATACAGAGAGAGAGAGAGAGAGAGAGAGAGAGAGAAAAAGGATAGAGAGAGAGAGAGAGAGACAGACAGAGACATGGAGAAAGGGAAGAAAGAGAAGAGAGAGAGAGAAATTTAGGCAGACAGAAAGAGAAAGAGAGAGAGAGAGAAAGAGAATGAGAGAGAGAGAGAGAGAGAGAGAGAGAGAGAAGTTCAATGGAGTTGTGACAAGGCAATTGTAAATCAAAACTGGCCAATCGTCGGGCTCCTACATCTCCATGGCGCTGAAAGAGACCTGACTATTTAGCGTCAAATTGGTTCTTGACTCTTATTACTCCACTCTGACGGTCTGGAAGAGAGAGAGAGAGAGAGAGAGAAAAAAAAAACCATTAAAAGTTTGTTTAGAGATTCAGGAGCCGGTTAAGAGGACTCGGGTGTTCTAGGGAAGACATTTCTCTTGGTGTACAGTACTTTCTTTATCGAGTCCGATCCAGGCGTTCAGCGCAGACGACATCTCGACCTGAAATTTCTCAGCTTTTTCTCGCGCGCCCTCGTCTCGTCTTAATCTCGGAGTCTCCCAGTCACATCTCAATTCTCGGTGGTGAGCGTTTGAAGTCGACTGGAGCCCACCAACCAAGTTCGAGCTAGATGTCGCAGTCTTTCCATTGCCACTCGTCATCACAACTTTATATATTTCATCATCTTGTTCGAGTGGATTCAAAACTCCTTTCTTGAAGCGCAAAGAGTTCTGCTCCCCTTTCGCTTGTTCGCTAGAAATACGATAAATCGAAGAAAAATTGTTCTTGTTTTTACTTCGTGTTTTCTATAAAAAGGATATTTTTCGTGAACATTCCGTTTTCTTCTTCAACTCAAGGAATATTGAAATTGAACTGAACTGATTCAAATATTTCAAAATAGATAGGTGATATGAATTTTCAGTTTGATTATATTGGAGAAAACATTACTTTTACATGGCTTAAGACAACATCAGTCATTTTATTTAATTCTTTGTGAAATTGGAAGAAAAGGACAGTGTCTGATTTATTGGATACCTGATCACTCTTACTTATGAACTTTGTCTCACTTGTTAAAAAAAAAAGAGACAGAGATCTATATCGAAAACGAGAGGAAATTGTATGAACTCGCTCACCCCAAATAAGTGGGGATATATTTTCTTATCAACTGATATTTTAAAAGATAATGACGGGCATTGCGAAAATTGAGAAATTTAAGTCTATAATCCGTAACAGCGAGACGACAAACAACTTGAAAGCTATGACGGATGGAGACGGCAATGGGACGGGTGAGAAAGAAGGGAGATCGAACGGACTCTCGGCCCGGGCATCTGCCTTCTCTATCGCATCACTGATCGCTAAGGATCCCAGCCCTTCTCCACGCGTGGATGAGGAGGAGGAGGAGGAGGAGGTGGTGGAGGAGGAGGAGGATGAGGAGGAGGACAGGGGGCACGACTCGCTCGACGAAACGGACGTCGAATTGGACAGAGGTGGGTACCCTGTAAAATAATTGGGTTACAAAAGGACCCAACATGACGGTAATTATATTTCTGGTCAAATCTTTGGCAATGTTAGTATGTTACGCTCATCTTGGGGAATATTTGCCAAACTTTTTGGTAATGTTTGCCAACTTGGATAATGTATTAATATATATCCAATCATGATCACAACGGCCGTTCACTATAAAAATCGAACAAGACTCACTTAATAGGGTCGGGCACAAAAATGCCCCAAAGTTGATCAGACACATTATTGCCCTCATTTTGGTTCGTGGTTTTACCAAAAATTTTGTTTTTACTTTTACCTTTTTCTTTTCCTTTTTTGTAGGCTTTCGAACAATTATCATCTCCGTCGTGCCCGAAAATTGCGAATGTTTAATTTTTTTAATCCAGAAAATATCCAGAAGTCTTGCACTTCCATTCGTCATCAGAGATTTGATGACGAATTTAATACAATAAGAGTCACACACAAAATAAAGGAAAACAAATCATGGCCCTGCTAGTCACTGTTTTTATAAACTCGACTTCTATACTGCGTTTCCTAGGAATTCATTTAACAATTTTATGCCAGGAATTACACGATCAAATTGACGTTTTTGTCAAGTCCATGGACATAAGTGGAGATAACGCGATAAAGTGGTTCATTCACCCGACTCTCCATACAAGGATTGAGGGTTCGAATCCCAGCCCTGCACTAAAGTCCGTACCAGTTATCGACTGAAATAAAAGAAATCTGACGAATAGTTTGGGGCCAACCAAATCTCAACATGGGTTTTAATGTCATTGAAGTCTACATTAATGTAATGTTGGTCAGGAAAGCATAATGAGTACAAACATGATGTATTTTTAATCAAAAGCTCTGAATTCAAAGATGATATTTGTATGAAGATAAGGATATAATATTTGGTAGATCCAAAACACAATTTGTAAGATTTCGTCTGTGTTTTGTTTTAATGGACAGCGATATAGATAAAAACTGAAAGTGATGAATAATTTTATCTCTCCAAAAGTTTAAACAATAAGCATATACATGTTCTTTCTTGTACATGTGTGAGATGAAAATATTTCCAAACTCTTGACTGTCATGTCAAAGTTGATCTTGTCTTCTTAATTTTGTGATTTTGTTGTTATTGTTGCACCGTGGATTTGTAGGTGAATGTGTAAAGGGCAATAACCCGATAACGTCGTTTATAAAAAGATAATAGTAAGATCCAACATACTCCCGCACTCTTGCGGAAGTATGTTTGATCGTGCCATTGTTGTAGTTCGCTTGTTAAGACATTTTTAATGTTGGTATACAAAACTTTTGAAATATTTCCTAAATGAACGAATTCATCATTATCGATTTTATTCCTGAACTGTAGATTACAATCTGCCTATAGCTTTATACAGTCACTATAATCGTCTTATGATAATTTGTATTCGAATTATGTATTGGATATTGTTATTGCCGTTATACGTTATATTGTTATCGCTGTTTCGGTATAAAAACCTAATATTATTTTGCTAATCATTTACGTGTAGCGAGTGCTCACACCCTCCTCATTACTTCCCCATGCTTGGTAGGTCTGGGAGAGAGATTCTGGGGAGGAAATTCTTTCTGGGAAAAAAATAGTGGGGGGGGGGTAGCCCCTTTCTTTCTTAGTCCTGATCCGCCCTCGATTATGAGTGCCGCGGCGGGACTCGAACCGCGAACCATGTGATCCACAGTCCGATGACGTATCCACTAGACTACGACACCTCCACAAGTGTGTTTAGCGTGTTGTTGTGACTCCCGTCGTATCTATATGTGGATTTCACTTTTTTTTGGTGCCGGTTTGCAGGCAATGATGAATATCCAGTTTGAATTGGATAAGTCTATATTTTCCTACGTTTGTGACCTGTGCCATTACTAGACATGTCTTATTTTTTAAAATTTTCTGTAATTATAATTTTGAACTTACAATGAGACTAATAAATTGTTATGTCTGGTCTTCTATTGTATGGATCAAAAACATGGACTTTAACAAATAATATGGAACATAAAATCATAATTTTTGAAAATTTGGTGTACAGGAGAATGATCAGAATATCACAAAGATATATGCAGACTAACTGAGAAATACAAATGGCAGGGCTTGAAATATCCTGATAGGGATTGTTAAAGAAAGACAGGCAAAATACTTTGGCCACATTGAAAGACATCAGAGTCTCTTGAAAGATTTGTTGAAAGGAAAGTAGAAGTTACCAGACCAGGAAGAAAACCTAGGACTAAGTGGGAGAGCAACATTGAGAAATAGAGTGGAATGACACTGCAAGAGTGTACTAGTGTGGCAGAAAACAGTAAAATGTGGAATATGTTGCCTTGATACCTTGCATTGTTTTGTATATATATATATATATATATATATATATATATATATTTATATATATTTCTTTTTTTGAGGGGGGTGGTAAAATATGTTGTAAGTTCTGAAGAGACTAATTTAACAGTGTTTAAAGCATTGCAAAAGAATATATTTTAAATAAACGTTCTGATAAGCTTGTAATCTCTCCTCTTAGCAAAATATTTGAATTCAGTTAATTTGTAATCGTCTATTTCTAGATATGCTGCGAGCTGTTTTATGCTTCAGTGTAGTTATCGTAGTTTTGTTATCATCGCTGTATTTGAGTTTCCAAACTTCCTATTCTAAAAATATACCTTGTGAAATTTATAATACCCTATGGTGTGAACTTCAGTGTTGTTTTGGGGCATTTAGAAGTCCTGGGGCTGTTTCACAAAGATCCTAAGTTAAACTTATCTCTAAATTGGACTTAACAATTATGGAAAGCCATTAGCATCTTTGAAAAGATTTTGTAAAATATTTTTTTAAAGGCATGCAAAGGTTGATTCAAAGCATTCATTTTTTCTGATGATTTTAGATTCTTGATGTGGAATTTAAGAAAAGTCTAAAATACTTGAATATTTGCCTTTGAATATATTTTATTTTAAGGCTACAAATGGCTCTCCATAATTTGTAAGTCCAACTTAGAGTTAAGTTCGACTTACGATCTTTGTGAAACACCCCCCTGTATTCATGCATGAACATGATGAATGTTATTCCAACACATTTGATATCGGCGCCTGGGCTTTCATACCACGAATCAATTTCACCCAAAACTATGCTCAGAATTTTGAAAATGTTACTCCTGTTTCCATCCCAATACTTTATTATTCACCAAGCTTGCAACCCAGTCCAATATTACGCGCTCGAGAGAGGTCTTTGAACACTGTTTACCTTCGGAAAAATGAAGCCGAGAGAACTAATTGTTACAAAGAAGGTTTGAGTTACTCTGTCTGCATCTTTTATCGGCTGTTTAAAAAAAAAGGTATTCATAGCTAGTCAAACTCACGTTAAAGAAAATTTCGTTTGAGGTTTAGTCACGTTTCCAACTTCCGATTTCTTTATACCGGGTCTCATTCTGTTGTTGAAATACGTCGTAATTACATTCATCCAAGAGGCGTATCATATTCAAAGACATGATGAAAAGCCAGATCCGAATACGCTCTTGTACTATATCTGTGTTTGATATAGGGTTCAAAGTCGCCGCAACTTCAAAGTGGTATCCGCATGGAAGAGAGTATGAATAGAGTAAATAATAGTTATGGCTAATTTAGGATAATACTGCCTTTTAAATTTCGTTCTTTACTAGTTTACTTAGCATAATAAGGTAGGGGTGTATGGAAGGCTAGGAAAATGAGAATATTAAAAATAAAGACGATTGAACTAAGATGAAGAAGAAAAAAATCATCAGCAACGATCAAATAAGAAATGTCATAGAGGAAAGAGGGTCGCAGGCAAACGGATTTAGAAAAAAAAAGAACTGAAGAACCCCCCAGAAAAACCAAAGGAATATATTTAAGTAAGAAGTCGATTACTATTACTTTATAAACATTATATGCCTTTTTTCGGTTGTGTATCAATTTTTGTATCATCCAAAATAATTATTTTGAAAGACTTTGATAGAGTGATCACGAGACAATTTTTAATATTTATGGAGGTGTACCATTTCTTTGACAAGTTTTGTCAAAAATGTTCATTACACATATACGAATACTTTCTACAGATTCTCAAATTGCTTCAAGGAAAAAGAGAAGAATAAAGAAAAAAGAAAAAAAGAAATGTAAAGAAAGGTACGAAAGGGACGGGGATATTCAAATTGAAATTTACAATGTTTTTTGGAAGATTCAACGACATCCATCTATAACATGTGTCGATATGTGTGTGTGTCTGTGTCTGCGTGTGGGGTGGGGTAAGTAACCATGGCCCATTTAACATCGATATCTTGTTAATCAATTAAACATAATAACCATTTAAACAACTTGTTGAATCTTCGAGTTGTCCTTAAATGTTTTTTTTTTTCAATTTGAACTCTCTTTCTCGATATCAATGTCTCTAACGACGACTATCTGTCTATCTGTATATTTTAATTGTAAGGTCGTAAGCGCAAATACCGGGTGAGCGGGGCCGTCCCCCATAATTTGGAAGGGAGACACAATATAAAAATGCCCCCACGATTTTGTTAACCCCCAAAAAAAAAAAAAAAAAAAAAAATCCTCCGAAATCAGACTCACATATCCAATTAAAGGTCGAAATGCAACTATTATTAATTTTATGAGTGAAATATCAGCGATACTTTTCATTGTGAGAACAAAAATGAATTGTATTTAAATATTTCAGGCCTACATAATTCATTCTCTCAAAGGAATACGAGGCCCGAAACGAGCTGCTGAGCTCTCTCACCTTCCTATTTCATGGCTCTTATTCCTTTGAAAGAATTACATGTACTTGATGTTTTTAAAGATAAAGACCAGTTCTGGTCATGCGATTGCATTGTGAAAGAAACGTTGTGGAATCGATCAGAAAAGGTTGATCATCTAGCATATAAGTATTGGTGTGTACTGCAAGGTTCTGGAATCATCAAAATGATAAGAAATTTGGCCCAGTCTTGGTAAAGTTACAAGCACTGTACACAGAAAGATGTATATGGGACTACGCGACCACGTGCGCGATATCTATTTGGTCCCAATAGATATAATAATTTACCAAATATATCAATTAGTAGGCGGTTTCCCGACTTTCCCGGCAAAATTTGTATCATCACGTATTAGTCAAAACATATTCTTTCACATGATTGGTAATGAGAGCTTCCATTTCATTTTTTTGAGAGAGGGGCGTTTCCAAAACTGGTCTTTACCTTTAACCTGAAAATGTAATATACAATTCAAATGTTTATTTTTTTTTGCTTATCAGAATGTTTAAAAAAAATAAAAACTTCATTATCATGAGGGGCATTTGCTATGTAACCCGCGCCATTCAAAATTCTAATGGCAGAGCGTTCTCCTGCACACCAGGGACATTTTGTTAACATAACTATAACCAATTATTTCAATTACACGAAAACGGTAAAGAGCCAAAGAATTACATTTCCTGTACTACCTTTATTAACAACGATTGTGTGTGCCCACTCCCTATCTGTCCGAATATTAATGACAAATTATCCTTTAAAAGAAATCTTTCTTCAGTGTTGTTGATGTCCTTTGTGATTGGACTCTCGCGTCCCCAACCATCCAAAGCCCCTTCGAGCGAGTTGGCTCAGTCGGTAAAGCGTCTGCCTGACGAACCAAAGATCTCGGGTTCGACTCCCACCTAGGCGGATGATTGAAGCCTGCGTTGTGTGTTAACGTGCCCCTTCCCTTGTTCATAGACGCAGGCTATGTTAAGTGGAAAACACTCCGTCCCTCGGATAGGACGTTAAATGGAGGCCCCGTGTAGAGAAGAGTCACTACCTTTGCACGTTAAGAACCCACTGCACTATTCGTATAAGAGTAGGGGGAAACCCCGGTGTAGTGGTGCACCTGCACACACCCCAGTATAGTACGATAATACTCTGTAAAGACGTCTGTTCTCAAAATGGAAGAAGAAGAAGAGTTCCATGATTAAAGGTGACCCCCTCCCGTCCCCCATCAAATTACAAGTGTCGAATCAAATAAAAAGTCCCTCTTTCCTATGTCGACTTTCGCACCTGCCCTCAAAAAAACACCAAACCAAAACATCCTCTTATCAAGAAAAGAAAATACATTAACGACTCAGCCACATAATCGTCTTCTCAGATTTCACACTGCTTCTATCGACTCCTTTTGAACAAGGAGACACAAAGATACCCCACGCGCCTACGCGGAAAATCATATTTCGAAATACGTGATAATTTGAAAATACTTTGTTGCTGCCCCCGGGATGACCAATATTTGTTGTTCAATTAATGCTGTTGTCACTTCCTTAGTGACAGGCAAAAAAGAAGGGAGAGATAGAGAGAGGCAGAGAGAGGGCGAGAGAAAGAAGAGCGAGAGATAGAGAGAAAGATGAAGAAGATATAATATATATATATATATATATATAGAGAGAGAGAGAGAGAGAGAGAGAGAAGGGGGGAGCTGGATAAACTATACAAAGAAACGGCAAATTTCAGATACACATGCTCATTGTTTATACATCAAATACATCGTCTGTAATACTCAAATAAAAAACAACTCTTCGGTTGTACACTCTTCACAAAAACATGTGTGGCCAGACGACGGATAATAGGCGCGAAATCACCCCGAACCAAACGATGTATCTTTTCTTCCAAGCACGCGTGTCCTTGTCTGCAAATCATGAAATTATTTTTTGATTTTTGCCTGGTTTATTGACTTCCTCCCCTGAACTTTTGTTGTGTTATTGACTTAGTTCGACTGGGAACTTTCCTCATTTATTTCCTGTTTATATCGCCTTTTAGATTGTTCTCTCTCATTTCCGGCGATGTCGGAATACAAAGAAAATGTGCTCAGAATGCGAATGCCCCCTCCCTCTCTAAAAAAAAAAATAAAGTAAATCCCGATGCCCTGGTAGTGTGAATGGTTATAAGATTTTTTTAGATGATGATTAATTCTTTTTTTTTAAGGAAAGAAAGAAAGAAAAAAAGAAGAAAAAAAAACAGGTCAGAGAAAAAATATTAATTGCGTTTAGGTAATCCAATTAAGTCTGTTTACCGGGAGAAATCTGCGTTGGCCCTTTCAATAGCTATTGAGTCCATCTGAAATGGAAGAAAGAAATCTCACTTTGTCTGGAATCATGCAGGACTACACCCAATCTTTCCAGCCCTCCAAGTCTGCATCGGAGGTTTTAAAAGTACAAAGATTTTCCGAGCTCTAAAAAGTTGATTTCACAAACAAAGCCCAGTACCATAATCTTAAGTGTGCTTTTCAGCTCGATTTAATCAGCATATAAGAAAGTTTGATCATGAACACGCTCGCCAAGACTTTCGAAAAAATCAACTTAAAGGTAGTGTATCCCTTTTGCAGCCAACATCAAATTCTGTAGAACTTTGCAGGAATTATGAATATGTCACGTATGTTCTATCTGTGAAATTTAAACGTTAGTAATGTCCTAGTATTCAAATTATGAAAGAAAACCCGTTTACTTTCTAGACTTCACTGTCAGACACTATTGAGTGACTGACTGACTTTTTTTTTCGTTGGTAATAACATACATAAAATGAGCTGTAAAGGGTACATGAGCATTTGTCTACATCAATAACCCACTTCTTGTAATGGCCAAAATTAAACTGATTGAATCTTTGCGCAGCACAAAACGTACGACCATTCGGTACAAGGATCTGAAAATCAGACTATATAATAAAACGACTGCAATCCCTAAATTCTATTTGACAACTAACGATCGTTATTTCCTCACAAGAAGACATTTTCAAGCCCTTTCGTTTTGAGTGTAGTTCTAAATTAGTATTATCTTTCAAATGCCGTTGGAATTTAACCTTTTCATTTTTTTGGCCTGAAAATGGGACATAGTCCCTTTAAGGCAATTTTAATAACCTTGTCTAAAACCTACTGATATGTACGAGCATTGTAATGACGTATTGCGTAATCTGAACATGATTTCTATGGGATATACAAGATGGTATTGATATTGCCCTTGATCTGATTTATCAAAAGTCTTTGGGATCGTGTAAATTTTCATATGACTGCGAAGTTTATAGTTTCTCATACAACTTAATATTGTGCGGGGTGACAAATTAATATGTTATTTTTATACACACACACACACACACATCGCGTGAGTGCGTCACTGGGTCGGTCGCTGACGCATGGTATTTGACGCGCCATTAGAAAGTGGTATCGTACAAACACAAAGTGAATGCAAAGCACCCCCATCCCCCCCGAAAAAAAATTGGTACAAATATTGCTTTATACTGACATGATAATGGGCTAAGGACTGATTATCTTCACATGTTTAGCGAGCGCAAGTAGTGACGCCATCAAAACGACGCTTCATGTGCAAGGCCTATTTCTGTACCAGCCTCCATAAACTTAATCTGCGCTACTGACTTTCTGGAAAGCGGATTCCGGGTCTGTCAGCTGAACTCAATATCAATACATTTAGCATAATGCTGTTTAACATGTATCTAATATGCGGTGTTGACTCTCCAAACTTACCGTGTAAAGAGAGCAACAAAGAAGTCGGAAACACACCTCTGAAAAGAAAAAAAAACGTCTCAATTGAAATAGGGGTTCTGATGTTTCAGTCCTTCGTCCCACGCATTGCCTTCGGTTTGAAAATGATTATAGTTGATGCGAATAGGACTGTAGCACCATTGTCTGTTGCTAAGCTTTCTTTTTATTAATATTGATCTGCATGAGTGCCTTATGATTTCATTTATTTGCAGTATAAATCTCGACACGGGGACTAATTTCGGTTAGCAAACAAGAAGAGCGTGACTTTATGATTGGTGTCAACTAGCAAATCTCGTTCCATAATGCAAGTAATTTGTGAATCAAAGGCTTATTTGATGTTTCGCCGAACAGAAAAAAAAATATACATGAGATACCCTACCAAAAGAAGTGACGGTCATTTCGTTAATGAAAAGCGAAAATTTAGTTTAAAAACAATTTCATGGTTGATCGAGACGGATTTTTTTCAAAATATTTTCTTAAAACCATATCATTAAAAATTGTATGTTTACGCCCTTTCTTGAGTCGGACGCGGGGTGAGGGAGGAGGTAAAGTTTTTTTCTTACGAAGTAGTAACCTCTGATACGACATCAGTATCTCATTGATTGTTGTAATATTAATTCAATTTTATTTCATGAATATAGATAATTGCAGAGTAAAATTAATTTGCGTGCGTTACTCGAAAGCCATAAGAGACTAAAGATTTGTGCAGAGTCTCCATTTCATTTTTGTAACTAAAATTTTACCTTTTCATTCTTGACTTTGACTTGACTTATTGGCACAGGACGGGGTGTTCCTTTGCTTCCCATAAGTACGTCGCCTCCCCTCCGTTCTGTCCTGCGCAGGGCTTTCAGCATCCTCTAGCGATGATCCTGTGTCGGTACGGATTTGGGGGCGTCTCGAAGGTCTTGGAGATGTGCAGTTGTTACGGAAGGCTTGAGTGGAAGGCAATCCTGAGGCAATCGCACCAGCTGCCGAAACCATGCCAAACGTCTCTTGGTGACCTCTTCGCAGATTTTTGTGGAGAAATCTCATGAATGTCTTATGTCCACATTCCTGAGTCTGTCTATGAAGTAGACTCCAACATTTTCATTCATTTGATCAAAATTGAATGGGTTTTCTGATAATTGGGCATTATCATGAAGTCATTAATGGAAGCCATTGTGCACCATCATCGATGCTCAGTAGTTATAACATTATTATTGACTACTGTCAACGCTGGAATCTACGCATCATGAGCGACGTTCTTTCGATAGCAACCAAAATCGATGTACTGTTAAATATCTTATTGTCTTTTTATAAACAGTGCCTGCACAGCGCATAACTAAGAAAGGAATGGGCGTGTTCAGAGAGCTCTGAACCCCTTTCTTTTGAATCACTAGAAAGCCAATTTGATTTAAAAGGACATGCTTTCTAGTGTCGAGAAACCACTATTTATGCTGTGCTCTTCCTTAATCTCATGTAAACTCGCTAATTGGGTACGACCAAAAAGCCTGACTAACTCCTTAAAACGTGCGAAACATGCGGATTATACCGGCACCTGTTTTCAACCCCTCGAGCCGTTTTTATCCCCGTTTTTGTTCTAGGCTTTTCCTTCTATTGTAACGTCATTATCATTATCAGTCCGTCATCTTACAACCTATAGTTCTTTTGTAAGTGTCAAATAACTATCATACCTTTGGACAAGAATGCCTGAGGTATAATTGAGGGTGGGAATTGTATCTGAATATTTTTAAATTAGAAAGCAACTGGGCCTTGCACGTACTTAGGGGGTTAGATCGCTACAAGAACACCATAACTTCTTTCACGCATTATGATAATTATCTTTGGGCGCGATGGATCTCCGTACTAATAAAAGTAAGTTTCATTATATTATTGAAGGAAGCACGATGTATTGTATTTCTCTTAATCGTGATACCAATATTAAGTTTCATGCTGTGTAAAGTAAATGCAACTGTTCGTTATATTTTCGTATTATGTTATATCCACGGTACTACAGACAGGACAGAACAGTGTTCAGTTAAAACAGAAATTAAGTGATGAGTTTTTAAAGACCAGCTGCTAATTATACACGTTCATGCTTTTCTGGTATGTTATTCTGAGTCTTATGATTTATTCATTACGACTCTGCAATACAGGCAATGCGTTCTCACATGTCATGCTTTCATATTTTTTTTCATGACAAATTGGTGGTTTATTTGACATACCCATTCAAAATCTTCAATACTGTCAATAAGACGATCAATCTGAAGTCTACTTTTGGTAGCTGAGTAGGCTGTCATGTATGGCCTGTATAAATAATTTCGGATTGTGTAATATGCATTTGTAATGTTCGAGCGTTTTAATTGGTGACGCTCAAGCCTGTTAAAATCGTATTGGTGTTCTTTTTTTTTTGTTTTTGTTTTTGGTTCTGAAATTTCTTGTTTGGATTAATGAGGGGGAAGTCCATCCTGATATTATGTTGGCTTTAATTGAAGCTGAAAAATGAGGGAAACAAATTAGTGACAATTTGAGCAATTTCCGATTAAAATAGGAAAATTATGACTTTTTAGAGTTGTCATCAGTGAAACACAAATTGGTAACACTGTGATGTATCTTGCGAGCTCCTCTCCAATTTTGCTCTGTACAGAAAATTTCATATACTTACATTTGCTTAGTTATTAATGATGGAGTAAAGTTATTTTGAAACATATTGCAGTATTACATTTAGGTTGAATGTAGGATTAAATATTTTCTTGAGGGGAAATAAAAAAATTGAAGTTTTTTAGTACAGGGCAAAGGGGAGAGGTCCTCGCAAAGATACGATACAGAGTTGCCAATTAGTGTTTGATTGATCGCACCTTCAAAACTTCATAACTTTCCTAATTTTAATGGGTTTTTGCTCAAACTTTCACCGAAACTTTATTGCTTCTATTGGAACCAACTAACTATCAGGGTGTACTTCCCCTTTAAACCACTGGAGGAATTTCGGGTGCCCCCCTTTGAAAGTGGCCGAAGTGGCCGAAGTGGCAACCTTTAGTTTACAAGAAAATGCCCCGCTGCACCCCTCGAGGTGATGAACCTTTTTTATTCATTTTAAAAAAAAACTTTCTTTACTTGTCAGAGAATTTAGGAGTAAGAAGGTATCTAAAAATGTGATGACGTTTTGTCCCCTCTTTTATAAAGGCCAAGATTCACCCTTTTGTTAAACGATGGTTTTCCATTTTTTTCTCTGCAG
The DNA here is from genome assembly GCA_037976565.1 of Mesocentrotus franciscanus. Taxonomy (NCBI): domain Eukaryota; kingdom Metazoa; phylum Echinodermata; class Echinoidea; order Camarodonta; family Strongylocentrotidae; genus Mesocentrotus; species Mesocentrotus franciscanus. The sequence continues at coordinate 12,979,543 of CP137676.1, forward strand.
GGAAGCTCGAACAATCTGGATCTCCTAGACATATATTTGACGATGGCATCGCAGCAAAACGCCCCCGCGTCGCTCTTCCTCCTGCGCCAAGACTTCGATCGCTCCCATACAACACGCTACCCCTTGGATCAGAAGCTCATCGGAGAGAGGTCGTTCCTCAAAGTCAACCACCGTTTCATCCAAGACATGGTCAGGTCGTTACATCTCCAACTGACATTGAAGACCAACACCAGGTGTTAGTCAGTGACCACGCCCAACGTCCAGCGCGAAGTCACCTCGTGCAATCGCATCACATCCTCCAACGTAATCATCTTCAGCAACAACATCATCATCATCATCTGCTCCCGCAACAACACAGCTTGGTATCACTTTTGCGCGAACCAGTTGTGACGACATCGCCGGCATTCGAGCGACTCGGCATCGGACCGCGAGCCGTGACAGGTAACGAAGCGGGTTCGCCGTCGGGAATGCCGCAGATGAGAGCTAGTCCAGTTTGTGATAGTTGTAGAGACGGAACAGCGTGTTGGAAGGAGATGACGGGGATCGGTTGTAAGCTAGAGACTAAAGAACTCTGGGATCGTTTTCATGAACTTGGGACCGAGATGATTATCACTAAATCTGGCAGGTAACACAGCCTTTATGACAGTTGTACACGAGGCGTCATTTCGATTGCGTCAATACCTACGCTAATTTGCTTATGAAGACATTTAGTGCATTTGTCAGTAATTCGTGTAAAGTTTGCTCTGTTCAATAATATTTTGCATTCACCTTTTCTTACGATACCATTATTACCATTTCCATTATTACATCGAAGAAAACGAGAGGTACTGACGCAGCCCTAGGTCAAACAAATGACGCCTCGTGTGTCTTTATTGACTCACACATTTACCCAACCTTGGAAGGAGAAATATCAACTCCTTCAACGGCTGTAAACCATACTCCTCTATTTTCGAATATGCAATATCACAGTCAGTGGCATATTCTGACCTTGTGCTTAAGGGGGAGGGGGGATTTGACCTTATTTTGATCCTACAGTTCAGCAAGGAAACCACGTTTGAATCGCCCCGGTGTTTAATCACGGGGGTTATTGATTTTCGATTGCATAAATTGCTAGTTTTGCAAGAGAGCAAAGCAAGCAAGCAGAAGCCGTGTGACATTTCGTTTTAACTTTAATACATTCATTTTCTACTGAAATCTGCTAAAGATATCGACTTTATTGTTTGATCACATACTTATTATTTTCTTCTTACAAGATTGCTTTACTATGTTGCACTGTTTTATACCAATCGTCTGAGCTTTATTGCTCTTCGATTCCCCCATCCTTAAAGTTTGACATCGTAGCCTATCTTTTACGATAGGGAATCTCTGTGAGTAATCATTCTTAAACTTCTTGTCATCATCAGACGCATGTTCCCGACGCTGCGGGTCTCCTTTGCCGGGCTTCACCCGATGTCATCCTACTCAGTGTACATCGACGTCGTGCCCCTAGACAACAAGCGATATCGCTACGCCTACCACCGGTCATCATGGCTGGTAGCGGGCAAGGCCGATCCGTCGTTGCCACCGAGGTTGAGCCGCCATCCCGATTCACCGTTCACCGGAGAACAGTTGCTCAAACAGCTTCTCTCATTCGAGAAGGTCAAGTTGACCAACAATGAACTGGATAAAAATGGACACGTAAGTCAGGATCGGATCTAGGATGTTGTACAGGGGAGAGGGGGGGTCGTAAATCCTTAAAAAAATACCTAATATGCGAAAGAGAAATGAAGAGCAAACTAAAAGTTTCATATTCTCCAGTTGCTAGATTACTTTAAAGAAAAATCTGACAGGTAATAAATATGTGGATTATATCTCAGAATTTTGTGGTGCATTTGGAGTTTATTTTTTAATTTAAAAGATAATTTAAAACTTATTATCATCATTATTTTTATTATTAATATTATTGTTATCATAATTATCATTATTATTATTATCACTATCATTATCATCATGACCAACATCATTATTATTATTATTATAAAATGTATTATTATCACTAATACTACTGTAGTAGTAGTAGTAGTACTATTAGTAGCAGTAGTGGTAGAAGTAGTAGTAGCGTAGCAGTAGTAGTAGTAGGCGTAGTAGTAGGCGTAGTAGTAGTAGTAGTAGTCAGGTATTAGTAGTAGGAGCAGAACTTGTAGCAGAATGCGTTAGTCAACCAAATTCCTTTATATATATAAAAGGTTTAGTACACCGAACGGAACACAAACACATAAGATTAAAAACATGGTGACTATCACATCATTCATGTTCTTCGTAGGGACACTCGTTTGATCAACAACTTGAAATGGATTTTCTCTCTGCTTTCTTTCACGTTTCAAGTCCCAAATTTACTGACCTAATCTCCTCGGCTTGTTTCAATGGCGTAGTCGGTCTTCTACTTCTTACTAGGGGGAATGAGGCTGGGGGCCCTTCGAAAACAAAAGGCGGGTTGTAATCATACAGAAAAAACATAAAAAAGTTACGTAAAACACTAAAAAGCAACATACAATTGACGTTCTAATTACTGTTAAGTACTGTAATAACTGTTATCGTTCTTGCGTTCTTGTTCGCACATTGTTTTCTCTCTTTTATGTTAAGGAGGGGACTGCACTAGGCGAACGTCTTTCCCAGCGAAAATGCTTTCATGACATTTGGAGATAAAATACTACCGTATCGTGTTTACACAGAAAGCATTTAGTGCTTTCAATGGAAGGCCAAAGGTCAAGCAAATTTCAGCACTCATTGGACCATAAATTATCCCACTTTATTCGGTCGAATCGCAGCCGGGCGACGAGACATGAAGCAACGTAGACCTACTGAACTTGAATATCTCCTTACGCGTTTACACATGCAAAATTATTCCCTCTAGACCTATATTATAGCCGCTTATATCTTTTCAGTTCTATTAAATTCAAAGTAGCATCCATTTTCTACTGTAATCTTTCTTGTTTTTCTTCTTCATATTAACAAAATATTCAAGTAATGCAGCTTATGCATAATATTATAAATAATATTGAAGAGCATCCTAACACAAAAGGGAAGGTGTAAAGTTTCTGTCGGGTTAGCCAGGTATGAAACAATACAATCTTAAGACAAGAAATAAAGAGAAGGATAGGAGAAGGAAAAGAAAGAGAAAGTGCGCGTGCGTGCTGACCCTCGCGGTTTGCGTTATCACCGCGACTTCACAATACTACCCAGAAATTCACCATTTCTAAAGACAAAAAATAAACAACTAAACTAATACACAAACAAACAAACAAACAAACAGGGTCTGCATGCGTACGTAATAATCTTGTGCATATAGCTAGTGTTTGTGTGTGCGTGTGTGTGTGTGTGTGTGTGTGTGGGGGTATCAGTATGCGAACGAGCATACTATTTTCGACCTGGGCCCTGTTTCATATAACTTGTTATCAATAACAAATACTAAACTTCTACGACAACTTTGCACTCAGCCAATCAAATGCAAGGATTTAAGTAGCTTATAACAGTTTTTTGTAACTTGTTATTGAAAACAAGTTTTATGAAACAAGGTCCAGGGGCGTTTGTGGACATGGGCCTTAGAAACTATGTTAACATTGTTCTCTTCTTCTTAGTTTTAAGATGCCAATTTACAAGGGAAACAGTTGTGTACTTTATAGGTTTTTGTGATTTCGAAAAAACAAAACATAATCTAGGACCGTGACCAACGCTGTGTATTGCATTTTACTCTCAGGTGATCCTGAATTCGATGCACCGCTACCAGCCTCGAATCCACATCGTCAAAAACGTGACCATTGTCGACAACGAAGACGACCACCATGAGGACAATGACAAGCGCCACGATGTCGCTGGTGATGACATGGATGAAGTGATGAATGCTTGTCGGTCGAGACCACAACACGTCCGCACATTTGTCTTTTCTGAGACTTCATTCACAGCTGTCACGGCCTATCAAAATCAGTTGGTAAGTCTAATAAAGATGATAATACTAACAATGAAAATAAGAAGAACATAGTTTAATATTTAAACTGCGCCATACACTTAGACGTACCATGGCGCTTACAATGTAAGCCTCGGTCACAAATGCCATTACGAACTGCTACGAATGCCGTACGAACGATTTTCAGACAATGGAAATTCGGGACAACAATGGAAAAACAGGGAGATTCGTACGAAATTATCGTTCGTACGGACCTTTGTGACCGTAGCATAGAAAGACACAAAAAGACTAGCTCTGTGGAAAAGATGGGTCTTCAGGTGTTTTTTGAATGTTGACAGGTTTTCTATTGTTCGAATCGAGTATGGTATATTATTCCAGATTTTAGAAGCAGTTACATTAAATCGTTTATCGGCAGCGAACAGTTGACATGGGAATTTCGAGTCTAGAAGGGTCTTTTACGGAACGAAGATTACGTGTGGGTAGTACTGGGTAGCTAAAGCTTCATGTTGTATTAGGTAAGAAGGGGGCAGTATTGTTGATTAACTTGTAAACATAGAGGCAGAGTTCAAAGTGTACACATCGAGAAAAAGGAAGCCAATGGAGTTCTTTAATTTGAGGGGGATGCATGTACTCTACGCCCAACCCCAACAGTATCTTTATGCAAATGAATATTAAATATAGATTAAAAAAATTGTGAAATATTTTCGACATGATGCCTAAAAATTCATTATAGCCTGTTCCGAATGCGGCCCTTCGTGCATCACGTTCTGCGTGGTTGTGTTGGAATATGAATGCAACATAAAAAGTACAAAATCCTTTTTGATATCAGGCATGTTGGGTTATTGCACAGCCAAGGGAATATCGCAATGGAAATGACGTCTCGTGTTCAACGTCTATCAACCTTAGACAGAGTAGATTACAATAACAATGGATGACGATGGCCGCCCAAGTTGCCTTTCATTTTACACGTAGATTGTTTTCTGTTTAAAAGGTCTTATGGAGGTGGTTTACTATGGCATGAGTAAACAAGGCTATACCTTTTTTTCTTAATTTATAATGATAATGAAATGATAATCTTACTTCAGTTTTAAGAGGAGCTTACTATTACATGCCACGCTTTTCAACAAGCTTCTCATGTTCACATGTCACATAGAAATAGTCTTACCTTCAATAATGTTCAAACTGTCAAATTTGTTTAGTAGGGACTTTTAGATTTAGAGGGCGAGAGCGTGGACTGCCGCGTGTGACATTGTGTTAAGGCACTGGGCCGTGCCCGGCAGTGCCTTAAAAGGACATCACAGTGCCTTATAAGGACGTCACACGTTGCAGTCCACTATGTCGACGTGCAAATCTAAAAGTCCCTAATGTAAATACACTATTGCAGTGTTCATAATATTGTTTCCAGATGTAATATCCTCACTTTTATCGTACAGTTTTTTTGGTATACATTCAAGCATGTGAAAATTGATTAAAATTCAAAAAGTTCAATAATATATTACGTTTATTTATTACTGCGAGAATCCTTCAATGCGCTTTATAATGTTCTGTGTATGTTTCCTTCCTGAACCCCGACGATCTCTAACTTGTAGACAATTACGCAACTATAAACTTATTCACGAACAAAGATGCAGAACCCCTAGGTATTATCAATCTGCTATTCCATCAATTGTTCGATAAATAAACAACAATCTGACGCTCTTGAATTGAATCTTGCTTGCTTAATACATGATGCAGTAGTCGTGCTGTAAAGATTGCTGGTAGATTTTATTTATTTTGATATTTTATTTATTTGGCCATTTTGGCAGACACACTTTTGTATATATCTGAAAATTCCAAATTAATATCTATTACCTTACCGAGAAAACCTTTTTTTTTAAACTCAGTTCTCGCTGTTGAACCTTTATATGTATAAACTGTTATATGCACTTCTTAACTCTTGTCTTACAGTCAACCTTACTTGCATAGAACCATTATTCTTAACAACAAGTACATGTATAATTATATTAAAGCAGCGGGCTGTCTCTTTGCACTATGAAAATATAAATCCACTTCATGTTTTATGTTTAATGTTATCTACATAATGTTACACTGGTCAGAAACAGTTTCATTGCTAAATTACTAATTGTATACTGAATTTTATTCCTTTCATCATATCAATTTGATAATTGAATGTCTTCACTTCATATTTGCCTATTTTACATTGTACTTTTTGCATGTATTTTATATGTTGCATTTTATTTGTAAATTCAAGATGTGACAGCTTTTAGGTATGACTTCGAATTGTTATCAATCAACCTTATCAGCTCAATGTCATGTTATTATAACCACTGGTCACTAGATTTCATGCCCATACCACGTGGATGACGTTTGTACTATATCCACCCCTTTGGGAGTATTCCTAGTATTTTGTACCCTTCACATGAATGCATGTAGGGCAATGGCAAAATGGTCCACCATCTGGACTTTTCTCTATTCGTATGTCTTAGCGACGTGCGCGCTCGCTCAAAAACACTAGATATATATGTACCACAGAATTACGTGCGAATACAGATCCTGAGGGTAGGTGAAGTCGTACGTAGGGTGAGCGCGCACACGCACGCACACACTCGAAGGTAAGATATATTCAAAACGACCAGAATCTGGTCTAGTACCGATTATCTCCAGAGGACTTTTACTTGCTGGTATCGGTGGGTTTGAAAATCATTAATTACAATAACACGATACCATATCTCGTTAAATGAAGGTTTTCCGGACCTATATATAGTTTTGAATTCTTCCTCCATATGTGTAGAAAAATCGCAGAGTCAACGAATAGTTACATTCAACTGTTTTATCTAGATAACATGACTATGCTGTCATTATTATCTTCTTTTTAATCAGATTACTAGATTGAAAATTGACAGCAATCCGTTTGCCAAAGGATTCCGAGATTCTTCTAGGCTTTCCGAATTTGAGAGGTAAGAATGAGTTAGCGTTGACGATGAATGCCGCCATGTTAGAAATATAATTGTAACAATGTTCATGAAATAATGTTAATATTTGTTTACTAGTTAAAGGAAGTCAATGTTTAATAGCAAGCCATCTGGCTTTGTTGATTTTTCATTTCCTTTCATTTATGTTTATGTCCACGTGTATGTATATATTTTTGATACCTTTCAAAGTTACTGCCGGGAGAACTAAAAGAAATAATCTAATTTTAAAGTAATTTGGTTTAATTGCAAAGGAGGAGACGTGAGGAAAAAGATTATCAACAATATACATTAAAAACCTTTCAAGGTATGAAATAATCCTGAATAAAACTGACGAATTTGCTTCACTTAATTTCGTCCCAAATTTCGCTCTTTCGGCCTGGGCCTTGTCATTCTGGCAGGAGTCTTGGAAGCCCGTCCTAATACTTTTACAAGATATTTACATGACTTGTTAGATAGCCCTTTGTATTATCAAGGGAGTAAGTTTTCAAAATATGTATAATGTGTCTTAGTTGTGAGTTTACTGGATATTTCTTTTTCTATGATTTACTTTAAAGGTACTATGCCCCATTTGCAGGCCCCCCAAAATGAAAAGGTTAACTCGAATGGCATTTGAAAGATAATACTAATTTAGAACTTCTGTCAAAACGAAAGGGCTTGAAAATGTCTTTTTTTGTGGGAAAATAACGACGATTAGTTGTTAAATCGACATAAGTGATTGCAATCACTTAAGTAAATAGTCTGATTTACAGACCCTTGTACCGAATGGTCGTATGTTTTGTGCTGCGCAAAGACTCAATCAGTTTAATTTTGGCCATTACAAGAAGTGGGTTATTGATGTAGACAAATGCTGCATGTACCTGTTACAGCTCATTTATGTATGTAATTACCAAAGAAAAAAGAAGTCAGTCAGTCACTCAATAGTGTCTGACAGTGAAGTCTATAAAGTAAACGGGTTTGAATTGCATGATTTGAATGCTAGGACATTGCTAACGTTTACATTTCACAGATAGAACATACATGACATATTCATAATTCCTGCAATGTTCTACATAATTTGATGTTGGCTGCAAAAGGGACACAGTATCTTTAAAAGAGAGTGAAATCGATAAAATGAAATATGACGGAAAAAAGCTGAAAAGTTGGACCAAACTTCATGCCATATGTGTTAAGTCCCATATGCACATTTTAATAATTTAAATACCTCATAGTATAAGCATTTCTTGTGTGCTTCATATTCGCCCTTTGCTGATTGTTTCCAGACAGTTTCTTTTCAAATTAATTGCTTTACCAGACCTCAATACAAAGGAAAGTCCACCCTAATATTTAGTTGGTTTCTAAAAAAACCCAGAAAGTTGAGAGAAACAGGTCAGTGAAAGTTTGAGCAAATTCTTATGAAATACGAAAGTTTTTTAAGTTTGAAGTTTTAATCAATCAAACACAAATTAGCAACGCTGTAACGTATCTTGCAAGGTCTCCTCTCATTTGCTCTGTACAGAAAATTTCACTAATTTTTATTTTGGTAGTTGTTGATGAAAGAATATGCACACACAACACACACACACACTCATATATATATATATATATATATATATATGTGTGTGTTTTCATACATATGAAACATAATGTGCAATGATCAATCTAGGAGCATGTATTATTCAGTATTTTCTTTAATCAGAGGAAATAGAAATTTAACATTTTTTAGCAAAGAGCAAATTGGAGAAACATGGACATTAACCAAGATTATGGAATTGAAAACCACATAATTTGACATTTGGATGTACATAAGAATGATAAGCATATCATGGAAACATTTGAAAACTAACAAAGAAATATTGCTTATGGCATGGCTTAAACAAACTATCCCGACAGGTAATGTTAAAGACAAAAAAGACGAAATACTTTGGTCGCACTAAAAGACATCAGAGTCTTTAGGAACATTTGTTAAAAGGAAAAGTAGAAGAACAAGAGGGAAGTCGAGAACCAACTGCCACTGGGAGGAGAACATTAAGACATGGACTGGAATGACGCTGCAGGAGTGTAGTAGGATGGTAGAGATGTGTGGAAAATATTGTAATCAATCTTCGAGCTTGGAAAGATACAGGGATAGATAGATAGATTAAAAAAAAAAAGGGACTGGAAATCGCAAGATTTGTTACAGACTTGCCAATTTGTGATTAATCGACTAAAACTTCAAAATTTCATAAATTCTTAATTCTTTTCGGTTCTCAAAATGTCACCGATCCGTTTCCCTAATTCGTGTGCTCCTTTTAAAACCAACTTCATATCAGGGTGTACTTCACCTTTACGCAACACACACTGCAGAGGACGAAGGATACATCACGTAATGTCAATTTGTATCAACTTTTTACGATCTGTGTGTGGTACGGTGTTTTGCATACTCAATTTTCAGTTTGTTTGTTCTCTTGTTTTCATTAATATATTCCCGTGATAGGGAAAAGGTGGACATATTGATGAAAGGCCATACCTATGCCCGCAATCCAACAAGTTCACCGAGAGAGGATGTAGTCGGCTCGATGATGACCGGAGGTGTTCCGCAGCCTTTCCCATTCTCATTAGGAGCGTTGAGAGAAGATTCTCCGTTCAATCTCCCTGTCCATTTAGGCTCTCCAGCGCACCCTCCCCTCTCCTTTGCGCTGCAGAGACAACCGATTCAGAGTAAGCATCTCATTTGACTTTCTAGTTTCAAACTGCCCGTCTCGCGAAAGAGGAAACCAAACGACTGGAATAGGCTGTCACTCTACAAGTTGTGTGCCACTGTGCCTACTGGTGCAACAGGATTCAGATAACATTTTGTCGTAACAATACATTAAGGTATCTATTGCTAATGGAATGAAGTTCAGTCATTAGCTTTGATATTGAAGACGATGCATAATGTTAGGCTTATTATCTCTGATCGAAAAAATTCACATACGCCAAAACATTTTAAGAACTGAACATAATCTTTAAATTCAACAAATTGTATATAAATGCGTTTTCTTTCAAAATAAACTTGCAGTCCGATAGCATACCTTTGTCCCATAGTCCGGGACCGGCTTTTAACGTATATTGCTAGTTTTAGGTTCGATCATAAGTTTTATGGTCTAACTTAGTGTGTGAAGAAACGTTATTGTTTAAACTAGCTTACAGTAGGGAGGGTAATCTTAAATCAGATTTTTTCTTTTCTTTTTCAGTAGGAAAAACTACAATTTCTGCTTATGGTGATCACCTCTTCCCGCCTTCAGCAATGTATTATGACCCCTTCCGCGAACATCTTCCGCTTCCGGGTGAGAGGTCGAATGTTCCTCAGGTCATCCGTCATAGTGCCAGTCGGGATGAAGATGTCTTCTCTCACAGTTTATTTCGACCTACGGTAATAAATAGTGGTACAGATAGTGAGTGGAATCTAGGTGACACTTCGCACGTCAAGAAGACTGTTCCTCACATGCCTCAACAGTTTCACAAACTTCTTCCCAGAGGTCCGTTTGCGGCTGCCATAGACATGATGGAGTACCGACGCATAGTACGACATCCTGTCATCTGATTTTTCAAACCAAACTCGACACAGGGGTCAACATGTCTATTAGTTAACATATCCATCACTCGTCTCAGCCCATGGTATGGCTCAAGACAGGACACTCTGGAGAACCATCATCACAAGAGTCACAAAGGGTCAGTCATGACTTACAGGACAACAACGGCGAGAACGCAGGGTCGGCTTGGCCATGAGGATTTTCCACAGGCCCTCTCGGTATTTCGGCTTGAGGACCAGTAAATTTGTTGTCCGAGGGCCGGTCGATCAGCAAATGTAAAGAGAAAAAATCAGCGAAGAAAAAGGGAAGAAAATAGAAAAACTGTTATGATGAAAAAAGGAAGAAAAGGTAGACTTTCTCAACACACTAACCCGACACCAACTCTTCCCGAGCTCGTTAAAGACTATTAAAAAGCAACCAGTCTATATGTTCAGCCCTTTATTTGGCACTAAGTTGTCGATAATTGTATTAAAAGTATTCAGATAAGAGACGCAAAGATACATTTCCAAGTTTCATGCATTTGGTGAAATCCGAATGATTATGAATAAACTATGAAAAACAATGGTCAATTGTTGATTTATTATCTCCTAATATTAGCAAGGGTGTAGTCCTACTCATCAGGAAGGAATCCTGTACCATGTGCTTCATAATGAAGTCCCCTGACTTTCCCACGCAACCCTCACATATACCCCACTTTCAGCGAAATTACTAAAGAATAACATAGGGTGGATGCCACGCGCCTTTTTTAAAACCAAAAATGTTAAAATTTGAAAGAATGTAAGAAATCGTGATTTTTCTTCTTTTGATCGAATATGTATTATCTGAAAAAGACCTTTCAATTGATATAATTTTCATTTTAATATTATGAATATGAAGTAATAAAACTGTTTAATATACATTTGAAAGTTGGATATTACACACATATAAATGGCGCAATGAAAAAGTGTCACTTACTCAGAATTGGGGTTATTAAAACTAATCATATAAAACTGAAATATAAAAAAAAATCCCATATAGCTGTCCATTAAAACACTTTTTAAAAATTAAAGATATAATGTGTGTTTTCATGCCACACAAATAAAAGCAATGATCAGATACTGTGATGAATAAGTCATGTTATGTTATCCCAAATGAGTTGATGTCTTTTTACAGGATGCACATTTTTGATTGGAAAACAACTCTGTACATGTACATACTGTGTACATGTACCGTATATGGCAATTCTCACAGGTATAGCAATATTAGTCAATGGGCCGATAATCGAAAAGGTCCCACCCCCTTAGAAACAATCTGAAATTAAGTATTTCTGTTAGGACCTTTAGCTATCAGAATGTGCTTGTTTCCTCTAAAGCTGGTGGTGGGTGTGACAACTAGGGCTATTACCATGCTAACGGAGCAAGAACATTACAATTTTAGAAATTTCATATATTTGAAATTTAGAAAGTTAAACACACTGAGAAAACATGTCGATTTGTATATTTAAAGCAGCTCACTTGATTACAACTGCAAGTTATTACAGGTGTCAGTCATATATAAAACGAATTGCTGTGAGGAAAAAGAAGAAGATATTTGTATTAAAAAAATACCTGAAACTAACCAAGATATTGTGATTTTTTTATGTGTGCATATTTCTAAGTGATGGCTTTCTTTTGCAATGACCCTTAGCTATCGTAATTTGTTTGCTATAAAGTAGGTGATGGACGTGACCGCTGACCGTTACCATGGTAACCATGGTAACAGGAAGAAATATTTGAATTGTAGAAAATACTATTATTGTTTTTCAACAACATGAAAAAATAGTAATCATCTAATAATTTTAGCTGACCGTTTGATTATATTTTTAAAAAAGGTATTTTGAAACCACAGTCATGAAAAAAAATTGATGTTGCCAAGGAAACCTAATATTAAAGAAGTTGACTTAGGTGTGACAAAAACGAAATATAACTAGTCAACACAAAATATAAAATAAGCAGAATATGAGCCATATCAAATGATATATATATCTGTTATCTGGTACCCTCAGCTATCATAATTTGACGTTTTGTCATCAAGTTGGTGGTGGATGTGACCACCATGGGCGTTACCATGGTTATAATCGGTAACACATCAAGGAAAAACTGAATTTGATAAATACCACATATTTTCAATTGAACAACACAAAAACAAATGAATGTAAACATATAAATCAATGTATTTGATCTTCCAGTTTGATTGCAATGTAATCTGAGCAATTTCAGGTCACGATAAGTTGGACAAAAATGTTGTTAGTATTGAAAAGGTATACTATAAGAAATTAAAATTTGTGAACAAAAAGCTTTAGCTTTTAATCTCTCTTCATTTTTCTCTTAAAGAATAGTGTCACCATTTTTATATTTATTTATCGATCACCCGAAAAAACTGAACATCAGTAATTATTGTTAAGCTTTTCCCATCTTAAAATAACGAATTAAGATTGTCCAATGAATACATGTGTTATTCAATATCAGTATAAGAGGCCTTTAATGCCGATATTTTCATCAGATTGGTTCCAAGTAGACATCCAGGATTTTCAAAGTCATTAATTACGCAAAAATAAAATATGATGTCGATGATTCTATTTTATACTTTCTTTTTATTCTCATTTATGACGGAACTTATAACGGAACTTACTGTTCAATTTGAAAGAAATGTGCAAGACGCACATAATACACGTAGAAAGTTGGAACGGTATGACAAATTGAAAGAGACTTACATTCTGTCTTCTTTGAAGCAGTCGAAATCGGGTTAGAGGTCATATAGATAATGTAGACTCAAGGCTGTTTGTGATATGTGTGAATGTTACGTCAGATCAAGGGTGAGTAAGCATACTCTTATGGCATCTGTCGTTATTTTTTATGATTGGAAGGATCAACATTGGGAAAGAATTACACACTCACCCAAGTTAATCAGTATTTGTTGTTTTGTTGTTGTCTCTTTTTTATAATTTTGTTTTCTGCATATTAAAATGTGTTTTAAGTTACATTAGCTTTCTAAAATTCAAAAAAGAATCTTGATCCGTTAACATGGTAATAGCCCTAGTGGTCACATCCACCACAAACTTTAGGGTCAACAAGCACATTCTGATTGGGAATGGTCCTAACTAACAAAAAATCATTTCACACTGTGTTAAGGGGTGCATTTTCAGTTTTGGCCCATGGACTAATACAGCTAATATGTGAGAATTGCCTTATACGGTACATGTACAGTGTGTTTCCACTCAAAATGCGCATCCTGTCAAAAGAGGTCAATTTTGGGGGGATAACAAAATGACTTATCCATCACATTATCTGATCATTTCTTTTCAACATAAATTATATGCTTAATCAAGAAGAAGAATTTCAATGGACAGATTAATGGTGTATACAAAACATTAAAATATAATTAATTTTTAACCTCATATTCTGATTAAATTGCACTTTTATGTTTCATTGCGCATTACATAATTTGTGTAATATCCAACATTCAAATATATATCAAACAGGTTTATGTCTTCAAACTCATAATGACAATTATATCAGTTGAAAGTTCTAGGACAATTACTCCCTGGACTCACCCCCGGCCAATTACCAGCGGGACAATTAACCCCCAAGGACAATTACCCCCCGGAAAATTACCCCCCGTGGACATTTACCCCCCGAGGACAATTACCCCCCGAAAAAAAAATCTGCTTAATTAAAACCAACTTATTATCAGGGTGGACTTCCCTTTTCGGGAGTGGGGGGTATTTTCCGGGGGGTTATTGTTCTAAGGGGGTAGTTTTCCGGGGGGTTATTTTCCGATAGATGATTGTCCAGGGGGTTATTGCTTGGTCTTGACATTCTTTCAAATTTTGAGCCAAAAATAAAACTTTAAGTTAAGTAAAAATTCGGCTTGCATTCAACCGTATATTATTCCTTTGTATTTTTGCAAAAGATTTAGCATGGATGCCTGCATGCAATTGCCCCCAAAATTCCATGGGAACTTTTTCTAGAGCTCATTTTTATGTTTGGCTGGTCTACTATTATATCATACTGTGATATGAGTTATACAAGAACAGAATATAAGGATCCATTCCTACGAATCTTAATATTAGTCGGCACTGGAGCTTCTAACCCAAATCTATAACCTATTATGGTCTTATTGAAAAATGTAATTCAGTAATTTCTACAACTGTGATTATTTGACGGAGAGTGATTTGTTGATATCAATTGATGGCATGACGTGTATAGTTTGGACTGGAGATGATTATGATGGACTAAGGATAAATTTACATGCTAAGTTGATTTATCAAGCTCTGTCGGATCAATATATTCTAAAGAAAAAGTTAAATCTTGAGATACTTCGACGTTTTTTATGTAACTCTTACAGAAGATAGGCAGACAGAGGAAGACAGAGATAATATAAGTAAGGAGATTGGAGAGTGAGAGAAACTAGGAATAAGGAAGAGAGAGAGAGAGAGAGAGCTGGGGGATTGGTGATGATGATGGTGATGATGGTGATGGTGATGGTGACGATGACTGTGATAGTAATGATGATGATGATAACATTGGTGAGGATGATGATAATGATGATGGCGATAATGATGAGGATGATGGTGATAATGACGATGAAGGTGGTGGTGGTGATGGCGATTATGATGATAATGAGTGATGATGGTGATTATGGTGACGAGTGATGGAGCCCGGTCGGGAACACTTTTGCTGGAATCGTTGATGAGAGCTCGGAATGGGTGGTGCACCCGGGTTAAATACTTAAAATTTTCCCAGTTTGATCGGGCGGTATTCCTGATGGCTAAACGCTTATATATCAGGTTATGTATGGGGTGCAAATTTCCTCATTTTCCTGCATTGATTCAAGCACTAGTTCTGTAATCGGGTTGGATACTCAAATTTGTGTGTAATGCACTTTTGCTGGAATCGTTGATGAGAGCTGGGAATGGGTGGTACTTCCGGGTTTCATACAAATCTTCCCCGTCTGATCGGGCATTCCTGACGGCTAGCAAGGGGTGCTCGTGGCAATGCAGAGGGGACATTCGTTTACGAGAAGGGGTTTCTAGCCGTGGTTTAACCCTTCTCTGGCTACACGATTGGATTTCACATATTTTTATTTTAAGGTTTATGTAAGGGGTGCAGATTCCTCATTTTCAGCTTAGATTCCAGCACTAGTTCTGTAATTGGGTTGGATACTCAAATATATGTGTAATGCAATTATAATATTGGCGTGAATTCATGTACCGCCATGGTAAAATGATACATGTACAAAGGACAGAATCCAATGTTAAATAAAAGCCACGAAAAAATGCATAATTTGAACGGTTTGTCGTTTCCTCATTTATCAGCCGTGAATAATTCAGTAGTAACAATGTTCAAGATTTGACAACAGCGTTAAACAAAGACTTAGAATCCGTATATTAAGTGAATGAGTTAAGAAATTTGAGTTTCTTGTAGTAGGTACCAGAAGTAAGTTAAACAGACTTGACTCTAATATACATTTCCTAGTAGAGAGTAAACCGATTCCGAGAGTTGTATCGTGTAAGTTTCTTGGCGTAATTCTATACGAGAATCTAAGATGGAACCTACATATCAACGAAATAAGGAGAAAAGTTATGTTTGAATTATCTTTTTTCGTCCGATTATTACACAACGCCAAGCAGAATTGTTTTATAAATCCATGATACAATGTCCATTTGATTATTGTCATATAGTCTATGCAAATACAGGGGCTACAAACTTACGAAAACTTCAAACTTTACAAAATACAGCGCTAAAATTGTCTTAAAGGTAATTTATTTATTTATTTATTTATTTCTGATATTTATACAGGGTGGCACATATCACCAATTTGGTGGTCTTCCATGAGGCCCTGTTTGGTAATAATAAAACAAATAACAGCATCAAAAAGAAAATAGATATATACACAAACATATAAACAGGTAAAATACACATTAATTGGTATCCCCATGAAATAACTGATCATTCAAGAATCATCCTTGATCATTTACAAGAAATAGGTGAATGGAATTTTCAAATTAAATAAAAAAATTACAAACGTTCATTTAATAATCTGATCTAGCTTAAAGGTACTATGTCCCATTTGCAGGCCAAAAAAATGAAAAGGTTAAATTCCAACGGCATTTGAAAGACAATACTAATTTAGAACTTCCCTAAAAAAGGGGGCATGAAAATGTCTTTAAGTGGGAAAATAACGACTATTAGTTGTCGAATCGACTTGGGAGCTATAGAGCCAGTAAGTAATAGTCTGATTTTTCAGTCCATTTACCGAATGGTCGTACGTTTTATGCTGCGCAAAGATTAAATCAGTTTAATTTTGGCCATTACAAGAAGGGGGTTATTGATGTAAACAAATGCTCATGTACCCTTTACAGCTCATTTTATGTA
Source organism: Mesocentrotus franciscanus (assembly GCA_037976565.1). Lineage (NCBI taxonomy): Eukaryota > Metazoa > Echinodermata > Echinoidea > Camarodonta > Strongylocentrotidae > Mesocentrotus > Mesocentrotus franciscanus. The sequence goes on from CP137676.1 coordinate 12,996,383, forward strand.
TGTTATTACCACAGATGGAAAAAAGCCAGTCACTCGCTCAATAGTGTCTGACAGTGAATTCTAGCAAGTAATGCAAAGTTTTGGGAAATTTCAAGATTGAATGGATAGTAATTCTTTAAATTTTTGATATATTTGGATGCCCCTGTGGATGTATTATAAGCACTAAAAAATTAGCCCCTAAAACACTTCTGCTTTCGAGTAAGTTGAATAATCAAAATTTACCGGTGCTCCCGGTAAATTTCAAATATTTCAAATAGCGCCCAAGGCTATTCCATGGGTAGCTGCGACCATGAAAATCTCAGAATATGCAGTTCTGATATATAATTACCAAACGGGAATAGCAAATCGTTAGATTGTGGTCAAGAAACATTGTTTTAAAGCTAAAGTAATATCAGTCTTGAGAGGGCGCTATACAACATAAAGAGGTTATTTTTACAATTTTATCACTTTAGACTCGATTTCAACCGCGACAACGATCATTGAATATTGTAAAAGCGCATATGCTTCCAATATGTTCATTTGAACCAAATTCATGACCCCATACCAAAACTTTGTAATACCTTTAAAAAAAGACCAAAGATTCTCAGCAGATCAGTTGTCCCTACTTTTGAAATTAGATAAAATGTTTGAAAGATTAAAAAAAAGGATATTAATAATGATGCACCAAATATTTTATAATAATGCACCAAAACCTATTCTACGTCCTTTGAAAAGCGCAACCCCGTGTATAATACCAGACACTCTTTTCATAATTTCTCAGTACCTAACGGCCAAATGAATTATAAAATAAGGAGTTTAAGCTATAAGGGGGGGGGGGGCGAAATGCCGGAACACACTTTTACAGGAACTGAAAACCATAGAGAATAGATATGTTTAAAAAAACAAACATCATCTCACCACCTAGGTAATACACGATGCGGGGAGGCTGATCTTGGGAGGAGAGTCAATCAGACTCTCGGATACAATAAAATTCTCTGTTAATTATTTACTTTTTATTCATTATTGTTAAATGTATTTTTGTAAATTATAATAATTCATGTTTGATTTTCTCTTCTTCTTATTCTTCGTAGTAACTATTGCCAATTATATTTTCCTTTGTTTTGATTTGATTCGTTTATTTTGAATACTTTAGTCTTATCCCAATTTAATTGAGGACCTGCCACTGCTCCAAAATGTCTGACCTCTTCCATAACACTGATCAATGATTCTGAACTATTTACAACAATGGTTTTGTCATCTACAAATGGTGACACCTTTAATTCGGACAATGCAGAACCTAATATATCAGTTCCTTTTTTAACTTCGTTTTGTCGGATCTTACATGTTAGAAATTCAAAAATGAGCTACAATAATGAAAAGTAAAGAAGAAGGGGGCATCATTGTTGGACCCCTGCTAAATAGAGAAAGACTAGGATATCCACCCATAATTCATTACCTTTCCCTTTGCGTTACTATACAAAGTTTGAACCCATTTAATAAAACCTTCTTTAAAATGAAACTTTGTTAAAGCGCGTAGTAAAAGTGAGTGGTTTACATTATCAAATGCTTTTTTGAAGTCTAGAAACATAATAATACAAGGCAATTTCTTATGTATAATCATAACCCCTAAGTCAATCTGACATTTTCTGTTGCTGACCTTTTCTTTATAAATCCAGTTTGATCTGTGCAAATAATACCACCCATAACATTTTGTAATAGTTTTTGATAAAACTTGTGCACATAATTTATAATCTATGTTTAGGAGGGATATAGGTCTCCAATTATCTAAACTCTTTTATTTCCTTTTTTATACAACAATGCTAAAACAGCTTGCATTTGACTTGGTAGCAAACACTGTTTACCATATCCGTAATTCAAACAATCTATTAATAGATATTTTATCTCCGACCAAAAAGATATGTATTGAATTGAATTGAATTGAATTTATTCACCACTTTCATAAAAACATACAAAGGCAAAGAATACAATAATTTCTTGCAAACATAGATAAGCAAGAAAGTTACAGAATAGGTAGATGATCCTAAACATTTACACACAAAAAAGAGGGACAAAGAAAAGGATAATGAAATTGGGAGAATATTCAATTTTCAAGAATAGAGGTCTGCTCGGACTTAAAAATGGCTTGTGGTAAATTATACGAACTGCTCTTTTTTGTAGGAGGAAAAAATACGATTAAGTAAATTTTGTTTACAAAAAACCCATATAATGTTACAGTAGGATATGTAAGGCAAGATTAGTGAGTTGTGTAATATAATAAGAATATTGGTTGGCAAGATGTCTTTTAGTTTACTCATAGTTCCTATTGTTCTGGACACTTTGCGTAGAACTTCATAGACGTGCGTTTTCCACTTCAGATCTTTATCAATATTAATGCCTAAGAACTTTGTTGAAGTTGTATGTTTAATCAAAAATTATCAACATATTCTTCTTTTTCAGTACTAAATTTGTTTATTCTATACAAATCTTTGTACTAATTATACATTTCTAATAATATATGTTCCTGTTTAATATTTTTTTCCTGACTTTTTTATACAATAAATTTCCTTTTTTTTTATACCATTTTTCTTATCACGCTGCAAGAAATAACGAGTTGATTTTCCCCCTTCTTCTAACCATTTTCCCCTGGAACAGATGAAAGCTCCTTTACATTTTTCAATTAAAAACTTATCTTTTAACTCCTGCATATTTTCTCCAGTGGGGTTCTCATTTACTTCCTTTTGAACAATGAACAGAAATTCTTTTCTAAATCTTCATAAATCTATCTTCTTTTATTACTAATTTATTTTGAATATTTCATAGAAAATTCTTAAATTTTTTACTTTTTACACATTTCCCATTTCATTTGTACACATAACGAATCATTTAATTTAACCTTTCTAATTATTATATTTGAGATATTTTCTTTATACACTGCATTGTTTAAAAATTGATTGTTTATTTTCCTATGACCTCTCCCATGTTCTTCCTCTGAAGTTTTCATTTTCAAAAAGACTGCATTATGGTCACATTTGATAGCAGTTCTAATATCTGCTGAGTAAGAGAATCATATTATGCCTGACGAGAGACGAGCCAATAATCTATTTTTGGGGCAAATAAACACTAGACAAACCTTCACAATCAAGAAATTTGTTTTGAATACAGTTCCAATCTCCTCCAGCAATTACTCGATCATTTTGCCCTTTAAAATGTAATATCCAATTTAATAGACCTTTAAAATAAAAAATTATTTTCTGTCCGTCTTGTAGGAGCGTATACATTCAGCCCTAAAAATGATTCACGTTTGTATACAAATCTCATAGCGATTGCTCTTCCATCACCTTTATAATATGTGTCTAATAACTAAAAATTAATATTATTGCTTTGCAAAATAGCAACACCCTTTGCGTGTTTTGATCCATGATTAAATAAACATTTACCATTCCATTCAGAAACTATAATAGTTGACTCTAGATCGGATAATCAAAATGTCTCCTGTAGAAATAGAACATCACACTTTTGGTAATTCAACCATAAAAGCATCTTGTTTCGTTTCAGTTTGTCTCGCAAGCCCCTCAAATTTAGGAACAGAAAATGGAGAAAAAAAAACTTATCCATAAGTCAATTTGTGAAAATATTTTTGGTCTATATATCACTTGTCATAATTTGTTCTCAGTAATTGTTTTCTTTTCGCTTTGGCAGTTTTCCTGTAACTAAAATGAATGAACATTTTTGGTCACTTACTTCTTCCGAGCTTTCGTTGTTGCTTTCTGTTTTTTTGTGTGTGCAGATTTCTGTTGCTTTCTGTTGCGGATTTTGGAATGGGGTTGGATTTTCAGCTGACATGACTGAATGTTCATTATCGTTATCCCCCGAAGCGTCGATGGTATCGTCATCATTGGAGGACTGGTAGTCATCCCCCTCACGATCATCTTCATCTTGCGCAGGAGTGATCGCTGGTGGTTCTTTCTCGCTTTCATCACGTGTAGGTGGACGCGTGTCGGATACGGTGGTCGCCTTGGTAACGACTGGAGCGTTGTTGCTGGTACGTATTGGCTCGCGGCAGGAAATCAGTGAGATTACTTAATCACTAATGATGCAGACCCATTATGTTATCCACAATACTGTACACCTAGGATATATTGGAAAATGTACGCATCAATTTGTTGCCTTTTTGCTTTTATGGAACTTTTTCTTTCGCACTTTGAAACTAAGAAGTCTGACAATGACAGATGAATGTATACAGCAGAATGTTTGTGCTTGACTTTGTAAACAATTCTTACCAAATTTATTCCTGATCATCGCCAATATAAGCATTAACTAGAAAACAATTTAGCTTTAATTCATTTCATTTAATTCCAAACAAGTGAATGGGTTTAATTACTGTAATCACTGGTGCCAATAAATTGCCAGAATTAAAAATCAACATATTCTGGTGATATTGCAGGTGAAATTTAATTTCAGTTTTGTAAATCAAATTTTAATACTAATAACAATGATAATGATGGTAATTATATTATTGACGATAATAATGATAACAATAATAATATTAATAATAATAACAATAGCAACAACACACTTTGCCATTTAGCAGTGGATAGAAAAATTGGTTTGCCCTATACGTCACAACTTAATTTAGTTTATGAACAGCAGCTATGTAATCATTCTAATTGACATTGTTTTATTTTTTGCAGTGGGAATAAAAGATTGACCTTTTCATCCTTGCTTAAATATTGTCAAGTTCTATGATGAATGTACTTGGAAACCTCGAGTTTCAAATGATATTTTATAACCAGTTGACTCCAGGAATGCATTACGAAATATTATCATGTAATCAATACACAATTACTGTAAGCAGTTGCTTAAATGTTTTGCACAGCCTGGTCTAAAATTTTCTGTATGGTCAGAGTTTCGGTCAAATGTATTTTGATATATATATACCCATTATTATTTGGCTCAGTTTGACTGTAGAGACATATTAAAAAGAGAGAGAAAAATATAAAGAATGCCGACCATTCAAATATGGGGAAAATAAACGAAATGGCAGGATGTTGCACAATACACATAATACACATGTTTTCCTCAACCAAACATCATTTCTTAACTTCAGTAGTCATTTCATTTTAGACTTTAAACTGAGATTTAGTCTTATTCAAGCCGTGTCCTCAAATATACTTACAGATCATCATATGGAAACTATTGTAATTCATTACATCTATGTATAGTACTTTTACAAGATTTGCAAATGTTTTCACATGTTTTAGTCTCATTTATTTATATAAATCAAAAGCAACAAATGAAGAAGAAAAAAAAATCTTCTTTTCAAGTTTCGAGTTTTCAGTGATAGTATGAGACGATTTGAGATAAAAAGTGTAGAGATCAAAGGATAGGTCTACAGGACACTTCAGGCGGTTGTTTGAGAGGGGAAAAAAGAAGGAAATATAAAAATATAATTCGAGTAACTAATGAGAGAGGGGGGAGAGAAAAATATTTTTTAAATATTTTTTCTTCATTATCTTTCCTTTAAAGAGAGAGAGAGAGAGAGAGAGAACAAATGCGGAGGGGGATAGAGCAACCGCGAACTAAACAAAAGAGAGAGAGGTTTAATAATAGAGAGCAAAAGAAAGACTAATTATTATTCATTCGTTATTTGGTACAGAATGTTGTACAACGGCGAGCAGTACACGGGCATGCGTATTGCGCGTCTACTGCCTTACTCATTAAATAATTCATAAGGCACAAGGTCGGCAGATACGAAAGAAATATTCGCGTGCGGCCTATCATAATAAATTGACTTTCACTTGGCTGGTTCAGCTCATTCAGTCATCAATGATTGCTATATAGATACATATATATTTGTCAATAACCGGAGAGGAAGAAACGAGAGATTAAATCGAGATGTCGACTCCAGGAGTCAAATCCACGGGATCATGTTGCAGCAGGTCCTTGAAACAAAAATTAACAATAACTGCCGTCTATCTACTCATCAGTGCTGGTGCTCTAACTTATCTTGCCCTTTGGCTATTTTCGAATTATGGCAGCTCAACAGGTAGGTCTTATTCCTATAGGAAAAGAGCATTGATTTATATCTTTTAAAACCTGATATATGTTGCCATGACTTCTGGCCTACGATATGCTCGCCGGTTTTTATTTCGAAACTGACCAATCTTCGATAATACTCTTTGGTAAAGGTGAGGTCATTATTGGCATTCTTTGAATTTGTTTAATTTAGGGTAAATTTGGTGATTTCTCACATGCCGTTTTGGGATATGATTCTAACGGGACTTGGCAGCACTGCAAGTATTACGAGCATGGTTACATTCTCCTGCTATAATGTGTCCCAATAGTCATAAAAGTAGTTGCTGCCACGTAAGACTTGTGCTGGGACATGGCAACATTGCAAGTTTTACAAACATGGTTACATTCTCCTGCTATAATGTGTCCTAGTAGTCATAAAAGTAGTTGTTGCCACGTAAGACAAATGCATATATTATGGCTCGTCCTACCTGGCAACGCGTATGATGTGCAATTTGCATTCTCAAGGTTTCAAGGTTTCAAGGTTTCTTTTATTTTCCACATAATATAACAAAATCAAATGAACATGCAATACATACAAAGATACAACAAATAATTATACAATTATTGTTCAAATAAGTAATTTAAGATTGGCACATTGGTGAAAACATAGTGGAGGAGTCTATTAAAAAAGCATGGCTTGTATTTTATAGACCCCTTGAGAATAAAAAAGGTTACAAGTGCTCTGTAATATAAATTTAAAAAATATGTATAAATGCTTAGGTAATCCTACACCCGCCCCCCCCCCCACGCTACAAAACAAAAGGTTGTCTTTAACATTGGTGTATACAGATAATTTCTACAGATGTCGGAAATAATAGCAAATGATGATCTTTCTAGCAGAGAAGAGAGAGAGAGAGAAAATAAGAAAGAGAAAGTGGAACATGAAGCATGAAGGAAGAAGGACGGGGACATTACACACTATGGTTACTTTTGCAATGTTTTGATATTATCTTACTACTACATTCTGCCAGTGGAAATACAATGCTTCGAAGCAGGGACTTGGCAACACTGCAAGTATAACAAACATGGTTGCATTATCCTGCTATAATGTGTCCCAGTAGTCATAAAAGTAGTTGTTGCCACGTAAGAAAAATGCTGGGACACGGCAACATTGCAAGTATTACAAATATAGTTACATTCTCCTGCTATACACGAACCCGATATCGCCTCAAGCTCCATATCCAACGCTAGCGGCGGCTAGCGTCCGCCATTACAGGGGCGCTTCCTTCTACACGAAACCCACGCATCACTTACAACAGCATACGTTCGCTACAAGTACAGTATCCAATCGATTCGCTCGTTATTAGCTTCAATTTTTACATCTTGTAGATAAAATAAAGCGCTTGTGCACTAAGGGATATCGTCATTTAAAAGGATTTCTGGCTGATAGGGCCACTCCCCCTCCCCTCCCCCTCCCTCTCTCTTCCCCCCTCCCTCTCTCTCTATACCTCCCATTCCTCTCTTTCTCTCTCATACAGCCCATACGTATCTCAGGGATGTACAAATGCATTCATTCCATTTCCTATTTATGTATTTTGATATTTGATGACGTACTAGTGTGCCGTATTGCTCCATTTTGAACAAGAATATAACGTAATGGCCAACGTTTAATTCAATTGGAGTGAAAGAGGGAATTTCCAGAATCAAATTTTAGAAGAAAGATTTGAATTCTAACATGTATATAGTCAGAGTATAATGCATGCGCTCCTGAGTTTAAGGGACCTATCGAAATGACACAATATTTTGGTTGAATTAGCCCTATATTTAAGGTCACTTTTTCCATCTAATGAAAATCACCCCATTATTGTTAAAAACTAAGATACAACTTCTTTGTCCCCCTTTATTTAAAGTTATCCCATTCGTCATATATCAACCCCCACTGTTAAGTGAAAGAGGCTTACATAACCATATAGGCATAAACATGCTTATACTTTATATATTAAAATAATAAAATATGTAATTTTTTAAACTTTCTTTCCTTATAGCCATTCGCCACCACACCTCCCCCCTTCCATCCACAAACGCATCCACTCACACCCTTTTTCTCACAAACATCCTTTCCAACTGAACTATTACAAACATGGTTACATTATCCTGCTATAATGTGTACCAGTAGTCATAAAAGTAGTTGTTGCCACGTAAGACTTGTGCTGGGACACGGCAACATTGCAAGTATTACAAACATGGTTACATTATCCTGCTATAATGTGTCCTGGTAGTCATACAAGTAGTTGTTGCCACGTAAGAAAAATGCTGGGACACGGCAACATTGCAAGTATTACAAATATAGTTACATTCTCCTGCTATACACGAACCCGATATCGCCCCAAGCTTCATCTCCAACGCTATAGCGGCGCTTTATTCCGATTCCATAGTTTACACAGTCCAATGTCTTTCCAAAATTATGTCTGGTGTAAGTGTTCTCCCCAGCATTCTAATGTTCTAACTGATACGAGAGCATTTTCCAGGGTAAATCATTTCAGGAATCCCGCCGACCATCACAGACTCGCTCAGTTAGGAGGGTAATAGGAGCATTTTCATCGAAAATATGACTGTCGGAATTCCATCGCTACCCCTGCTTTGCTCAGCTCAGCGGAGGCTACGTATTCTTAGGCCTAGGATTTTTAAAAATCCAGTACTTCCCCATTAAAAAAATCCTCAATAGCGACTGACTGGGTAATTTTTGACCCATATCGATGGACATACTAGCTGGCAACTGCAATCCCACTTCCAGCACCTGCAACCACGAAAGCAAAAGGCAACTATCATGGGCCCCCAATTTACAAGTTGTGCTTCACAGAGGTCCAAAGCCATTCGCTATTGTAATACACAATATTTGTAATGATTGGCCTAAATAAAGTTCAATCGCAAATCAGTTGGTGAAATAACCCTTTTATTGTCGTTCTCAAACCCTCCTATTCAGAATCATTTTCCAATTTTTTTAATCATAGAGATGTGGAAACGCTGGCTATAGTATATGAATGGTAGTGTGTAAACTTCACGGCCGGGAAGCCCACCAGCTATGGCGACGATGTAATAGGGCGTCCTTTCGTAGGCAGTCGGTCGGATTCATGTATAACGTGTCCTAGTAGTCATAAAAGTAGTTGTTGCCACGTAAGACAAATGCATGTATTATGGCTTTTCCTACCTGACAACGCGTATTATGTGCAATTTGCATTCTGCCCGTGAAAATTGATTACATCATTTTATATTCGCCCTGCTCGCTGTTTTTTAGGAACCGCCTCAACGATGATACTTTTTGAGCCAATAACATTTACTCCTTCAAGGTGACGTCAGTTCAGAAGAAGTAATGAAGCCAGTGTCCCGCGTGCTCGATTGAGAACCCCAAAGATTTTTCCGTTCACTGCAGAAATAGACCACTTTTATTGTTATAACGTTTTCCAAAATTTATATGTCTTTATTGTTCACATCTGAAAAGGTTTATTGTCCCTATAGTAATCCATTTATTTTATGGAATGTCTTCTTTTTATTTTGCTTAACACATTTTATTTTGTGAGAATTTTTTTGCAAATATGCTGTTTGCTTATATAAGTAAATGTGTGGTGATAATTTAGTAGAAGAATGTAGAAGAGTGTAGAATCTACTTTTGATCATTACCAGAACTCGAGATAACCATTAAGATTTTGCTATTCAAACTTCTTTACAGGAAAGTTGGCATCTCTGACGCAGTACCGGATATTGGAAAACAAATCTAGTAATTCTGGAGGTCTTCTGGGCTTGTTCGATTTGTCAAATGTTAAGGATAACCTAAAGAACATTTTCATGTTTGAGCCTGCGATCGACCAATCCAGCTTTAAGACGCAGATGGTGGGGCTAGACAAGGTCGTTGCAAAGTACAGGACAGGAAACAAAGGAAAAGTACAAGATATCGGAGCCTTACCTCAAGCATGTCACGGTATGTTGTTAATAACATATTAAATTTACTTTTGATGCAGTTCAGAGTTACTGTTCAATTACATTCATCATAGTATTACAATATGACCATAATGACAATATACCATTCTAAGCTACAACTTTAACTAGGCAGCTCCAGGCTATTCTATAAAAAGCTATTTACAAAGTCATACTATCTACGATTCTAATTTACAATTACAAGATGAGATTAAAAGGAAATCCAACCTTAACAGACAATTACTCTAAACGAAAGCAGGCAAATCAGAGAAGACAGGTGAAAGTTTCAATTAAATCGGACAAAAAGTAAGAAAGTTATGAACCTTTTCAAAACGAAAAATGGACTTTCTACAAAAGTAAGAATTAAATCGGACAAAAGGAAAATTTTCTATCAATCAGGTCCCCCAAAAGTCACAAATTCTTTCAATAAGTTCACAAAATTACTATTTCAAGTTTAAAATTATGCCACCAAGTGTGTCATATTTCAGGCTTGTATGCACAAATTTTGAAAATCTGCAGACTATAATGAAAGAATATGTTAGACGGTTTGACAAATGTCATCCAAGGTTCGCCATACAAGGTTTGCAAATGTGTAAACCTTCCCCGACAGTAAGGGTTGGAATTTTGAAACCTTCCTGACATCAGGTTTTTGTCGAACTCTGCACACCTTTCCAACATCAAATTGCAAATTGGAAATTAACAATGAATGATTGTCGTTTTGAAGAAATGATATCTGGAATATCTTTACATTGATGATTCTCTTAGCTATTTTTATTTATTAAGCATACATACGGTATATTCAAATAAACTGAAATTTTGACAATCTACATTTTAATTTTAATTCAAATCTTTATTCAACCTTCATAAAACAATTTACAATGACAATATACAATAGAATGGTTAGGACCCCTAGTAAGCAGAATTCTGCTTGTGATCGGGGTCCTGTCACAAACAAGAACAAGATAATGAACATAAATAATAAAAGCAGCACGTACACACTAACACACACACATTCATAACGAAGGTATCAAAGAAAGAATAGAAAAGAGCGAAAAAATAGGATAGAAAAAATAAAAGTAGAAGAAAGAAGGAAAGAGAAGTACCTACTCAACCATAGATATCATTGTACAAAAAATACCTTTTTATATACATAGATTTAAATATGTTCATTGAAAAAAATGGTTGTATAGTCATGATTCAATTAACTCCATTCGCGTACCCCAACAAAATTAATGATATAGAATTTCAAAAATACTTTTCCCTCGCTTACTTCCTCCTTACCACGGAGTATCTAATGTGTATGTGTATGCCTCGATCATAAAAAATATAATCACTAATATCGCTGAAATTGTTCTGCTCCTTCCCTTTCTTCTTCATCTTCTTCTCCCTAGTTTTAGTAGTAGTAGAAGTAGGAAAAGCAGCAGTATCATAATAATTCTAATTAGTATCATTATTATTATTGGTGTTGTTATTATTATAGTCAGTATGGTAATTATTATCATTAATATTATTGTTGTTAATATTGTTATTATTCTTATAATTATTATTATTCTTCTTCTTATCCTTATTACCATAATTATCTTTTGCAATACGTCATTTGCCCGTATGTTTGCTGATTCGATTTAAAACACACATTGTAAGTATGTCTATAAATGTAAAAATTAAAAGATAACAACTAAACAAAACAAAAACTGAAACTGATTTTTGTTTTAATGTTAAATAAAAGTTTGCATTATTTCTAATGATGACTTTCTGTTTTCTAGGACCCTTGGGTATAATAATCTGTATGGTTGCCATAAGGTAGGTGATGGACGTGAGCGCTGGGCCGTTATAATGAAAACGAATCAAGAAATATTGGAATTTTATGGAATACTATCATTTGCAACAACATGAAACGAAAATTAAGCATCTAATAACTTCAGCTGTATGATTGGTTATGATTAAAATTTGAGTCATTTCAAGTATCAAAATAAGGCCGTTGCCATTGAAACTGAATGTTAAAGAACTTGTCTTTGAACCCCCACCCTCCCCCCAAACAAAAATGAACCTAATCAATACAAGGAAACGTTAAAATATATGTTTTAAATAAAGTAAAATAGGACAAAAAAATAAGAGAATCGATCATGACAATAGACAATATGTCATAAATTCATCTCTTTAAGTTTATCATTATTTGCATCTAGCTGGCTCGAGTTTTGCTTGGGTATTTGGTACTGGGGGATTAACATGGAAAAAATGAACTTATTCATTCTAGTTCTAATGTTTTCTGACTGTTTTCAAGACATAATCATGTTTGTCGATCATAGATCTATCTAGCGTTATGTCTGATGATAATGTTTAGGGAATAGCTATCTAAGTCAAAGTTAAATCAAAGTCGGTCAATGATAGAGCATATCTTGAAGTATCTCAATCAAAAAAGGGTACGGGTTTGGCCAGACACGATGGAGCTACGGCCACAGAAAGAAAGCGATTTTTAGAATTTTAAGGGCGCTATTTTGAAGGGCAGGTTATACACCGCAGATAAAAGAACAGATTTAGACTATCAAGAGGAGTTTGTTAAAAGTCTGTAGCATCAAGGATAGTGGAGATATGAAGGAGGAAATAAAGGCCCTAAAACGGACCAGAAACGGACAAAATGATCTTAAATTATTAAACCCGGTACTGATGATCATTTGCTGCCATTTGATTGCCATGTGAAAATAGTACCAAATTCTCATTTATTGTCTTCAAATTGTTCAAAAAGCATTGTAGAGGCGATGAACAAATACGAATAGTAATACAACGTCGTTAATTATGAGAACGTTCACTTCTATCTCTCTCTCTCTGCTACATAATCCGAACAATGTAATCAACCGAGCGGAACTAACTGTTATACGAATTTCTTAATGAGTCGCGAAATATTAATTTGGTGACTCAGCTGATGCGGACCAGAAACGTACAAAATTGCGCCTGGGCGGTTACGCATGAGTGATTTCGGAAAACAAAGAGTCAGAAAATCGGGATAGAGGAAGGGACCTCAGATAGGGCTCACAAGCACAGCGTGCAAAGCGAATGGGATTTGGGTGAATGAAGAACACGTCATGACGCGTGCTGTGGCCCAAAAGGCTATCCATACTAATATAACCATGCAGGGTATAAAATGGCGTCTAAAATGCCCCCCTTGACAGATTTTCAAAATCCGGCTTCGAGATGCCCTGCGATTGGCTACGCAGAATATGCTTGCAAAATTTCAAGGGGGGAAAAAATGGAACGGGGGCGAAAGGCGTTCTGAAAAATGACGTCATAGCCAACACGTATTATAATTGTGTGCGGAAACCCAGTAATACAGACACGCCAAGAAACGATTTTTTTAAACCTTTGACGGCATTTTGGGGTAATACAAAAATACTAAAGAATATTTTGTTAATTGAAATGACTCAAATTTTAATCAGATTATAATCAAACAGACATCTGAAGTTATTAGATGCTTTCTGTTTGTTTCATCCTAATTTCATGGTGTTGAAAATCATAATATTCCCTTAAATTCCAATATTTTTTGATTCGTTTTCATTATAACGGCCCAGCGCTCACGTCTACCACCTACCTATATCACCCAGACAAATTATTGTACCCGAAGGTCCTATAAAACAGAAAGTAATCATTTGAAATTATGCAAACTTTCATTTAACTCATCAAATTGTAAACAAGTTCATGATTTGTCCATTTTAATCATTCAGTACTAAATAACCAAGCAAAACTCGAGCCAGATGCAAATAAGGGTAAGCTTAAAGATAATAATTAATATAAGTATAAGTATAATCATTTATTATCCATTTTCAGGAGATTTGGTTTCCACTGGTCACAAAGGAATACGATACAAACATATAAATAAAATATTACAGGACAATGAAAAACATACACATATGATAAACATATATAATGAATGAGGTAATAAATGAGTAAGCCAAGATATATAGGGTGGTAATAGAGATAATATCAGATTCCATTTTACAAAATATGAAGCTGAATTATTTGATATGATTATTCCATAGTAAATCTTAAAATAATAATAAATACATAAACTATTATTATTTATTATTATTATTATTATTATTATTATTATTATTATTATTATTATTATCAATTGCCATTTTCAGTAGTATAATTATTACCGACATCAATATTATTGCTAACTTTATTGATGTCACATAATTACTGGCTTAATCGGTAATTGATAGTTTGATGCAAGATTCATGGCATATGTTTGACATTTATATTAATACATTGACATGGTAAATACATAGTCGTCAAACACGTCTTGCTTTATGCCTTAGTCACACCTTTGCGTATTTGGCTTGCGTATTGCTGCGTTTCTATGGCAAGCCGTTTTAACATTTATTCCTATTTCTTGATATCTAGAATTACCATTGCTTTACAACAGAAAATCATTTCTTGATATCAAGAATTAATTTATTGACATCAAGAAGTAGGAATAAATGTTAAAACGCAGCAATACGCAAGCCAAATACGCAAAGGTATGACTAAGGCATTAAAATTGAACAGATGAATGGAGTCGGGGACAAAGGATCTTTGGAAATGTGCACGTTGACTTCGTGGTGTGCACAGGCGTATTCCAGATCTGTTATAATTGAAGTGCTCATTCAGTGGGTGCGAGGGTCATGCATTATTTTTTTTTTTGGGGGGAAAGGGCATTTTTCTGGCACAGATCTTCTATGGATGGTAGATCGGCTCCTGTGATACGTTTTCTGCCTTTCTGGGACGTTCGAGCATTTTCTTGGCAGCAATTGTGGCGTTTGCATAATAGCAAATTAGGTTAAAGGTTAGGACACTCTGAATTAGGAACTTAAAGAACAGTTCTATCAACTTACTATCTACCCTTTTTTATTACCCTAACTAAGTATAGTCTCTGGTTGGCTTTCTTTTGGATTTCTACAGTGTTCTTAGTCCAATCAAGTGACTTTGAGACAGTAGTACCTAAATACCTATACTCTGTAACTTGTTCTACAGAAGAACCATTTATCAAAATCGGGGAATGATTGATGGGGTTTCGACGAAAATCAATTATCATCTCTTTTGTTTTCAGCCTCGGTCACAAATGCCATTACGAACTGCTACGAACGCCGTACGAACGATTTTCAGACAATGGAAATTCGGGAAGACAATGGAAAAAGAGGGAGATTCGTACGAAATTATCGTTCGTACGAACCTTTGTGACCGTAGCATTAGTTACGTTTAGTTTCAGGAAGTGGTCATTGCACCATCTTACAAACTCATCTTTAGCCTTAAAGCCCAAGTCCACTCCGATTTTCAAAAATTATAACATGTTGTAAATAAATCAAGGGTTAAAACTGCCAAATATCACGGGCGTACTTCAATCAGGTGATTTTTAAGAGCGATTTTTGTTTCGGGTATTTCGAGCAAAACATTTATATTGCTGTACGGATGTGACGTATGCTCCTCACAACGAAAGTGCCAGCGGTATACATTCTGACAATAGGCTTTTTTCGTAATGTAACCAAATTTAATGCATACGTCTTTGTGAAGTGCCTCTATACAAACTATTTCATTCACCTGATAAGAATAATAGTGTTTCATTATTCTTATCAGGTGAATGAAATAGTTTGTATCGAGGCACTTCACAAAGACGTATGCATTAAATTTGTTACATTACGAATCTGTGTTGTGAGGACCCTACGTCACAACCGACTCGCTCATTAACTTGTTTTTTGCTCATTAAAAAAAAATTATTAAAAATAAATCTGAGCACCATTTTCCAAAACCAAGTTATATTTGGGCTTTTTAGATTTTTTTGTCTATCTAATCAGCTCAACTTTTCAGTGGAGTGGACTTGTACTTTAACGTATGGGTCTACATCTTCAGAATGGTAACCTGTGCTAACAGTATCATCCGCATATTTGATAGAAATTCCATAGACAGTCACTTGTGTAGAGGGAGAAGAGTGCAGGGGAGATGACACAGCCATGGGGGGGGGGGCCCTGTATTCACAATTCTTGGACAGGATAAGACTTTACCTAAGACCACTCTCTGTGGTCTGTCAATTAAAAAACTCTGTATCCACAGACTTAACTGGCCAGGGTGGAACATCCATATCAATGAGTTTGTCTATCAAAAAGGTAGGGGATAATAGTGTTGAAAGCACTAGAAAAATCCACGAAAGTGGATCTTACATAGGTCTTAGCAATGTCTAAATGGGCATATACCTTATGTAGTTATGGTAACACTGCGTCATCAACTCCTTTCTTACATCTGTATGCAAACTGCATGGGGTCAAAGTAGGGGGTAGTGTATTTAAGAAGGTACTTCATCATGATATTTTCGAAACATTTCATGGCACTACAAGTGAGTGAGATTGGTCGAAGATTATTAAGCTCCTTCACTTTCTTTTCTTTAGGAATTGGTCTTTAATATCAAGGATGTTTTCCAAAGAGTCGGGATGTATCTCCTTTCCAGTGAATGTTGGAAAAATTCATTAAATACCCCGGCTAACTGATCCCTACAAAGCTTCAGCACTTTGTTACAGATACTGTCAGGCCCCGGGGCTTTATTAGTTTGAAGTGCCCCAAAACATCGCCTAACATCATGTTCAGAGATGTACATTACATTTTCAGATTCACTTAACATTTGCCTTAGTCTGCGTGTAACTACGTCATTTTCAACTGTAAACTTGTTATCATATCTACAATAAAAGTCATTCAGTTCATCTACAAAGTCCTGTGTTATGTCAAATCCCAGAGTCTTGGGCTTTTGTTTATACCCAGTGATCACCTCTATTGTTTTCCAAGCAGCAGCAGGTTTGTTATTTCGAAAGTTATTTTCGAGCTTGTTTTTATAAGACATTTTGCAAGAGTCAACTAAGCGTTTAATTTCCCTTCGTACCTCTTTAACACGCGTCTTGTTACCGTTGATGAGTGCACCATTCTTAACCTTCAGCAGGTCCCGAAGTTCATTTGTAACCCATGGCTTATGTCGGGAAACATTTTAAACGTTTTACGGGGTATAATCGTGTCGACATAACTTGTAATCGCATCAGTGGCTTCGTCTAGTGAGCTCGCTGAGTTGAACAATGGATACCAGTCCGTACAGTCAACGGCTGATCGGAGTTCCTCCGTTGAGTCATCAGTCCACGCGTACCGTTGCTTAGTGACGGGCCGGCTTCTTTTCAACTTTTGCTTGTAAGCCGGTAGCAGTCGGATGTTTTGGTGATCGGACTTTCCTGGACGATAACACGGTTTTCCAACGTATGCTTTTGGAATGTTACCATAGCACATATCTAGAGCAGCTCCATTTCTTGTTGGTATGGCAATATATTGTTCAAACGTGGCGAGTACACCGTTCAAGCGACATTGGTTAAATTCACCGATTATGAATGTGGGGGTATCAGGGGACAACGATGCATGATGGTTTACTTTAGCAGCTAGTAATTCACTGGCAATTTCAACATCAGCACGAGGGTGAATGTAGACCACAGTAATGAATATCTGGGGGAATTCACGGGGAAGATAGAAAGGTGAGAGTCCCACTGTAATGAGTTCAATATCGGGCAGACAAACGACATCCTTGACATTCCAAGTTTTACACCACTTTTGGTTGATATATAGACATACGCCTCCTCCTTTGCTTTTCCCTGACTGTTCTGTTCTGTCTCCTCTTACTACATCAAAATGTGGAATATCAATAACATTGTCGGGAATACTTTCTTTCAACCGTGTTTCTATGAATGCCAATAAACAAGAATCTCGGTATTCGTCCATGTATCTAGTTAGTGTTTCAAGTTCTTCCATCTTATTAGGCAACGAGCGTACATTCCCCAATATTATTGTAGGGAGGGCTGGTTTTGTTCATCTCTTTTCTCAGCCTTGTCCTTATTCCGCCTCTTGCCTCTCTTACGTGGCTTGATCTCGGATGGAAAGTCCTCATATCCGACGGGTCGAGCATCCCCCGTGGCGCCGCGTAGGTTGAGTATCTCAGTCCGTGTGTATACAAGGCTATTCAGTTGGTGTTCGACTTCCATGGTAAAACCAGTCAAAAACACCGATGCAATGATCATAAATATCCAAAAAGGTAGCCATGGCCAATCTTACAGATATGGGAAACATGATGAAGGTCACAGTGCACTCACAAAATAAGACAAAATAGTGAAAATAATCCAAAAGATGAGAAGAACAAATCCAGTGGCGGTCGCCACTGAGCGGCGCCCTAGAATCTCCCTAGAATAACATACTGTATTGTCTATTGTCATGATTGTATTCTCTATCAGTTATTTCTTCTTTATATTTTACTTTAATTTAAAATATGTATTCGAGTGTTTCTTCTTTTCTCTTGATTATATTTCAGCAACGAATTGAGAGTTTTGGTAGACATCTTGAATGTAGTATAGCAATCAATCCTGGGCACATGACGCATTGAAAAAAAAATAATCAGGATAATAAGGATCAGAATGATACCACTACTACAAAGCCTACTAATATATATATATCTGTAAATAAACGCTTTGAGAGGTCCTGCCGTCCTGAAAAGCGCTCTATAAGAACGAACTATTTGTTATTACTACTACCAGGGGGGTGATTCACTAACTGGGAACGATATCGTTCCTAAGAGCAATTTTTGGGATTGATTTCAATCCCAGCTTAAAATCGATTCTACCTGACTGGTTCACTAAATCGCTTTTAGGCTGGGATCAATCCCAGCGTGAATAATCATGCGCGCATATGAATATTCATGTACGCGATCGATCCAACCAATCAACAGACTCAAATTTTGGTCCCTGGGCATCAATCAATCGCGTAGCCGATCGACATAACGATAATTAACTAGCTATCGTCGCTTAATATGTCAATGACGTTCATTTCTATGTTGATTTCGTGTTAAAATTTGAAGAAAGCCGAGTGAAATTTTGCATAAGACATGACAAAAATCATTCATGACTGTTTCATGTAGCAGTGTGAGGATTCATACGATTTTCTGTGGGTATAGCTTGTCTTTCTTTATGCCTGTTTCTAGTAAAATGCCGGATTTAACGTAGAGTCTAGACTAGGGCCTAGATCTACGTAATGTACGTAAGTTAGACCTACCGTCCCCATGCAGCTAGCATGTAGCAGCAGCAGTCTTGATGTGGTATTCTCGAAAGCGGACTAACTTTAGTCTTTAGTGTTTTACTTATTATGTTGTTGGCACTAAGAGTTAGGCCTACCCTATCGTAGTATAAATCAAAACGATTCGATATATCACTTTAACAGTGACTAACAATATCTATCTTCCTCTTGTTTGCTCTAATTTAACTGCAGTTTGACACTGACAGTTTTGTCTTTGTCTGACTTTGCCAGAAAGTGCCGCTAAGACGAGAGTACTAGAGTAAGACTAAGAGTGATCCGGATCACTCTTAGCCTTAATAGCGATTTTAAAGCTAAAATCAATCCCAAATGCTTTAGTGAATCAGTTCCTAGGAGCGATATTGCTCTTAGGGGTGATATTGAGCCTAAGAGCGATTTTATCTCATTTGGGATCGATTTTAGCTGTTAGTGAATCACCCCCCTGTACTACTTACTACACTACTGTCATTGTTGATTATGCTGATAATGATAATGACAATAATAACTATAATAATCATCATCATCATCATATTCATGATGTTCTTACTCATAATAATAACAATAACAATAATAATACTGGTAATAACAATGACTGATAATAATTACAAAAATATAAATAGTCTCACCAACAACAATAATAATAGTTAAAATAATCATTATTATTATTATGATACTGCTGATATTACTACTACTACTACTATTACTACGAGGAAGAAGGAGACAGAAGAAGAGGAGGAAAAGAAAAGAGAGAAGAAGAATTACTTTAGCGATATTAGTGATTATTTTCTCTATTATCAAAGCATACACATGCACATCACTGTGAACATGACTGACAAAGAAAGAGGACAAAATATACAATTCCTCATTCTACCCTCAACAATTATTGCTGTGGTAGACAAAGGAACATCCCTTCACTGCTATTATGTAAAATAAGTAGAACAGGTGAGTATGCATGTGACAAGCTGTTCTACACATTTTTACATGTGCAGTGAAGGGATGTTCCTTTGTCTACCACAGCAATTGCTGAGGGTAGAATGAGGAATTGTATATTTTGTCATCTTTCTTTGTCCATCATGTTCATAGTGACAGGAAAGTAAGAGAGGAAAAAGGAAGGCAATGGCGAAGAGAGAGAGAGAGAGAGTATGGCCCGGGTTCAAATTCAGTTTTCTTTAAATGTTTAAGCTGCCATGTGATTGCCATGTAATACTACATAGAAAAGTACCTCAATGTTGTTTATTGTTGTAATTAAATTATTGGCTTGCACCCAGTAGATTAAATTAATGTGCTCGATCTTGTGATTGACAACGAGTCAGAAAAGGTGCAAGTCAGACATTTCTTTACAACAACTGAAACTTCTTCCAGGAAGCCTAGCATTAAAAGATGTTGTTCATTCAAATAGCATTGTAGAGACGATGAACAAATAAGAATAATAATACATCGTCGTTAATCGGGATAATTTTCACTTCTATCTCTCTCTGCTAATTCCTGCAAATAGCGAAATCAACCGAATGGAATCAACAGTATAACGAATCATCATGAGCTCCGAATGAGTAAATTGCTACTCCATGTCATGGTTGTATTAAAGAGCAACAATGGCGAATAGTTGGTGCTCAATTTTAGCAACAATCATTGCTAAGATCGCTTTGGGTACATAAAGCTAGATAAAATTATAATCTACAAAATTGATATTGTCTTGAAAACATTTAGAAAACATTGGAAATGGAATGAATAAGACATAAATGAGATCATGGCAGCCGAGGATGACGAACTTAATTTGACTTTGACGAACTTGGATGCGAAATGATTAAATTGATTGGACAAAGTTATATTAAAAAATGAATGACCAAAGGCGAAATTGACTATGAAATGTGCAAGATTAGAAAGTGTCGGGACAAAATTGAATTAAACAAAGTATGAAATTTTATTGAAAAAGTGTTAAAATGGACGGGAAAACCTGAATGTACATGGTCGTTAATCGTGAAAATATTCACTTCTCTCTCCCTCTCTGCTAAATCCTCCGAACACAAGTTGGAAACATTTACAAACAAAAATCCCCTCATTATGAAGGTTGAAGCAGAATGTTGATACTATTAGGTTGAAAACAATGTAAAAACTTATTTATCAGCTTCTGAATATCCAAATGTCATTATAGAGCACTTGACTCTCGTGCAAAAAGGTTCGTTCCTTATCAGTGCTACTGCTTACATCCTTGGGCAAGGTGTTTTGCCAACATATTCCCTCTCGACCCACGTGTACCTGGCAACGATGGAGTAATAATATTTGCAAGGCCAGCAGGAAGAGCAGTATTAATAATGATATAGCTATACCTTGGCTAAAGTAGACCAAATTTTCATAGTCATGTGATCACAATTCTCATACTTTTTCTGTTTATTTTGCAAGGCAAGAGTCGGGAACAATAATAGCGACTAATCAACAGCGCATACAGATGTATCAACCGCTATGAATACATAGTAATATTTATATCATTACATCGTCTTTTTCATGTGATATTGACCCATCCTAGGTTTCACTATAAGACAAGTACATACGGTTAAAGAAAATATCAAATCTAGTTTCTTGTCGTATTAAAAGAATAACGAACAACATAATTTCATCTTCCCTATTAAGTTCACGTTAAAGTATTATACCAAGTTGTATTGTTTTGTCAGACTCATCAACAGCATGAGATGATTATGCCAGAAGGTTATCAACAAGCGTGGTGGATACATAGCAGTATGAAATTAATGATGGATAGCTGGTTGAAGGTGTCTCAGTGAAACGAATCAATTACATTACTTTCCTAAATCGTAATACATAGCTATGTTTAGTTTTCTCATATTGAAAGTGTGAATGTGTCCAATAAGAAAACACGTGTATGCTAGATCTGTGACCCTTATTATTAATTATTCTGATTTTTGTTCTCTTCAATCATCCAAAGGTCCTTTCTCATGTACCACGAAACCGATATGCCCGGAATCTGATATGCCAGGACTAGGTAAGAAATTGCATCAGTTTACCAAGACAATACGGGATTACAGAGGGAATACGGAACAGTGTGTTTACATAAATAAAACAGGAATACGGGGGGAGGAGGAATTTTGTCATAGAGAATACTTCAATATAAAGGGAATGCATGACAAAGTGAGTTTGGGACAGAGTGAACGCGGGACAGAGGGAATATGGGATAGACGTGACAGAGGGGATGGATACTGGGATTACTGGATAGGAGCAATACGAGGACAGGAGGGATGCCGAATATAAAGGGATTACGGGGCAGAGGGAATACTGGCACAGAGTGAATACAGAGGGAATTTTGAGTATGTTGATGAATAAATAACATTTTTTCAGTTGAAGATTAATTGTTTTGTTTTTTACTCGCTCGCTCGCTTCGCTCGCTGGCAAAATTTAGAAACGGGGAGGTTTCAGAAAGTTGCATGAATACCCCATATAATGATTCAGGCAACTCACGGTCTGAAGATCGTCATATTCTTGCAGCAAGGTACGCGAATATAATTATCTAGTACGTTTATATCGCAAAATGTTGTTTTTTCCCCGCTCTCTTCACCCGGTCGCAAAATTGAAAACAGGATGATTCCTTCGGGTATCTGAATATATGATTTTATATCGTATTATACTGATGACAAAATATAAATCTAACATATTATATTATAAGAGCAAATTGGAAATGAGTGATAAATCTTGTATTTTACTGACTAAAATATTTAAACATATGCTTTATAATGTGCTAAGTTATTTGGAAATTTCACGCGTTTTGTTATGTCACTTTAAACTCACATGATTTTAAAACATTGCTCATTTTTTTCTTCTTATCACGCCACTTCGTAAAATATATTTATTTCTCTACATGAAGACAAGACTATCGAAAAGAATAAGAATGCTAATTAATCATTAACGCATGAACAATATGCAACTAAATATTCCGATGAACTACTTTATGATCAAGTGAAATACTTTATGAATAAATTGTTTTCCTCAAGGCTTTTTATTTAATGATACCAACATGTATTTCCTGTTATACAGTTGGACAGAGAAAACTGAATTTGAGCGACATACCAGCAGCCCATGCAGAGAGACACATTTTTGGACCCTCTGCGGGAAAAGTTCGGACCGCTGTGAAACGAGCCAATGAGATTCTTCTTAAGAAACTCGTCGATCCCAAGACTGGAAACATCACTCACGTTGATTGGCTCTTCGATCAAGTCCTTGACCCGGAAGCAATGAATATAAGCAATTATTGGTATCTTCCGGGTGGTCATTGGAAACCAATGAATTGTTTACCGAGATGGAAGGTAAACATGGTTATGATTTCTTAAGTGAGTTGTGCCGTCAAATATAAACTGACGACAGATTTGTCGATTTAAAAACTTCACCCCTGAATTATGAAATTTTCTTTTATTAAACTGTTCATTTTAGTTCAATGAGTTTATATCTCCTCCTCATCCGATCTTACGCTTCCTCGTCTTAAACTCTAATTTTAAGATATAATAGAAAAATTGGGACCTACAGATAGGAGAACGAATCGTTTGTTTACAAAAGCGAGAGCATTAACATTCTCAATAGTTTATGGCCGTGAAGTGCAGTGGGGTGGATATGGTGCAAACTGTGCGTGAGTGAATCCGATGACCGGGGTAATAGTAAGCCGTTTAGAGTAGGTATTTCGTATTAAGTACTATATATATATATTATTAAAATAAAATGAACGGTTAGGTTTTTTTAGTGGGAGACGGGGTGGACACCATTAGCTCAAAAATAGTCAAGATGTTCGTTCTCCCCCATCCCCATTTAGAATATTAAAAATAAAAACCGAGAGTACAAAAGTGTCTAGATTATGTTTTAACGCTGCTCATAACTGCCTGTGTAATCAAAAGTGCTCTAAATACATTAAGTTTCAGTCGTTAAAAAAATGTACCCGTCGATCATTCCGGTTGTATGACATATTACCGAACAAAATTAGATCCTTGAAAAACGTTCGATTAAAAGTATTTGCTCTTTTCTCAAGTGAATGTTTTACATTCCTCTTTGTCCGTTTAGGTTGCTATTTTGATACCATTTCGAGATCGCTTCCATCATCTTCCAATTATTCTGCAATACCTGATACCGATGCTTCACAAGCAGCTACTCGAATTCAGCTTCTTTGTTGTTGAGCAGGTCTGTAGTCGTCATCTTTTATTTCATTTTATGCTCTGGTATAAAAGGGGCGACGATCTTGGAAGGAGAGGGGGTGTGCATTTGCAATTACCGAGAAATTATTTCAGAATTACATACAATGTAGAAGTCGGGCATTGTGGTTTGACTCTTGACTCTTGACTCTTATACGGGAGGTCGTGGATTCGATCCTTGCTCGGTGCTTACACCCTTGTACAAGGTGTTTTACCCACGTTTGTCCTTCTCGATCCAGGTGTATCAAATGGCTAGCAATGCTGGGGTATTGATAATTGTAGGGCCTTCAGGAAAAAAACAGTATTTATGCTGATGAGACTTTTCCTGGTAAATAAGATTGCTGCCTTTATCATTATTTTTATCATTATTTTTATTATTACTATTATTATTATTATTATTATAATCATAATTATCAGTATCATTAGCAGTATTTCTTTAAGTAGTATTAATGGTACTAATAGTAGTAGTAGTAGTAGTAGTAGGAGTATAAATAGTAGCTGATTGTCAGAAGTAGTAATAATAGTAGTAGTATAAGAAGTACTATTATTATTTTTATCTTTATTGTTATCATTATTATCATTATTATTATCATAATTATTATTATAAATATTATTTTTGTTATTTGTATTATTATTAATATAACTATTGATGTTGTTACCATTTTTTTCCATTATCATCATTATTATTATAATTATTCTTATTAGGTGAGCTGCAGATCACTATTTGATTTCGTCAGAATCTTTATACATTGTTCTTTATATATTGATTCTTTCTTTCTTTCAGTACGTTTTTTTATGGTCAGATTTTCTCAAAAACGTACAATCCAATCACCATCAATTTTGCCCGACTGATTCCCTTTTGTCAGGATTAACCCCCCCCCCCCCTTCTCTCAGTATGATCACTCAACCCTGACGTCATGCATTTAGGCGCCATTTTCTAAAATCAATCATATCGTCATAACCATCCATCGAAACTTAATCAAATTTGGTACACATAAACTTCAGGTCAAGAGGCAATATCATGCGTAGTTAAGTCTGCGTACGCGTCATGACGTGTGCATATGCGCATGTCAAAATAAAAAATGCTCAAAATCACGTATTAGGCCCATTTACACATCCCAAACACCATACCGTCGAAGGTTGCTCATACCGATTTCTTGGTGAGTAGTGGGCATGCGCTACTCTTCGGTCCCCTGCATGCGTTAGCACGGAAAGTCACGTGAGCAAAAGTCGGTATCTTTATACCGAAGTATGCATTTACACTGCAAAAATCGGTGAAAATTCTGCAGGCGTTTCAAAAAACCACACTCCAGAGGTGGATTCTTTCGATTTCAACTTTTCGTCGTGTTTGCCGGTAGTTGCTATGCCGGAGTTGCTTTGCCTTTCTCTTAAATTCGTATCCAAATTCAGATGATTGATGTTTGGATTCACTTGTGTTATGGTGTCATTGCCATCACGAACAGCAGTGGAGCATGGACCTAGGTCCATGCGTGGAGATAGACTATCGCCTTGAAAGATTCCTCTCTTGATACTAACATACTCCGAGCACTTCACCATTGATTTACAGCACAGTTTTCCATCTTGTCAGTGTTTTGCTGAGGAACCTCCTGGTTTGTTACTCCGAGTATTTCCATAGACTTGGATTTCAGGAGTGTGGAACCGTGTCATATCAATCATCAATGTCAATGTCAATCTATGCCACTGTCAAGTTAATTTCCTTTATTTTCTGCCTTTCAATACTCCTTTGTCGATGCATGTAGTTGATCCTTTGTACCCCTGCTTCCTCTTGCACATTCCTTCTGTTAATTGCCAAGGTCATGATGATTTTTAATATGTCTTGGTCATCAAGAAATTTGTTAATCTCATCCGAAATTATTCCCATCCACATGTTCCAGAGAACCGACAAGCAGGTGGTTCGACGATAGTTCGATGGTACATTACCTTTGGGAAATCCTTTGGGATAAAGACTGTTCTTCCTTTCGTCATTCATTCTGATGAGTTTCTGCTCACACAAATCGCCTCCATTTGCAGCCTTAGCCTCTCTTGCAAAGTTTTGAATTATTTAATCCATAAGGCCTGCTTTACGTCTTGACCAGCAGCCTTCTATGTGCCATCTTCTGAATGACCGTTTTTAGCTGATTCTTGTTGATTTTCAAGTCATCTTGGAAAAGCACATTGGCACATTCCTGTTTGCTTGTCTTCAACCACTGAACTTCTCGATTGTGGTATTGTGGTTGTCTCCAGATGCTGCTCCGGAGACAATTATTTTTCCATTGAGTTCTTGCTAGAACCTTTTATGTTGTTGTAATTTTTGCTTAAACATGGTATTTTTCCCTGCACTGTACGTAATTGCTACCCCGTCAGTGTATTTCTTCATTTTGCCGTGGTTCTAATTATTCCTCTATCACCGTCTCTATTCCTTTTCCCTGAACATCATACTTCTCAGATTAACATCGAAGACCCCGTTCTCATTCACTTCTTGGAGCGGTCTAACTAAGACCCGTTCCTCAGGAGCGGTTCTTAGGTGAGTGAGAACGGTCAAAGTGGTCCAGGAAGTGGACTTCTGGACCGCTCCAGAAGACCACCTCGGGAGGTGGTCTTGAGGAACGGGTCTTATTAAGAGCGGTTTGGAGCGCTCTAACGTGCGAGTGTGAACGGAAGCGTACCTTGAACGGAAGTGAGCTAGTGACGTTCCGCGCGAAACATGTAGTACGGTACATACGCTTTGTATTCCGCGCGCGAAAAAATTTACCCGCTGACCTGAGCTGCCATAGCAACAAGACCACTTTGACTCGTGGAGCGGTTTGAGCCATAAAAAACTGCTCGGAGTGTGAACGCTCGCAAACCGTTCCTCAAGACCCGTTCCTCTGGAGCGGTCTAACTACTGAGTGAGAACGGGGTCGAACCATCTTTCTATGACCATCCTCAGCAGGAACTCCGTCAGTCTCGATAGATATTTTCTCCATTCCTTAACCTGTTTACCTCGTTTTCGAATCTTCTTTTACTTGGTGGTATATAGGAGAGATTAAGATGTTTGTTCCGTTCTTTACACCAATAATCTCTCTGTTACCAGGATTGGTTCAGAATAGATACGAGTATTGGTTACCGCAATGATATATGTCATAATTAAACTAAAAACCTCTGTCTTGCCAGGTCTTGTACAATCTCTTGATGTAGCCCACTCCTCGTCAGGTCTGCTCTCAAAATAACATTCCATGACGTTTGTGCTTTATTTGCAGTGGACACATGCAAGCGTGGTTAAGGCCTGTTTAGAACATGTAAAAATATAACCCTTCTTCTTTCTCATGTGTAATCTGTAATAGTAATTTCATATTTTAAACAAGCAACAACAAACAAAGAAAAAATGAGATGAATACAAGCATTTGTTATACTTCTGTACAGATCTCTCGTTAATACGATTACGGTGTCGTGAAAAGACCAATTAATTTTTAAACAACATGCGCTGTACATACAACTAAAAATTATGTTTAAAGCCCCACTGCACTACTTATAGCCACTTGTACCCTCTATACATCCAACAATGCCTAAGCGGTACCCGTTGATCCCCCATGATGCCCTTTTTCTTATGTTAATTGAGAGCTGATTTGATGAGATAACCACCTGCCACTGACCTCGCAGGGAGGTTTAATCCCCCATGCCAAACTAGTGCAGAGGGGCTTTAAAAATGAATCGTTCATTGTATAAGACAATTATCTCTTTGCTAGAGAGATAGTCAGTTTTCTATCCACTATTTTGAGAACACTAGGTTTTCTTTCTCTCTCTCTCTCTCTTGCCCAGGCCAATCAGGAACTCTTCAACCGCGCGATGCTCATGAATGTCGGGTTCCTCGAATCACTTAACTTCACTGACTACGATTGCTTCATCATCCATGACGTCGATCATGTACCCATCGATGACCGTAATTATTACGGCTGTTCCAGTATGCCCAGGCATTTTGTCTCCGGTGCTGATAGATGGAATTACAAGTAAAGACATTTTACACTTCAGTTAATGTTTTTAAAGTGGGCCAGTGGTCAGCTCTTTTAGTCTTCAAATAAACTGACAATCATACTCGAATCGCATTTCTTTAAGGGGAATCCGACATTATTTTGTCGAAGCTTGCTCAGAGTTTACTTTTGTCATTTAGAGTGATAACTATAGGTTGTGATCGGGTTTAGAGTTTAGGTATAGGATTTAGCATGTTAGCTATTGGGTCCTGTGTTGAAGTTTGGAATTTGATAAGAGTAGATATTCATCTAGGCGCAATCACCACCGGAGCATGTGTCGTACTCCTTTCAAAAAGGGACGATTCCAAAGTGTACAAAATATCATAGACCCCACAAACACACAGTTGCTCAATATTGTCAATAATAGTCCTGAAATAAACTATCCTTTTAAGCGTTTTATTAACATTTGTAAGATATTATTTCATTTTTTCATTATTATTCTGTTTTATTTACTAATGTAAAGCGCTTTGGGCATGTTTATGTATTAAAAAGGCGCTATATAAATATCAATATGTATGTATGTATGTACAATCGTTAAAGCTTAAGTGTTTTATTCAGGATTCGGCAGCATCAGTTGTATTTCCTATCATCTTAACCTAATGTGTTTTTAAAAACAATTATGCTGTATAATCGCTTCACGAATTTCGTAGATTTGCCATATGAATGCATGCGTTATTACCTGCGTAAATCGAGTCTTTGAAAATAATCGGCCTATACGCCAGTGTTTAATAATGAACACTGTTGAATTTGCTGTCTTTTATTTTCACTGACGCAGTCCCCCGTCAAGCAAATGACGCTTCGTGCGCAACGGGTTTAATAAATCACTTTTCTAATTTTATTCTAGATTACCGTATGCACAGTTCTTCGGAGCTGTCACTGGTCTTACTAAAGCCAACATCCGAAGCATCAACGGCTTCCCGAACGTTTACTGGGGGTGGGGAGGTGAGGATGATGAAATATATAACAGGGTCAAAGACGTTGGCCTCGAAATCACCCGCCATAAAGGACCCATCGCCCATTATAACGTCATCGAACATCATCACAAAAGCGCACCCAGGGCAAAGGAGAGGTAGGCATTGTATTTGCTTTGGAGTCAATCTGATTATGAATATATTTATTTACTCAAACTTTCCATGCATGCTTCTTGGAGGAATGACTCAAATAACCCCCTTCCTTATTATGAACAATTTAATATTAATTCATTATAACCCTAATTGCACAACAAATTACCCAAGTTGTGTTTTTTTTTTTATTAAAAAATTGCCCAAAGGTGGTCGGAAACATATTATTACCAAAGAGTTTAGCATTTTCTTGACAGTTCACTTACATTCAAACACAATACATGAATACGTATTTTATTAATTTTGGCATTATAACCCTCTTATACTTTTTAAGAGCCCCCTGGTTCAGCGTTTATATGACGTATTATATATATTTTTGGATTATAACCCGGGACATAACACATGCATTCTAGTGTATACTAGATGCCGACATAGTTGTCTATTGAATGGGACCATGGGCCATAAGCCTATATAAACATGTACGTTAATGATACATGAATATAGCTTGACAACAGAACAGTTCCTTTCTATTCTGGTCAATATGGTTTTACCCAAATAAAATTGCAACAAAATGATTTTTAACGGTTTCCGGTAGTGCTTGACATCAGGAACAACATACACACATCTAAGACCCCGGAAAGTGGTTATTCTCAAGGCCGCCAATACCTTAAACTGGCGATAGTTCATGATGTGTCCATCTTATAGATATGATTTTGGTGTCTAAACCTAGGTTTCGGGGTCTGAAAACCACTGCAATATTAACCATGTAATAATGCTGGTGCACCCATCCCACAGAGAAGAGATAGTTAAAGCTATTCAATAAAACAAACACTGAAGTAGCCCCATTCTCTAGTGTGTATCAGATTACAGGATATCGAATCTCAAAGCATTCCTGAGAAGCATGCGAAAACACCCCCTTCCTCAGTATCTGATATCCGATGGTATACAACTTCCTTAAATTATGATTTTGTAAGCCAGTATGGATAGGATAGCCAAGGTCGTATCTCTACTTCTAGGCATGGACCTACTACGAATGGACTTTCGACGAATGGACTTTCGACGAAGCAGTCCCTCAGAGTCTGATCCTATGAGTTCCACCGCTAGGTTTAAATTTCGCGCCGATGCAAAAACCCAGCGTGTGGTCCCACCACAATCTGACAGCTGGATGCGATCATGTACTAGGTATCATATCTGATATAGTACGGTGGCCACAATCAAACTGGGGATATCCATACTACAGACAAAACGTTTAGTAAACTAAAACCCTGTACACCTAATACTGTGCAAGTATGATGTTATTGATGATATTGATAACGCCACTAGATACAAATGCTGCACAGATTTAAATTTGCTACATTCAGGTACCGTAAGAATCTTAATGTAGAGACATAACAAACATTCAGCATGTAGGCATATAACTTATGTTAATAGTACATGTGCTGCGCAATAACTGGATATTATTATTATTCATTAAGATGTATTCAGAA
Source organism: Mesocentrotus franciscanus (assembly GCA_037976565.1). Classification (NCBI taxonomy): domain Eukaryota; kingdom Metazoa; phylum Echinodermata; class Echinoidea; order Camarodonta; family Strongylocentrotidae; genus Mesocentrotus; species Mesocentrotus franciscanus. The sequence continues at coordinate 13,027,194 of CP137676.1, forward strand.
TCATCCAGCATAAAATGTCCAATGAATGTTGAGGACGGGATGGAAAAATTGTGATAAAGATCCTGTCCTGATACCGGAAAAATAGTTCAATATATTGATGTATAGGAAATGTTGTGATACTTCCATGTACATGGAAAGTGCATAATGAAAATGTTAACTATTTTTCTTGGTCTAGCTAGCCAAGAGATACTAGAAAAAGGTTACTTAACAAACATCGGTTTGAGTTCATTTCAGTTTCAATGATCTTTATACTGTATATGCAAAACTGGAAATATATTAACATGAGATTTTACCTTAAATCCAGGTCAATTACAGACAAAGCAATTATGACTGACTGTATGTTACAGGATATCGAATGGCAACAATACTGTATTGTTTCCAAGTTTCTTATTAAACAAGTTTATTCCTTTTGCTGTGAAATACACTTACACCTAATTTGTATATCCCCATTGTAAAAAGATAAATTTGCTCACTTCCAATAATTTAAATTTGCCATTTTTTTAACGCTAACTCGGTTGGATTTTTCTGCCTACCATGCAGAACACATACCAGCTACATTTTGTTTGAATGCATTTTAACCCTGAAAACCAATGTAAAGACACTTATATTTTATATTTAGGAGGGGTACCTATTAATTTCTAGCCAATATTAAGTGTTGGCAGCCATTTTGAATTGCACAATGGCATCCATCTTGAATACAATGTTACATAAAAGGCTAAACTTATACTTGATGATACTTTTTCGTGCATCATGATGATAAATCACGTCTTTATTAGAGCTCATGCACAAACAACCACGCCTGTCAACACAGTGTGTTAGACGGCAGGTTATAATTCACTAACTTAAAATATTCTTACCCTTAAATGTACTTTTATACTTTAAAATTCTCTATTGTGTGTAGTAACCCGAATCCTATTACGTTGAGATGATGGCCAACATTTCGGACGCCACCTTAGATTTACATGTTTTCTAGTGGCCATGACACAATTTAAACAGTCTCAATGGGTTTGTCGACCCCCAGCACCTTGATATAGATACCAAAATTACATCTCTAAAATGGATATGTCACGATATATGGCTAATTTCAGTTTTCAGCGACCATCTTTGGTTTTCTTTAGTATAATAAGGCTACTCTTTATGATAAATTAAAGCACACCAGTGAATATCTGACCTCGAACAAAATACTTTAAAGCTAGCTAATTACAGCTTTACTGCCAAGAGTAAGTCACTTTCTTTCATTTTTAGGAGACTAGCGGCCATTTTGGACGCCATCTTGAATTTCCAGGTCTTCTGGATTCCTTTTAAAAAATAATTTTTTAAACAAAATCTATATCTGTCTTGTGAGAGTTTCCCCTCTCCCCTATTCAATATGCTATGTAGGAAAACAAAATCCTTTCGTTTGTTTTACCTAGGAAAGCAGAAGGATTTTTGGTGTTGGTTTTTGGGGGTGCTTTTTCATATGCAATATACTAACCGAATTGCAATGCAAACCTGCAATGAAATCATACATGGTACTCAATGTTTTTGTTCTTTCCTCTGATTCTTCCTTCAGAATGGCTTTTTTAAATACATACAAAAGTCGATACAAAATGGATGGATTGTCGAACATCGTTTATCCGACCCCCGTGTACGACCTCCATACTCTCTACACCAACGTCAGCGTCGACATCAAGAAGATCACACCAAATTATCCGCCAAAGGCTGGGTAGTCAAGGTAAAATAGCCGAAAAGATTGATGGAATGGCGAAGAAGTACACTCCGCCTGATGCCGAGACGGGTAAGGAGGGAAAGAAGGAATAAATACTGACGGCGATCTTAATCTCCTTAAAATAATGTTTACATCTTACACTTTTACCTGGCACCCCTTGAAGGACGTCCTTGGTGGTCAGGCAAATTTCACGGTAATACGGTTTTGCGATGCCGTACAATTTCCTGAACACTAACCTAGCCCAACCTTCCCTTTCCCTTATACCCCCTTCACATACACCGATTTTTCTTACGAGTCCTTACGGATCGCACAAATTCACGGATCTTTCACGGATCCTTACGATTTGACCACTTTTACGACCGATTTAAGAGTTGTTACGAGTTATTACGATGTATTTACGGAAACTTCCACGATTTGTTACGAGTTGTCACGGATAACTACGAGCTACTAACGGGCATTTTACGACCTGTTTACGTGTTGTTACGAATAGTTACGAGTATTTCAGGTCCTTACGATTTTGCAGCTTTTATACCTTTCCCCAAATCGGAATCAATACGTAAGAATACGTAAAGTATACGTATCTATTCGTAAAGTACTCGTTACTACACGTAAAGTGCTCGTAATAACTCGTAACAATCCGTAAAGCCATCGTAACACGACCCGAATGAAATTGTAAGCAAAACGTAAGCACTCGTAATAATCCGTAAATAATCCGTAAACAAATCGTAAACTAACCATAACAAATCTTTAAAAAAATTGTAACGAGTCATTTACAGATTCTTGCGAGCAGTTTACGGATGGTTACGTGTTGTTGCGAGCGGTTAACGAGCGGTTAACGATACTTACGAATTTTTACGAGTTATTTACGGAAAAATCAATCCGTGGACAATCGTAAGAAGATTTTTGACATGTCATCAAATTTGCCTCTCCTTTCACGGATCCTTAAGAGTGTCTGCGAGTTGTTGCGAGTTGTGACGAGTTATTTACGGATGCTTGCGATTGACTACGAGTTGGGGATCCGTAAGGACTCGTAAGAAAATCCGTGTATGTGAAGGGGTATAACGCTTCCTGAGTGTATCCGTGGTGTTTTACGGATGCCCGACGAATATCCGTTGTTGAAAATACATGGCAGCCCGCCGGTCGTGCTAGGGTTGAAGTATGTTTACCGTAATCCAACCTGTACAAGACCTTAAAGGAAACCTCACTCCAAGAAATAACTTCAATTATTCTGAGAGATTTATTGTATTCTTGCCCCTTAACTCTACAAGATTCCCCTACCAGAGTGTATGAGAGAGGTATATAGCAAGATATTCTAAGCTTAATGTACATTTTCAATATGCGAATTCGCTTATCAAGTAAATGTATTCAAATTTATGGATGATTCCTTTCCAGGTGTGTGTGGTGAAGTATTTCATTCACCTGATATCATCCCTTGTACATGTACTACAATTGTCAGCACGCAAATTGCATAAATAAGTTGGTGCTCTGGGATGAAGGTTTCGCATAAATTAAATAGATTTGTCAACAGCTATATTAAGTATTTTTCAATAAATGAGTTACAATTGTTCCCTGTTATATATTGTTCACCAAATATAATTGTCATCGTTTCCTATGTAAAAGGGGACACTGTGCCCCCACCCCCTTCCCCCCCCCCCGAGCGCCACCTCTAATGCCAATATTATATTCATTTATATATCTCGTGTACACTTTCGTAAGGAATATTGTACATAAAAAGGCAGGAATACGTGACGAGGGGCAAATAACCTACGGCTTTTAATACGTCTCTACACCCAAGTAAGTAAGAAAGGTAATACATTTCACCGTTCATCATACCTGCACTAATTTTGGGGGTTGAGGTTTCACCTGTACCAACTCCTTGGAATTCTTTTCTACCCACGATCGCATATAATCCTAATTATTTTATAAGTTTATATTCAGCACTTATAAGTTTGTATTCAGAACTTATAAGTTAATGTTACATTTTGTATTCTTTGTACAATTTGTTTTGTTTAGTTTTTTGTTATATTTTATAAAATGTATCCATCCGTTCATGGTGTTTATTTAGGGGTAAGGGTACTATAAGGCTATTTGATCTAGTTGATCCATCCTTTTCATAATAGTGTGGAGGTGTCATCATGATTCATTCATTTGACTCTCAATCCAAGGCTTGATGGTTCGAATCCTAGCCCGGCACTATTCATGCTAATCTCCTTTGGCAAGACATTATTTACATTTGCCACTCTCCACCCAGGTTATCCAGGGTTATAATATTCTAACTACATAGAAACTAATAACAATATTTTTCATGGAAAACTGTAAATGTACATTTTGGCAAGAAAAAATTACAGAAAGTAATAATTGTTTCTTCATTAATGAATAAGAAATTACCTATCCAATTAAGATTCAAACACTTTTGGTAAGTATAATATGGATGTAGGCCCAAATTGACCAGCCAATATTGATTCCAGTATCATTCCTTTTGTGAACATTCTTTATTTCTTACTCCAACCAAAGGTTTTGAAATTATTGATGTGGTTCAACAATTAATTCTATCAAATCTAGTGGCCCTGATGGTATAAGTGTTTACTTGTTGAAACGAATAATCTTTAATATTGTAACCCCATGACATATATATTTAAGTTATCACTTTTAACGAATGTATGCCCGAATTACCTTGAAATCGCTGAAGTGATTCCTATTTATAAACAGGATGATTCCTCAGTAATAGGTAATTATAGGCCGATATCATTATTACCAAGTATTTCTTAAATTCTTGAAAAGAATTATTTAGAAAAGACTGAACAACTTTTTACAAAATTATAGTTAATGATTCCTAACCAGTTTGGATTTAGAAATGGTCAATCTACCGATTATGCAATTTTACATATGTATGATAATATAATTGAGGCTTTTTCGAACAGTGAACATATTATTGGAGTATTTATGGTCTTTTTGATTGATCATAAAATATAAATTCATAAATTACAATACTATGGCATAAGATGTCAAACCCTTTCATGGCCTTTTTAAAAATCATGAATAAAAAGAAATAACTAGTTAATGTGGTGTGCCATAAGGATCTATTTCCTTTGTAATTAATTACTTATATAAATTATATTACTAAATCCTCTTCACTTTTAAGTTATATTATCAAATCCTCTTCACTTGTAAATTAAATTATTAAATCCTCTTCACTTTTAAATTGTATAATTTTTTGCTGATGGTACGAGTGTTTGTTATTCCCATAAAAACTTAGATACGGTCATAACGCAAGTTAAATTTTGAATTAATGAACATTCTAAATGGTTTAAATTGAATAAATTATCATTCATTGTAAGCAGAACAAACTTCACTTATTTAAAAAGACTAACGTACATGATATAAGGAATTTTAATACTGATATTGACGGCTCGCCTCTCATTGAAAAACAATCTGTACAAATTTGAGGAGTCACTATTTTTTGGAAACTGCGATATGCATGTTCAAACTACTTAACAATATGATTCCTGAAGTTTTTAATAATTATTTCACTTTAATTTTTTCTGTTCATAACTATAATGCTAGGAATGCCCGAAATATTCATCCCCCATTTAATCGTATCTCGATAACTCAATCTTCCATATTTTATAACGTCTCATTTTTATGAAATGACCTTCCTATATCAATCAAGAATAGTAAGACAGTCAACCAATTTAACGAATATATCAGCAACTTCTTTTTGAAAAAATAATAATTTATAATGCAAAATGTTTATAAAATGTTTCCTTCTTCTTTTTTTTTGTTGCATATTCTTTATCTTCCCTTTTTGTCATCTTGATTTGATGTAAATCATGTACGCAGGTAATTGTTATTTTGTTTATTTTGTGAGGATCATTTTGAACTTTTCATGATCCTCCCACTTCAGGTACCTATTCTGAAGATTATATAATTTTGTTTTTATCTTGACGTGTAAATAAATTAATGGAATGAAACACTTGGCGTTTACCCTTTTTTTTTTTACTTTGTTCACTTATTGTATTTGGAAAAATGCAGAAATAAGATAAAATAAAATAAAATATAATAATATCAGGTGTAAATTGGTAGCTGTCAATTGCTGGGGTAATAGTAATTGCAGGGACCGCATGAAGGGCAGTATCAATATTTATGTGACTACCCTGGGTAATATAACCTTATTGTTATTGTTGTTGTTATTAATATTACAATTATCATTATTAATACTATTGTTCTTATTTTTGTTGTTGTTATTTTATTGTGTTAGTTCGTGTGGGTACGTGGGTGTATGTGTGTGTGTGTGTGTGTGTGCTTGCAAGTTTGTTAATTTGCACAGGGGCCTTCAATTTACAAGCCTGTGGCTTCCATCTAGGCCTCTGCATTTCCAAACAAACAGGGTTTTTTTGTCATGTTTGGTTTTGTTCAGATGTTTGATAATTACAAAATCGAATTATGCAATTTCTCGTCACGGTACATTAAGACAAAATTTACGTGATTGGTTTATGATGAAGGTCATGTTGTACATTTGTTTATTGCAAGTTTCTTTAAACTGATTATCAACCATGTCATGCATATGTCATTATTTTACATTCGTTTATTCTATGTTTGGGAATGATAACAAATGAAATGAAATAAACAACAACAAAATTATTATTATTTTTATTGTTGTCATTATTATGATGATAAAGATTATTAGTATTCTTATAATCATTATTATTGTTGATTGTTAATTTTGTCATACTATGATCGTGCTTTTGCTTCATTTGTATTGTTTGATGTAACTATCAGGCGCGGGGCTGTAGGGTAAATTGAACTGTGCGAAAGCTTTCGTCCTTGAAGCCTAACTTGCATAAAGTAAACAACTTGTTTACGCTAAACCGCTACAGAAGAGTCTCAGCTAAACTGTAAAATCTCGCTTTAGAAGCCACCAAATGAAATGATTGAAATGTCAAATTGAAGAAGAAGAGTTGTTTTAACTCATATATATTGCAGTTAGTTGTCACACCCTGTTTTAATATGCGAAAACTGCGCAAAACGAAATGCCATTTTTTATTTTTTTATCCGAAAAGATTGCAGTATTTTTCATATTTTCCGTCATCGCGCAAGATCGACACTTTCGTACATGATATATCAAACTATACTAAAGCTCTCCTCCTAATATCTGTTCATAATTTTATGTCCCACGGTTATGTCGGGAAAAAAAATCGAAGGCGATGTCCGAGTTACCGAACCCATGGCGAAACATTCGCCGAAGCGTAAGTGTAGTCCCATCTGTAGGGGTACGTGCATGAAGGTGAATTTTGGACGAACTTTGCTCCTCTGTTCGAACAGGGCCTCAATAGCCGTTACGAATTCAAACGCTTTTACGACTTTTCGGGGTTTTAATGGCACCCTAGCCCCGCGCCTGATATCGCCCTTTTGCTTACGCCGGTTTTTTATCATTATCATTTTAATCATTATATTTACTTTACCTAGCATTTGGAAGAATCAAATTGCAGTGTATGCCAACGAACGAACAAAAAGAAATCGGAGGTTTGTTCACTTTCTTCATGGTTTTTAATAATTTACATCAGGTTTTTAATCTTTTACATCATGTTTTGCATGTAGTAATTCAGTGATTTAAAAATGGGTATTAATGCAATCGCAACTAATTTCGAAAAATTAACTCAAGGGCAATTTAAAAACTCTATGGTATATCCCACAGAGATCATGTTCGAATTACATAATACGTCATTGACATGGGGTGCGTTTATCGGGTCTTGCCATCAGATATGTACATATCGAACCCCACTATCGAACCCCACTATCGAACCCCACTATACGAACGTGATTCTCGGGATGTCGCGTTTATCGTCTCTTCACGATTCAAAATAAAGGCCTTGTCTCTGCGCAGCTGCTTTGCGCCGTTTGACCCTGGAAGCGGATTAGCCTGGGAAGGTCCATAGGGCTATATGGGAAGGTCCGATTTGTATGTGGGGTTCAAAACAGCTTTGCGTTTATCGTGTCTCATAAACGTGATTCTGGCTGTATGTCACATTCAAAACGCACCTTTTTCGGCGTTACAATATGCCCATATCTAAAGACGTTTGAAATAGGGCTTTGCGTTTATCGCCTTAAAAATTTGCCTGAAAGACGTTTGAAAACGCTGATTCTAGGCAAAAATTTGGTCGATAAACGCGACCATGTTCGCACATTTAAATGGGTGACGCACAAGGATATTGAAATTGCTTTAGGTTGATTTTTCGAAAGTAGGTACTATCGTGTTTTTTTTCTTATAATTCTTTTTTTTTTAAACATCATTGATTACAGGCAATTCATCGTGTTATTGCAAAGTCACTGTACGTTACTGGCTGAAGTGACATATATTTTTGTTTTTTCTGTTCATAGGAGAGCAGCGGAATCAGATTTTGGGAGGGAGCTTCATTTATCACGGGTCCTTATTAGCCCCCTCTCCCGTATTTTTAAAAAGCTTTTATCACACACTACCCCCTTAACTTTTCCCAAATGGAAATATGTGGATTACCTTACGACTGCTGAAAGTCGACCATTATCATCTATGAGTAATATTTGCCAAGCAGTCCAAGAACTAAAGTCATGGAGTTGCGAATCAAATATGAAACCAAATCCAAGCAAGTGTCATTGTCTCCATGTGCCCTTCAGCAAGAATCCACCGAAATTAGAGCCCATTATTACATGTATTTGTCGACAACCCATACGCATGTTTGAAGATGCAAATTTGTTAGGGATAAGAATTAAAAGTGACCTCAAATGGAACATCAATAAAAAGTGATAAAAATTGTGTCAACGGCCAGTAACAAAATGTACATGATCCGTACTCTGAAGAAATTTGGCCTACCAACAGTATATGTTCTCACAGTATTCCAATCTTACACCATGCCAATGCTAGAGTACTGCGCCCTCGTGTGACAATCATCTCTGACACTGTCTCAATCGAGAAATAATTTCGTGATATGTTGCCAATAGACAATGCGCAAACCTGTAGCAAAGATTATCCCATGCGTAATAATATATTCACGTTTTTACTACGCAATTCATTTCAAAAAAATTTCGATCACGTCAGTTTAAATAATACTGTCAGATCTGATCATTTGCAGCAAAAAAAAAAACACATCTTAATTGACTTACAAAACACGCATTGTAAAAGTAATAAATTGGCAACATATCACGAAATCACGCGGAAGGAATGAATTTGTGATATATTGCCAAATTGTGCATTTACAATGCGTATTTTGTAAGTCTTTTTAGAAGTTATTTTGCTTTAAAAATATCACATCTGACGTTACTATTTAACTTAAAATACAAGTAGGCCTAAATTCTACAATTAATCATTCAGAAAACACATGGACATATTTATTGCACAAGGGACAATCTTTACAACAGATTTGCGCAACGTTTATTGGCAACAGATCACGAAATTATTTCGTGATATGTTGCTGTTTTTCATTTTTTAAAGACGCGTTTTTATTACAATGTATTACAAGTAATTGAACTAGAAACAAACATGTATGTTGTTTTTTTATCTCAGCATTAATAAATTGCCCCCCCCCCCAAAAAAAAAGTCGAAACAGGACCAAAGAAATATTTTCTACAAGGAAACTCACATAGACATTCAATGCAATTCAAACTGGCAACATATCTCGTAATGATTTCTTGCACAACTTTTGAGCACGAAATCAAATTTAATTTCTGCACAACTCTTGCGTTCGAATTAAACTGTGAATTTCTGCACTACTTTTGAGCACGATATCCAAATGAATTCTTGCACTACTTTCGAGCTCGAAATCAATCACTATAACAGTTCTTGATATCAAGCATTTAATTATCGATATCAAGAAATCGAATTCTTGATATTAAAAATTCATTTCTTGATATCAAGAAATAGGAATAAATGTTAAAACGGCTTGCCATACGAGCGAATGTAGATCGGACGTGCACGCAATACATGCACACATTATTACACGCGGTTGCTTCTATTACATGCTACTAAGTTAGTCCAGTCACAATTGGTTTCACACGATAAACAAAAGAGTTCCCTGGAGAAATCCAAGGAACTCAGCTGATTAGTCCGATCCTTGTTGCCTCATGAATAATATTCATGAGCTTTGATATTATCACATGTTGTTGTTTATACCTATTTACATAGCTGATCGAGGGGTATAAAGTCCATTTAAGGCCTAGATATTAAAAGAGTGATTATATTAGAGATTTACCACGTATTGTGTTTTAATCTTCATACGAATAATCATATCTCTTGATCAGACAATAATAATAACTAAATTCATAGTATTGTTTTTAAAAAATATCAAAATAGCATATTCAATAAATAAAAACAGTTTAGTCAGAACATAAATCATGGATAGCAGACTGTTCGCTAGGTGCCAGGTAAAAATGTCAGAGGTAAAAATGTCAAAGGTAAAAATGTCAGAGGTAATAATGTCAGAGGTAATAATGGCAGAGGTACAAACAAAATGTCAGAGGTACAAAAAAAATTGTCGGGGTAAAAATCAGTGCCGTCATAATATCTCAGCACTTTATCACACAAAATGTCGAGACGTAAGCTACTGGGCTAGTCTATTATACTACCTTCTTCCATATCATAATGTATGTTTTATAAATGACTGTGTAGTGCACTTCGTACATGTCCTTAGGATAATACAATGTGGAAAATAAATTTGAAACTTATATTTTGTGATCAAGTTTGCATATATGAATTTCTAACATTTTTCGATATTTTAAATTGGTTGATGTTTTAATGTTTATTTGGTTTCGAGGAAGTAAGTACATTGAATATTAAGATCGAATGATATAAAACAGGGAATCAGTTATAAAGATCTTACAGAAATTCCACAAATTCAGTCATCAGACCCATCTTCAGCATCTTCAGAAAAAAAACTGTTATGACAAAAAACATTAAGAAAATGACATGGATGCCTTTTCCCCCTCATCAATACTTTATTAAAAAAGTTTAACAAACAATATCAAAGCTTCGCTTGAAGAATGTCAGATAGCAGGCCTACATGTAGTAAACGTCGAGACATATATAGCTAGGTATTTTGTCATGTGTTTTCGACTTGTATGCAGTACGTTTCAAAAGGCAGAAATTATTGTGTTTGTTGGGTTAAACATAATACAATGTAACTTTATATAATAACACCATCTTTGTGATTAAGAGCGTGAGAGAAATAAGTCCATCAAATTCAACCGTTTTTTTTTTTCTGCCAAATTCATGATGCCTTTAATTTGTTTAATGTGTGGACTTGTATGAATATGTACCTGCTGGAAACTGTCGTATACAGTGTATGCCAGCACACCTGTTATATATCCTGCACCAATATCCTTCCAACAATATTATCATGTATACATGCAGTCTCGTGATGCTATAAAAATGGTCATTCCAGCGCAATCAAAACCCTTCGGAATAAGGACTTTCGCATTCCGCTACAGGGAACATGGAAAACTAATGATTATGATTGACTGCAGTACTTAATATTGGTCATTTCGTTTTTTTTTCAGTTAGTGTGCTTGTCTCCATTGTAAGCTACCGAACGTGTTGATGAAATATAAGTCATGCACAAGGAGAACGAATAATGCTCATGTGACATGAAATGATGATTATGTGCAGATTACGTTAGCAAGGCATTATGGTCATCCTAAGAATATTTTGATAATATCAAGTTGAATTGAATTGAATTTATTTATTCACCATCATTGAAACCATTGGAAACAAAAGAAATATAAATGTATAATGACAATGTCAATATAACATAAATATAAACATGACATGAATTAAAATACATGTTCTACAGCGATATACATTATAAAAACAAATAGTTATAGCTAAATTTTGTGTCAAGAGTAAAACAATAAATTACTATTTACAATGAGTTTGTGATCGATGGTAAAATAGAGTCAGAAATAGAAAATGTGCTAGTCGAGCCTGACTCTCGTTATCTAAAGCATGAAATAAAGTAAAAGAAGAATACATGATGGGTTTCCAAATCCTATAAATAAGATTTGTGTATAATATTCGATCCAAACTGGTTTGCTATATACAACTATATAATTACAAAGTTATAATTCGTGGTTTTCACCTGAGAGTAATTGTACGAGCTTTTAACGAAATGAGGTTCTTGATCTCTACATTCCTAGATCAGAAGAAATTTTATTCCAAAATTACTTCCAACAAACGAAACAGAAAACTGTCCTTGATCTGTTTTGAAATAAAGGAAGACGTAATTGTCGACCCGATTTTATACAACAGTATCAATATATATTTAGGGACAAAGTGCCGTAATTTAAAGAGGATACCGACCTTTCTCCGTTTACAGTCATTAACAGATTTGATATGTGAATTCCATGTTAAATGTCTGTCAATGGTAACTTAATGCCAACAAATGTCGCTTCATCCACTTCTCTTAATTCTGCCCCAGACATTTCAATCTCCCTCTAAGCACGGCCTTTCTTCTACGACTACTAAAGAACATGAAATTGTTTTTTGACGCATTGATAGTAAGCTTATTTGCAGTGCACGAATTTTGTATCGATTTTGAATTTTCGTTCACTTCACACTCATCTATTTGATCTACACCGTTGGGAAAAGTATGAAAAATATGAATTGAAATAATTTGTCACAGTTGGCAAGTCATATATATAGATTAAAAACAGAGTTGGCTCTAAGACAAAACCTTGTGGTACACCACATTTGATATCAACTTTCTGATGAAGACTCCTTGTATTTCACAATCTGCATTCTGTCACTAAGATAGCTTTCGAGCCATTTCAGTGCATGTCCCCGGATGCCATAATGGGAAAGCTTGTTAAATAATATGTTGTGGTTTATTGTGTCAAAAGCCTTTTGAAAGTCAAGAAACACACCAAGCGTAACACATCTTTCGTCTATACTTTTCAAAACCGTATTCATAAGATTAATTACTGATAATTTAGTACTATATTTCTTTCTTAATCCGTACTGATGGTGATATAAAATGTCATGCGTTTCTAGGAAACTGGTAAATCACACATTAACTATTTTTTCTAAAACTTTAATCAAAATTGGTAGGACAGAAATGGGTCTATAATTCCCTGTTTCATGTTTATTATACCTTTCTTAAACAGTGGAGTGACCTAAGCAATTTTTATTTGATCAGGGAAATTTCCTGTTTCCAATGAAAGATTGAAGATATGTGTTAATGGTTCAGCCAAAATAGATACACCATCCTTAATCAGACGTACTGGAATGTTGTCGTAACCACAATCTTTCTTCCCGTCAAAAGCCAACATGTGGTCACGAACCTCCTTCATTTTGAACGGTTTCCAAAAAAGGGATTGTTCAACACTATTATTCGAATAATCTTTAAATAAAGTGGGTACATTTGGTATTGCTAGTGCTAAATTTGGACCTATGTTTACAACGGAATCATTAAATTCATTGGCAATTTCAGAATCAGTTACTAGAACTTCATCATTTCTATTAATACGCCTTATAATTTTGTCTACCTTAGTACGTTTCCTACCATTATTTCTCCCCGATAGTAATTCATTTATGATATTCCACGTTTAACTAGTGTTATTGCTGCTCTCAGCTAACAAACCACTGTAATCATTTCTCTTGGCATTGCGAAGAACAGCCGTTAGTACGTTTCTATAGCTCCGATATTTTTGTACGACACTTATATCAAAATTAGATTTTCTTACCTTTAAAAATAATGTGTATATTTTTTAACAGACTTCAATTTTGATTTGGTTATCCAAGGTTTTTTCATAAGCGCGTTCTTTGCGGCTACTCTTCTCTTTGATTGGTGCATGTTTTTACAAACATTATTAAAGATATTCTGAAATATTGAATATGCCATGTTAACGTCTTTACAGTTATTGATGCCTTGCCAGTCTTGCCCAACAAGGTCATCTTTACAGTTTTGTACATCATAGCTGTTATAACATCTGTAAGTTACAGTCTGTGGATAATGCTGCTGCTTCAGACTACATGGATTTGCTAAAATCATGTACACAGGGTAGTGATCAGAAATATCACATTCTATAACACCCGAGTGATTATCATAGTTGTTCATATTAGTGTAAATATGGTCTAATAATGTTACAGACTCACTGGTAACTCTTGTTGGATATTTTACTTCCTGCTCCATCCCTACGCATTTCATCGCTGTTGAAAACCCTTCTGTTGTTCCGTCTGAACTTAATGAATTTATATTAAAATCTCCTATTATAATGCTATTGCGTCTGTCAACTTTAATGTCTTCTAAAACTGTGAGAAGACTTTCTTGAAACTCTTTAACATCTGTATTTGGTTTCCTATATAAAACACCTACCATCACCTTCTGAAATTCTCCATTTCAAACCAGATTGATTCTGTATGCTTCGCTGTATAATCTTTCACAACGTATTTCAAATTAGAACGAATATAAGCTCCTACCCTCCTCCCCTTTCTTTATACCATCCCGGCACTTCACCTCCAATAAAAAAACTTTCATTTCAGTACTTCTGATAATGCAATTACAACGAAACAACTTTAAGGAATCAATATTTTTTCTTAGCGAACGTACATTTACATGGGAGATACCAATTGATTTGCTACCGTCGAGTGGCAATGTACTATCAAATGAATTTGGACATAATTTAAACACTGTGAAACAGTGTTATCAGACATGTTATTATAATTTTTGTATCATGAAAAAAGGGATAATTATCCCCATAATGTAAAATAATCGTGCAAAAAGTCACAATTTTGGGCCGAAAGGTAAATAAAAGTTATAGAAAGAAGAAAATAAAGCAGCGACGAAATAATGACTGCAGAGAATCCTTCGTTATTCTTTTTCGATAAGCCTAATATACAACCATAACCATTATTCAACCTGTAACATGCTTTTGTTTTGACATTTTTACCTCTGACATTTTTACCTCTGACATTATTACCTCTGACATTTTTACCTCTGACATTTTTACCTCTGACATTTTCACCTCTGACATTTTTTCCTCTGACATTTTTTTCCTCTGACATTAATAACGCTGACATTTTTACATCGAGCCGTTCGCTATTCGCTCGTGGGCTTCAGATGGTTGCCAGCGGTCGGAATTACATCACATTCAAAGTCTCTGGGACTTCATTCATATGCAAATGAGCATCCTCCGCATCATGTATAAGAAGCCCACTCAAAGCCACGTTATTTAAGATAATTTAAGATAAGTAGAGGGTATAGAACTGCAATGGGCCCATAGTGGGTCGGTGACTACGAGTTCAGAAACAAAATGAATACGAAACAGGCTCGGAAATACAGTTGAAGTCCACTTTATTATTTATAACGTCGCTACAAATTCAGCCGACGCTCCAGTAGTTCAAACGAAGATTATTTATTTTATGGCATTTTATATCAACTATTCTCTCAGAGGCTGGACGGCCCTAAAAGATCGAGAGAATTCAGCAGCACATCCTAATAAAGAAACGTACCAAACTAAACTGAGCTACGAAGTCATGCGAATGGCGCTTAAACATTCATGCGCCCGATACGTCTTCAATGTCGCATGATCTTACTAGCCAATCGGGAGGGCCCTTACGAAGACAACAAATTACAAGATAGGATATGTAGAATGACCCGTAAGTCACCCGACCTCGAGATCAGCTCAATCTACCAATCAAGAGAGGAGTTATACATTCAATTTAATATAACCAATGACAAAGCACAATAGATAGAGTGGTTCTGACAACGTACCGGAGAAAATAGGAAGAGCCTACAGCCCCGCGAGAATGTAAGATCCCCGGAAAAACAGTCTATTGTCTAACGTGTTTATCGGAAATAAACACCTGTAAATCTAATACAGAAATTAAAGTCCAGGGGTTGTTTACCCGTTCCTGGCATACTATCGGGAACATAATTAATTCTGTTCAACTTCAGATGTATACAAAGTCAAACTAATAACCCTACAAATTAAAAAATTAACCCAACTCCTCTATTGCTATAGCTCCCCCTTTAGGTCAATGTTTTGCCCAAATCAGCGTACCACTACAGAACCACCCCAGTTAATATTATGACTGCTGAACTTACAGCAATCATCCTAGCCTTACAATGGATAGAGGACTCCCTA
Source organism: Mesocentrotus franciscanus (assembly GCA_037976565.1). Taxonomy (NCBI): domain Eukaryota; kingdom Metazoa; phylum Echinodermata; class Echinoidea; order Camarodonta; family Strongylocentrotidae; genus Mesocentrotus; species Mesocentrotus franciscanus. Next base: position 13,043,011 of record CP137676.1, read on the forward strand.
CCAGTATCTGTAGTAATATTTTCAGATTCGGTGTCAGCCTTGCAGGCTATTAAAAACATGGACAAATCTAGTATAATTATAGAAATATCGGAGAAATTGACACAATTAAGCGCTGTTGGTATAGACACACAATTTGAGTGGATACCTGCGCATTGCGAACTACAGGGAAACGAAAGAGCCGACAGTTTAGCTAAACAAGCGACACAAAAAGAACATATAGACGTAACTGTACCACAGAATAGATCTGAATTAACTAATCACATGCGTCATTTTTTTTATCAGCAAGTATGGAAAAATCAGTGGGAAACAATAAATAAAGGTAGATTCCCATTTCAGATCCATCCATATATATCAAGACTTATTAACTTATTAGGATTTTGCAGAAAAGGTGAGAGATTATTACATCAAATGAGAATGGGAAAATGCAAATTAGACTTTTACAAATTAAGTATTAATAAACATGAAAATGGCCTCACCTGGTGGCTTTTATAAAAGCCATAAATGGATACCACTCATTGTAGCTGGCGAGTTATAACTAACTTTGCCAAGGTGATGTAAAGAGCAAAATAGCTTAGCACTGCAAAGTGAACCTTTATTAATTAATACTCGCACGGTCTCAACCTGTTCATGGTCGACTACTAAATTATTGCCCGATCCATCGATTGAACGGATGAAGCTGTGAAACTCACTGAATCAATATTTGAGCCAGAAAAAAAGAAACAGCGCCATGTAATCGTCATTGATGAAGAACTCGAAAAATAGTATTGCCAGGCGGAAATATTCTTTTCATATTGGACAGCCTAAATCATCATCATCAACTTCAGGCGGCGCTGTAAAGCGCTGTTGTGGTCTTCACGAGAGCACGCCATGCAACTCTTTCACCTGCCATTTGTGTTGCACCTTTCATTCCTTGTCCAGACACTTTCTTGATATCATCAGTCCAAGATATTGGTGGACGACCTCTACCCCGTTTTCCTTCGACTGCTCCTTGCAGTATTTGCTTCTCAATACCTTCAGATCTCCTAACAATGTGCCCAAAATAGTTTAGTTTACTTTCCATGTTTCCTTCTGATGGTCAAGTCTGTTCCGATCTTTTCCAGGACCCAGACATTTGTCTTTTTATCTTTCCATGACACCTGCAACAGCCTCCAGCCTGTAGCACCACATTTCAAAAGCATCAACTCTATTTCTGTCATTCTTTGTCATGGCCCAGGACTCAGCCTAAAAACCCATCAAAAACAACAACAACGTGCATCAGTATTCAAAGACAACAGGCTCATTCAATCGTGCGAAGAAGGGCGGGGAAAAGATTACGAATTCAATTGTATCAATATTAACACTGACAGAACAATCAATCAGGGAGGGACATGCCTATAGAACATAAATTAAACTTCAAAATTAAATTTCATTTAAATCTCGTTTGATTTAATTATTCTACTTCATAACGCCTAATTATTCGGAATCATGTCTGGGATTTTAAAGCAACTATTGAATGAGACGGAACAAAATAAAAAAGGACCATGGCTTGTGATAGATTTTTCCCGTTCTGTTATTCTTTAGCGGGCTAAACATGCCCTGAATGAACAAACATACATTTTAGCACAGCTATTTGTATGTGTCTGTTAGAAGTATACAAACAAGTTTCCTCTGTGAAACTTATCACAGAGTACATGTATAAAGAAATAATTGGCATAAACGTCTAGTCTACGTAGGCCAACAGTGGTATTTCCGATCGGTGGCAGGTGTGCAACCCTGCTTCGACGACAGCATGCAACTAGATCAGAACGTAATCATTGCTGTGATCAGCTGTTTCACGTAAACCTATGAATAATTCATATGAATAATTCATGATATAGTCGCTGCGAAGCAGATGATGTCATTCACTTTCCCCCACGCGATGCGCCTCGCCCTGTCAAGTTTATCTTGTCGATTATTACTATTAGTACTTGACAGGGCGCTCCCAACGACAGGTTGTTGATTCCTAACTTCTCACACGGGCCGGGAGGCGTCTTATTTTTTCGTACCATAGCGAGCCCAGACAGTATGAACTCATTTTCATACATAACAAGCTACACAAGCTTGCAAAGAGGTCACAAACAATTAGACTTTGATTATTTATTGCTTTGCTACACTATTTATGGAGGCAACAAAACTGAATAAACTGAGATTTGAATCCTCAAGTCAACTCCAAAGTTCGATTAGTATTACGCTGTGTTTACCGATTGAGCTAACGATGGGTTGATGAAAGGTTGATTTGTATAATTACTATCACCCTATTAACAACCCTATCGGATTCCATGTGCGCATGCGCTGGTTTCGTATGGCGTATGGGAATTTAATAACGGTCAGATGAGCATATTTTGATACCTTATTATTTTGTGACACTGGTAGGACACTAATTGGCGTGGGGTCCAGGGGCGGAACCCCCAGAAGCTCCGGGGTTTTAGGCATTAAATTACCGTCAGATGAGCATCTAGAGGCCCGCCTAAGGGTTCCAGGAGGCAGAGCCCCCGGAAGCTCAGGGTTTATAGGCATTTAATTACCGTCAGATGAGCATATTTTAATACCTTATTTGTGACAATGGCAGGTCACTAATTGTCGTAGGGTCCAGGGGGCGGAGCCCCCGGAAGCTCAGGGGTTTTAAGCATTAAATTACCGTCAGATGAGCATTCAGGGGCCTGCCTTGGCAGGGGCGGATCCAGCTTTTTATAAAGGGGGGGGTTGGGGTGGTATGCGAGGGAGCGTAGCGACCGAGTCCAAGAGCGGAGCGAGCGAGGGGTGGGAGGGGTTTAATTCCCGTCAGGGAGCATTTTTAAAATCTGTGTGTGACAATGGCAGATAAGATTTAAAAAATGGTCCCGGATTTTTTGGGGGTTTAAGCATTAAATTACCGTCTAGATCCGCTTCTGCTTGGTGGGGTCGAGGGGGCGCAGCCCTCGGAAGCCTAGGGGTTTTAGGCATTTAATCACGGTCAGATGAGCATATTTTGATACCTCATTATTTTGTGACACTGACAGGTCACTATTCTTTCTTCTTTTTCTTTCTTTCTATTTTTCTTAAATATACTTTTCTAAAAAAAAGTGGGGAGGATGGGAGCTCGAGGCCCCCGAGCTCTTCCGTTCCGCGGGCCCTGACATGTACATGTAGGCCTCTTAATTAGCATATTTCTTGCCTGATCGTAAATTTAGGAATTTGTCATTTTCCAACAAACGCAAAAGTATAATTACCTAAAAAGTGAGGAAAAAAGTGAGGAAAATTATGTCATTTCAGCAACATTAGTAAAATACCGTTATCGTATCAGAAATAAACCAGGTTTGAAAATTAATTGGGGGGGGGCAACTGCCCCCCCCCCCCTCATCAGTACGCCAGTGCCCCACCCCTCAATCTACACCTTTTTTGCGGGGAAAATCGCAACTGATTTCCCCTACCTTTCTTCTTTCTCTTTTTTCTGTCTTTCCCTTTCTCACCTCTTCCTCTTCCCCTTTCCTTTCCCTTCCTTCTCTCTCATTTATGTTTGATGAGGGGAGGAAAGGGCCTTTCGCCCGATCCACGAGTTGTTGGCGGGATCAATCGCAACTGATCTCCCCTTCTTTTCACCCTTTTCTTTTCTTCTTTCTCTTTTTGTTCCCCTTTAGCGCTCCTCTTTCCCTTCCTCTTCCTTCACTCTTTTTTTTGGCGGGGGGGGGAAGGCAAGGGCCTTTTGCCCCCCCCCCGATCCACAACTTGTTGGCGGGAAAATTGCAACTGATATTCCCCTTCTTTTCTTTTCTTCTTCTTGTTTTTTCCTTCCCTTTATGTCCTCTTTTCCTTTTCATTCCTTCTCTCTTATTTTTGATGGAGAGGGAGAGGGGAAGGGGAGGCAAGGCCCTTCCCCGCGATCTCCTTCTTTCTCCCCTTTTCTTTTCTTTTCTTCTTCCTCTTCTTTCTTTCCATCTCCTTCCTCTTTCCCTTTCCCTTCTTTTCCTTCTCTCTCTCTCTCTCTCTCTCTCTCTTTTGCGGGGGCAAGGCCACTCGGCCCCAAAAAAGAGAGAAGGAAAAGGAAGGGAAAGAGGAGAGCTAAAAGGGAACAAAAAAGAGAAAGAAGAAAAGAAAAGGGTGAAAAACGGGGAGATCAGTTGCGATTGATCCCGCCAACAAATCGTGGATCGGGGAGGGCAAAGGCCCTTTCCTCTCTCAGCCTGGGATGAAGGGCACGATAAACAGGCAATTGGAGATGAGAAACCAGAAGGAGAGATAGAGAGCGATAAAGGAGAAATGACGGGCGGCGATGAAAGAGAAAAGACGGGAGCGGATGAAGGCGATAAAACGGGCGGAGATGAAAGAGAAAATACGGGAGGGAATGAAGGAGAAAAGACAGGAAATAAAGAAGAAAATAAAGAGTGACGAGCGGTAATCAGTTTTGAACTGCCAATGGGAGTGACTTGGTAACATTGTTGAAGGTTGATGAAAAAACTGCGTATTTTTTTATTGAAATGTTACTTATGTATTCCTTCTACTGTACTAACCCTCTAACATGCAAAAAATCTTGAAAAAACTCTCAAACCACACATATATTTATGGTTTTTTTGAAGGCGTCACTGTGCGACACCCTCTAACATTAAATTCTCCCAACCATTTTTTGAATTTTCCCAACCGTTTTTCCATGAAAATAAGACATAAGACAGACTTTTAAAAATCTTTTAACACTTAAATGTCTGAAATGGTATATAGAGCTAACTCATCGCTTTGTGACGATTTACATTCATCTAAAATGTAATTAAATTGTAATGGAACTGATGACAAAAATTCGCCACTTAACGGTATTGTATATCGAACATCTATGCACTCACTTGGCATCCGTGATAATAACGATGGCCTGATATCATCATATTGTATCAAATAGTTGATATTAACAGATGATTCAACTTTAGTTATATTAAACGTATTATCGTCTAACGATGACGAATGAGTGGTTTATAGTACCTTTCCTATGGATATACTACATTATAGTTACGATGATATTGAACTCCTTGAAAAAAATCCCAATCTTTAATGATATATTTATTATTGGTAATTTTTCTTTGTACTGCAGTGCGGATAAAACTCTTATCATCGTTATTGAAACTGAACATTTTCTATGCATACATTTTTTTTCTTCTAAGTAACTTTCAGATTCTGAAGGAAAAAAAAAACAATAACCTCTACCTTCGTAAAAAAAAACGTACGGCTATTAGAGAGCACCTTGTACTTCTCACTCTTTTGAAAGATCTAATCAATTTTTTATATACAAAGATTATACGCTCAGTATAGGTAGGTTATATAAATATCTTTTATGCTTATATTCAGAGGGTGCTATTAAATGTTACAGTAATAATTGGGTCAATTTCAGGGTAGCCACATTGTTAAGATTGCTCTTTCCCTTTCCACCCCTCTCTTTCTCTCTCTCTCCCCTTTCTTTCTACCAACCCTGTTATTTTTCTCCCTCTATCTCTTTTTTTTCCATTTACCCATTTACCACCTCGCTCTCTCTCTCACTTCAGCTCTCCCCCTGAGTCTACTTTCTCTATTTCTCTCTCTCTCTCTCACTTCCCATCTTTCTCCCCTCCTTTCTCTCTCCCTCTCTCTCTCTCTCTCTTTCTCACTTCCATTCTTCCCCCTCCGTTCTCTCTCTCTCTCTCTCTCTTTCCCTCTTAATCACACGCACGCCTAGATATTATTTTGTGTCCATTACAAGTCATCCAGGACCCCTGTTACAGTGAGCAAAAAGGCCTGGCCGGGCCGGGCCGAGCCGCGGCCCGGCCTAGCACTGTAAACGCGCAAAAGGCCAAATGCGAGGCCAAACTGGCCGCGCATTTGGCCCTGCTCTGGAGGTAGTCTCGGCCGCGGCCCGGCTTTTCTCACTGTAAACGCACGCAGGGCCAGGGCCAAATACCCCGGAAATGAAAGGATCATTACGTCATAGGATAATCACGCCGTACTGCGCTGCATGCATACATGTAACAATCGCGACCGGATCTGCACTGTGACCCCCGGCGCCCCCCCCCCCAATAATAGTTTGTTTACATGCAGAGCGCCACTACGACAAAATATCGAAAGGTTACAATTTAGTCCGCGGCCGAGCCTGCCACTGTAAACGCACAAAATTGCGGGGCCTAGTAGGCCTGGCCCTTTTCTCACTGTAAACGGGGTCCTAGTCACAACGAAAACAGATCGAACAAAAACAAAACAAACCAATATGCCTATGGCCGAGATTGTGTCGGCTATTCTGTAAAGCACCCTAGGGTACATGCAATTGTTGAGATGTTTTACGAATTGTATGGCTTTTTATTTCGTAGAAATTTGTTTCTGTTTCAATCATGAAATAATACGTGATCTTGGATGTAAAATATAAAGGAGATAAATAAATGAATCTGTTTTTTTTAAACAAATTACATTACATGTAAAAATATGTGTAAATACTAACACCAACAAAATGAGCAAAGACATCATATTAAGAATAATGAAGAAACAGAATTGAGTGTGAACGCTAAAATGAGATATAAACATGATAATTGGATAAATAAGAAAGGGAGATGTAGAGAAAGTGAAAGAAAAAAGAAAGATAGCGGAAGGTACTGTTTATAACGCGTGTCTAATATATTCAAACAAATACTTAGACGATAAACAACATAAAGGTAATTTAATGATCTTGCATAGTCTTTCATTTCAATTATTCTGCCCGGGCCTATGTCGTTTCCTTCTACTTTCGTAAATATAGCAATTATGTATTAACAATAAAATTATTGTAAAAACACTCACTCACAGCAACCTCAAAAAAGAAAAATTCTCACACATACAAACGTTTCTAAGCAAAAAGCTTTTTACATGGACACCTATTAACGTAGAATTATTGTGACAGTACTATTTCACGTGAAAGAGAAATAAACATGGCGTAATGCAAAATAAACTGCTGCAGCTAAAAAAGCATTTTTTTCTTTTAAATTAAATACAAAAACATAACAAAGACATCATTTTGATTACGTTATAGGTTCTTACTTAACGGGTTGTATAGAAATTTTAATCTAAAGATGCCATTTCACGATTCAAATGATTTTATTTCTCATGCAAAACATAATACAATGAAATTGCAATATTATTTGCAATTGTTAATATACAAAAAATATACAAAGAAACAAGGCACAATATAATAGTAATGGCACGAGAAAAGAGGAACTAACTAGAAGCAGAGCTTGTTGAAGTATTAGTTCCACAGAGGCTGTTTTACATGATTTTACACGATAAAAGGTGGCAATAATGGTTTTCTTTTTAAACTTCGCGTAATATAATTATAGTCTAATGCAACGAAATAAAAACATACATTGTATTGCAGCTAAAAAGATATCTGATATTAACAAAACAATACGTTGTCATATTTTGTAGTATTACATTATTATACATGCACCACTGGACAGCAAATGAACATCTTGCACGATTGAATCGTTTTAGATAATTGAAACATAAATGTGAAACTTGGAATATAAATGTAAACAAGTACTCTGACTCTTAAATACGTCATCGGTGTATGCATTAAACGTCTTGTACATCGTTAGAATGACGGAGGGGGGGGGGGGGCAATTGCACAAGATTGTATAAACAGTCAAATCAATCTATTACATAATAACAGTGGCCACTGTAGACAGATGGCCTATCTAGACAGGTTTTACAAAACACATTTCTTCCTAGAGACGACCACAATGGACAGGTTGCCCTTTTTTTCTATTTTTTTAACATGTGGCCACTACAACAGGTTACTACTAAATTCTCTCATTTCCGTAGGCTATATACAGGGACCATCCGGTTCTAGTAGGCAATGGTTTAATTTCAGTGACAGCACCTTACATATTGGAAAAGGGACTCGTTTGTGTCAACAAAACAACCATTGCAGATGTATCACATAAAGCAAGCAGTTCCAGCAGTCGGCAGAATCACGAAGTGGTGCAGAGATTGGTTGGCCAGGCACAGCCACTGATGAGGTGAGTTTGGACAACCCGGTTCGAGTTGGATATATATGTCGAATACTGCTTTGTTGGGCAAGAAGAATATAAGCCATGTTTAAACCAAATGGAATCAAGTTGGCCAAACTTTAATTAAGTGTAAAAAAACACTCTCATCAGGTATTGACATACGACCTCTAGTGACCTCTCCTAACACGACGGACAACGAGGATGACGATGACAAGTGATGCAGCAACTAACGTCACAGCACCAGAGACCAAGAAAGCGATTGTATAACTACCAGAAATGTCACGTACAGCACCTGCAAGTAAGAACACATAGTCTTCATTTATTGTCCTATGGCGAGGTGTATAGTAAATGGGTACATGGTAGGAAGTTTTTGCATGAATGCTTACAGCGTCTTAGGTCAACGGGGATAAAGCCGGGTAATAATCATGATAACAGTATATTATAGGCACAAATGATCATCTCTATTATGAGCAAGTGCTCATATGGTCTTTTTTTAATAACATTTGTTCATTCTTCAAGACTCCATTTTATTATTTTGTAATTGTTTTGTTTCTGTTTGTTTGTGTTTAAATAGAAAACGGAGTTTTATTTAAGGTGGGGTGGCTAAATGCACATTTAATCAGTTCGTTTTGTTTGCCAACGCTTTTAATTATACCAAATTCGCTGGCGGCATGAGAAAGAGGACAACCTATGGGGGAGTTTACATCTTGGGAAGTATCATTCTGCTTTGTCCAAGGCTATTGACCTACATTACCGTACAGCCATCACTTGTCTATCGAAAATTTAAGATTAATCGAAACCTGTTTGACCGCATCACACCTACTTTCTATGACATCGTCAACTGGGTGAACTTTTTGCAAGTTACGCAGTATCAAAAGACAAATCATTATTTTGTTTCATTATTGAAAATTATATAATATATCTGTTTAAAAAAAGAAGATAATGTGCACAACTTATAAAGAGTGAAAACAATAAACAAATAAATCAACATAGCTTAATATAAAACGAACTAGTTTAATATATTGATGTAATTTTGAAGGTAGTCATTTCCCCTTTCCAGTCTTTCGGACCTCAATAATTTCCAACTTCTGAGGTCCCTGCAGTTATTATTCCCCCCCCCCACCCGCTTTAGCCTGGGTGCCGTGATAAGGTGCTCATGTTTACTTTATAGTGGAGTGTGGCAAAGTTAGATTAATATCTTGCCAACGAACGCCGTTGCCAATGCGGGATTCGAACTGGGAACCATGTGATCCACAGTTCACGGCACCTCTATGGTCATATAAGATAAAAACAAATTACCGAAAGAAAATTTGACAGGCCCTTCTGGACACCTATTTTATGAGGCAAGGTGGAATGAAAGATCCCGTCGGGAACCAAACCAAGATCGGAGGTTTGATTAAGCCATTCGTGTAATGTAGCAAAATATAATGCATACGTCTTTGTAAAATGCCTGGATACGAATGATTTCATTCACCTGTTACAAATAATTGTATCTCAATAATCAGAATGCGAATCGCATACATTATTTCGTTGCTAGGTAGGACAATCATTTTGGGTTGCCCTACCCCAAAAAACATAATATACTATGCACTTCCCCCAAAACGTAAGCATTAAATGTGGTTACATTACGAAAATGGCCTATTGTCTTTTCGCCTCTGATTCCTATCTCGGGAGGTGTGTTACTAAAATTGTTGTGTCAAGATTCTTGTTGTTATGTCTATGATAAATTATCACCACAGGGGTTGGGTTTCCTTTGGTACTACACAATGGCACCATTGGTCATGCAGTAAACAACTTCTTGTAGTTTGTATTTCTACCATTTTGTAATGTGTGCCAAGCTACAGCTGAAGGAGGAGGAAGGGGCGGAGGGGCGGAGGGGCGGAGGGGCGGAGGGGCGGAGGGGCGGAGGGGCGGGGGGTATACTTCACCCTCCTCCCAAACACTTCATCCCCTAAACGCATCTATTATATCACGTTTTCTAAGAGGACATTGTGCTTCCCCGTATTAATCGATGCGGTTTAACACATTGATCAGCGTACGTGAAAAAAATACACACCCCGGAGGACTGAAAAGTATTATTTTTTTAATTGTGAGATCCGAATGACCTTTGTATTTTGTGCTTTCAATGTCCACTGTGCCTCTAAACGAAATAAAATCATACGTGAATTCAACTGAAGATAATAAAAAGCAAAGATTCAAGATTTATGAAATCATGAAATAATTTTGGTATCAGTAACCGTTCTTGGATGTTTACACAATTTGTTATCGTTGGGTACTGAAGGGTTTATTTCGGCTTCCCGTGGTGAATCGGATCTGGAGCTCATTGCATGAAAGTTGAGATACAACCCATCAACCTGAATGTGTGATATGCGTTTGATACTTAAAGTTGCGTGTAATTTTAAAGATAAAATTGAATATGCGAATACATTATGAAAGATTACAAAATGAATAAGATTAATGGGACATGGGAAATGATGTTAACTGTCAGTTTTGGAATGACCAAACTGAAAAAAAGGAAATTTACCCAATCTTGCTTGAAATTACATTCAGTGCACTCAGAAATTGGTATATGGGATTATACACACACACGTAGCAGGAAAGTTTGGTCCATAATTTTAGCTATTTTTCGTAACATTTCAAATATGAGGGCAATTGAAGAGCGATGCTTTTGAGGGGATATTTTGTATAGTATGATATTCTTCCAAATTGACAAACGAAGAATGCGTACGCCCACGAATTATTTTTTACCTCAACCTGAATTCAACCTTCTCCCGAATGAAAGAGATCACGATTCCCATCCTTACCTATGCAGAATCCTCCGATGCAGCCGCCCACACCCTCGAGAAACATGAGCCATCCTGCAGCCTGCGCCCCTGCCCTTGGGTCAAGGGTACGCTGTATAACAAGGCTAAGCGAGACAATGGTCCCTGTAGCGAGTCCAAACATCGCCGAGCAGACGAGGCCTACGACATAAAGTTGGAACATGGCTATCCCGAACCCTGCACCGGCCATTAGAAAGAACACAACAAGGTACAGCTGAAGAGGGGTCATCCAGCCCTTGGAAATGATGACACCATTTACAAGGAGGCTAAGACACTGGGTGGCACCGGTAGCAGATAGAAGCATGGCACCTTGGATAGACGTCAAACCCCGTTCGACCCCGGCCGCTACCAGGTATTTCGTCGTAGCAGTGTTTGCCATAGCCCACAGGAACGCCACCACACCAAGAAGTACATGGGTGATGTTGGCTGTTATCAATTTGACGTACTTCTCACTAATGCTAGGTCTTCTATATGGTCTTGCATTTCCATTCAGCGGCATCGGTATTGAGGTAATTTCACCGTCTATGTAGACACTGTGTAGACCCACTTCGCAACTGCTCGATGTGTTGTCTTTCTCCGATCGGCAATTGACGTTTATACAATCAACAGTTTGGAATGTTACACCCGTATTGCTACTACCCGATATCTGAAGACCACTTTTTCTCAAGGTGCAAGATACATTATCGTTTTCTCATTACTTCTACTTGCATCCAGTGTCCGTGTGTTACACGACTTCGATACAAATGGCCTCGTCTCTCCTTTCTCATCAAAAGGCCTTTTAGGTTTTTTTTTGTGGCCGTCATCTTTCATCAGAGCACCTGTTACCATGGTATTCAACGAGATGGCGGATAAAATGAAAAGTGCGCCTCTCCATCCGAAATTGTTGATAAGAACCCTGATGATAGGAGGGAATGCGAACACGGCCACCGAGACCCCAGCCATTGTCAACCCGTTAGCTATGGCGTAGAAGGTGTGAAAGTTTTGTCGGACGGTCACCAGAGTTGCGACATAGATCATAGAACTGCCCATTCCTGTAAATGGAGGAAAAGAAAGGAAATAATGATCGTTTTAGTTTTTATTTTAAAACATAGATTAGAGATAGCTAATTGCAGCTAACATAAATACAACTCAAATGCAAAATTCTAAAAACAGAAAGTGATTTAATCGTTTTTGTTTTCAATATAGGCCTACTATGAATATGAATCTAGAATAGCTATTTTTCGAGCCAAACAATATAATACTCCATCGCAAGTGAATCATACTGTGAACATGCCGTTATTATTATATCACACAAGTATGCTTGCTGCGGAGTGGAACATCCAGCACGAAGGGGAAGATGTCGTACACCTCCTCCTCGAAATTAATGAACCCCCAATCCATACAACTCGCAATGGATAAATGGCACCCTCGCCCCCTATTTCTAGGGATGATTTCTCACCCTCTGTATTAATTTGGGACGAGATTGTTTATGCATCTTTATCAAGTCTGTTCGCATTTGAAGTAGGCAACATGTTCTTGTGCCGAACTAGCCCGATGTCCACCTCGGCAAAATGCTCGTGTGCCTAACAACCCCAACATCTAATTCTCGCTATCGCCTATACCCCCATATGCCCGGATGTTCGACCATTGGATGTAATTTCGAGCCACTTACGGGACTTGAATACTTCCGGTGTACAATGCATACTTGCGGCGCGCGCATTTCATGTATTATGCATACGCAATATACGTATTCGACAGCTATTTCTAGATTCCTCTTTTGACGGCTGCTACTGAATTTTTAACAAGTCCATGATTGTTCCGGAAGAAATACTTAGAGAGAATACCACTGCACGTTCATCATTTTGTAATTTTTCTTTGTCAACATGCCGCTAACAGAGTCGTAATCATGCAGTGATTTCAAACTTGTCTTGCCTTCGGAGCAACTTTTACCAGGTCGCGCGCCGTGTAGGGTTTGTTGGGAATTTTACCCAAGTCACATCTCTCATCCAGAGATATCTCCGAAGGTTTTTTCGTTTATTTTTGTGCGACCAGCACATATCAGATTCACAGTATGGCACAACATTCCAACTGACAATTCAGTTTATAAGAAATAGAAAATTGCCTACGATATACTATAACACAGACGTAGTGAACGGTAGCACCATCCAATTATTGAAATGCGTATATGGACAGATGATTGTTGACTATCCGAGACCGGATCGGTACAGCTAGTACATCCGCATAAAATAGACTGGAAGCGACTGAGTCACCAAGCTATCCCAGAGTGCTTTGGAAATGGAAATTCATGTGCCGAACAACCCCGACATCCAACTCGGCAAATGTTCGTATGCCGAACAAGCCCGAGGTTCAACTGGTCGAACGTAATTGTATGTATACAGTTGTATACTCTCTTACATAGTTGGGTAGAATTTTACCCAATACTGGGTTATACTGGATAGAAAGAGAACATGCATGGATAATGAGCCACTTCGGAGATACCATCTGCGCATGGGCAGATACAGTTCAATTGTACAAAACCGTAATGCCCATCAAGAATACTTATATAATATTGGATGGCTATGATTGTGATACAAGAATATATTGCTCGAGCTATGACAATATTGAACGAGTCGAAGACGAGTCCAATATTGTCATAGCACTAAAGATATTGTATACACTGATTTATTGTACCACTTTGAAGGCTTATATAGATAATAATGCTGGATACATGTTCATGAAAGTGAAGCAATCATTATTCATCTATGTTCATGCGGTACATTCTATGATATACAGGTGGAAGTATAGTTTTCAAGAGAGCAAACCAAAGGTATTCATGAAGCACCTCCATCACTTTGGCAGTGATAATTATAAAATGCACAAAGAGGGGCATCTCCATGTGTAAATATCTGTGGATATTTGAGGGAGGGGGTCATTATTTCGTACAAGTGCTATCTTTGTGAAGTGGCTTACTATTCACAATTCTAACATTTACTTGGTAAAAAGTAGATAGGCATTTTTTGTTTATACCCAATATTGGGTCAATTTGACCCAACTATTTAAAGGGAAATCCAACCTTGATAGCAGACTTTTCTGGAATAAAGCAGAAAAATCAAAGAAGCATACTGATGAAAGTTTGAATAAAATCAATTTTTTTTTTTGTAGAAAGTTACGAATTTTTGAAAGTTGCAATTACTATAGGTATGGGCCCTTCAAATTGGCTGACTTGATAATGTCTACGTGATGTAGTGGCGGACAACTTTCCCATTTGCTCTAATACACAAAAGGGCTACAATTTCAACTTTTCATAAATGTATGACTCGGGATGGTCTTTTCTGTTTAGAGGACCTGTAATTATGTACTCTCCATGATATATTTTGAGTAGTACCCCGAGGGTGAAGGCATTTGGGAGAAAACTAGAAATAAGTGATATTTTTCCACACGACAAACGGGAGAGAAATCCGTCACTACGTCACAATCCACTGACAAAATTGCCGATTTGAGATTCGCATAGCTATAGTGATCTCAAATGTCAAACACTCATAACTTTCTTAATAGTGGTCCGATTTATTTCAAACTTTCGCCATTCTGTTTCTCTGATTTCATTCAAATGAACTTATTAGAAGGGTTGGATTGCCCTTTGTGTGTGTGTGTGTATATATATATATATAATGTGCATGCAATTTACCCGCAATGGCCGAGATGCCCACCCCGATGACAATAATGTTGGTTGCTAAGGACGCCATTAAGATGCCCACACCATTGATAAGACCACCAACCATCATCACAGCCCGAGGGCCAAGTTTCTTTGTAGCTAACGATGCAAACGGACCTGTATTTAAAAATATATATAAAAAAAAGATCCGTATATTCCACTAATTCATTCCTAATAAAGCGGGGAAATCATGTGATGTTCTTTAATTAAATTATTAAACAATATTTAGAGATGCAAAATACATAAAATAATCACACATATAAACCGTTATTGAAACAAAATAGAACGACATGATCATTATGTGATAAAACAGACACCCTTCATATTCAACATATTGAATTAGCAAACGGGGTGGGGGTAAGAATGAGAATGTGGACATTTGATAAGGGTAATCTAATTATATAATCAATGTTGATCATTTGAGTGAGATAAAGTACGCAGCAAAGCAAACGTGATACACGGGTCCATTTTAAATCAAAGTAAATGTCAAACACAAACGTCAGCGAAATTGAAACAATTTTCGCCCGTCAATCTATCTCAAAGCGTTTTTAGTAATCAGACATTTAGAAATGTTCACGCAAATCAAATATAAATGTTTTCATTTCTAATGTATATGTTCTTACTCCCTACTTCATATCTACAGTCCCTGGGGGTGTTTCACAAAGACTAAGATCGACTTTAAGTTAGACTTAAGTATAACAGGCCGTTCATGCCATTGGTTGCTATCCCAATTGGTCTCTAAATTATAATCTTTAGATCATATTTTTTCCTTCAATAATGAATTATCAAAAAATGTAAGTTTTGTAGATTTTTTACCATGATTTGTACATCCCTTGAGAGACCAATGCCAGTAAATAATGATAGCAAATAATGGCATGAACGGCCTGTTATACTCCAACTTAAAGTCGATCTTAGTCTTTGTGAAACACCCCCCTGGACTGTGAACCACAAGGCAGCCGTGCTAAAGTCGGGGTAATAATAATAGACAGCCAGTAGTGGCAAATGAGCCTGGCATGCGAAATGTACAAAGAACCCGCTATTTTTCATAGCTATTATTATCATTATTGATATAATAATTATTAGTAGTATTAGTAGTAGTAGCAGCAGCAGCAGCAGCAGTAGTAGTAGTAGTAGTAGTAGTAGTAGTAGTAGTAGTAGTAGTACTAATCGTATTAGTAGTTGTAGTTGTAGTAGTAGTAGTAGTAGCAGTAGTAGTAGTAGTAATAGTAGTAGAAGTAGTAGTAGGAATATTGTTTTCATTTTACAACGGCCAAACTTTATTTTCGGTTATTATTTCTGTTAGAACATCTATAAGTTGTAAGTCATATACGACCGATTCATTATTTCTGCATATATATCGTATTTGTGAAAGAGCAGGCCTACCCAGGCCCATGTCATTTAGAATGATGAAAATCATAATAATGATAATAAATAAAGACAATATTTGAACTTCGTTGAACTGTTGAGTAAGTCATGTTGACACAACACATTGCGTCATCGGGGTCCTGTTTCATAACGCTTGTTATCACTTCGATCTATGAGAGCTTTGTTCGATCACATGCAAGGAATTGATAACAAGATTTATGAAACAATTGAAACGTTGAGCGTCAGATTCAGATCCCAGCAGCGAGACATCACAACTTGACTGTCAGAGTGCATGCACGTTGAAAGGTTGAAGATCAGTCTAGTACTTACAGATGACACTTCCGTCCGCTTGTTATTATTTCTATGATAATTTGTTTTCACAGTCAATCAAATGCAATGAATTCAGTATAGCTTCTATCAGTTACTGTAACACGTTGATTGATAACAAGTTTTATGAAAAAGGACCCAAGTCAACATGTTGAATGTCAGATTCAGATCACAGCAAACAGGACGTCACAGTGTAACCGTCAGAGTGCATGTACCGGAGGCGAATCCATGGGGGATCGGAACAAGAACAAGAAGGAGAAGAAAGAAAGACAAGAAACTGGTTACCCTAAGTATTCGGCATCGTTGTGGATAGAATGAAACCACACCCCACCGCAAACTACGCATAATGCGTGCATTCTCTCTCGATTTGAACTGGCCTATTCCAAAGTGGAAACAGTGGCGGATTCAGGTTGGGGTCGAATCGGACAACCAGCCCCGAGGACAATTACCATCCTCCCCACCCCGGAAAATTACCCCCTGAAAATTACCCGCTGTGGACAATTACCCCCAGGACAATTACCCTCTGAAAATTATCCCTTGGACAATCACCCCCTCTGAGGACAACCTACCCTGACAATTACCCCCAAAAAAAAAAAAAAAAAAATATATATATATATATATATATTAGAAGGGCGAACCTCCCCTTTAATGAACAGGTAATTTTCCGGAGGTAATTGTCCGCGTGGGGTAATTTTCCTCGGTGTAATTGTCCTAGGGGGGATTTTCAGGGGTGGAGGTAATTGTCCTCGGGGGTGGTTGTCCTTGGGGTAATTTTCCGGGGGGTAATTGTCCTAGAATCGGTTTAGACAGCGCGCCTCTCTTCCCTGCGCATACCCATCGTTTGCTTTTTTTTAGCTGCGCGCATCTGACGGAAGTTTATCGAATGTAATCGGGAGGTCTTGCCTGCAAAGGAGCAAGGCATGAGACTGCAAATACCTAATATTTAATACAAATATTGCATGCATTTCGATATTCAATTTATCATATTACAAACTTATCATTTCCCTAGCGCTATTTTATTGCAACCGTGTCCCGCGGCCCCGACAAGAAGCATTAGGGGAGCCTTCCAAAGTTGCGACTGTGCCCCGACGCGTCGGGACGCAGAGCAGGATATGAGAACAAAGGAGGCGTCTTTTTGCGTCCATTTGCGCCCAAAAAATTGCCGGCGAATCTTCCCGCCTCTCTCAGGACAATAAGAATTTTTTTTGCGATTTTTTGAAAAAGAAAAGATAAACGCAATTGGTGTTGGTCTTTTAAAAGCCTACTTTATTTTATTTTTCGTATTGAAAAAAGCTAAAATTATTATTCAAATACACCCTGACGTCAACTACAGGCGTGAATCCTGTCACATTCTCTGTTCTTTCCTTTAGAGCGAACTTTCTTTTGTAGTCGCTCCATTGAACATTAATTGATTTTATCAAACAGCGCGGTGAAATGAAAAGAGCGTCATCATAATGAATAGATTTTTTGTTTGTTGTTATCCTTCTTCTCCCTAGTTAAGTCAAACCTTCAATAAAGGCCATTCCATAAAAGGTTGGTTCCTGTACAATTCGCATTTTTACCTGACTGCTATATAGTAAGCATGTGTATGCTTTTAATTAGGCTAACAGGGGACCGACGGCTTTAAGTCCTCTCTGAATGTAATGTGGAGTTATGCTTTACCAAAGGGCACTAGCACATCGACTTGGTTTTGAACGGGCCAGTTACGAGACTACTGCTCTACCACTGAGCTATCGCGCCTCCCTCCTTTTGAAAAGATCTTTTAAAATTTGCCGTTTTTTTAAGAATAAGAATAAGAATAATAATCAAAACATGATTTGTTATGCATTTATATGTAAAAATGAAAAGTTGCGATTTGTTATCATATATTTCATTTGTGTTAAAGTAATGTAACTCAAATACCTTGTAATATCATGACAAATTATGGCAGCTTTAATCCTTGCTTCATCAATATAATCTGGCAAGTCGGACAATAGCGATCCCCCCAAAAAAGAAGATTTTTCTTTTGTTATCACTCTCTACTTTTATCTAACAGCGAGGTGGAGTGAAAAGAACCTCATCACCATTATATATTTTTCCTCCCTAGTTAAATATCGACTAGAAGGTTTTTTGTTGTTGTTGTTGTATTGTTCCCTAATTTTATTCTTTCCTTTAGAAAGGCATGTTTTATAATCTCGATAAAGTTCCCGGTCTCTTTTTTCTATTCATTCCACTTTTAAAAAGAGCTATGGAATTATTATGATTTAAAACGCATTTTGGACAGGCAATTTTCGAAGGCAAATCACGGGCGTGAAATCCTGCCACGGCATTCTATGTTTTTTTTCCTTTAGAGCGAACTTTTCTTATGTATTCGCTCCATAGAACTCTACTTTATCAAACAGCGAGGTGAAATGATAAGAGCGTCATCATGAGTAGATCTTTTGTTTGATTTTATCCTTCTTATCCCTAATAAGCAAACCTTCAATTTAGGCCTATCCATAAAAGGTAGCTTCCTGTACCGTTCGCTTTTTTTTTTAATAACCTGACTGCTATATGAAGCATGTGTATGCTCTGAATTAGGTAAACAGGGGACCGGCGCACAGTGGGCCAGGGAGGAACCAAAGTGCGCCAAAACTCATTTTTGGTGATTTATTTTTTTCCTTTTTTTTTCTTGCCCAGTTGAAAGGTAATACATTGAGGAATACATCAGTAAAATATTTAATTCCGGTATGCACAATAAGGGTATAAATTTACTCCTTCAAACAGCAAAATCCTACATGTTCACAGTTTTAGTGCAAAAGTGACTTATTTTATCAATCTTTCAATTTCACATGAAGTTTTTAAGTTATTGATATGAAATTGCTCCCACATATTCCTGATAGTTCATTTCGTTGCATGAATAGGTTAAATTTAATAGAAACACAATCTTCATGATATATTATAGGGTAATTCACTGAAAAATGGACTAATTAACCATGTTTTTTTATAAATCCAGAGGAAATGTTTAGATTTCCGCGGAGTTCCGCTCAAATTTTAATACCACCATTTTTTCTGATACCAAATTTGGCTGCCCGATCTTGCCCGTTGTTATGTTAGAGCCAATTTCCCTTGCCACATTGCCCCGAAAAATGTGTTTTTGGGGGGTCCGCGGCTGAATCATGAAGGATTCGCGGTCATAAATCACGGCGCGTGGGGGCGTGTGACACTAGTTCTGACACCGCGGACCATAATAAACACATTTTTCGGGGCGATGTTGCAAGGAAAACGGCTCTAACATAATAACGGGCAGAATCGGGCAGCCAAATCTGGTATCAACTTAAAGCTTAGACATCAGCAAAAATGTTGGTAATAAAATTTAAGTGGAAATCCCTGGAAATCCAAACATTTCCTCTGGATTTATAAAAAAATAAATCCCCAAAAATGAGTTTTGGCGTACTTTGGTTCCTCCCTGGCCCACTGTGCGGCGGCTTTAAGACCTCTCCGAACGAAATGTAATGGTGAGTTATGCCTTACCAAAGGGCACTAGCATATCGACTTGGTTTATAACCAGGGAGCTCCCGGTTACGAGACTACTGCGCTACCACTGGGCTATCGCGCCTCCCTCTTTTTAAAAAGATCTTTTAAAATTTGCCGTTTTTTAAAGAATAAGAATCAAAACATGTTTGGTATGTTTTTGTATTTGTGCATTATGATTTCAAAATTTCACTGATTATAAATATTACCAGTATCCGTTCATGCTGTAGGACTTAATGATCTACATTATGCCCACAATATGTCAACAATAAAATGCTGAATAATAAGAAAAGCAAAGTGTGGTATCACTAAGAATTGAAGATAGGTATGATATGACATGAACTTGTATACAAATTGCAAAGACGATTATACGCGGCCAATTTTATTATACTTATTTTGCGCAAATTTGTCAAATTAGAAAGAGTGTACAATTTTTGTTAATGACAGAATTAACGTAACTTGATCAAAATCGGTTCAGAAACAGCTGAAATATAAAAAAATACATCCGTTCAGATTTTCGTCGATTCATATCTATATACTAAATTGGGGGAGGGTATGGAAGAGTGTTAAAAAAATTTACTTTAGAAATATGGTTGTTATTACCATTAGTATTTTTATTATGCATTTTATAAAGATTTTCCTTTACTGATCATGACGCACCGTGAGTTCATTGATTACCAAAAAAAGGTCAAACTCTCCCGTCTGACTATTGCAAAGAACGGCATGTCTTTGAGAAGAAAAGACACGACGCAAAAAGAATACATCGAGTGTTATTTTAATACAATATGGGTTGTTCATTAGAACTAAGTCAAGGGAGGAGAACAAAAACAGGATTTGACTGACAAAATATAAATCTTCCAAGCTCAGGCTGTGGCGATGTGCAACGCGTAGAGTGAATAATGACGGGAGAGAATGCTAATTCCTTTGTCCATTACGATGCTAGAATAATATCGCGACGTGGGAATTATACAAATATGTTGATAATCATTCAAATTACAAACATACACAAGCGTCCCAAACAGTAATCAATTTGCCGACTATAACCACATACATGTATTCATTCACATCATTTGTCTTTTATTTTTTGTTGTTGGGGACAATTAAGCTCGCAATTAAATAACCATTCATCGTACATAGTCATCTTTATTTCATATACAGTCGTCACAAATATTAAAAGGAGGCGTATTAACCCCCCCCCAAAAAAAAAAAAAAAAAAAAAAAAATCATAATTTATTCTGATCAAGATGAACGAGTGTGTTGATTGCCCTCCAATACAAAAACGCTCCCACCAGACAAGTTCAGGCTGTGCTGTAGCAATGTACATCGCAAAGCTTCCACAATGATTGGAAAGATACCCCGCCCGTTACGACGCAAAACGGCGCGGGAAGAATAGATCGCGACGCGAGAAGAATACATCAAGTTTTTACAAACAATGGGATGTTTTTTAAGAACGAGAACAGGAGGAGGGAAAGACAAGCTTTGGCTGACAATAGGGACCAAATAGATATCGCGCAAGTGGTCGCGTATAGTCCCATATACATCTTTCTGTGTACAGTGCTTGTAACTTTACCAAGACTGGGCCAAATTTCTTATCTCTTATCATTTTGATGATTCCAGAACCTTGCAGTACACACCAATACTTATATGCTAGATGATCAACCTTTTCTGATCGATTCCACAACGTTTCTTTCACAATGCAATCGCATGATCAGAACTGGTCTTTATCTTTAAGCTGTACCGCGGCGTTGTGCATCGCGCATCACCAGCGAGAACAATGACGGGAGAGATAACCTTCCATCGCCTGGTAGGACGTACGCGAAAGGGCGCAAGAAGAATAGAGCGGGTTTATACCAACAATAGACAGTTTCTTTTCATACATGCAAGAATCGGGTGAGGGTGACTATCGCACCCCTTCGCGCCCCGACGCAACTTTGGAAGGCTCCCCTTACATGAGGGGGGATCTGAATTTGTCGGTTAGTTTATTTTGTAACATTGAACGATGAAGCATGCAACATTTGTATGATATTTATTCATCCCTCACACACACTAGCATCCGACATCGAAAGGTGCACTCTCTAGACTGGACTTTGACCAAAGCAAACTTAAACAATGGGGTTAGCAAAAGGCTGTGGCTATATCCCGTAATAATTAATACAAACTTGCGGTTGACAGGAAGCGTGAAAAAGGCACGTTACAAGTGAATTATTTGATCGTGTTTCTTGTTATTTATAGAACTGATTTAACTCTCATAAACGCCTGATCTGGAAGACTACGTAAAAGCTAGTTTTATTTAATTTTCGATCTGTTTCTATTTCGATTATTTAAATTTAAACGACTTAAATTTCTATTCCTTAAATTATATTATAAACGACTGACGTGGAAGACTAGTTAACGCACCCTTTCGGGATAAGCGAGGGGGGTCTTTCTAGAAGAGCACCGCACCCTTTCGATATAAGCCATACTGGAGCGATGGTCTAATGTAGATGACGGCTGAACTCAATAGATGTGCGTACACTCGATTACACGCCTTGCTGTTTAAAATGGGAACTAACCCCAGAGAATAAGTGTAGATATTCTGTAAAACAAGATGAATTCCTGCCTTTTGAAGATTTATTGGCATGATGTTATGCATTTTAGCAAGACATGGGCGCAGCCATTTTCTTGAAAATGTGACGTACCAGTTGGAGTTGTACATGTATCATGCACCTAGCTTTAATGGGACAGACTTTTTAATTCAATAACAAAACCTTTACTTTTCAATGAGGGAAAATCATAGCCGAGAAGGTAAAAATTACATTTGGTGAAAAATATATAGTTGGGTAACAATTATAACTCATTTATTTAAAAATACTAAAATAGCGGTTGAAAAATCTTTTTCATTTATGCGAAACCTTCACCCCAGAACAGCACCAACTTATTGTTATGGCAATTGGATTACAAAGGATATTTAATAGCAGGTGAATGAACTGCTTCAACACCACAAACACCTGGGAAGGAAGCATCCATAAATTTGAATACACTTATAGTTGATAAACGACTCCGCACAGCACGTCATGCACTCAAGAAAATGGCGATGCCCATGTCTTGCTGAGAAACTAGTGGGGAATCTTGTAGATTGATGGGCAAGATTGCAATAAATCTCTCAGAACAACCAAAGTTATTCTGTGGGGTTAGTTCTCCTTTAATTAAGAAATTCTCAGCAGCTATACAATGCCTTTTGTACACGAGGCGTCATTTCGCCTGCGATAATTATCTGTGCTAATAGACCATTTTGGTAATATAACCAAATCTAATGCATACGTCTTTGTGAAGTGCCTCGATACGAATTATTTCATTCATCTATTACGAATAATTGTATTTCAATAGTCAGAATGCGAACAACTGCGTACATTAGTTGTTGTCAGGTAGGACAAACATTACTATTGAAGTAAAATTATTAATTACAGGTGAATGAAATATTTGTATCGCGGCATTTCACAAAGACGTGTGCATTAAATTTGGTTACCTTACGAAAATGGTCTATTGAGTCTATAAAGGCAACGCCCCATGATCCGGTAATTTAACCCACTGTTCATTCTTCATTTGGCGTTCACAGCAGACAGGACGTCACAATATGACCGTCAGAGTGCATGCATTTTTTGAAAGGTCGAACGTCAATGTATTACTGACTTCACGGCCTTCATGGAATGTCAAAGACCGCGCCAGTCGCTAACGCAGTCTTGCGTCATCAAAATGACGCCTCCTAAACAACAGACTTAAAAGAGGACGAATAAGGATATCTTCTTATGAGACACTGAAGGGCATTCATCATTAGTTATTTGGATCTCAGAAGTTGACTGGTAGCTTCACAATCTAAACTCAGTCCAATCACAGTTGACTGTTTAATTACACCAATAGCAATACTCAGACAGTTAACAAGAGATTAACTTCTTAAACCAAATTCTTGAATGCTTTACGACCCATGGTGTTGTCAAAGTTCACTGCATTGTATATTCTTCTTTCGTTTTACCCGGATTTCCCATGGGTATTTTTAAGCCTATAATTATGCATCTCGCACTAAAAGAAATCTATTATGACAATACGGAACCATTGGCTCCGTACCAAAAAACTACGAGCCAAACCTCCGCTGCAGGAACTTGGTTTTCAACTCTTCCATGTACACAGGATAAAGTCATTTCAAATTTAAATACAATCGCAACTTTTTCCTAAAAATCAACTGAAGGGCAATTTGAATACCCTAAGTATTTCGCATACAAAACATCTTCGGATTGTATAATACGTCATTGATATATATTTCAATAGGCTATTGAGATGCGCCATTTTCGTAATGAAACTAATGAAATAATTGTATTCCAATAGTCAGAATGGAAATTGCATATATAACGCGTTGTTATAGGTAGAGCAAGCCATAATGTTTGTCCTAACAACAAATGTATGCAATTGGAATTTTGACTATTGAGATATATTTATTCGTATCAAAGGGTGAATGAAATCATGCGTATCGAGGCGCTTCACAAAGGCATATGCATTCATTTGGCCTATTGCCTTAGGTTTGATTTCTCGAAAATGATTATGATCGCGTTAGAAGTACACGAATTGGGCAGTCGAGTACAATTTGCACATTCTGGACAAATACCAAACTAGAGGCAAATTGGAATAAAAAATCATGTCGACGTGACTTTCTTTGCTTATTTATTTACAGAAATGGGTTATTTTGTTTTTCATGACAATGTGATTGATACTTATTGCTCTATAAATCAGTATACTATAATACCCATTTTAAAAATAAAATGATCTCAAAACGTATCTGTTAAATTCGGCGTATGATAATTGTTCTTTCACTTTTGTATGTTCTATCTAATACTAACTCCTGTTCCTTTGTTTATAATGCAGATGCTTTAATGTTATCTCTTTCTTTTTCCCTTTTTTTCTTCTTCACGAGTGCGCCTTGAGCATTTGCTTCAAATGAACTTCAATGAACTGGCATTTACATGACTTGCTCTTCAACGAGATAATTCATATTTACTTGTGATAACGGGAGTCTATCTTTCCATTGCTTCAACCTCCCCGCGTTTGTACCGCCTAAATACACATCTGAGGAGCTTCACCTTATACATACTATATCGGCCTATCAAAGCAAAAAAAACTTAAAAACAATATTTAAAGATGCACCGAATAAACACCTCACAAAATATGAATAGATAAATACATAAATGTGTGAATAAATAACTGAATGAAGTAAAGAAATACTTGGATGTCTCATTGAATGAATAAATAAGTACATCCTGAAACGTGAGTCTAAGGGTGGTAAATTTATTCACTCGTTGGAAGGATGTTCATTGTAATTGGGTCTTATTTGCCAAGGGTAGCCACCAGTGGCGGATCCAGGGGGGCCCCCTCCCCTAGCTAAAAAAAAACAGGCGCCCAAGGGGGGAGGGGTGGCGGTGGAAAAAAGCAAATTTTTTTTCGGGTGCCAAAATTTTTTTTTTTTTTGCTCACTATCTATCCCCCACTGAGCGAAAAATCGACCGGCACGATTTTCAAATTTTCGCACGAAGTGGGCCCCTTTTAGGCCCCCTTTCCGCCGGCTGGATCCGCCCCGGTAGCCACATCATTATCAGTACTGCTCTTCCTGCATGTGGACCCTGCAGTTATAAGTACCCCAGCATTGCCAGTAACTCATTTGATACACCTGGGTCGAGAGGCAAAAATGTGGGCGAAATCCCTCGAAAGATGCAATAAGTTTATGTTAATGTTCATACTACACAAAGGAGCACTTTCTTTCTTCCTTTTGTTTTCCTTTTGTTTTTTTAAACAAAGGGAAATCGTCTCTCCAAGCCCGCAACAGTCAAGCATTAAATGCCTCATAATCAGTATTTGAGCGGAGGAATATTCGTATGTATAGTAAAGCTGATGATTAAACATTTATCGGGTCGAATTAGTGTCTTCAAAGAGTAGACCAAAACGTTCGATATTTAAATAATGTAAAAAAACACTGCATTTTCGGCTCGGGTTCGAAGCATATCCATTTAATCTGATTGCATTATGACAATCGCGAGCTTAGACAATTAACATCTAGAATAGGATTAAGTATGTATTTTCTTCTCAATTTTACAGTCCTATATCATTCTGCACACGTTAGAGGTAATATTGACATAGCACGATCAAATTGAATAAATTGGGCCGGTAGATTGAATGAAAACTCAAAGCTGTCATCAGTCACAAAAGCAATAAGCACTCCGTTTTATGTCAATATGCATGTACCTTCGAACCATCCTCTTCGCGCGTGATCAAAGGCCTTTTATCAATGCAAACGTGTTAAAGTAGGTCTTTTAAAAAATCATAGAATTGTGTTCGTTGCGAGCATATGCCCCAAAACACCTGGTAGGCCAGCAATAATTCATGAAAATGTCTAGCTATGTAAATATAGACCTCTGTCTGTAAAATAAATATAATTTTTGCATTATTTTAGTACAGGGCAAATAACAATTTGTTGATTGATCGCACCTTCAAAAATTCATAAATTTCTTATTTCTAATCTTTTTTTATTCAAATTTTCACAGCCCTGTTTTTCTCATTTTCCTGCTACTATCAAAACCAACTTATATCAGGGTGGACTTCCCTTTAAACGTGTTTATTGAACTCTCGTATTTTTACAAACTTTAGATTCTTTAACAAAGTTTATAAGCCCACGAAGATAAGTATGACAGGTTCGACTGTTCTATGACCTGCAAAGTCAATTATATGAACATGCGATTTCCTTGTGGATGTTGATTTAGTCAGAGACATCTTAACATGTCTCTTATTTAACGAAGGTCGTATAAATCGGAATGCAAATATGTTTCTTATCAAGGAGATATTACACTACTCAATGTTCTTATTAAACTGTTTATGGAGTTAAGACATAGAGCAAAACTAAACTGCCCTATTTATCTCTGGAAGGGGTGGAAGAACATACCACGGCACTTCCACATGGCACAATGTCACAATCAATAAAAAGATGCAAATTAATGTTTCTGACTCCGTTTTACAGAAAGAACAACTGGTGGGGTCTTTCTTTTTAATTTCCACAGAAATCATTTAAAGGGAGTGTAGCATGGCAAATACTGGTTAACGCCAGCTACGTCTTCTCTTGGACAACTGCACGTAAACGAATGGACTTGATTAACAGTAGTCAGCGACTTAATCTCTACATGGTCAGTGCGCGCTAGCGTTCGCGAAACAGACCGAAGTTCTCCTCACGCTTCGGTTTCGCGTATGTTGCACGCACGTGAATGTTGCGGTTGCGTCGTCCGTAGTCGTATTGGGCCCGAGTAGGGCCACGGGAAAGACACACAGTCTCGTCATGCTACACCCCCTTTAATGTAATGGGTCTATAAAAAAAAAGGTTATTGCGACTTAACCTGAAAGCAGAGCATATATTTTGATCATGCAAATGCTCTCCCAATCATGAATTATCATTCGTATAATATTATATTGAATTACACATGTCACACATGGAGACAACTTCTAAAAGGCTTTTAGGCGCTAGGCCGAGTAAGATAAACGATGATAGTAGGGAAGTAACTAAGAGCTAAGTCAGTTATTAATCATTACTAACCGTAGGCGATATATTTATTAATGCTTAGTAATGGAACACAATGAATTAGACAGAGAAAGGAAAACACTGTAATAATGGTCATAAATTGCAGCATGGGACAGGTCTAAAAAGGTGTTTTCTAATAACATGTAAAAGGGGGGGGGGAGATGAGAAAATATTGTTTTCATCGTTTCAATAGAGAAATTTGTTCTGTGTTTTCCCTTTCAAGAGAAAATAACTTCAGAGCACCATATACAATTTGCGAGTACGCCTACGACATGAATGTTAGAGGGAAAGTCCACCCTGAAATTTAAGTTAGTTTTCAAAGAAGAAGAACAAATGAGAGAAACAAGTCAGTGAAAGTTTGAGCAAAATCCGATTAAAAATTAGAAAGTTATGAATATTTGAAGATGTCATCAGTGAAACACAAATTGGCAACTCTGTGACGTATCTTGCGAGGTCCCCTCCCATTTGCCCTGTACTAAAATGTTCAAAAATCTATAGTTTCCTTTAAGGAAATTTTCGATCATACATTCATCCTGAATATAATTATTGCAAATATGTTTTTATACAACCCTTGAATGAAACAAATCTATCCTGTCATCAATAACTGCGAAAATGGAAGTTTATGAAAAATTCTGCACAGAGCAAATCTGAGAGGAGCTCGCAAGATACCCAATTTGTGTTTCACTGATGACAACTTCAAAAATTCATAACTTTCCTATTTTCAATCGGACATTGCTCAAACTGTCACTAATTTGTTTCTCCCATTTTTCTTTTATCAAAACCAACTTAATACCAGGGTGGATTTATACCCTTTAAGTGTGCCATAGCATACAATGTATGTCACACGGGGGTAAACATCTAGTCCCGTACCCTCTCTTTAAATCTTATTCACGTGGAAATACATGATTATCCGCTCATCATTGCTATTACCACTTAATTATCACCTACAGAATGTGGTAGGATTATATTTCTGCCTCGGGTGCTAACAGGAAAGGAGTGCCGGGGTCACTAGACACTAAATATTACTTGTTTTAAATGTGTGCCAATTCGTTGAGTTTCATGTACGAATATAAACATGTACATATATATATAATATATATATATATATATATATATATATATATATATATATATATATATTTCGTGCAATACATGACGGCGATCTCATATAAACATTGTTTTGTCAGTTTGTTGAGTTTCTGGTACGAATATGTATATTTTTAAATACATGCTGGTAATGTTGTATTGGGGCGGACATTTAAGTTTAAATTTCAATTTTTTTGTCCGTTCGTTTTTAAAGTTTCCTGTACAAGGAGAATTTTCGGTACATGCTGGTCATCTGTTATTGGGGCAGACATTTAATTTTGCATTCTAGAAAGTTGTTGTCAGTTCGTTGAGTTTCCCGTACGAATATAATTTTTCGGTACATGCCATAATTCTTTCATTTTGGGTCCGTATGTTATAAAATATTTTCTAGTATTGCACTACAGCTAGTGTCCCTATCGAGGTGTATCCAACACAAACTCCTAGCTTTATGGAGCTCTTCGCCCTCTTTCCTTGTATTATATCACAATGCAATTGAATCCTACTTATGCTATTATGTCAATGTCATTTCATACTATTCAATGTGCTAAAAGAATGACTTGGAGAAAAGGGAAAGCATCCGACAATACGGAAAAAGATGGCTACTATGCAGGCAGAGGAAAAGAACAAATGAAAAGACAGGGGAAGAAAAGAAGAGATCAACTATACTTACAGGTGAGCCCAAAGAAGAAAGCTTCCAGAGAGAACACCCACCCCATGAAGGCCACACTGGAGTCAAACTCCTGCAGGATATCATCAAGGAAAACGGCAAGGCTCTTGAGAAGTCCTCCAGCAAGAATCTGACTCAGGTGGCACCAAACCAGCAGCAGCCAAGGCGCCTTCCCTGAGTGCGACAATGAAGTGGATGATGAAGAATTTTCATCTAGAGAGGACGAAGGCGTCATCGACTCAGCTCTTGAGGTAGCAGATTGCATCAAAGAAGTCGTAGAGTGGGGCGATGCGAGAACGAGGGAAGACCTAAGCAACGGTGATGAAGTTGGTGGCATTTGTTCGGCAATGGTGTCACCTGACGCTGGTGTATACGCGTGTTCCACCATCCTGTTCGTGAGATCTTTGATCCTGAGTGTATCAACTCCTAAGTCTTCGCGCAGGATCTCGACTCGGACACCCTCACGAGATGGTATGCCTATCCCGCGGTCTTCATCGCCATCAAGGCCCGGATGTGACCGGCGAGGCGAGGGAAAGCTAGCGGTGAATTCCGATGACTCCTGAATAGAGGACGTGGACATATGATGGCATGTGAGGGGAGTGAGAGTATCGAAGTCCTGACCTCCCTGGGACGAAGAACCGTTCGATAATTTTTCATAGCTGGCTGCTTGAGTCGACAACTGAGAAGAAAGAGACACTGATGACAACGATAAGGAAGATGACGGAGTATTAGAGGTAGATGTGCTGCATCCATGAGCGGCACTACTTTTCCTGTACGTCATACTGGTGTACTTGCCCCATTGTGGACACTGTTCAATTATGGTTTCGCCTTCTTTGTTAGAGGGACTGTTTGATCCGGCACTTGAATCCCGCATCTTGGAAAATGGCGCGATTAAATTCAACCTTGTACCAATCAATGCGCTTTTCGCTATAGGCGGCTTGAAAATGCAATGAATTTAATTTCTGCGAATAAACTCGATGTGAAATCTAGAAACGACCAATAGATTTGAACATCACTCCAAGATTTCGGCGCATTTGAGAGATACAAATCAGCAGCTATCATTCAGTATTGAACATGAGACAACTATCATGCCTAGCCTAGAAAACACAAAGACTTGTGACAAAAACTCAATATGAAATCCCTAAAACAGCTCGAGAATTATAAACAATATTATTATTTATGGCACACACCAAAGAAAAATCTCAGCCTGATTCATTTCTGAATGATTATGATGATAATGATCGCGATAGATTTGCTGACGAACCAGCTGACTTGAAGCTTCAAACGCCAGTGAACGTGCTTCGTGCATGAACCAGTTTTCGCGTTTTGCTGACGTAGGCTCAGATTGGTTCCGTCCCTGACCATGCTGACACGGACTTTGTCACCCAGACACTTTAGACGAGATATGATGTTGATTTGACCGGGGCACAGGAGAGTTGCCTCTAAATTGTTGCGGTGTTGATATTTGCGATATTTGCAGACCTCGGTCCCTATCCGGGGTCCCTATATATAGTTAGTTTGCAGGCACAAACCCTTGTCAGACGTTGTGCATAACAGTGTCTGCAAAGTGAGACTACAATAGACTCGGTACCAAAGCTTCTCCATACTTGTTTGTTACAACCAACAACAACTGTGACATAGCCAGAAACTGACAGATCTTGGCTCTGCTCAATGTTTTAGAAATTAGAGTTTGTGCAGGTAGACTAATAGTCATGTATGATAGTATACGTTTCATTTTCATTTGAGCTTATCACACATGTAAAATTGAATCATGTATTACAACCAGGTTTCTGAACTCGCAACTCCGCAGGTATTCAACTTTTCCAAATAGATAATAAAGT
Organism: Mesocentrotus franciscanus; assembly: GCA_037976565.1. Lineage (NCBI taxonomy): Eukaryota > Metazoa > Echinodermata > Echinoidea > Camarodonta > Strongylocentrotidae > Mesocentrotus > Mesocentrotus franciscanus. The sequence continues at coordinate 13,073,869 of CP137676.1, forward strand.
AAACACAGATAATGAGGTCAACCTTAGTTTGCAGGACAGGATAATTAGAGGAGCAGGTCGGAGAACGCTTTAACGAAATCGCACAACAATTAAAAAAAGGTAATGGTGACTTTGACAATTGTAATTATATGGTAATATACAGTGTAATGGATTTCAAAGTGGCCGAATATATAGATGCAATAATGGACAGCTCTCCAATATTATGTTCTAATACATAAAAATACCAAAGTCTTTTCTTCCAAATGTATTACTTGGTATCATGGTAAAATATTTGTTTGTTTGTGACTTTTTAGAGGACATATGTTGATATTCTATTAAAAAGTTTATACCTTGAGAGAAATGAGAAGTGCCCCGATGGAAAAGGCATTTGGAGAAAAATGGAAAATAATGGTATTTTAGTGTACAGCAAATTGGAGAGTACCTCGAAATCGAGTGACAAAATTGCCAATTTGAGATTCACATTACTGAACCCATGTTTCAAACATTCAAAGCTTTCTTATTCATGTATCCGATTTATTTCAAACATTCGCCTTCCGATGTCTCTTTTCTGTCTGTTTCAGGTCGTATTGTCCTTCAAAAATGTTGTCAGGAAGTGTCCCACGAATGTACTGCGTGATAGCTATGTGTTCCGATGCTACAAAGGCTAATGTACTTTTGGTAGGAGATGTTTATTTAGACTGACAAATTGACATGATTTGTTTTCTGATCGATATAACGACCTCATCCACACACCGCCAAACCGAATGAATACTGATCCGGCCCAAATCGATCGATTCTTAAACATTGCAGGTAATGTAATTCATTGGCGGATCCAGGGGCACAGTGGGCACGTGCCCCGGCAAAAAGAAGAAGAAGGGTGCTCACTATCCTCCCCACTGAGCGAATTTTCGATCGGCGCGATTTTCAAATTTTCGGGAGCAAAAAAGTGCTCCCCTCCCCTCCCCACTGAGCGTAATTTCGACCGGCGCGATTTTCCTATTTTCTAATTTTCGGGAGCAAAAAAAAAAAAATGTGCCTCACTACATCGGTCTCGATCGTTGGTGTGACAGGGGTATTAGTCTTATTATAGGGTCAAATGAATGGTAGGGTTTTATCAGGGGGTCATAATAACAATAATCTATTGCGGGCTGCAAATGTGGAATACTTTGGAGTATTTTTTTTTTTTCAATGATATTTTATTTTCTCCATTGCTTTTCACAAACAATAACAAAATAACAATAACAAACAATAACAAAATCAATACATAAAATAATCTGCATGTTAATATTATTATATAGAATATGATTTTACAAGTATGTGCTTTGCTCCACACAAGCACAGGGGTTGGGGGCGCCAGAGTATTCTGGTTTTATATGTGGCACATGTATTCTGATTTCATGTGGCCACACGTACGCTGAAAAGCAAGCAAATGAAATATAACAAATTATAGATTTTACACATTATCTAAAACGTGTATCTCTGTCAAGTTGCTTATATTTGGCAAATAATTCGAAGATCGCCCCTCTGTACCTCGCCCTTGTACAGGAACACTATGGGAATTTTATTACGGGGGCAACTGTTCGTTTTCCCATGAGTATCTGAAAAACAAACAGATAAATGAATACTTTTATCTGACATGCCGAGAACAAAAGAGGTAAATGAAGGAGAAAACCTACTGCAGTACCTTAGTGTCCGTTCGTGTAAACATGCTCTGCACCCAATGCAGTTTTCCTTCCCTCTTCCTCCCTCCCCAATCTTCTTGGCCGGCCCCTGTGAATAGGCTTTGATATACCAATGTTGTTGTTATTATTATTATTATTATTATTATTATCATTGTCATTATTATTGTTACTTTTGTTTTTGTTGTTGTTATCATTATTGTTATCAATATTATTATTATCACCCTTATCATTATCATAATTATTATCGTTTTCATTATCATCATTATTATCATTATTATCAATATTATCATCATCATTAGTATTATTATAAATATTATCATTATCATTATCATTATCATTATTATTATTTGTATTATTATTATTGGGATTGGATTCCAGATGCGATCTATTACAATGATTACAAGCTGGTCCATGTGTACTGGTTACAATCTGTTCTATAGTGTATTTACATTATGTTTGCAGGTCACAATGCATTACAATTCAGTCATTTCAATGCTATAATTCATCGAGTAATATACACTGTATATGTATTATTTATAGCACACGGTGGCGGAAACGGGGGTCAGGACTCGGATGTCTCCAAAGCCTTGAGCTATATACATGTAGCCTCGATCTAGATCTGCCAGTCTCTGACTGTGTCAGAAGTAGCTACAGTACATGGCCTACGGAGTTCACTAGACCGTGAAGTCTTCATAGTCTAACAGTTCACACACTGTGCTACGCATTGTATGGCAAAGACGTCACGCGATATCAGGGCACGTGACGTGTTTTTCTAGCTGACCTTCGAGCCATTTTCTTGCGAGCACATCGGTAAACAAATTGGTCAGCATTATGTTGGGTATAGTCGTTATTACTCCATCTGTAACCTATTAATTGTCGGGAGACTCGAACTGGTCTAGGGGCACCCATAGCGTATTGATATATATAGTTGTGACACGCACATCTACGCGTATACGCGAGATGGGTCATAGATTAAATCATGGATTTCCAAATGGTTCCCTCCCACGTACTATCTTTATGGGAGAGAACTATTTTGGAGCTTCATGAAATGCTTGACCAATCAGAAGCAACTTCCGGTGACGCAGGGCGGTGCGCTCAGCTCTCTGTCTTCGCCTACAACCTGAATCTAATCGAGCTCAAGTTCGAATCACGTCTTTCGAAAGGTGACATGGAAGGTCCGTCCCAAGACGTAAATAATCACATGTGATTGGTACACATGTGTAAAAACCTTGAAAGAGGCAGTTTCATAACTTTCAAATGTCTTTGTCGCTGATGAACTTATGGATTCAAATCATTATTATATTGAGGTTTGCATGTCTAATAATAATATAGTTTCTGTAAAGAAAATGTACAAATATAATATATTTTTAGTACAGACCAAATGGGATAGGTGCTTTGAAGGTACGTCACAGAGTTACCAATTTGAGTTTGATCGATTACACATTTAAGAGTCACAACTATTTTTTTTTCTTTACTCGGATTTTCCCCAAATGTTCTTGCTTTTATTAATATCAACTTAAAGGTTAGATTTCCCCTTTGACTGTCAAATACTTTTCCGAGATTCCTTGACCCGACTCTGATTTGTAGAATACCAGGGCCCCGTCTTACAAAGAGTTACGATTGATCCAAATCAATCGTAAGTCCTCCAATCAATCGCAAGTTTGCAGTCTCCTATCTCTTATGTACATAGTTGCGATTGATATCAATCGCAAATAAGTTGCGATTGATATCACCTCTTTGTAATACGGGGCCCTGGTCAATATTATTGTTTGAGGAATATGAATCCATGCGCCCTCAAGTAGCACCGAATATAACCAACTAATTTGCATACAATTTGATTTAGCTACAGGCGATAAGACCTCTATTGTATTTGAGGGGAGGTCGTAAGATTTATCTTTTTAAATTTACATTTATATCTTCGTAAATTGACTTACCAGCATTGCTGAGATGGCATGGAAGATATGGCATAAAAGCCCAAGCCCCTATATTCAATAAGTTTTTCTCTCTCAATAAAAGTGTGTGTGAGAAAGAGAGAGAGAGAGAGAGGGGGGGGGGAAGGGTGGGAGGGGTAAGTCAGCCAATATTTGGCAAAATTTTATTCCATACAAAAATGGAAATCAAAACCATCCTGCATCCAATCAATGTTAAAATATTCCGATGTTTGAAAGTAATCTTCTCTGGTTAAATAATAATTGGGTATGGTCCTGAAAATTCAGGGTCGCATCTTTCCGAGAAAATTATCACATTTTATGATAATATCCTCATTACTGGCCTCTCCCAAGATCTTAGGGGGGAAAAGTGGCTCCCTTTGTTAAAATCTATTCCCGTCAGGTAAGCGACTGTAAAAACTAGTCTACAGGTAAGATATCACAGACCTTGTATTACGTTTTGACTTGACAAGAGTTTGTGCCTTCAAGCTAATGATTAGTTATCTGGCGACGAATCTTTTTTTTTCAGCCTCGAAAAGTTCATTCTCATTCAGTACTCTAGCGGACCTAGTGTTACGTGTCAGGCGCTTATAACTATTTCCGCTGAGTTAAATGCTATACATCCATCCAGCCATTGTTCCACCTTTCAACGATCTCGAAGTTGCCTACCCCGGACCTCTTATGTTTCAATGTCAAGGACGTCATTGACAAAGTTCCTTTGAGGATTTATACCTCATTCACACCGCCAAACGGGCTCCCAACCGACTCCAGACCGACGGATTCGGGGTAATGAAAGTTGTATGTTCGGTCTGTGGTGTGGTGTCGGTCATTTTGGTGTGACTGTAGTGAGAGTATTTATAAGTCAGTCTCAAAGCCAAACCGAATCCAAACCGACTCCAGACCGATCGGTTCTTTGCCATTTGGTGTAAAGTAAAGTATGTGTTTGCTCTGTAGTCGGTGCGGTGTTGGTCTCGTTGGGGTGACTGAGTGGGCTATTTGTCTTTTATACGTTATGCTACGGTCACAAAGGTCCGTACGAACGATAATTTCGTACGAATCTCTGTTTTTCCATTGTCTTCCCGAATTTCCATTGTCTGAAAATCGTTCGTACGGCGTTCGTAGCAGTTCGTAATGGCATTTGTGACCGAGGCTTTAATCACACCACTAATCCGACTTCAGACTAACCGTTGTTTATTTATTATTACTATTAAAAAAACATCATGGTATAATGTTGTCTTTTGGTGGATCTGTAGTAGGCATGGTGTATGTTTCGTCAGGAATGTTTCAGTACCCTATTTTAAGCCTATGTACCATAGACGCCACGTTCAGGTTACGTTATACGTCATTGTAATGCTCGTACACTTCAAAGTGTATTTAAGTTGCCTTTAGCTTGTTTTTAAAGCACTTGCGATCGTGTAAATTGTAATTATAAAATATTACAATTTACATCTTAATGTAAATCATAATATTTTGTAATTATCTCGTTCAACCGACACTAAGTGCTTTGATACATTGCTGAGTCTGCTGACAGCGTCGAAGTAAAGTCCAGTCATTGTCTTCTTTATCACCATATTTTGATTGTTGATTGTGTCAGAGTGTTTCCGACAAAAAGTTCAAGAGCTTGACTTTAGACAAAGGTCAGTAAGCATTGCACCAATTATTCCAGTAAGCCGGTTATTACGAGCATTGTCATGGGAACAATGTATCATTTGTGACAGGAATATCCTTATTGATGTTCCATTGATTTTTTTTAAATTTACTATTATTTATCCATGCATTTCAACAGGAAATTGAGAAAATTTGCGTGGACTGCTAATCTTTCCAATATCTTCTTAATTGGTAAATTAAATTGTTTTGATATCAATATGAAATCATTTTCAAGCTTATCAACATGGTCAATTGCGAGCGAGCGAAGGGATCGAGCCAGCGCTAATTTGGTCTACTCTTTCTTTTGCATTACAGTTTTGAGACAGGTGTATTATTCACAAGTCATACACTCCATGTACACCTGTACAATATCAATAAATTTGTTTGGTTTAGGATATTTCAAAGTTATTACAATACATAGCATTATACAGCATTCAAATTGTCCCCGTTAATCTTTACCTATTAGGAAATGCGTGAATCCAGTTTCTTCAGCAGTGCTCAGTCTTTTTTTTTTAAACTTTGGCTTCCCAATCCAGGCGCGGATCTACGGGGTGAGGGGGTTTAACCCCCCCCCCCTTGGGCGGCCCCCCCAAAAAAAAACCCCAAAAAGAAGAAAAAATGAAAAAAAGAAAGAAAAAAGAACGCACACTGGAGAGAAACCCTTTCAAGTGCAAATACTGTGAGAAGATATTCAACTCATCTGGTAACTTAACCAAACACATGATAACTCTGGATATAACTGTGTATCAAACTGTTACTTGATTTAAAAAGACGTTATCATGCACTGCTTTTTATGGTCACCATTGTGTTAGTGGATGCTAGGAAAACATCACCTAATACGGGGGTTCAAAATCGCCTCGCCGCTACGCGGCTCGTGGACGATGCTCCGCATCGTCATTGGGTCAAACTGTTTAAACTTGTACTTGATTTAAAAAGACGTTATCATTCACTGCTTTTTATGGTCTCTTATGGTCTTTTTATGGTGTTATTAGATGCCTTGAAAACATCACTTACGGGGTTCAAATAAACACCCCCAAAAAATCACCTCGCCGCTTCGCGGCTCATGGACGATGTTGTGCATCGTCATGATTTTGGTCAACCCCCCCCCCCCCATAACAAAAAAGCTAGATCCGCCCCTGCAACCTATAACTTACATGACCGTTATGAGGCCACATTGCGGCCGGGCAGAGATGCTTTAATGAAATGTCCATTAAGGAAATAAATACCTTAAAACTGTTTGATACTATTAGATTAAAATTGGCACTGCCCGTGCTCGAACACGTGAACACATTACTGTCTGCAATTTTTGACAATTTCTTATGCAATAGCATGTTAAAACATCCATTTAATATACGAAATAAACATAATATTATCTTGCCATACTGCTGTTTGAATTTAACACAATGTAACTCTGTAATTTATAAATGTACTAAACTATGGTATGCCCTTGAATCTAATTTAAAAACATACACTCCAAAATGCCTTTCAATCTAAGTTTAAACAAACCTTTATAAATATCTACTAGCTTTACACTTCTATTTTTCTATTTCTTCCATCGTTGACAATGTATGTAAATATTTTGTTTACGTTTCTTTATTAACTTGTTTAATGTTTGTAATGTGATAATGATTTTCGTTTCGTTTTGCGCCTTTTTTGTATTCTTTATTTGCTGGTTTTATAAGTATGATTATAAGGGGAATCGCTGTGTTTTATTGCAAGCCTCTGGCTTTTTAATGCGATTTCCCAGGCACAATTTTTTATTATATATTGTTTTTTGGTATTTCATGAAATTAATCAATCGAACTAAACTGATGAATCATAGCGTTTTACAGCAATCATGGCAATTTGATGATTATTGTCCTCGCAGAAAAGAAAAATGCCCTCACTTTATTGCAAAGTCAGGTTTTATCGAAAGGTAAATGGCCTTTGCTACCCTGGCCCTCACATCCACTTCATCACAATGTACGCATTTTATCTCATTTGTATAATTTGTCTAATTTCTGCACAATGTTGTTCTTAAATTGTTTATTTCTGCATACATTGTATTTATTTAAGAGCGTGGAATAAAGGAATTTGAATTATTTATTTATTTGTGTTTTTATTCTGAGAATGATCGAACGCCTTCAACGCTGCTACAGCTTCATCGTGAACAGCCCCCTCTACGAAAATTGATAGCTCATTTATTATGTCACTCTCTTTCAATGGACCGGTTTATTCACATATTCAGATTACATGCATACTTTTTAAACAAAGGTTGTTCTGGACAACCTGAACAATTTCCCGAGGATTTTCCCGACAAAGCACACGTAATGTATTGTTTTCTATTCATTAATAACAGGTTAATGGAATAACTCGCCAATAAGTCCGAGGAAAAAAAAACATCCATAAATTTGAATAACAACATAGGCTATTAAATGAAGGCTTACTTTGCCATGGAAATGTATAGAAATGTATATCGACTGCGTATTGCTTAATAACATTTGTTTCTATTAAAACACTGAATTCTCCTTCTTTAGTCACGAACATTTCATCTGATAACACGAGACAACGTGCATGTAATTGCTTTGTAGATAACTTCTAATTTGATCCTCATAAATACCAGGGAGATGTGATGATTAGAGAATCACAAGAGCGTTCATGATTGGTCAAATTACGGTCAAATTAATCGTATGAGAGATCAATATGAGGCTATTCTGACAGCGCGCGTAATCAAATATCAACGAACGAGCCAGACCAGCTAGCCACAACCAGTCGGCTTCTTTCTATTTAAGTGTCTGTCATAGATTTCGATGGAATGATCGCTGGTCTTTACTTCAAGAAAAGGGATAAGGGGCGATTATATGTGGATTTTAGTGAGAAGGTTATGACGGAAATGTTGCAATGATCATGATGATTTTTCATGTTTATAAAAGTTAACAACAACTGCTAGGACAGCCAGTAAAGTTCAAAGGCATGCATTTGTGGTTGACTTCAATTAGTTACATATCAATGATCTCCTCAGGAATGCCAACAGCTGAATGGACTTGGAGGAAAATCGCGTTCAATAGGCCGAAGATGGAGTAAAAGCGGAGTGTGTGTTTTATCACCTTGTTGCCTTCATTTTGTATAACACCATGTGTATTTTTTGGTTAGCCTATGTATCGGTGCTTGTGCCGTGGTTACCCCACATCTTTCCCCTTAGGAGTAGCGTGGCGTCCGCGGTGGATCCGGATTCGGTCACGAAAGCTTTAGAATATGTCGAAGAGATCGCCAGGCAGAAGGATAACTGTTCGTTCGGACCGTCGCTCGAACTCCAATACAACAAGCAGCGTTGGACCCCGCAAGCCGAGGTTGCCGTCCATGCTGCCAATCTCCTGACGACCCTCTCCAGGACGGGCCCCCACATCCGTGGTATCCATCCTGAAGACGAAGATCTCCTCTACTCCATTGTCCTTGCCAACGTCCAGAACTATGACGATATCTTTGGGTCGGGCATCGTCTTCAAGACGAATTTCTACCGCCACTATCGCCGTTTCTGCCCGTACGCGTACCGAGCCCCTGATTCAATCACTGCCAAGGACCTCTCAATCGAATACAACTACATAATGGAGGAAGCCGACTACTTCCACATTCCCTACATGACCTACAGAAATTACACCTTTGGTTTGATGTCGACAATGAGGTCTTCATCGATTATTCATCCTACTAATCCTGTTTTCTCAGGCGAGCCAGAAACTCCATGCACAAGCTGCAACGTTAGCCGCTCTTCAGATATGTTTGGTACCGACGTTAATTCCACTCCAAATCCTGGAGGTACTTTTACAGAGGATATAATTCCCAACACTCTTACAACATACCCTTACCCTCCCTTCAACTCACCTGATTCGTTCACCTCAGGCAGCTCCCCGGTCACACAGATACCCCACGACGCCACCGATTCACCAGATACTGTCGCCACTGATGCTACAGACACGGGCACTTCTGCTTCCCAAGTCCACACCGCAAATGCTGACGGTCTACCTGACGTGAGTGAGGATCCAGCGCCAGCGACACCCTCGCAGGTTCCCATCCTCGACACCATGACGTTTGTTGATATCACCGACGGCTACTGGACTAAGCCTTACTTCGATTGCGGTGGTGGGGACGTCTGGATGGTGACTTTCTCAGTGCCTTTCTTCTGGTCCGACATGAATCCTTCAGGATTAGATTTGTTTACCTTCGCGTAAGTACAGATTTTAGACGTTGTCATTTTTTGTGAGCAAGTCCAAGGTATGTCCCATACGTACCGAAGTATTATAAATTGCATTGAGGAATTGGGGCCATTTATTTTCATTTTAAACAATTCACTTTTCTTGATAATTTGTCTTATCAAAGCTCTAATAGGGCACTCGTCCTGATACACCAATTGGATTCAGTGGCGGATCTACGGGTGGTTTAGGGGGATTACCCCCCCCCCCCTCCCCTTGGGCTGCCAAGAGAAAATGTGATGTGCATAGAAAACCCCATCATGTGTTCAAAATAGCAAAACAAAATTAGAAATGTCAAAAACTGTTTGCCAAACAGTTATGAGCAGATTTTAATAACAATATAGAGTCCAGTGGGGGAAATGAGTATGGTCAAACCGGTCACTCAAAGATTGTTACTTTTTTGAAGCACTTCATGCTCATTTTGAAGCGCAATTTTTTAGGGCTTCAATATTACACCATATCACAGAAACTGATAACACGTAGGGCCATGCATCTCAGATTTGTAAAACTGGAAACATTGTTAAACAATGCCTTTAAGACGAAAAATAATTCATGGGCTCTCTCATCCTTTGTGTCTTAGTTCCGGAAGAATATCACCGTAAAAAAATATCCCCCGAAAAGGATTGCTCTTCCAATGCCCTCATATACGAAATATGACGAGAAATAACTGAAAAGTTTGGACCTAACTTTCATACCATATTTGTGCATGGTTTGTGTGTGCGTGTGTGTGAGCGTGTGTGTGTGTAGTCCTATGTAACATGTTCTCTGTATAGTGCATGTGACTTCAGCAACATTTAGTCAATTTCTTTTTATTGTGATCATTTCAAAATCTCACAGTATACGTCAATTATTATCTATTGCATGATCAACATTTCCTAATAATTGATCTTAGAGAGTTTATTTCCCCGATGTAATCACATGACCTGTACTCAATTTCATCTTTAGAAACCTTGTTTGGATGTCACGATATTGATTAGCTCGCTCTCGTGTTCCTCGTGTGGAGTATTGTTTCTCAACGACAGAGAGAGACAGAGACAGAGAGAGACAGAGAGAGCGAAAGAAAGGGAGAGAGAGTCTTAGACAGAGAGACAGAAAGACAAGAGAGAGGGGGTAGAGAGAAAGACGGGGGAGGGGGCGAAGAAGAGATTTTTTTCCTTCTATTTACCCTTCCACAGGGTTCCTTTATTAATTATCAATATAATCATTTCCACAAAAGATCGATGCATGTTTCAATCCATGAGTTGTCAAATAAATATTCAAACAATGAAATATTACATTATTACAAAAATAACCTCAGCCGCACAGCGACATATAGGATATTAAACTTGACAAAATATAATTTGTACAGCAATTCTATAACATAAAAACAAACTAACAAACTGAACATAGACACTCAGAAACATTTGTTAAAATGAAACCATTTTTTCACGAAATTACTTTCTTTAAGAGTCGTTTTTGCTATATATTTTCCATATCATAATAAGTTTTAACAACTTTTTCAAACAGTGGTATCTGATGGGTGCATCTAGCTGAAAACAGACTTTTCTTACAATAGTTGAGATACAATTAAAAGCGTTGTTGTGACCTCCTTTCAAGCCAAACAATTTTTTTGGTTTGTGAGTTTGGCCTTTATATTGATCTTACTGAAAAACATTGCTCAAGATTTTACCATATTATTATTTGAATACGGGCAATAACAAAAAAAATTGCATAATTGTCTCTTCATTGCTGTTAAAACAAGTACAATGTGTTTTCAGCAACTATTTGGAATTTCAGCAATGAATCTTTCGTGTAAAGTATTCTGTTTCAAATCTTAAAACTGGTTGAAAACAGTTGACTGAAAGGGAATCAGACAATACGAACACCATGCTTTATCTTCTAGGTCTATATCAACCCTGTTTCCATTTGATGAAGCTGTTACATTCTTTCACATTATGTTTTGAGAACGACTGGTAAATATGAGAACATCTTTTTTTTTTTTCATTTTCAATATTAGAAGTAATGCTTAAACTACAACAGTGCTCCTGTTACCTCCAAAAGTTATACTGTGGAATGGTCAATCAGATAACTGAATTTGCTTTTCTGTAATTATGTAACCATTCTTGGACACTCCTTTTCATTGCCTGGATAAACTTTGGTGATATTTTTCATGAATATTAGAAGCTTTTGGAAATCTTCAGGATCTGGCTCTGCAGACTCAGAAATATATTACAGTCCCATTATGATATTCACCTTCTTAGTCGACTCCAGTGAGTAGCAGGATTATATATACGAACCTACAATAGGACTTAATCCTGCAAGATCAGTACCATTGACTTTCTCTCTGAACACTATGCCTGGAGGTACACGCTCTACAAAGAACCTGGTGAAGGAATCACTGATGGACGAAGAAGTCCTTTGTGTCATAAAGAACACCATTTGCCAAGCCCTCGATTCCAGATTTAACCAGTTAATTGATCGCATAGACAAACAAGATGGTGCTATCTTTGACAAAGTAGAGAAGCTTAAAAATGATCTTGTGAAACTACAAATGAAACATCAGAACCTAGAGGAGAAAAATAAAAAGACAGAATCAACACTCAACGACCAGGAGCAGTACTCTCGGAAAAACTACATACGGATCTTTGGGGTACCTGAAAGAGAAAAGGAAAATACAAGCAAAATTGTCTGTGACATAGCCAACAATCCCATGGGAGTTAATCTGAAATTGGAAGACATCGATAGGAGCCATCGAGTCGGACGTCACCCAGAACCCCTAGTTGGATCTGCTCCACCGCGAAAACCGAGGTTCATCATTGTGAAACTTACTTCATACCAGCATCGACTGAATCTGTTGAAAAACAGGAGAAAACTCAAAGAAAAGAAAACTGGATACAGTATTTTTGAGGACTTTGACTAGCACAAGCAGATCCTTACTTTGGGATGCATTTAGGGAGAGCATCAAACCTGAAAGCAGAGTTATATCAGCTTGGTCCATAGATGGTAGGATTATCGTAACTGTAAGAAGTACAAACAACAAAACGATGACAAAAAAGATCAACTCAAAGGAAGATCTTAAAAACCTTGTTTGAATCAAGTTTAAAACTTGCTGTTATCGGACAACGGAATTGCTTTCTCTGACTTTGCAAATAGTTATCACCTTAAAATCAACATAATGTTTTGACGAATTAATATATGAATTCCAGGCCAATGATTTCTTCCTCAATTTTCACGAATTAGAATTATGTTATCGTTATTTTATCAACTGTAATATCCTGAGGGCAGGTCAGCGTTTATGTGTCTGATCTGGGAGTGCAGAGGACATTTTGCATGCTGACCTAACGATTCTCCTCGAGCAAAATAGGCGACAAATCTACATAAAATTGTCCAGATATTCATTACGAAAATGTCTGTTTAGGCCGATTAATTTAGATTTTTATGAATAAGGTCGTAGTACCAGATATTAATTGGGAAAGTGGGAAACCGAGAGAAGGCTAGCTCGAGCGCCGAGCTGAATTGCACGGCTTGATCGAACTTTTTTTGATTGGTTTGTCTGATTTTTCTGCTTCAACTGAAAGTAAGTTATTTTTTTAGTGGACTTGCCCTTTAATAATATTCTTGATCATGTAAATATGGAGAGAAAAAAATTGTATATTTCCTTGGAGATTTTAATTTGAAGTTGTTGTCGATTTCCTCTTCTCAACATGCAAATAATCGTTTAAATACTTTTAGGCCGATTAATTTAGATTTTTATGAATAAGGTCGTAGTACCAGATATTAATTGGGAAAGTGGGAAACCGAGAGAAGGCTAGCTCGAGCGCCGAGCTGGATTGCACGGCTTGATCGAACTTTTTTTGATTGGTGTGTCTGATTGTTCTGCTTCAACTGAAAGTAAGTTATTTTTGAAGTGGACTTGCCCTTTAATAATATTCTTGATCATGTAAATATGGAAAAAAGATTGTATATTTCCTTGGAGATTTTAATTTGAAGTTGTTGTCGATTTCCTCTTCTCAACATGCAAATAATCGTTTAAATACATTTATGGCATAATCTATGTATCCCCTTATTCATTATCCAACTCGTCTTAGTGTAAATTCTGCAACATTGATTGATAATATCTTTACAAATGATCTTACACGAATCTATAGTGGTGTTATTTTGGCTGACGTTAGCGACCATCTTCCTATATTTTGTATATGTCATAGTTTGTTGTTTAAAGAAAAAAGAACAATAAATGAAGCTAGCATTAGGGAATTTAATATATGTGCGAAGAAAATTTCTTGGAATTTGGATGAGACGGACCCTAATACCTTTTATAATTCATTTTTAAATCTATTTCTTACCTCATATAATGAATGTTTTCCTTTACAAATCTATCTATCTATCAGGCTATAGTTCATCCATACGTTGGACAAAGCCCTCCTTATAACATTTCCATTCTCTTCTGTCTCTAGCTGTCCTAGTCCAAGCGGCCGTTCCCATGTATGATGTTAGGTCATCTCTCCATCTTCTCTTCTGCCTTCCTCTTCTTCTCTTTCCCGTCCTTGGTTGCCATTCTGTTAAACGATTTGTCCATCTATTGTCCTGAAGTCTTGCTACATGCCCAGCCCATCTCCACTTTGATTCTCTGACTTTCTCCATGATGTCTTTAACCTTTGTTTTCTGGCGTATGACTTTGTGATTGATTTTGTCTCGCAGAGATAAATGCGCCATCTTTCTCTCCATGGCTCGTTGAGTAGTCACAAGCTTCTGTTCTAGATCCTTTTTCAATGACCATGTTTCTGATCCATATGTCATAGTTGTTAGAATGCATTGGTTGAACATTCTTCTTCTTAGTGACATGGGTATGTTTTTATCGGTCAACATGTCTTTGTATCTTCCAAAGTTCATCCATCCTGCTTTTACTCTCATCATAACTTCTTCTTTTGTGGTGTCTTCCATTTTCAAAGTTTGTCTCAGATATTTGTAAGTGCTCACTCTCTCTAACGTTCGATCTTCTATCTCGATGTTTTCATCTGTGTCATAGTTTGTCATATATTTTGTTTTATCTTTGTGCATAGTTAAGCCAATAAGTTTGCTCTCCCTGTTGAGACCTGTCAGCTGGTCTTCCAAGTCTTTGATTGATGTTGAGATCAAGGCCACATCATCAGCGAATCTGAGATCAGTAAGTGTTTCTCGATCAATGTTAACTCCTCCATTTAAATGCGACTTTTTAAATACTTCCTCTATAGTGGCTGTGAATATCTTTGGAGATAATGTGTCTCCCTGTCGTACTCCCCTCTGAATCTTGACCTCCCTTGATACATCATTATCAATGTGAATTCTGGCTACTGCGTTGGTGTAAATATCTCCAAGGATGCTCACATACCCTTCTTCAATGATAATCTTTCGTAGGGCATCAAACATGTCTGTGTGTTCGATGGAATCGAACGCCTTCTGCTAGTCCACAAATCCGAGGCATAGGTGAAGTTGGTACTCATTTGCCTTCTCAATGAGTTGATTTATAGCTTGTAGGTGGTCTGTTGTTGAGAATCCAGCTCTAAACCCTGCTTGTTCTCTGGGTTGATTTGTGTCCAATATATCTTTGATTCTATTTTGGATTACTTTGGTGAAGATCTTGTACAGATGAGATAGAAGGCTGATTGGGCGATAGTTTTTTACATTAGTTTTGTCACCTTTCTTGTATAAACAAATTATTTTTGCCTCTTTCCAAGTGGTTGGAATCTGTGGCTTTTCCAATATCTGGTTGAATAGTTTCAGTAACTGTGTAATTGTCTCCACCCCTCCTTGTTTGATAATATCACTTGTTATTTCGTCATTTCCCGGTGCTTTGTTGACCTTCATACTGTTTACAGCTTCCTCAACTTCTCTTTGTAGTATTGGCGGTATGTTTGAGTTTCTGGATGAGATATCTTTATGATCCTTCTGTTGTTTTTTCGTTGAACCATAAAGTTCCTGGTAGAAATCAGCGCATATTTCTAGTAGCTCCGATCTCTTAGAAGTTATATTTCCATCCTTTTGCTTTAATTTGCTCATTCTTGACTTTTTGCATTCTATCTTTTGTATTGCTTTTGGTCCCCTTCCGCTTTCTAGAGTCTCTAAAATGAGTTTAGAAGTTTTTCTTATTTTCCTTTGGCGTCGTTTCTTTTTCACCAATTTCACTATTTCTGCATACTCCACTTTTTCTGTTGTTGTCTTGGATTCTTTCAATCGTATTTCCTTTCTTCTTTGATCTAGTTCTTCTATTTCTTTGTCCTCTTCCGATCTTACTATCTTTTTTTCTCAGTTGGGGCTACAGATTTGGCTTCTTCTAGCATTGCTGATGTCACCATATCGCATCGCTCATCAATGTCCATATCCTCCAACTCTAATCCATCAAAGCGGTTGTGAAGCTTTAGTTGGAATTCTTCTTTCTTTTCCTTCAGCTTCATGATGTTAATCCGTGTCTTCCTTTTATTTTGAATGAATCTAAGCCTGGCTAGTTTCTTGTTGATGCTTATATTGACTCTGACCATTCTGTGATCACTTGCAATGTCTACATTGGTGATGACTTCACAGTTCTTGACTATCCCTCGCTGGTAACTGAGTGAAATCTATCTGGTTTTTAGTAACTCCTTTACAAATGGTAACTATTAAAAAGAAACGTGTTATCAAACCATGGATTGACAAGGCTTTGATTTTAAAAAATCAAGAAAAAATGGATATTGTACAGAGAATACCTCAAGAATCTAACTGATTATAGAAGAAAAAATGTATAAAGAATGCAAGAACATGGTCACTAATGAAATGAAAAAGAAGAAATACACATATTATTTTAAAAAAAGAGACTTAATAGTAATACAAATGATATACAAGCCACATGGAAAACTGTAGATGAAGCTCTTGGGGCAAAATCTAATACTAAACTGAACAGTGTGTCAAGCCTAAATGTTAATGATACAGTAATTACAAATAGAGCCGACATGCCTGATGTTTTTAATAACTATTTTGTTGATATTGGTTTCAATCTCACTAATACTGAACAATATAATCGTAACTACCAAGAGCACTTAATTATAAAAGAGCGATCTGCTTATTTTACCCCAATAACATGATAAGAAATATTTGATATTGCATCCGGTTAAAAAAACGGTACAAGTGCGGGATATGATTAGATTGATGTTGGTGTTGTTAAGAAAATAATTCCCACCATTTGTGTACCTCTTTGTTCTATTTTTTATTTGTGTATTTCGAAAGGCCATTTCCCCGATAAGCTTTTAAAAAATCGAAAGTCATTCCTGTTAATAAGATTGGATCCCGAGATGACATTTCAAATTATCGTCCCATTTCAGTTCTCCCTTTATTTTCTAAGATTTTTGAGCGATGTTTGTATAAAAGATTGTATCTTTTTCTTAGTTCATGCAACATCTTACATAACAGTCAATATGGTTTTCGTAAGGGTCACTCCGCATCGACAGCTCTTCTTGATTTGATTCCAAACAATATATGATTGGACTATTTCTTGATTTAAGCAAGGTATTTGATACTTTAGATCATGTTATTTTAATGAAAAAATTATATGTTTGCGGTATACGTGGCATTTTATGGCAACTATTTAATCATTACTTGTCAAATCGCTTTCAGTTTGTATCTATGGATAACAATCATTCTTCCTTAAAACCTATTTGATGCGGATTCCCCAAGGGTCAATTCTTGGTCCTTTGTTTTTAATTTATGTTAATGATGTCTGCAATTCATCTAAATTATTTCAATTCATTTCATTTGTTGATGATACCAGTGTGTTCATGTCGCACCACAATAATATTTCTTAGAAAAATCTCTTCAACAATGAATTAGTTAATCTGTATAATTGGTTAGTCAATAACCGACAAGTTCTAAATACAAAAAAGACACAATTCAAGATATTTACCAAGAAAAAAAATAAAGAGAGTGTAATTAATTTTAACAATACCAATATTCAATGCGTCTCATCTTTAGCATTCTTAGGAGTGTATATTGATGATAGACTATCATGGCATGAACACATTGGTGTCGTTTCTAATAGTACATCCAAAGGTGTGGGTATTCTTTATAGATTAAAACATTTTCCAAAACATATCTTAATTATGTTATATTATGCTTTGATTGTTTCTCATATCAATTGCTGTAATATTGTTTGGTCCAACTCGTCCGATTACTTTATCAACAGATTGTTTTTACATCAGACAAAAGCCTTAAGAATAATTTCCAATGCTTCCTTTAATGCCCTCACCTTGCCACTTTTTCATAATTTATCATTACCCAATGTGTATGATATAAAGAGACTTAACATCGCAATTTTTTTGTTTTTATGTTCTAAAGGTCTTTTTTTTCTTAATTTAACAATACATCAACAAAATACTCGTAATTCATCTAATTATCATTTACCTCAAGTTAGAACTTTGATTTCCCATAACTCAATATTTCTTAAGAGATTTCATACGTATGAAAGTGTCTGTCATTTTAACTCCACTATCCTTATACAAATGACACGTTTGTTTTCTTCTTATTTTGTCAGGTTTATCAACCCTTATAAACGAGTAAAAACATCGATTTACCTCTCTAATAATTTGTGAGTTTGGTAGTTTAATTTGGGTATAGATAACGATTTAACAATGGTTACTCGTCCTAGGGGGGTCAATAGGGACTTTTAGATTTGCACGACGAGAACGTGGACTGCTACGTGGACATCCTTTTAAGGCACACTGCCGGGCACTGCCAGTGCCTTAAAATGATCTTTTCAACCACGGGGTCATTTGAATTTTAATTTCTTTGATCTTTTCACAATAATTATGGTCAACCATCTGTGATAATCATAAAAGTACCGACAAATCTATACCTAGGTATCTAAAATAACCTTCAGATATCCAGTTCAATTTGTTTTCGTGTACAATTTCTGGTTTAAGAGACCTGAGCTTCCCGATCCATATAACTTTGCTTTTTGCCATGTTGATTTTGAGGTTGGACATATTTTCAAAGTCAGCAAGTATTTGAAGGGCACATTGTGAATCTTGTCTGGTACAATTGAGTGTAAAGAAAGTGTCATCTGCATATTGCAACAGTTTGAATGTTTTCCCATTCATATGCAATCCAACTAAAGAATTCGAGTGACGCATCATGCAGGATACCAAGAGGAGATATATGGCTTGAAGGGGAAGAACTGAAAAAAATCACAAGAAGTCGCAATTAGATAATGGTAAGCACCAAGACGCGAATCCATTCATAAATCAACATCTAGCGATGCCTCTGCTTCCCAATGAACAAGAAAAATGTATACAACTACATTATATTACTTCAATCACAGAGCTATTTGCAATCATATGTAGATTTGAACATGAAATCTACTGCCTACCTTTCCTGTATTTTGTAAATTATCTACGCGTACCCAACACAAGTCCCTAGGTTTTCGTGAATGACATTCCGCCTTATAAATCGCACTGATGATTGTGTGTACATATCATTTAACTGCTTTGTCAAAATATACGAAGAAAAAACATAAATTGGCGCACAATTTTATTGAGAAAAAGAACATTCAAATGCGCAGTCTGGTCTAATGAAGACCGTATTTTCGCATTTGCTGGAATAGGTAAGTTGTGAGGCATGGTCAGGAAAAACGAAAGCCAATGTTATAAACACATCGGATGTACTTTTCTGCATCCAATCTGCAACACAATGATTTCCTCTTGTTTTTTCCCCTCCTGTTTTTTATCCTAGTGAATCAAGCAACCTTTCGCGCTCCCTCGTGATGTATGTCACGCAATGGCACTTCAACTTCTTTATGACGTATGAAAAGTGATGAAAAGATTTGGAGTCGTTCCTAAGAAGGTCAGAGTGCTTTTTGTCAATGATCTTATAGAAGGTACAATGGGCGACGTGCTCTATTCGCCATCTAATCATGTCAATGCAGATTGCGAGAAATATGAATGAGATTTATTGAATTATATCATAATTCATATCATACATGTTGAATTATGATACACCATCTCTTCGTGGTCATATAAGATGAAAAAAGTAAATGCTAGCTCATTTTCTATTTTAAGGCTGTACGCTATTGATTGGCATCATAATCTTGTATCTTATACGGACAACTCGGCTAAGGTACCTGAACCGTTTATGGAAATCAATAATATCCCAAATTATGAACCAGGATGGAAATTAAAACGTGGTATTGCTCTAATCATGTTAATGAAACTTCACCGCTTCCGAGCGATTAAATCTCCCCGCTGATAATCCATACCGCATTATTACAATTAATTAAGAAGCTATAAGTGCATAACGCTTAAGCTCAACCCACAGCTTGGTTGGTTGAACTTAATTTCTGATCATGTTCGGTGCCGACGAGTGCTATCCATCGGTGAGGCATACATTTTGTTGCCATGTTACAAAAGTGATGTTTTATAACACTTATATGGCATTTCCTCGGTTCAATTTTACTGACAAAGTTCCAAATCTGTCCGCACAAAACTCCCAAAAGAATTAGGGGGAGGAGGCTATGCTTACGTTATCCCTCTTCTCCTCTTCCACTCCCCTCCCCCTTTTCCTCTCCCTCTCTCTCTCTCTCTCTGTCTCTCTGTCTCTCTCTCTGTCTCTGTCTCTCTCCCTCTCCCTCTATACTTCTCTCTCTCTCTCTTTCTCTCTCCTTCTCCCTCTCACTCTATACCTCTTCCCTCTCTCTCTCTCTCTCTCTCTCTCTCATTCTCTCTCTCTCATTCTCTCTCTCTCTCTCCCTCTCTCTTCCCTCTCTCTATTCGCTCTCTCTCTCTCTCTGTATGTATGTATGCATAATTATGTAATAGTATACGTATACATATCTCCCTTTCTATTTCCCAAATCATATCGAACTTCTCAGCACACTGGGAAACCATAAATGTTTTGAAGCCTATTTTATTCCTATCTTACTACAGTTCATTTAAGAGATAGAGGGGGGTTCAACTCATTAGCGGTTTAAACAACGTATTAATACCATGGTTATGTGAGTATTGTAGTCTGCCAGTTGAATTTTTCCTTGCTAGATCGTAAAATGATTTATAAGCAATCCGGTTGCTTATATACATGAAACACACCATGGAGCGGAAGAGGAAAGTAATACTCAACGAAGAAATTTGAAGAAATAAATAACAACAGGCGAACGAATTATGGATAGTGGTGGTAGTGGTGATGGTGGTGGTAGTGGTGATGGTGGTGGTAGTGGTGATGGTGGTGGTAGTGGTGATGGTGGTGATAGTGGTGGTAGTGGTGATGGTGGTGGTAGTGGTGATGGTCGTGTTAGTGGTGGTAGTGGTGATGGTGGTGATAGTGGGGTGCTTAGTGACTTATTGTTTCCAAGGAGACTAACTTAATTAATTAGAGGCGATTTAACTCTGCCAACCGTGTCTGCGATCGAGTATTTCATTAGATATTATTGTGTTCTTCGTACAGTGTGTGTTTTACGGGTCTGCTATATTAGGGATAACTGACATTTTATAGACGAACCTCCCCACCTACCCCGAAATTATGTTTTAGTTGGTTAGTGGTGGTTATTTTACCTGACTGCTAAGAAAGCATAAATGCTTGTTACTAAGCAACCAAATGGGCACATTCCTAGTTTCATAAGATACTAAATGTGAGAGGCCCAAAACAAATGCGATCCTAATGCAATCCTAAAACGTAGCAGGCAGATCTAGTCAACAGCACTCGGGTGAAAACTTCGCGGTCCTATGATCATAATGCAAAAACCTTTCAAAAACCCATTTCATAATTAGTTGAAAATGGTCGACTAAACGGGGTATTGTAATTACCTGTGCTCAAGGATATTATGAAAATTATTACCATGGTGCATTAAAATGATGGGATTGGATTGCATCCTCCAAGGGGATTCCCAGGTAAGCCCAACAACTCATTTAGGATTTTATGGAAACCATGCTAACTTTAAAAGGAGATTGAGTTCACGGAAAGGTGAAAATAACTTTGGGATTTTTTTTTTTAAAAGATTATTTTAGAACAATATCTTGAAATATTCATGTTGACTGAGACACATCCTGTTGCTAACGGGCATATTCTATGACGATGAAATTGCATGACCACAACTCAACTCAAATAGTATTGACGGACGCCCTTTTCAACGTCTCCAGGTAGATTTGGCCTTCCCCGCTCCCAGTGAAATTGTAGAGAAAAGGTGTTCTATATATTTTTTCCATGTCAAGATAAAAACAATATCATATAATATTGAAAATACAAACATATATAGTGACATAATTAAAAGTGGGAGGATGATGAAGAAGAACAAAAATATATATATATATATATATATATATATATATATATAAGTGCGAGAATTCTCAACTCTGACATGACAACGGGTGTTCCAGAATATGTAGACGTGAAGAAAAAATGGTCTAGGAACGTGAGACGTAGCTGTACTTTACAATTTTATTACGAGCTTTCGGCTTGTGAGGCCTTCTTCAGGTTCTGAAGTGCAAACACATACAGAAACAAATACATCTCAAAGATGCATAATCCACAAACACATAACAAACACTTCCAATTTCAGAAGCACAGTAACTAACCAAGAATACCCCATAACCTCACACATCACATGCAAATCCAGTTGGGTGATATATCTCATCACCTGCACTCAATGCAACAAACAATATGTTGGCAAAACAGAAACTACACTATACACACGCTTCAACAACACACGATCCGAAATAAAGAACTTCCACTCGGCAACACAACACAAAATACTACCATACACAGTACACTTCAACCTTCCATCCCACTCACTAGACAATGTTCAAATCACTGGAATCGAATTAATCCACAACAAATCACGCCACACAATCCTCCACAGAGAATCTTTTTGGATATCAAAACTTAAAACCCTACACCCAGATGGGATCAATGCTGATCAATAAGGCAATTAACACACCGACATATCAGATGCACTTTTGTTCACATTATTTTTAAAAAACTGCCTCAACGCAGTGTATTCGATCTTAATTTTATCTTTAATTTATTTTATTTTATTTTATTGTTAGTCTTTGATTCTCACGTTTTATCCTTGCATTTGTTATACAATGTAGGGCCAATCGGACTGCGCACACTCCAATGCATTTGAATGAAGCCTTCTATCCCCCTCCCTCTCCCCTCCCTAGACACAGGTCATGACACCGGCGGTGTCATAGATCAGTAACATCCGTGTCACAGGTCAGTAATCCACACTTGACCGCACTTCCTTATTACTCGTACACATACATCACATCAACTGAATAAACACACACGACAGCCCAACACACAAGCAAGGTAAAACACTTTGAAATTGCATAATTATTTCTAAGTTTATTCCGAAGTATTTCTCGTACTAATTTTTGCTATGTTCATGATGCTTGACTATATGATTGAGTGATATTAAGTTTTTATGCCATGTATATCTATCTGTTCATACAATGTATTTGTTTCTGTATGTGTTTGCACTTCAGAACCTGAAGAAGGCCTCACAAGCCGAAAGCTCGTAATAAAATTGTAAAGTACAGCTACGTCTCACGTTCCTAGACCATTTTTTCTTCACGTCTATATATTTATATATAAATATATATATATATACATTCAATATATATATATATATATTTGCCGTCAAATGTTCAGGGAATTGGATTATTAATGTCCTCGCAAAAAATGCCCTCACTTTATTGCAAAGTCAGGTTTTATTGAAAGGTCAATGGCCTTTGCTACTCCCTCACATCCACTTCATCACAATGTACGCATCTTATCTAATTTGTATAATATGTCTAATTTCTGTACAATGTTGTTCTTAAATTGTTTATTTCTGCATACATTGTATTTATTTAAGAGACGTGAAACAAATGAATTTGAATTAGTTATTTATTTATTTGTGTTTTTATTTTGAGAATGATCGAACGCCTTCAACGCTGCTACAGCCACAACGTGAACAGCCCCCTCTACGAAAATTGATTAGCTAATTTACACATACATTATGTCACTCTCTTTCAATGGACCGGTTCATTTACACATTCAAATTTTATGCATACTTTTTAAACAAGGTTGTTCTTGACAACCTGAAAGTTTTCCCCGAGGATATTCCCCGACATAGCAACACGCAATACATTGTTTTCTATTCATTAATAACAGGTTAATGGAATAACTCGCCACTAAGTCCCAGGAAAAAAACATCCATAAATTTGAATATGTTAATAAACCGGTCAATTATACAACTGTCTTTCCGATTTCCCCCTCTTTTTTGTCTTCTTATTCTGAATCGGTATATGTAAGCCCGAATGAACTTAAATCATTGATATAGTCACAACATAGGCTATTAAATGAAGGCTTACTTTGCCATAGAAATGTATCTCGACTGCGTATTGCTTAATAACATTTGTTTCTATTCAATCACTGGGTTCTCCTTCTTTAGCCACGAACATTTCATCTGATAACACGAGACAACGTGCATGTCGTTGCTTTGTAGATAACTTTTAATTTGATCCTCATAAATACCAGGGAGATGTGATGATTAGAGAATCACAAGAGCGTTCATGATTGGTCAAATGACGGTCAAATTAATCGTATGAGAGTTCATAATGAATCTTTTCTGACAGCGCGCGTAATCAGAGCACATCGAACGAGCCGGAACAGCTAGCCACAACCATTCGGCTGCCGCTTTCTACTTAATTGTCTGTCATGGATTTCGACGGAATGATCGCTGGTCTTTACTCCAAGAAAAGGGATAATACGCGATTATTCGTGGATTTTGGTGAGAATCGCATCAAGGTTACGACGGAAATGTTGCAATTATCATGATGATGTTTCACGTTTATAAAAGTGAACAAGCTGCTAGTACATCCAATGAAGTTCAGATGCATGCATTTGTGGTTGACTTCAATTAGTTGCATATCAATGATCTCCTCAGGAATGCCAACAGCTGAATGGACTTGGAAAAAAATCGCGTTCAATAGGCCGAAGATGGAGTAAAAGCAGAGTGTGTGTTTTGTCACCTTGTTGCCTTCATTTTGTATAACACCATGTGCATTTTTTGGTTAGCCTATGTATCGGTGCTTGTGCCGTGGTTACCCCACATCTTTCTCCTTAGGAGCAGCGTGGCGTCCGCGGTGGATCCGGTCACGAAAGCTTTAGAATATGTCGAAGAGATCGCCAGGCAGAAGGATAACTGTTCGTTCGGACCGTCGCTCGATCTCCAGTACAACAAGCAGCGTTGGACCCCGCAAGCCGAGGTTGCCGTCCATGCTGCCAATCTCCTGACGACCCTCTCCAGGACGGGTCCCCACATCCGTGGTATCCATCCTGAAGACGAAGATCTCCTCTACTCCATTGTCCTTGCCAACGTCCAGAACTATGACGATATCTTTGGGTCGGCCATCGCCTTCAAGACGAGTTTCTACCGCGACTATCGCCGTTTCTGCCCGTACGCGTTCCGAGCCCCTGATTTAATCACTGCAAAGGACCTCTCAATCGGATACAACTACACAATGGAGGAAACCGACTGGTTCCACATTCCCTACATGACCTACAGAAATTACACCTTTGGTTTGATGTCGACAATGAGGTCTTCATCTATTATTCAACCTACTAATCCTGTATTCTCAGCCGAGCCAGACACTCCATGCACAAGCTGCAACGTTAGCCGCTCTTCAGACATGTTTGGTACCGACGTTAATTCCACTCCGAGTCCTGGAGGTACTTTTACAGAGGATATAATTCCCAACACTCTTACAACATACCCTTACCCTCCCTTCAACTCAACAGATTCATTCACCTCAGGCAGCTCCGCGGTCACACAGATACCCCACGACTCCACCGATTCACCAGATACTGTCGCCACTGATGCTACAGACACGGGCACTTCTGCTTCCCAAGTCAACACCGCAAATGCTGACAGTCTACCTGACGTGAGTGAGGATCCAGCGCCAGCGACACCCTCGCAGGTTCCCATCCTCGACACCATGACGTTTGTTGATATCACCGACGGCTACTGGACTAAGCCTTACTTCGATTGCGGTGGTGGGGACGTCTGGATGGTGACTTTCTCAGTGCCTTTCTTCTGGTCCGACATGAATCCTTCTGTAGGCAACCCTTCAGGAATAGACTTGTTTACCTTCGCGTAAGTACAGATTTTAGACGTTGTCATTTTTGTGAGCAAGTCCAAGGTACGTCCCATGCGTTACGCAACACCAGTGCCCCGTCTTTATAACATGCACATATCTTAGCGATTAATCCGATCTAGTATCTAGATCGGTTTACAATAAAATTGCGCATTGATAAAACAAATTCGCATCTACAACGGAATCCGTCTTTACAAAATGGAATCACTTTGCAAAGGTTTAGAGATTTCACATGTGCACTTTTTGCAGGATAAGTTTACTTTTTCAACCTTGATTAAGTATTGAATGATCATTTATGTTACCTTATAAATGTGCTACAATACACCTTTTACATACTGGTGGTACTATATATTAAGGTAAAAGAAAGCTAATTTTGTACTTATTTTCAAAATACCAATTACATGACCAATCTCTCACTATATCTCTTTCAAGTTTTTTTAGTTTCAAGTTTATTTTTCTACATCTCATTAAAAAAAATAGCAAGTACATATTACAACATTGCATATTACACAGTAAATGAAAAAATACATTTAGTAAATTAATATAAAGTACATGGTTACGTAAAATAGGACGATAACTTACATAAAAAAACGTTTCAACAAACACACACAAAAAAACACATATTGTAAAATATGAGGATGTGGGGGAATCAGCTAAGGCTGAAAATCCTATCAGTTGCCAATTCCCAATCATTTAAAATGTTATATATATATATATATATGTTACAATTACATTAGAAATACATACAAAAGTACAAATATAAGGCAAGATTACTTGTTTATTTGTTTACTTTTAAGTTTCCAAAAGATAATCTTTGTATTTGCATTTAAATTGAGAAAGTAACTTTGATTTTTTTTCAACTCATTGGGCATTTTATACCAGCTTTTTGCTCCAGTGAAAGTTATTGTTTTGCGTGAAAAATTATACTTGTGTATGTTTGTTTTTTTAATGTACGAGTAATGTGACTGTGGATTGCACAAACTAAAAGTAAAAAAAGACCACTAAATGTCTGGGGTAAAAGGTTGTTAAAATATGAAAAAACATAAAAGCTGCAATCTGTAATCTATTTATTTCCATTACGTTCATAATTTTGATATTTTTTTTTTAAATTAAAGATCAGTATGGGATAGTGGTGGTACATTGTTAACAATACGTATAACACGTTTCTGTAAGACTATGATTCTATTTAATAAATATAATGCACAATTGCCCCAAATGATATTGCAGTATTTAATATGAGATCAAATCAATGTGTTGTATAATGATAATAACATTCTTTGGGAATTATTTCTTTTAGTAGTGGACCTAACTTTCATACCATATTCGTGCATGGTGTGTTTGTGCGTGTGCGTGTATGTGAGAGAGTGTGCGTGTGTGTAGTCCTAAGTACCATATTCTCTGTATAGTGCATGTGACTTCAGCAACATTAAGTCAATTTATTTTCATTGTGATCATTTCAAAATCTCACAGCATACGTCAATTTGTATGTATTGCATGATCAACATTTCCCCCAAATTGCTCTCAGAGAGTTTGTTTCCCCGATGTAATCACATGACTAGTACTCGAATTTCATCTCTAGAAACCTTGTCTGAATGTCATGATGATATTGATTAGCTCGCTCTCACGTTCCTCGTGTGGAAGATTGATTGTCAGTTGTACATTGCAATTGAGTCAATTATACATTTTCTGACAATAATAGTCGTCACCGTCATATCGACGAGACGGGTAGAAGACCGACAACATACCGAAGGTAAAAAATATATGTTAACCCCCAATGGCCAAAGATAATTCGGTTTGGAGCCGGTGTGGAGTCGTTTTGGCAGGATGACTAACATGAGTGATGTTACTCTCTTGATTGAGCTTGAGGACAATGCTATATCCTGAATTGTTAACATTGTAGAGTACATTGAATCCATTCGACTGCAATACTAATGTCAACTTTGAATTTGGCATTGGCGATAAGAGAATCCTAATCATGTTTCTCAACGATTATTAAATAAATGTATAGGAAACATAGAAAGTCATAGGAAATTTCACCAGATGACTACTGAATTGCCTCTGTCCCATAGGCTTAATAGAATTTCCATAGGCAATGAATTGAGGGTTAAACAAAAATTAGTGTACAGACAAATAGGATTAGTAATGATATGTTCATGATTGTAGGTACGTGTATTGAGAGGAGCGAGAGCAAAAGCTAGAGCCAGAAAGAGTTGGAGGGGTTACAAAAAGAGGGATGGGGAAACAAGAGAGAGCGACACACACACACACACACACACAAACAGACAAACCCAGAGACACAGAAAGAGAGAGACAGAGACAGAGACAGAGACAACGAGACAGAAATACAAGAGAGAGAGAGAGGGGTAGAGAGAAAGACGGGGGAGGGGGCGAAGAAGAATTTTTCTTTTTCTTTTTCTATTAACCCTTCCACAGGGTTCCTTTATTAATTACATAATCAATTTTCACAAAAGATCAATACATGCATTATTACATGACTTTTCATATAAATATTCAAATAATAAAATATTACAATATTACAAAATAACCTCGGCCGCACAGCGACATATAAGATATTCAACTTGGCAAAATATAATTTGTAATTATGTATCATTACAAAAATACAAGCAAACTGAACATAGACACTCAGAAACATTTGGTAAAATGAAACAATTATTTTCTTTATGATTCGTTTTTGCTATATATCTTTCCATATCATAATAAGTTTTAACAGCTGACATAACTTTTTCAAACAGTGGTATCTGGTTTTTGCATTTGGCTGAATGGATTTCTTTTCTTACAATAATTAAAATACAATTAAAAGCGTTGTTGTGACCTCCTTTCAAGCCAAACAATATATTTTTGTTTGTGATTTTGGCCTTTATATTGATCTTACTGAAAAACGATTGCTCAAGTGTTTACCTTATTATATTTGAATACAGGCAGTAACAAAAATATGGATAATTGTCTCTTCACTGATGTTACAAAATGTACAATGTTTGTCAGCAACTATTTGGAGTTTCAGCAATGAGTCTTTCATGTAAAGTATTATGTTACGAATCTTTAACTGGAACCACCTCATATTTATATCAACAGTTATGTGATTGTGATGGTTATTTTACCTGACTGCTAAGAAAGCATAAATGCTTGTAAGTAAGCAACCAGACGGACGACGGCATTAGGTCCTCTCCGATGGACCTGGTAGTGATGCCTGGTAGTGATTCGTGTATAATTTCAGTTTTAAGAGACCTTTGCTCCCCGATCCATATAACTTGCGTTTTTTTTTTGCCGTTGATTTCGAGATTGGACATATTTTCAAAGTCAGCAAGTATTTCAAGGGCACATTGTAAATCTTGTCATTGAGTGTAAAGAGGGTGTCATCTGCATATTCCAACAGTTTGAATGTTTTCCCATTTATATGCAATCCAACTAAAGAATTTGAGTGACGCATCAGGATACCAAGAAGAGATATATGGCTTGAAGGGGAAAACTGAAAAAATCACAAGAAGTCGCAATTAGATAATGGTAAGCACCAAGACGCGAATCTATTCATAAATCAAAATCTAGCGATGCCTTTGCTTCCCAATGAGCTTATTTTCAACGCGAATTCACTGTACAAGTTATGAAAAATTCTTCTTCATCAAACGAAGCCTCTTCTGATTGTATATAACCTTTTGAGCCTGAGTGAATCAGCCTTTCTCCGTCATCGAGATAATACTACCTTACATTAATCACATTTTCTTTTCATATTGTAATCTTTCTCAGCCTGCTCCGGAATCACAGAACGCTCTTTGCGAGGTGCTTCGACAGCAATGTAAAGGAATAAGAAGAGGGAAGCATTCATGATTTATATTGATATGGAGAATATGGTTTGAAAGGAAATCTAAAAGGAAATGTGCTGTTGACAAACTATATTCGTATAGTATTAATGTATATACACGTTAATGAAGGTTTTTATCCCATGAATCATGATGATTCCATTCATACTACGTCATAATACGCTTCCAAGAAAAATGTATACAACTACATTATATTCCGTCAATCACAGAGCTATTTGCAATCATATGTAGATTTGAACAGGACGTCTACTGCCTACCTTTCCTGTATTTGTAAATTATCTACGCGTACCCAACCTATATGTTTTCGTGTACGACATACCGCCTTGTGAATCGCACTGATGATCGTGCGACGTGTGTACATATTGTTCAACTGCTTTGTCAAATGCGAAGTAAAAAAATAGATGGGAGAAAAGATATATCTACATATTTGAATTTGGATTTGGAGTCTAAGACTCGCATATTCTCCTGGGACACTCGAATGAAGTTTCTTCTGAAATGAAGATATTGCGTGTTGCTGATAAATATTCCCCGATTGTTCACTTTGTACATTTTTATTTTTTCCTGAGCAAAAACCCGTTTGAATTGATTGAAAATGTTAACGAGGGAATCTGATGATGATGAATTCACATCATTTATATGGCGCCATATTTCTATTGAAAAAAAACATTAAAATGCGCAGGCCGCTCTAAATAAGTCAGTATTTTCACATTTGCTGAAGAAGGTAAGTTGTGAGGCATGGTCAGGATGAGAAAACGGAAGCTTATGTTTAATATAAACACTTCAGATGTACTTTTCTGCATCCCATCTGCAACCAAATGATTTCCTCTTGTTTTTCCCCCTCCTGTTTTTTTCCTCGTGAATCAAGCTACCTTTTCGACCTCCCTTGAGACAGTCGTGATGTGTGTCACGCAATGGTACTTCAACTTCTATATGACGTATGAAAAGTGATGAAAAGATTTGGAGTCGTTCCTAAGTAGGTCAGAGTGCTTATTGTCAATGATCTTGTGGAACGTGTAATGGGCGACGTGCTCTATTTGTATCTAATCATGTCAATAGAGATTGCGATGAATATGAATGACATTTTATTGAATTATATCATAACTCATATAATACATTTTGAATTATGATACACCATCTCTTCGTGGTCATATACGATGAAATGGTAAATGCTAGCTCCTTTTCTATTTTAAGGCTGTACGCTATTGATTGGCGTCATAATCTTGTATCTTATACGGACAACTCGGCTAAGGGAACCTGATCCGTTTATGAAAATCAATAATTTCCCAAATTATGAACCAGGATGGAAATTAAAACGTGGTATTGCTCTAATCATGTTAATGAAAAGTGCGACAAACTTCACCGCTTCCGAGCGATTAAATCTCCCCGCTGATAATCCATACCGCATTAATATAATTGATTTAGAAGCTAGAAGTGCATAACGCTTCAGCTCAACCCACAGCTTGGTTGGTTGAGCATAATTTCTGGTCATGTTAGGTGCCGACGAGTGCTACGTTTTCGTGCATCGGTGAGGCAGACATGTTGTTGCCATGTTACAAAAGTGATGTTTTATAACATATCCTCGGTTCAACTTTACTGACAAAATTCCACTTCTGTCTGCACAAAACTATACAAAAAAATTAGGGAAGCACTCTATGCTTATGTTTTTGAGAATTATTGCGTCAAATTTAGACTGTTGGTCATGTTCTGAGAGATTGTGCTGTAGCAGGACCCCAATATCCCCTTACTGATATTGACAACCCACAACTGCATGGTGTCATATTTAAACAATTGTCAGTTTTAAATAGCTATGGTTGATACACGAAATAATAATATAGTGAGGATATGGCTGATGGCGATGATGATGATAACAATGAGGATGGTGGTTGTGGTGGTGCTGATGGTGTTTCAAGTTTCAAGTTTATTTTGTTCCCATTTCACAAAACAGAATTTCACGTAAATTACAAAATTAGAACATGATATGAAATATACTCAAAGTATGACATTATATAATTAATTCTTTCTGAAAACGTCGAAATTAGTTGTATTAAATGGTAGGTTATACAGGGTAAAATGTGAGGAACCTATTAAAAAGCTTAGCTTATAGATTATAGGTTCCCCTAAATCAAAACTAATATTATTTTTATTGAAGTGGTTGCAATGGTGATGGTGGTGATAGTGGGGTGCTAAGTGACTTATTGTTTCCAAGGAGACTAACTAAGTTAATTAGAGCAATTAAACTCTGCCAACAGTGTCTGCGATCGAGTATTTCATTAGACATTGTGCGTTCCTCGTACAGTGTTTTACGGGTCTGCTTATAATGGATTATTGACAATTTATAGACGTACCCCTTCCCCCCCCCCCGAAATGGGCATATTCCTAGTTTCATAAAATACGAAATGTGAGAGGCCCTAAACAAATGCGATCGGCAAACAATCCAAAAACGTTGCAGGCACATCTAGTCAACAGCACCCGAATGAAAACTTCGCGATCCTATAATCATAATGCAAAACCTTTCAAAAACCCATTTCATAATTCGTTGAAAATGGTCGACTAATTAAACGGGGTATTGGAATTACCTGTGCTGAAGGATGTTATGAAAATTATTGCCATGGTGCATTAAAATGATGGGATTGGACTGCATCCTCTAAGGGGATTCCCAGGTAAGCCCCAAAACTATTTTAGGATTTTATGGAAACCATGCTAACTTTAAAAGAAGATTGAATTCAGGGAAAGGTGAAAATATATATATTTTTTTTTTTTTTGGGGGTTTAAAGATTATTTTGGAACAATATCTTGAAATATTCATGTTGTCCGAAAAACACTGCTCTTCAAAAGCCTTCATTTCGAAATATGAGAAATAGCCAAAGAATTTGAATCAGACTCTCATGCCACATGCAGGCCCACATGTATGAGTAGTCCCATACACCCATTTCTATGTGCATTGCATGTGACTTTAATCAAGATGTAGTCAATTTCTTCTCAGTTTGGTAAGTCTTATCATCTTATGTACAACATTATCAACCTTTCCCTATTGCTAACGGGCAGATTATTTGACGAGAAAATTGAATGACCACAACTCAACTCAAAGAGTATTGACGGACGCCCTTTTCAACGTTTCAATGTAGATTTGGCTTTTCCCACTCCCAGTGAAACTGTAGAGAAAAGGTGTTCTATTCATATTTTTTTATTTTTCCATTTGTTTCCACGCCAAGATAAAAACAAGATCATATAATATTCAAAATACAAACATATATAGTGAGATAACTAAAGTGGAAGGATCATGAAAATATATATATATATATATATATATACTTGACGGCAAAAATATATATATATATTTGCCGTCAAGTGATTAGGGAACTACACCTAAATTTGCTGACAGATATGTTGCACCCTAACCCACCCCCCCCCCAATAATTACACAATGACTATTATGACTATGACATTTTGAGTGGGGGTTTATACCCTACCCCTCCCCTCTAGCGACGCCCAGCTTGATATAACTGAACTGAACTCTATGACAGCTCACTCACCATGTCATCTAAAGACAGAGTTCATAATCATAATATTCGACATTAAAGGCCATGTCATTGATGAAAGCTATACAGCAAACACGTGGTAATTGACAGATCTTTGATGGTCTGGAGAAACGAACACACACAATGGAGAAGAAAAAAAAATCATTCGCGACTGCGTATATTGATATTGATCAACCTAGTACCTCAGTCATTGTCAGTCTCAGTCACACCGCCATACCGACTCCACCCGAATCCAAACCAACCGCTTACTGACCATCAATGTACATTTTGCTCGGTCCGGTGTCGGTCTCGTTTGTGTGTCTGTGGTCTTGTCGTCTGGCATGTATTTCTCTCGGATGCTCCGATGATTTTATTGGCAAACAATCGCAGACGTGATGATACATTTTGATCGTGATATAGCGAAGAGGATAATTTCATATATATTGTATGATCACGTTTTGTTATACTGTTTCTGACACCAGTTACAACGTAACTGACCAAAGCGCTTAGCAGTAGTAGTAGTAGTAGTAGTAGTCGCTCTATACAGAGCGAATTTATTTTCATTTCTGTCCACATAATATAAACAATGACAGACAATACTAAACGCAATGATGTAACAGAAATTAGCATTGAAATATCTTTGACATTGTTTTTTAGTCTTGTAATGCAAAATTATTTGGTTACAGGAAATAAAAAAAACGAACCTACTTGAAAGCAATGCTTGTTAGGTGTAGGTTTGCACAATAATAATTAAATTTTATACATTCATAACTAAATTTTGAAGAAGAAAAAACAAAAAATTACGGAATCAAAAAAACATGACAGACAAAAAAAACAAAAACAATAAACGAGACCAAAAAAAAGAAACAGTAGGATGACAAGATGAGGATGATACATAAAGAAAATAAGAATGAAAGAGTGACAAACAGAAAAGGGGGAGAACAACAGAAAGAGAAGAAGAAGACACACAGAGAGAGAGAGAGGGGGTAGAGGGAGAGAGACAGAGAGACAGAAAGAGAAATGGGTAGAAAGAGAGAGGGGAGGAAGGGGAACAGAGAGAGACAGAGAGAGAGAGAGAGAAAGAGACAGGGAGGGAGAGAGAAAGAAAGGTTGGCCATAGAGGAATAATTTGTAATTAGTATTACCTGTATATGGAAACAATTCATATACATGTCACAATTTCGGTGTGAAAAAATGGCCATTTAGGCCAAATACGGGGGAAAAAACGGGGAACTGGTTATTCTGATACGTTCGCAACAAAAAGTGCTCGAGGGCCGGGAAGGGCATTCCAATATTTTGGGCAAGTGAAAGTAAAGATTCTGCTGGAAAATATCGTTCTTGTTTTTGGTAGGTGATAAGAGTTTGCTATCCTCGTGGGATAACTATGGAATTCAGTATTTTTGTTAAACATAATTGAGAGAACTTGAGGCAATTCATTTTTCTGAAGTGTGTACATAAATATACCAAGGTTATAGGAAAATAAGTCGTGTATCTTCAAAACATTATTTGCGTGGAAGAGTTCATGAGTATGAGCGCGGAAATTGGTGTGACATTATGATTCGCAGTATTATCAAACATGGTACAGTCAAACCTGCTTTAGTGACCACCTGTCTACAAAGACCACTTTTTGTGTTTCCCTTGGGCGGTCGCTATAGACAGGTTTGACTGTACCTATTTATCACCTGGGTTAAGAGAAGCAGTGCGGATAAAAACGTTAGTGCTGGGCTAATTGAACCTCCATATTATTGAGAAAGAAAAAAAATGAGATTAAAAGAAAAATAACACTAAACAATACAATTCCAGAGCATGATTATTGACAGGATCCAATGTATATTTCGTTATTCTATGACGTTGTCGATGCACTTTTTAAAAGACTATCTGAGGATTCCATTAATAACTAAGTAATTAGTAATATCCATGTATGTATATCTAATTCTGATAAGGCACGCGACGTGTGAAATGCCAATTTTGCTCAGAATCAATTAGTCAACGACAATACGACCAATTATTACTCGACGCATTTCACTGTTCAAGGTGAAACGAGCCAGCCATCCTCTTAGTTGAGTACATGATTGAATGCACGATTAAATAAATAAAGAGATGTTTCTAATTTCATCTGGAAAAACGGTGTTAAATTGTGTATAGACAAAAATGAGAGCTTGCGATTTATCATCCTTTATCATGTTGACTCCATCTGGAAAGGATGACTAACTATAATGATTTTGAAAAATAATAGGTGGTTTTTGGATTTTGTCTTCTTCTCATTGTGTATCTGTTGGTAATCTTATCCCGTGGCTTCTTACAACGATCGCTGGGCTGCTATGTCGTAAACCCACTCCTTATTCCTTTACCATTTAATAAATAAAGTAGAAATGTTTGTATTTATTTTCTCTAGTTTTAATGGCGGGAATAGACCATTATGAAAAATGTTTCAAATATATATACACTGTACATATGCATATACGTTTACCTAGCGACGAGCTTTTACATTCTCCTGTTATATATCAATGTAACTCGATAGTCAGAATGCAAATTGCGTACATAAGTTGTTGGTAGGTTTGACAAATAATTATCATGGCTTGCAATAGGTAATGTATGCAATTTGCATTCTCACCATTGAAATATAATTCTTCGTAATAGGTGAATGAAACAATTCAAAACGAGGCACTTTAATAAAGCACCTCTAAAGTGTTGGGAGCCCAAACAATTTGATGGCAAAATTTCACTTAAACTGTATCATAATGTGAAAGAGTATGTCATTTAAGACACATTTCTGCAAGGATTTTCAAAACAAACGTGATTGAAGTCGAATATTGATGAAAGAATAGAAAATTTAGGTTTTCTGCGTACAACAGAAAACACAAATTATTTATTCTTTTATCAATATTTGTCTTCAAACACAT